>OU744317.1:29601022-30201022 GCA_916610145.1 Eristalis arbustorum
TAAAACATACATGTGTGTGTACAGATTCACGTGTTCCTCTGTTTTGTTTTCTTTCTTCTCTTTATACACGCTCTTCTCAGAGCAATTTTCCATCCTCCTACGATACATAAATATAAATAAGTGTAATAATAGTGTCTTGACCACTGCGCTCACAGCACAATGAATAATTTGTTATGCTTATCCTTCTCTCTCGGCTTGCTTTTGTTCAAGCCCGAAGAATAGCAACTAAAACAATAATAACAACAATAGAGTATGCAAATAACAAATAAAGTGTTCGTATCGATATATGTATGCACTATATATTAATACAGCAGAGGCGAATGCCTTCTGCGTGGTGACGCGTCACGTGCGTTTGCTCAGAGTACGCGGGCAATGACGCATTAACCCTGGACTGAAAAATCCCACAATTTACAGAACAAAAAACTATAAGAGAACATCACGTATTTATATTGCTTCTTTTGTCTAAAAAAAAAACACACTGAATATTTAACTCGTTTTGTGGTTTTCTTGCTTTTTTTACGATTTTTTTTTCTGTTTTTGTTTGTTTTTTTCTTTTTTTCATTTACTGTACCTTACGCTACGAAGAATTCACAAAAGAATCAGAAATAATCTTTATTAAATTACGACGTATTTCGAATCTAGTTCTCCACGTTCCCTATTCCTGGCAGAAACCCTCAGTCTCTTCGATTGCAAATGTAAGCTTCTCCACGAGTTGATCGTAGCTCTTGTACGGTGGTAAGTCTAGGCGATTGAAACACGTATGAGATCGCGGTAGCCATGTCTCCTTGCCGACCTTTTCAATGCAAAAGCGTTGCGGCCCATTTGAGCCCATTAGTTCGGCGAAACCACCGACAGGAACACGACACGTACCGGTGACGAACTGAAGGAGACGTGCTCGCTTCTCGTTGTCCGTATCACGAACGAACTGAAAATCATGAGAGATGAATTAAAGGGGAAAAGTGGAAATGGTTGAGGATAGCACTTACCTGCCAGAACCAGACCACTTGTTTACTGTTGCGATTGTAGTGCCGGTAGATTGTGTTTCTCTGCCAATCATCCACGTCAACGTCTTGCATGCCGCAAAGTATTAGTTCCAGTTCGCGTTCGTCAAAGTATTTCAGCCATTCCAGTGGTACCACTTCGTTGAATCCCTCCAGGAATGTTTTTGTTTGCTGTTCAATGCCTCTGTGAATGATTAAAGTGTTTGGCATGAGTAAATGATGTGATAAAGGACGTCAAGGGACATTTTTACTACGAGGACAATTGCAGAACGACATTCAGTCACACTACGCCTGATACTTGTCGCCGCTGCAGGAATGATCCACAATTAGCTTCAAATCGAGACAAAATCGTAATCCTTAAATGCCCACTGGTTCATTGAACAAAAAGTCCAAACTGTGTGCAAATAGTTTTAGGTGTGATTTTGAACTGCGATTGGGACAGTGGAAAAGGAGCAATTTGAAACCTAATCGCAGTTTATATCACAGTCGATCATAGACTGCTATTGTGATTTTTCAGTAACTGTGAAAAAACGCAGTTAGTGATCGCTTTGTTTTTTGGTTTATTATTTAGAATGAATGTCACTCAAAATCCAAAAATTGAATGACCGAATTGTTGGGCACACCACACTTTTCAATTACTGTTTGTTTGTCTTTTTCCAATAAGACATTCATTCCGATTTCCAGAATTTTCTTACCTTCGTACTCAAGTCAGATAATCGCTCGAAACGATTTGTCATCAACGCATTCCAAAATGCAAGGTTCTTCTAAAAATGGTGACAACGTTGAACAGTCGACGTCATGCTACGACATCGATGTTTCCACAGTCGCATGGAGCGACAACAGAGTTGTGAATATGGCTTGACAGTAGCCTCAACTGTTCAGCGTTTTAACAAAAAATCGAAATCGATTGGGTCAACTTTACTCAAAATCATACACGATTATAATAAAATGGGCAGCGTCAAACGATGTCGACCCGCCTTTCTACTATATGTACCATATAGGCATCATCAATGGTTGGCTATTGTATAGACCGCACCTCGATAGTACGGTATAAATCACGAAACCACTAATATTCTAAGAATTTATCATGGAAGTTGTCATTTGTTTAACGAAATCCGGCATAACGTAGGCACGAAAATCTGGTCACTGATCGAATTTGAAATCGGAAATTGCCGCCAATTGCTGTCGCGTGAATGTTGCCCCCTTGCCATCGAAAGACGTACGGCAAGACGCATTAAGTCTATTGCCGGCGCACACTACAGCCCGATATCGAGGAAAAAAAAACTTTCCCACGACTTACGAACGATTTATTCACCGGAAAGGTCAAGTTCTTCTGGGCCTCAACAGGGAAAATAGCTGTTTCGTCCAATTCTCCGCAAATGTATGTATTCGTTACTTAGTGACGAGTACTATATAAAGTATCTTGTAACGAAACGTTACCGCTCAATTGATATCCTTACCACTGTGATATTGTTACAACATGTACACTGGACAACCGACATCGTTCCCCTTACCCTCGCATGGACATACAACAGATACATACCACACACAAACAGTACGAAAAGGATAGGTTTGACATCAAACCATGCGTTATTGATAGTGCGCATACCATACCACATGCCATGCTCTTCTCTTAGAGTATACTTTTCTCTTAAGTGTTTCTGATGTGTAAACAGATTGGTGATGGGAACTATCGAATGAATTGCACTATCAATAGTTAGTAACTGATTGATTTCAATTATCGAATAAATTCATTCATTAACATACTGGGTAGTGGTGAAAAAATCATACAATCATTCAAAGTTCAAACGAATAAAAAAACCACTCATTCAACGAAAACCATTCGAACATTTTTCCATCATACATATGACCGAATTATTCATTCAGTAAAAAAACGAACTCATTTCCCAGCTGAGTCGAACTATAGACTCGAAGCAAGCAATGTGTGCATCTGTATTTTCGCAATGTGTGTATATATACACACAATTCTCATTCAGAGCTTAATACATACAAATTCTCTCGCTCAGCGAAGCTACAAAACCAGTTGGCTCAGTCCAACCAGCCATACAAGTAAAAACAATTGAATATTTTCTTCATTCAATTGGATGAATGAATTTTCGACTATCGAATAAACTAATAGTTTGCAACTATCGAATAACCAGATATTTTCGATAGCTCCCATAACTAAAACAGACTGCTGTTGGGACTTTGTGTGCGCACAATGCATTTTTGTGTCGCATCACACATGGGCATGGTTTGATGGCAAATCCACTCATTCCGTGCTGTGTGTACGGTAGAGCTATATCTCTTTTAAATGTAAAGAGCGTATTTAGAATGCCAGCAGTTGTATGGTTAATTTGTGTAAGCATTTTGTGATCTTTGATATGATTGCATTATGCCTTTTGTTTCTACTTTCCTACTCGCTGAGTGTTGAGTGTAGATGAATGAAATATCAGTTCACATGTTCACAGCATGTATTTAATAAAAATTTCACAGCAATTGGAACAGACATATTTATTTGTTTCTTAACTTCTTTACTTTCCTACTGTCAAAGCAGCAGCATTTATTTTTCGAAATATCACAGCTGATTCGGAGTGAAGTTTTGTTCACGTAAAACTCACAATAGCTTAAACAAACGGGTGATCAAAATTTTCCACGTAAAATATTTTCAGAGTGAAACTCACAATAAGGCTGAAAATACAAATATAACTTATAAAATGTTTTTGTCGGTAATCAGCCCTATTTTGAGATTCACTTTCATTCGAAAGTGAGTAGAATTCGTATAGATTGTATTTTGAGATTCGAACCGAATTCGAAAGTTAATTTTCAAGCAGATTCTGACATTCAAATCATTTGCTTGAAATGTCATTTTCTTTACGATAAATTTTTCCTTGTGACTTGCTTCATAAAACATGTAAGTTTGGAAAAACAATGGAAATAAATATAATTTATTAATTATATGTTGGCTTGTTTGGTATAATGAAAAAGTCTTTTCGTATTTTGTCAATAAATGTCGTTGGAGTCGTCTATCTCCAGGGTTACCAATCGCATTGTGTCATACAATATAATGTTGGAAATGTGAAATTTTTTTCAAAATTTTTCGGAGAAGTTGAAAAAAAGTTACAGTGGTAAAATTAATGAAAATAATAAAGAAATTCGCTTTATTTTGAATTTTTTGTATAAAGAAGGGAAGGATGCCACGCAAAAACCCTTATGAAATGAAATGAAATTTGTGAAGTTTACGGAAACGATGCTGTATCAGTTCGTGTAGCACAACAATGGTTCGCTCGCTTCCGTTCTGGAAATTTCGATGTGCAAGATGCACATCGCTCGGGTCGGCCTATCGTTGAAAAAATCGATGAAAGTGTTGAAATTGAGTGAACAGGACCGTCACATAAGCAGTCATGACATCGCCAAGGAACTAAACATTCATCGTCAAACGAAAAGACTTTTTTGACTACCCAATATAAAACGTCACAATTACATTCCGATTGCAGTAACCAGGAGCAAAACGATTAATGAAGCCGAATCGATGAAAATCCCGATGTTTCAAAGGGATTTACAACAAAGCGGGTTGATGCTGATCTCTGATCGCTTTTGGAGAGATTCTGTGCAGAAGTTTTATAGCTACGGACCTTCTAACGACGGTGCAGCATGGAAATGAGCTATGAGATATGTTCATACAAATGTATGCGGTAGGCAATGAAAAGGAATCTGATTTTACAGAAAATGTGGGTACATCTATTATCTTCCTTCCTTTCTTTGTCTACAGTATTCACAAATAAATTTATGAAGGTTCACTCGAAAATGAATTGCTTCTCATTCGAATCTTAACACAAAGTTCATTCGAATGAATTGATCTATTCGAACGATTAGTCTAAACTTTCGAATTTCAAAATATGGCTGAATGCAAAGCGTGCCTGATTGTCCAATCACGCCCTACCTGAACTCGTTTGTGCAATACCCAGGTGAGTTGTACGAAAAGTCGTGGCACAGAAGATGTTCGTCTATAACATATAAATTTAAACAGTTGATGAGTTGCTGCCTTGCCTGTTTCGATCACAACTTCATTTCGGATTTACAACCTGGCTAGTGTCCTGTATCTCAAAAGCGATGTGGCCTTACTACAATCGAAATATAATCTCCTCCTCTCTGCATGGTTAGTAAACACCAGCCGCTTACGTCAAACCCACGTTATCAACTGTTTTTGTTATTCCCATTCCCCCAAAACAAGAACAGTCATTCATTATCTAATCGCAGAGCTTACACTACTCCAATCTATCATCTGCGTTGAAGACAAAGGAAAAAAATCCCCAACCCCCCGAAATAACTCACCTCGTCATTCGCCACTCAGTCATCAGGGTAATGTATTCCTCTTTGTTCTCCTCGGAGACCTTTTCCTTTTCGCCGTTCTCCTTCAGCTCGTGATGAATGATTTGGCCCAGCACCTCGAAGTCCACACTGAACCACAGCTCAAGTCCGCATTCGTCGATGTTGTTGTCCCGCACCCAAATGAGGGAATTGTAGAACTCCGGATCGATGGTTTCGATGTCCTTGATGGTGAGCTTTTTGTTGAGCATACGCTTGTAGAAGGGCATGGTGAAGCCGGAGTAGATGAAGCGTCCATGGTACAGGGCCATCGCTATGAAGCGTCCGATAAACTTAAAATACTGCAGGTGGTCGGGGTTCACGTAGCTGGCGGGGTTGATCTGAAGGCTGTAGTTGTTCTTGTTCGCGTACTCGAACAGGCAATACATGGGATTGAGGACCTCGTGCGAGAGCAGGAAGAACCATTCTCTCGACACGCCGCCGTAGTCGAGGCCCTCCTCGCCGCGGAATATGATGTATAGTCTTCGTCGCAGCTCGTACGCGGGCAACCGCATGATTTGGTGATAGGAATCCTCGAACAGGGTTTGTCGGGTGACGGTGATTTTGATATGCGATGGGAGCGCATTGCTCTGGCATAGGTATCGGAACTGGCTCAGTTTCCAGCGGAAGGATCTTTCGTAGGCACGGGGTACTCCGTAGACGCCCTTGACTCCCTTGGGCGCGCCGGGACGTGGGTCGTCGAACGTCGTTCGTCGGGTGTTGTGGTCGACGAAGAAGCGCTCTCCGGCGGCCGTGTATCGGATTTCCCAGCCTGGCGGCAGGGGCCCTTCGTTCATTAGGTTGACTTCCTGCCCTTGGGTTCGGGGGTCCTCCCACTGTGTGGTGCGGTTCTTGTGGTTCACGAAGTACACTCTGTTGTCGGACTGCAGTTTTTTCTCCCATCCGTCGGGCAGCGGGCCCAGTTGCTCCTCGTCGTCTTGACTTAGCGGCGCTGTAACGGCCGTGGACTGCTGCTGCTGCTGCGAGTACAGGAACCGCTGGTTTCCCTGTGCCACCACGTGTGCCCGCTGTCCCTGCCAGTGTTGGAAGTGCATTAGCCGCTCGCTGTTCGGCCGCTGCCAGGTGGTCGTCCGCGTGTTGTGATCGACGTAGTACACCCTTCCACGAGGGTCCTTTCGGATTTCCCAGCCCGGTGGCAGAGGCGTTGGCTTCTCCCAGTAGGTCGCTCGTGTGTTGTGATCCACATAGTACCTACGTCCGTACTGGTCGAAGCGGATCTCCCAGCCGGCGGGCAACGGTTCGTCGTCCGCCTGCGCGGCCTGCAACTGCTGGTCGCCGATATTGGACACAGGCACTGGATTGCCGCCAGCATTTCCCTGAGTCACGTCCATTGGAACGGCTCCGTTTGCCTCCGGGGGCAGGTAACCTGCGGCCGACGCTGCAGGCGGTGCAGCTCCCGGCACAGGGACAGGCGCCGGCGTCATTGGCGCCGTATACACTTGCATCACACGCTGCCCGGTGCCATTCACACTCTGAATGGGTATCCTCTGCGGCTGCATCTGCGCCTGTGGCCCCGCTGCCACCACACTCATCTGCGACGGAACACTCATCTGCGGCTGTTGCTCCCACACTGCCGCCGTTGCCGTACTCCTACGAATCGCACCTGAAGAAGACGGAGCCGCCGCAACTGTATTCAAACTATTGTTGCTGCTACTGCTGCAGCCAGCACCGTTACTTATCGCACCGTTCATCGCCACCACTGAACTGCTCGCTTGCACGGGCGACCGTCCATTCGTCGCCACCATAGCACCTGAGTTTATCGCGTTATCAGACCCATTGGTGCTCCGTAATCGCATGCGTGCCCTCACCCCGCCGTTCAGCACGCTACTTCGATTCGGATTCGCCGCACCGTCGACAGACACCAAACTCTGTTGTTGCGTTGAAACTGCACCGTTCCCGTTAGACATTCCCAACTGCTTTGACATGTCCAGTCGAAGACCGTTAAGTATTGCCACCAGTTCGCCGCTCTTCGTCTGACGGTTGTCGGACTTGGATGTGATCACCAGGTCCATGCTCAGCTCGAGAAACTCCAACCGCCCGTTGTAGTGCTGCAGTATCTGATTGAGGTTCACCGAACGTTCGCCGAGCATTGCGTCCTTGCGGAAGCTCGAGTGATCGAGAACCTTGAAGTGAATGACGGAGTTCGGTGTTATCTGAAATGAGCGGGGAGAGTGAGATGTGACGGAAGAGGGGGTATGGGGCGGAAGACTTACCAAAACTGTGAACTCCTCGTTCCATTTGGGCAAGTGGGTGTTCTTCATCATGTCCGTCTTACGCTTGCTCTTATTATCGATTATCAGCTCCACGTATGGATTGGGCTTGAGGAATCCATTGTTGCGCAGCGAGGCCTCCTCAACTGAAACGGTTTACAAAACAAAGAACGTACATACATCAGTCAGTGCAATTAGTGCGGGCTGTGTTATCGCAGAGGCATTGAGGGGGATTGTTTATAGTTTTCAATTAGTTATGTGAGAACTGAGCAAACATGTCATCGACACAAGTCGGAGGTATAAATTAATTAACACGATGAATGACGGTGGGAATGGGGTGTGGGGGAGAGAGGTATAAATTTAATGAGTTTGTGCAATTATCGTGTTCATTTGTGTTTCTTTTGTATTTTGAATCATTTCAGTTTCAAATTCAAACTTCACATGAGGAAGAGAAATTTTTTATTCGAAACATGAAAAGGAAATTCCAGATATCGTGGACGCATGTTCTTATGTGACAATGTTCCATTTGGACACAGATTGGCATCTTTGCATCTTGCTTATACAGTGGGACCTATAAAAGCAACACTCGATGTCTGCAACTCCTCAGGAAAAGTTAACTCCATCAAAGCAACTTTTGACGAATCCAATCAAAGATTACGAGGGCGATGGTTTGCTACGTACTATTGAGTGTGAAAAGCGACCACATTCTAAAAGACAGCGACCAAAAATATCATCCATCAATGATTCTTTACAAGAGCTATTCGCTAATCCAATGAATCGCTAATCGAATTTCAGCAATCCAAGAGAAGAAGAAATCGAAAGTAATGCCGAAAATGCGGTTACAGACTACCTACTGTAATTCAAGCTTTCAATGGGCTGAACACTACTGAGTACACTTTACTGAGTATTAACCCTTCTTCACTTACTAGAGTCAGCTCTGGAAAAGAACTCTGCGTCCAAAAAGAACATTTCTCAATTTTCTTTGTAAACAATTTGAATTTGAATTTTTTATTCCTTGATTATTGCAACAAGCTCAATTAAAGCAACATACAAGGTTTCTTTTAGTTGATTTTATAGACGTTGCGCTTTAGAAGGAAGAATCTTGAACAAGCTAGTTTGCGGGTAAGAACTTCTCCTTAAAATCGGCCCACACGTCGAAAGTAGGGAAATTCCTGTACAGCAAATTTGACCTTTTGGTTAAGTTAGGTTTGTGGGTAAAAGCGGTGGGACTACGTCTTACTTAGGTCCTATTGGACCCGTTGTGATGCCCATGGGGGTTACATCCCTCCCATTCTCTCCTACTCGTTAATTGTGGTTTAGTTTTATAATAATATAATATTGATGGTACTACAGTCCGTAGAGAGCCATGCCCTAGCTTTCGCAGCAAGTTACTCGTCTTTCCTGGTCCCACTGGTCCTTTTTTGTTCTCTCATAAGTGAAAGGAACCTACAGTAATGTACCGAATCCGAACCGCCAAGTTTAAGAAGCTTTTTATTGTCAGGAATTCTCTTTGAGTATTGTCAGTGTCTCGAAAGAAGTGGGACCGTGCAAATTATTTTTGTCGTGCCAGAAATCGAAACTAGACATTGTAGGTTAAACTGCGTAGGAGTCGACATACATACCCGCACACACAGGCCACATTTTGTTTGCGACTTCTTATATTTCTGCCGTCTAGATGTCAAGACAATCGTCCAAATGGACATGAAGGTCTTCCAAAGTGCCTATATACCTCTCTGTTCCATGATTAGGAAAAAGACATTTGAGGTGCCACCTACTCACCAGATTGGCGTGTCTTAACAACGATCCAATCCACAATCCAACTATTTATGAATTTACCAGACTTTTAATAAAAATCTACCGCTATTTGTGATAGAATTGTCATTTCTGTCAAATAGAAAAATATCTATAGCAATAAAATCGCGGTACAACGATAATGGACTCTATTCTAGCGATGTGCGATTGCGAATAAATTTCACAATCGAATAAATTGGCAATTGTTAAAATTTGAATTCGATTGTCGATTTATTCGGTCTCATCAGAAAACAATCGAATCGAATCGATTATTCTCAGTAACTACTACAACCAACAGAATGCCGGGTACTAATTCCTCGATTTATTCATATGTTGGTGTCAGTGCTGTGTCTCCAATAAGAAACAATACCTACCAAAATAGGAACATTGCGAATGAAAATACAGCCAAACCTCTGTAATTGGAACATCCTTAAATCGAATTTCCAAATTTCTGAAAAATATTGGTTCACGTGGCTATTTGAATTTTGGAGGTTCGACTGTATTCTTCGCCCTTCTAACCCAATGAGTGAGAGGATTGTACTCTCACTCTCATAAATGTGCAGTTTAAATTTTAGTAGTGAACCGAAATGAAAAAGAGAATTGCGAGAATCGACGGATACACACAATTCAGTGATCTCTCTCCGACTTGAAGAATCAGCGAATACACACATTCGTTGGCGATTGGAATCGGACCTACAAGAATCGAAATTCAACAATCGACTTCGCTCAATTCGTATTCGAATCGAATTATTCGATAGTTTTTATTCGCAATTGCCCATCGCTACTCTATTCCCAATCGAATCCAGTAATGCCGTCAATTGAAGGAATAGAATCTCGGGATATACCCACAAGATTTTACAGGCCCCAGTCGCAAAACGTTTCAACATGTACTGCTCAATTAGTCTCTGGCTATGGAGTGTTTTCCACTCAGCTAGATAAGCGGTCAGAGCTACTCTTACTCATAATCAAGTTGACAGAAAAGAAGTCAGAACCAAGCTAACGCAGCCTGTACCGGAGAACTCAATGTTCTTGGCACGCGGCACTCGTTAATCATATACTCAATCATAGGCACATAATTGACAATAAAATAGCGGGCCTTAAAAAAAACTCCCTATTGACCAGGATATCATATAGATGAAACCAACACGTGTGGAGAACGATATGATCAGCCATTCGGCGATGTAGGGCGGTCACTCGGAGGTATATTAATGAGTAATGTCAAATCAGTGGCGAACAAGCTTCTTCAGTTCAGTGGGTGTTACCTCTAGCACTGCCACTGATAGCTATAAAGGGTAGGCCATTTCGGGTTTTTTTGTACTAAATCATAAGTTCTTTTGATACTGACAACTGTTTCCCGCTCAGAATCTTGACAGAAGGTGAGTATCATACCTCCGCGAAACAAAGTGAAAACTTATTTCCAAAGTAAGTGCTATATAACCCAAACTGTGCATTTTTTGAAAAGAAGTTTTTGCCGAAATGATGCACCGTCTGCGACTTCTGTACGCAAGTTTGTGCAAAAAATGCATGAGACTCGTATGCTAGTGGACAACACTCAAGGCCACCGTCTCCATGCGGTGAGCTGCTTAAGCCGAGAGTGTGAGACTATATTCACGAACATCAAAATGAGGCTAGGAACAACATTTCGGTCAATGCGGGCGTTACAGAAGCATGGTAACCGACTTTTTGTTTTACTGAAATTGAAGACTTGGGTTTGAACTACCTCTGGTTCATGCAGGATAGCTCGCATGCCACACAGCCCATGCCGCAATTGATCTTTTGCTCACCAAATTCTCACGTCATGTTATCAGCCGCCTTGGCGATGTCAATTGGCCGCCTCGGAACTGTGACTTCTATTGTGGTGAACCGTAAATTACCATTGTTATGCCAACAATTCGAAAGCGATTCAAGAACTTAAGGCCATATCATCCAAGCAACCTATGAGCTACAGCCCGAAACCTTGAATAAGAGCTTGGAAAATCGAAGTGACAGAATGCTTAACTACAAAACCCGCGGAAGCAGCCACCCTAACACCGTTGGACTTCAAAATCCAATGTTTGTTCTTACTAATAAAGCCATAATTGAATTGAGGAATTTGTATTCGGCCCACCCTGTGGCATGGGGGACGTTTTCCATGACCTCCAACACACAGAAGACATGTCCCTACAGAGTCTTTACAGATTTGGTAGAATCTCAGTGTGGTTGAAAAAAAAATGGAAACAAACAGGCGAGGACAAGTACTAAATACTCCACAATTTCGGAATTGGACAATGCACTGCAAACCACACAGAACAACATCGACCTTCAACTCTCTGAGTTCCAAATGTAATAATATCCGCTCAGAGTCCGCTCGCATCATTCACACATGTGCCAGCATCATAAGGTCACCCATCCGATTTTCGTTTTTTTGCAATGTCAAGGACAGCCATGCACAATTGCACAGATTACACAATTTGTTAACCTTCCGAAATTCTTGTTGCTGAAGCAACTGACATTGGGCTTTCTTGGCATTCCATTGTTCTGGATCTCTATAGAAACTGTTGCGGCATTTAAGTTGCCGCCTCCAGGCCGTCCCATTCAGCCGTCAACACCAAACACTAGCTCTTTGCACGTCATTCTGAGCAACACTTGCTGTTGACTTTTCGTGGTGATTCCCCCTTTGTTCGTGCAACCACTCGCAAACCGGACACTAACAATAGACGAATGCTTGACCTTGAGTGTGCTTAGTAGCGTGATCGCTGCGCAATCAAATCGCATGCAGATTCTCCAAGCAGTGTCTATAAATATTCAACGATGTTGCTCTTGTCGTCTCGCAAGGTGGTACGTGGCGAGTCTTATCAACCAGAACAAATAGGTGTTATCTTGATGTGGAATCAATCAATTTGAACACAAGCTCCACCCACGGGTAAACCTCCTGTCACGGGGTACACGCGGTCATACCGTTTGGAATGAATTGTGCCACAAACATCATCCACTGGCTGGCTGTGGGTTAATTGAGCCGTTTAATGCCCGCTCGTAAGCGCTGAAAAGTGAAACCATTCCACACTGACACGTGAGCCGATTTTTGGCACATACTCGTATTCGCTGCCTCTGCGCGTTCCAACCGGGCACGAGCGACTGATTTAGCAAGCAGTGTACTTCTGGTCTGATTTACGATTCGGCACAAATTTGTGTTTCCACTTGATAGTGCTTATCTGCTAGCGGCCTGCGGTCGTCAAAGGGTGCGAGCGTTGAGCCAGCCAGACTTTTTTCGCATTTAACTGCGCGTCATCAGCAGAGGCTGTGTTTGCGTTGCGGAGATATGAGGGAACTATACTCCGAGGCAGAGTAATTTATTATTTCGGTTTTACTGGACAAACATTGCAGACTTCAGAGTAAGCTCGAAACAGGAAAGCGAACGTTGTTTGATAACAATAGTGGATTTGATATAACGAGAGTAATTAAAACGCGGCGTTAACACATTTCTGCGAGACGATGCGAAAAGTTGTTTGGCCTTGTTTGAGTGGAGTTTGTTCACTGGCATTTCTAGACGTTTGACAAGTAAGGCAGATTTTTCTCAGTCTGACGTTTACGAAGACGTACGCCATTAGCATACAAAAAACGGTACAGGCGATGTAGTTAGTAGCGGTAGCGGCTTGGGAAATCACAGAGACCAGGTAAGGGCCACTGCAGCGCCACTCGGTTTGAATTGAAGGTAAAGTTCGTTTGTCAGAAAACCAGCTGGAGCTGTCGATGAAACGATACAGGTTCCGAGGTGTATTTGTCGGTTTGACTAGGATCGGCAGGTATACAGGTACACACAAGGCTCTGGATGTTTATTTAATCACATCTTCTTCAAAAAATCATCTGCAAACGTCTTTACAGGACGAGTTAAGCCGCTTAATTCATGATGTAAATGTTTCAAGGTTTTGTATGTGGAGTGCTCAGAAGCGGGTGAAATCATTGTGGTTAGCTCACGGAGTTCGTCCGTCCCCAATGCCTCTGTAGCCCAGCAACCAACACGGGCGTTTGTGTTTTTAGCCATCTATTCCAAAGATGACAAGAAAATCGGCAAGACAGGACATGGCGTGAAGCTGGTTCAGATTTCTAAAAATGATATAATTCTGAATGTTGAAGTGAAACTCATTAAATTGTCCTAAGTGTCAGCTGAAAGGACACAGGACGGACAGTAAGTTTGAAGGGAAATATGAGAAGTATTAAATTGTGCACTTTGTGTTAGGCTAGGCTTGAGGAAATCGAGTCCTCTCTACCCATTGCTCGATCCTATTACGAAGCCTTTCGGCCTGTCTTTTCAGTGATCACTCAGCGGATTCAATGGCACCTCTGTCGTGTAGGTTGTAGGTCTTGGCAGAAGTACTCCCCCATCGTCCTATTCCTTAAACGGCAGTGGCTTGGACAGTGAGAGAGATAGTGAGTAGTGTCCTATCTGCCTTCCTCGAAGCCGTAGACTCAGCAGTTCTCCAGTTCATCGCTCTTCAAAGGGGGATGCAAGTATGCGCTACAACTACCATCCTGAGTAGCTTTTGGTCACATTTCAGGAGTTTGTTGGTTTTGCACTATTGTAGGTTAAGGTTTTCCTTTTGTTTGGGTTGAGTCGAATTTGGCAAGTTCATCCACTGCCGGTTAGGCAAAAATAATCGAACCTTAAGCTCTTCGCAGCATCATGCGACCAGCTTAGACCTTGCAGAAATTGCATCTATGGCGGCTGTCAATGAGAATGAAGAAATGTTGGCCAGGGTATCTCCAACATTGACATCATTTCATCCACTTCTGTGACGCGATCCCAGCTTGTGCACAAATCAAGTTGGTATACAGCGGACAGCCTCTTCGAGGTACCCCGGATAAAAATTACAACAACCGTTGTGTGGTGAGCATGACTTTGATCCTTCGAGTCAGGATTTTCGAGCCGAGTTGTTTTGACAGACCGGAGTAGCATCGGTTGCCAGGGGCGATTCTACGTCGGATCTCCACTACGATGTCATTCGTGGAGTTTACATTTGCCCCGAGGTAGACAAACTCCTTTAGTACCTCGCAATTGTAGCTGTCGATTGTGACGTTTTGGCCTAGGTGCTGTGCGGCGGATCGTTTTTTGCTCGACAGCATATATTTTGTTTTGTCCTCGTTGACCTTAAGAACAGATGGTGAGTATCGATTTGAAACTCGCTGGTCTTCTCCAGGATCTGCCTTAGTGTGAAGATTTGGTCTACAGTCGATTTGCCGGGCCGGAAGCCGCACTGGTACGTGCCGATTAGTGCGGTGCAAAACGGCTTTAGACGTTCACACCGTACGCTGGATAGGATCTTAAAGGCAATATTGAGCAGGGATATACTTCTATAGTGCTTGCAGGAGGTAGGATCGCCTTTTTGCGGATGGTTCCGTCTGCGAGGAAGGCGAATGGAGGAGAAGACACAACCGCGAACTCTACGAGCTTTACAAGGATGTGGAAGTAGTCCGGAAGGCAAAAATCCGTCGACTACACTGGCTCGGTCACATCGAGCGAATGGACAACAGCGCTCCAGCAAAGAGGGTCTTCGAATCCGAGCCTCGTCGTTCGAGAAGGAGAGGAAGACCGAACCTTCGGTACAAAGACCAAGTCATCGCAGATGTAAGACAGCTTGCGGCCTTGATGACTGGAAGCAGCGTGCCCGGGACCGTCACCGATGGAAGGCAGCAATTTCTCAGGCTCAGACCCTTCATGGTACCTCTGCCTGATAAGTAAGTAAGTTGTGTTGTGAACTAATATGTACGTGCACATTTTTCGTGTTTTAAGGCGTGTCGAACGACCGGGTGACTAGGTCGTATCATTGTGAACCCTTCCCTTGGTCGTACGCCATGTACCATGTGAACACTAGTGGTACGGATTTTCATTCTCGTTTTGGATTTCAACGAGTGATCATCAGCGGATGAATGAAAATGATGTTTCCTCGATAAACTTTACTGTTTATTTAGGACATCATGAGAGAAGAACTAAGCTGCCCAAAGCATTTTTTGGTCGTTAGGCCCGGTTGAATGGCCCACGTGTAGCCGATGAATTCACCCAGGCAGCTTTTGGCATAAAGAATAAAGCTTTAAGTATGTTAGCTAGAGCTAGGCTAAGCACGTCAGCAATATCACCAGCCTGTCTTGCGTCCACACACCGAATGAGGAGATGGATGACGATAGTACGATGGATGACTTCTATGATTTCCTTGAAGGAGCATACGATCAGTGCCTCAGCCAAGAGCATTGTAGGAAATCTCAACGCACTACAGGGCAAAGAAGAAGTATTTGCTGAACTTATTGGAAACACAGCCTGCACCACAACACACCCGGAAAAGGTGGGAGCGCGTTTATTCTAGACAGCTCAACATCCATAAGGGAACCTTGCGGTCAATGACTCGTCAACCAGATTGATCACATTGCGATCGACGTCCGAGACTATTCTCGATGTCCGAACGTTCTGAGGAGACAGCATCGACTCGGGTTATTTCCATGTTGTAGCCAAGGTAAGAATGAGGATATCGAGAAAACTACGAAGTCGAGACAGGACACTACGGTTTGACGTTGGAAAGCTGCAATCGCAATTGAGACGAAGCTTCGATTTACCTTTTTGCAGTATCACGTCCGATCCTTTTCGAATAATTTTAAGTCCTTGCATGTGGATGCATTAAAAACAGATGTTGCAAGATTTCTGGACACAAACACGCAAAAGAATGAAAGCCACGAGCCTAGGTGCTGTTCAAAGGCGATATCGCATTGCTTTGGTTGATGGCATGAGAAGATAAAATAAGAGAGATTAGGCACTAACCTCACGGGCTGTATAGCGACATGAGCCTGGCCAAGCGTGTACGGCGCGTGAGCTACTGGAGTTGCACGGGATTGTTTGTTAAATCTAGGGTTCACAACCAACTGCACCGTCACACCAAGATAGATGTAAGTTCAAATAAACTGGCGAATCACAATCAAAACAACCTCTTTTCGTGAGAAATACTAAAAGTTGATGCTGACTTGCTGCGCTCATTTAAATAAATCCCTCATCTGTTTAGGGCTCATCAGCATGTGAGTCAATCCAATTGGTCACTACATTACAAGAAATGGCAGCTGGTCATTACGGGAAAACAGCATGACTCCGATCTAATTGTCAGCAGTCACAACACAGACCTATCACCAAATTAGTTAATGATGTCAACCATCAAAGAAAACAGGCACAGGCATCAGATCCAGCTGCACCCCAAGTTCACGAGTCTCTCTCTCGGAATCCTTCAAAGGAAACGCCCTAAACTGTTCTTCGAAACATGACGATACTTGTTTCGAAAAAAACAAGACCAGACGAGAATTAAGACAAAATCACATCAAACCAAAGTAGTCAAGCACACGCTATCCCCAAACTTCTCTACGAAACGACATCGTCACCTGAAGGTCATACACCGCACAACTTTCTGACAAAAACAAAAACAAGAAAAAAAGAACCCCAACAAGTAACAACATCGATTGCACAACCCAGTCAGCAGTTAGCCATAAGAAGTACACACACCGTATGTGAATGAAAGTGTGACAAATGTACTTCAATGTCACCGCTTAGCGTACGACACCCCCCCGGCGCGGCCCATAGATCAGCTCCGTGAAAACTTTCGGCCCAAAATTCCAACACGAAACACGTACTCGTTCGTCAATTGCTTTCACTTTGCTTTAAATTTTCGATTGCCACTGCATTATTCACATTTTCACACACACGCACTGCACAGGATACTCACTTGTTATGCTCAGCTGATGGTATCCTTGGTTGTTGAGGGCGCTAAGAGCAGCATCTGAGCCCCCAGAAGCTGACTCTGCCATTGCTTATTGGTCTGCTTTCCTTCCGTGTATTCCTGCTGACGTGCTCACCTTATCGCTGATGTCGAAGAAATCTCCTTGCTTTGTGTGTCCCCTCGTCAAGTCGGACAGTCGAACGGTAGTCTACACGAGAAAAGACGAAACGCACACAAAAGGCGATTCAATTAGTAAAAGAAAAAAATTGTTCAACTCCGAACGGGCGAATGTTCACGAGTCTGCGAGTATTTTGCCAGATTTTCCTAGTATCACCAGATTGTGATTAAAACAAATGATTCATACATAATTATATTTCGTTTTTTCCTGGCTTTGTTGCTAATCAGCTAAGTTTTATTGAAGGTAATCTAATCTACGGTGTGAATGTGGAAGAATGGCAATTTAAAGCGATAACATTGTGGCGAAAAGTTTCGCTCATTTAACTAAAAAGGAGTCGATCTATGGATTCGATCGACTAGCAGTTAATTGAAGGAACACACAAGTGAGATGTATTTTTTTTTTGCATTATTTTTGTTCTGGAGTTTGAGGGGCGATTCGCCTGGCTGGGAAGGAGCACTTACGTCAAAGTCTCACCGTGACAACATTTTGAACAACGCAATAATCTGCGAAATTTTGCTGTTCCCTGCACAAATTGAACGTTCCCGAATGTATTTGATAGTTAACTAGACGATAAAACACTTTTTTTCAATATTTGTTTTGGGTATAGCTGGATTAAATAGTGAAAATTGGAAATTTTCACTTTTCCTTCGGAACTACAATGGCTTCTATGAATTTTGACTTTTCTTCCTATGATTGAAGCACTTCAGATTCAGATGGCGTGGTTGGGAAATATTTTAATTGTCACTTTTGTGGGGTACAGTAAGGAAGGAAATTTTGTTTGTTATATTCTATGTTTAACAGCAATAATTTGTGACTAGATTCTTTTAAACTATTCTTAATTTTATACCAGGCACTTGTTTTTAAGAATCTATACTCAGCTCAGCACCACTTTTAAGCACGAAGCAAATGCTAAATCAATAGACGTGTTTTTTGACTCGTCAGTGCTCAGCTTAGCAAGATTTCACGCGGGAAGCAACAACTGAGTTTCCAGTAAAATTTTAATGTCATCACTGACTAGGACGAGTTGAAATATCGAAATCACAGATGGCGCCAAATGAAACTAGAATTAACATGGAATTGGTAGCGGCATGCCCTCTAGAACGAGGAGTTTCGTTGTGTTTCGAATTAAAGTTTTCACCCGTAGATCTCCACAAATGTCCACGTGAATGAACTGTCAGGTTCCCAAAGTTTGCAATTCGCAGCGACCTCATATGAACGGCCCTTCTTCATTTTTCTAGTTTGGCGAATGAGTTTTGACACATTTGACATTTACACCTCCCCAGTCGCAAAACCACATTTCACTCAGTTCTTTCCCAAATCACTCACTGCATTTCCTTCATGTGCACACGACCTAACACATCAAACACAACGAACACAGCCGCTTGTCTCTCATGCCAAAAACATATGCCGGTTGACAGTGCGCTCTGTTTTGCTTCGATCAAAATTACTCTCTGTTTGTATTTTTGACCTCGGCCAATGTTCCATTCCGTCGAAAACAAAAGTTCAATGTGTATAAAATGAGTGAATTGATAAATGTTTTTCACAAACTCAGTGAATACTACAACCCGGACTTGCGGTGGGAACAAGTGGAGGCTTTGTACCTGCAAGCAGAGGAGGAGAAAGAGGCCCGAATCGAGTCAAGGCGGGCTCAGCCGTCGACATCAAAGGATGCAGTGAAAGATCCCGAGGAGGACGATACACCTGTTAATAAAACCCTAATTAGTCAGATTCCCCTTGTGCGACGTGCCTTGACAGATACATCAGTTCTGTCCGCGCTGCTGGATGTCACCACAACAATCCGTGCAATACGTGAATCCTCCACCACCTACGACAACACATACGATTGCTGGGATCAGGTGATAAAAGTGTCGCCGCGAGAGGGATTCTTGGGATTCATTTACACCCTGGTCAGCCTGAGCACATACGATCCTCGGTGTCGGATCTACAGACAGTTGTCCCTCGCCGGAGCCAGTGTGTACTTTTTGTCGTTGACAATCCCCGGCGCGAAGGGCTTTCACATATTTGAGGAGGAAATCATATCAGTGTCGCTGCAGGTATTCAGTTTGATGGAGAAGATTCAGAGGCCGACTGTTGCACGGCATCTCACGCAACAGCACAGCAACGAGATGTGGGTTAACTTCACGTCGTTCTTCGACGATCTGCGGCTGATGGTGCGATATGTGCACTTTGACGAGTACAAAACGTCGAGAAATGCGATATTGAGGAAGCTAATCGACATGCAGTACTTCAACTATGAGAAGGGATTCGCCAACATGTGTAGGAGGTTGTATATCCCGTGTGAGCACGATGCTGACGTGTTTTCTTTTCGTTTCAGACGCTGCGAATCTGCACGGCAAGTGCTTTGACGTCCTGGACGGGATTGTAAGCATGCACAACGGAGATCCACACGAGACTCTTGTGAAAATCATGAATATGACGTTGGTCATGCATACATACGTGGGCAAACCGAGGGGGACGTCATACACGAGCAAATGCGAACACATATCCGACTGGTTCATCAAGACGATAGACAAATTCCCGAGGATCGTGTGTGAGGTTCTCGAGTTCTATATCAAGTACATCATCACCAATCCAGACAAGGGGGTGAGTTGCAGTTGCAGCTTCTGATTGGTTTCCCGCAGCAATTCACTGTTTTTTCTCTTCTAGTGGAGAATGGAGCACTTGCAGAAAACTCTGGACTACGCAGCGAAGTACGACGCAGCGCTGTTCACCCGCTGCAACACGTCCATTGTGGACTTCCTCACCGAAGCAGTGTACGCCGATGAAATTGGCATTCGACTGCGAGCCGTTGACCTCTTCTCGAAGATGATTCTCATCGAGTCCAACGTCAACTGGGAAATGTTCCGCCACGAAGTGTCTGAAACGCCCCGCGAGGTGTACATCATCAAGGAGCTCATCGACAGTATACGCGACGTCAACAACACCATCAAAATGAAGGCGGTGCAGGCCCTTCAACAGGCCATCACCCGGGGGTCACCCAATGCCAAGAAGATCCTCCACGAGGGGATCAAATACTGCCAATTCAATGACTGTGATGTGGATCTCCCGGAGGAACCGAGGGCACGGGAGAACGAGATCCGGTTCGGGAAGCCCAGTGCGCCCGAGCCCGCATATACCTTCGAAGGAGTGCCGAAACTCACCGCCAGCTTCCTGCAACTGCCGCAGAACGTCTACAAACTGTACAGAAGTCCACTGGTGTACCTGAGACGAGCTGCGATCATTCTGGTCGAATCGTTGGTGAAAATCAATCCACTTATCATCTTCAACACAAACTTTGTGAAGGTTCGTACTTGTGCTCTGGGGCTGGGGGAATTTACTCTCTCTCTTGTGTTTCAGGCGACCAATGAACTGGTGTGCGAACCATCGCAGCTTGTGCGGAGGCAGTGTATGCTGACGGTGGACGCGATCCTGAGCACCTACCCGAACTGTTATCCGGTGATCTATGTGTGGTGCAAGATCATCGGTCCAATGTTCAAAGATCCCGATCCGAAGAACATTGAACTCGCCATCGAGGTGGGCTATTGCCACTCCAATCCCGATGGTTCATCGTTGACTAATCCCTCTCCTGCCTCGTTTTAGTGCTTCCGCTCGAAGGTGCTGCTGAACATCAAGAGCATCGACCAGACCAATGCGGCGGAGCACTTCATGCCATGGGTCATCATTCGGGTTCTCCTGATCACTCAGTCGCGGCTGTACTTGCAAACACAATTCTACCTCTATCTCAAAAAGGAAATGATCACGTAGGTCCTGGTCCACGACACGAATCCGTAGAAATAACCCTAACCTCTCTCTTTCAGTCAACAAATGATCAGCATCCTAGAGTCGCACATACAAGCGTCGAACTCAACCGAAGCTTGGGTTCTGCTGAATTTCATTTGCGGGAAAGTGAAGAGCAAAGAACCGGATGCTCTGCTGCACTGCTTTGTCTCCTATCACTCGGTGAGTAATCGATCTGTCTGCATTTGGTCTCCCCTAACGAACTCCCTTTACAGACCCCCCAGTGGAATAACGAACACAATCTCCTGCTGGGCCTGGAAGTGCTGAATTCCTGCGTTAAGGACTTCACCTACTCAGCGCTCAACTTTGTGTTCAAACACCTCCTGACCACCATCAAAGCCGGCGTGATACTCCCGCAAATCATTGGCAAGGCCTTCGACTTCCTCATGACCATCGACCACCGCTCGAAGGAAAACCAACTGCCGTCGTCCCCCTCCACTTCTAGTCAGACCAATGAAATTGCCTCACAAGACTGGCTGAACAAGCTGCACACCTACTTGGAGGAGAAACTGGTTGAGGAGATGCCCGGCTTCCCCGAGAACAGATCCACGTACCTGTCTTATCTATTCTCGTACTCGGAAGCGAATCTGCTCATCAGAGTGCGACCGCATCGCGGGATAATCGAATTCATTCACAATTACATGAATGCGTGCATAGACCTGCCGGAAGCTGAGCTGAATCTGGACAACGATCGCGTGCTGAACTCCATGATCCTGATCGCTGGTCGATTCTCGATTCGGGAGGCGCTCGTTGCGAACACAACGTGCAAGCTGTACAGCAGAATTTTGAAGGCGATCGATCGGCCGCCCATCGTGAACACGATCCTTGTCGCGCTGAGTGACCTGTGCACGAAGCACACTCAGGTGTTTGAGTCCATCATTCACACGGTGCTTGAGAAGTTGACGTCGCAATACATGCTCAACCGCATGGAGACCTTCAAGATGCTCGCGCTGCTGGTGCTGCAGGATCAGCTTAAGCTGCGCGGGTCGCTCTTGTTGGGCCTTCTGTCGACGGTCCTGGACGAGTGCGAGCAACTGGCTGGCCGGGCAAAGGTGTTCTTCTCCGAGTACGTGACGCAGAAGAGCCCTTCCCTCTTCAACAAGTGCTTGACGGAGTGTCCGTTTGTCTTGAACGAGTACACGGTGAGTGATGTGAGCTCTAAGAGATTCAGATGTAACGTGGTGTGTGTTTTGTTGACAGAACTTCGAGGGACTGGACAGTTTTTCGGACAACATGATTCGATCGCCGCTGAAGGGCAACGACAAGCGGAAAAAACGATGGAAGCTGTACGAGCACCTGATGGAACACGTGAATGACATACATTTGATCATGTACTTTGGGAATCTGAAACTTATCGCAGGTAATCTTCCGCTCTACTCATTTCTAGTCAACCTCTGTAGCTGCTACGGGGCTTGGGTGTGTGGGCGTCCCTCAATCCATTCCTTCAAACCAGACTAGCCTCGCCTTCTGTTTCACACCTCTTCATAACTTTCAGAGAAAACGC
Organism: Eristalis arbustorum; assembly: GCA_916610145.1. Taxonomy (NCBI): domain Eukaryota; kingdom Metazoa; phylum Arthropoda; class Insecta; order Diptera; family Syrphidae; genus Eristalis; species Eristalis arbustorum. The sequence continues at coordinate 29,623,618 of OU744317.1, forward strand.
AGAACGATCCACTAATCAAATCGCCCGAAGGCGTCGCGCTGATCAGGGACATCCTCTTCATATTGAAGAAGATCTGCCTGAAGGAGCGGAAGCCAGCCGAACAGTCCGGCGAGCAGACCACAGAGAATGACAACAATGAAACCTTGCCAGCAGCCGCTGAGAATAACGATCCAGCACCAGCGAGTACACCAAATCAGCCTCAGGGACGTCGAGGCAGGCGCCGCGATATGCCAACAATGACGGATGCTGTAAGTTTATCCTCCTCCTCAAATTCAGTTTTCACAATCATTCCCCCTTTTAGCTGTCAGTTCTAGAGAAATCCATCGTCTTCGTGACAACAATAGCGGAGAACACTGCCAACGGTGATCCAAAGATTCAGCAATCAATAGACGAACTCGCCAGGGCCCTTTCGTACGGCTTTCCAAGCGTCATTCAATTCGCACAACCGGCTGAATTCTGGAGTAAATACCGCCAAGGAATTGTAACATCCACCCCCAAGCCAAATAAACGAAGACCCGCACCGCTCGTGGATTTGGATTTGTCCAACGAAGTGGCTGCTAACGATGACGACGCTGAGAGCGATGTCGAGGTTGCCGCCTCCAACCAGCACGATGCAAGTGATGCCGAAGTTACCCCATCCAAGCAGCAGAAAGTCGCTAATGATTCCATAGACTATCTGCTCCTCTTCTGACCGTGAGTGAGGGGCTGCTATGCATGCCATTTCTATACCACAGTACAAATTAGTGTTAAACAACAGAAGCGTAGCCGTGGGAGACGCTACTTTGTAAATAAAGCCTGTGAAGTCTATAGGTTAGAGTAGGTTTAAGGTTATTCCTAAGCAGTGCTAACTTAAGTATTAGTAAATAAACAAAGTTTATCTATTTTTATGCTTAGTGCAAATATTTGTATGAAATGATTGACGAGTATGATCAAATAAAATGTGTACATTTTTTAGGTTAAGTATGTTGAGAATGTCAAAAAGTTGATGTCTTCTTTTTCTAAGGGGGAATGGGGATGGCAAGAGAGGGAATAGGAAAAGACAAGAGCATTGTATGGTGATGGGGATTAGGAAATTTAATTTCTGAAAGAATTTTAAAGAAGCTCAGGAACAGAAGGGACTAGAGACTGAGTAGGAATACGATAAAATAGTATGCGGGCTGATGAAGAACTGGTAAAGAAGCTGTCGCAGAACTTCGATTTGGGCAAGCGCACCGACTTATTTCAAGCAGAAATTTATGAGATCTGTCTACGGTGTTCTCATAAACCATACTAATGCGGACATAGCAATAATGTCGGACAGTCGAGCTACTTACATGTCCAGTGTCATCATCATCAAATCAAGCCTTGTGGGGGAATGAGTATAGAAGCGTAAATAATTAAGCAGTAGTCTGACTAGCTCCAAAACAGATGAAGGCGTTGGAGCTGGAGTATACGGAGGCAAAACCCAATATCCATATATATCATAGCATGGACACAACTCATACGTATTTCAAAAAGGATATTTACAATTGAACTGTGAATCAAACAAAATATGGACAGAGCTATCACTAACAGGCACATCTATTTTCTCTCTGACAGCAAATCGTCTCTTCTAGCCCTCAAAGTGCACGATGTCACTTCTAAACTAGTATGGGACTATCTACAACTGTTACACCAGCTAGCCAGAGTTCACCTCAATTAGACACTGGCTCACAACGGCCACACAGGAAACGAAAGAGCGGACCTACTGGTCAGAAAAGGATCCGCATTACCATTCTCGATGCTACGATCATTCTGCGGCATACCCATCACCACAGCTGAGAGCTATTTAAATAATTCGCTCAGGGACATGGCCAACCATTACTGGACGCACTCGGAAGATAACTGGTCGGTCAAAATATTCCTACCAACTATTTCTCTTAATAGAACGAAACAACTCCTCAGACAGACAAGAAGTCAGATTCGTATAACCACAGGTATTCTTACTGCACACTGCCCAGGAAGCAAACATTTCAAAACCATGAACTTAAGGCAAGATGACACCCTCAGAATGTGTAACGAGGACGAAGAAACTGCAGGACACATCCCGTGTAACTATAACTGCCTAGTCAGGACACATCATCGACATCTAGGCGAATACTATCTTTGATCATGAACTCAGGCTTCCGATGTGAACTCTAAATGGGGTAAATAGGCTCATCTGAGGTCGCAGTGATCAGGCGATTTCTTCCCACCCTCCTGACACATTTTAATCATAAAGAGGAGAACCAAATTAAAACTCTGCTGGATACGTGACCGCACGGAACTGGCATGAAATGGCTAACTCAATAGCTAGGAAAGGAGCATCGGAACCCTTCAGAACCATTCTGCGATGTAGAAAAAAGGAAAACGGAACATAGCTCGTGGGATGAATCAGGCTCAGAAACTTTGGTCAGTATCTAGAACTGCAAGAGGTTGAGCCATGTATCAAAATGAGCAAGTGTATCCTAACAGGCTTCCTAACAGTGCACTGCAGCGAGCACTGAAGAAAACTAGAAGTTTCAGAAGAAGGTGTCTGCAGATTCTGTGGGGAATCCAATGAATATCCAGAACACATTTTGGAATTTTGTAAGGCATCAGCACCACAAACGATAAAGATATCGGGGCAAGCATCTGCTATCAGAGGATGTCACTAGAACCATATCTCTTCTCAGATTCCTAAAGAAGATAATGCAATTATTTCGAAAAGGAGTTTTATCTTCGAAGTAATTTCTAAATCCTTCTCAGATGCAGAAGGAGAAAAGATGAAACTTCAGGTTTAAGGATGAAAGACATCGCGGAAGCATGAGCGTTGTATTGATGAAACAGGAAACAGCGTTCTCAGAGGCGTAGACAAAGGAAGGCAGCTATGCCTCAAACTCAGATGTTCAATTGATCGGTGGACTGATCAGTAAGTACAAGGCCAATACCATTTAACGACGTGTTGTTGACACGATCCCGGATGCGACCCATATCAAATTTACCCAAAAACAAAGGAGAGAATGGATAGTACAGACTAAGATGAAGATCTGCTAAATAAAAGGTGGATGGAAATTAATCATCCTCTCACAAAGCGTTACAATTTTTACAAATTCCATTGTACGTCAATCAACGATAAGCGACCGGGTGGATTTCCATTTAAGTCAAGCAATATTGTCCAACCCAGACTTCTTTCTGTTTGGCAACTTGGCGTTATGGATTTATGTCAACAAGCCTTATACTATCGCATACCTTAAAGAAAATGTTCGACGGGAATGCCAACAGTTTTCACCTGACATTTTGGGGAACGCCAGGGACAATGCACAGGACACGGGCACAAATGTGTACCAACACTGGCTGGCTCCTTCTACATTCCTCATTCCACTATCCAGGCATAGACTATGCGGATTCGTCACATACTATACAAGGCTAATCACGAGTTTGCGGTTATCTCCCATGAATTTATTTCATGGTCGTTTCTGGGTTCTTCTGACGTCCATGAATTAAAGACGTTACTTCCGAGCCGAGAAGTTACATAGAAGTTAATCAGAAGAGCGAAGTGCAAAAAATGAGTCCTATCGCGTAGTACCATGTCAAGTCTTCAATTAGAATACGACTGCTTTCTTCTTTTGAATGGGATGTTTGTCTTGTAGTAACCCAGGTTTTATCAAGTTAATCTCAACGTCGTCTACAAGATCTTATATGCACTGTTCTGAACGTCTAGCCGTTTTGCGGCTGCAGCTCGGTGAATCGACTACAGACCAAATCATAAAAAATCCTGTGGAAGACCAGTGAGTTTTAAATCCAATCGATTTTAGTGTTCGAAGCGATGGCTGAATTCAAGATCCCGGGAATATTGATCCGATTGTGTCCGTGCATTTCGGTTCAAGAATCTCTGCACCGGATCATCGACATAGTTGCGCGTTCCCAACGGGAGGATAGAACACAGCTGAACAGTACGAGCTGTAGGATGCAGTTAGGAAGGCAAAATCCGTCTACAACAGTTGGTCGACCACATCGAGCGAATGGACAGCAACGCTTCAGCTAAAAGGGTTTTCGAAACCGACCCTCCTGGTTCGAAAAGGAGACGAAGACAGAACCTCGTAGAGAGGATGTAGGACAGCTTGATGACTGGAAGCCCAGGCCCAGGCTCGTTACCGATGGAAGGCAAGAATTGCTCAGTCTCGGGGTGGTAAGTAGGTAAGTAAGTAACCTCGAATCTAATACCCGTCATCTATTGTTAATTAATATGTATTAAATCCAATTTTTGAAGTTGGTCTTTAGTGTTTCAATTGGTATTTTTTGTAGCCTTCATGAATAATTCATCTGCAGTCCGAGTTGGACCTGAGCCTCACACAACATATCTTCCTAGCCAGTACGATCCTTCGTCAGTTGTCTTTAGCTTCGTACACCAAGCATGCTGAAATCCCTCTCTCCTCTACGGCGTTGTCCTACAGGCTTAGAGTCGAAGTTGTCCATGGCCCTCAACCCTAGGTGTTGTATCAGTCAAAGTTAAACCAACCACTTTGGACGCTTCAGCGGCTGAAATTCATCTCGGTGAAAGGTGATCAAGGTTTTATACAGAGCGAACTTGGTCTACAAGGGAGACAGCCATGTTATTCAATTGCTTTTTGAGCCCAAGAACAGCGGTTGGCTAGAGTTATTCTGCCACCTTATGGATATAGCGGCCTACGGTGAAGTTCAAGTCGAGTCGTCTATGTTTTGCATTTTTTCTCGAGGACTAGATATATTTTGTTTTTCCCTCGTTTGCCGTTGGCTCCACTTTTTCGGATTACGTTTCATTGCCAACAAACGCTCCATTCCCGGCTCACACTGTTGGACACATCGTGTCAATGTCATCCGTGTAAGCCAGCAACTATACGGATTGCTTGTACGGAGGATCGTGCCTATATGCATTGGCGAGTGAGTTTTGCAGGATAACCTCAAGAATGACATTTAGAAACCACATGACAGGTGCGTCAGGATACAACCTCAACATGGTAAGGTTCCTTTCACAAGAAAAAGACTAACAGATACAAGACCTGCACTGCCTCTGTGAGCATGTTTCTCCAACAAACTGCCATCCCAGCAAGATACCACTTCCTTTCAGTTATTCTTCATAACAATAAAGCCGCTATTGAAACTGGGACATAATGTTCGAAAGCTCATAAAGAAGTCCAGTCTTTAAGGAGGAAGTGTGTATCAGAGCACGTGGCTGCATAGACAATGCCTTACCACCTTCCACTTAGATGATTAACGAATACCCATTTATACTAGCAAGTGCTTAAATACATAAACTAATTCGGCAAGCACAAGCACAGGCATCCACAAATCCAATCCACTCCAGACTTTCTGACTTTCACCAAAGCGACTGATTAATTCCCTTTCATCGTTCATCTGATGCGGAAGAGTATTATCTTAGAAGAATTATTGATTTTCCTTTGAACAACTCAGCCCCAAGGAGTCCCATCACACGCTGCTCCAAATGCCTACCCCGTTTTGTTGAAACAAGAGGAATGTTTTGCAAAATTTCCACAATCAACATCGTGGACACAGCCACTGTTGCTGCCACGACCGCCTCCCCCAACCACTGTTGCTGCTGTTCCCTGAATGGTCGTTACACTCGAGCGTAACAACTCTAATGGATTATCAGTGTCTGTTTTCAATTGGACAGCGAAAACCCCTCCGGCGGCACAGCGCGGTGGCAAATCCTGGCGGATGGCGGTGTTAAAGATAAATCTTTCATATAGCGGTGTAGATTTGTTTGCCACCAATCCAGTGTTCGGTCGCGTAACTAATGCCATTCTGTTGCCGTCCGTGAAGTCCTTGCTTTGCGTGGACTATTGCGCCAAGCACTAGACTAGACAATGCTTTATTGGCCCTTCCGGGAGTGTGGCCGACGAGTGGTAAATATTATAGCAACGGTGTTACTACTCCTCTGTGTGGCTTCTCACGCTTGGCGGGATAAACTAAACGCAGGCGGTGGGGGATTTTAATTTTTGATAACCTGCTCACGCTGCCGGACATGGCCGCTAAGCCGATTGTGCCGCGGCGGCGGCGGTAGCGGTGCCAAAGCCGCTGCTATTTACATACATTTGCCAAAACAAATTTGAATAATTCAACTTGTTCATTGTGTGCTAATTGAGGTTTTTTTTCCCTGCTTTTCTTTTTCATCACCGTTGCGTTGGTGTGTGTGAACTGTGCGGTTATAACGCGACCGTCCCAGTCGGCATCCGGTTGTGGAGGAGGGCACATGTTTGAAAAACTATCAATGGCGTGCGGAGTACGTGCTTGTGACTTCATAACAAATAGGAAAAGTTTCCTTTTTGGCGACGGGGGAGCAGCAGGAGGCTTTGAAAAGTTCTGTAAAAAAGTTTTGATTGTTTATAAACAGCAACAAACGAATATAAGTGGATGAGCGGGGGCTGTGCAGCTCTGTAGCGCAACTTAAAGTGCTCCATAAGGTCGCTCATTGTGCAATTAGAAAGCATGAAGTGCGCTAAGTGAATGCGACTGCGAACACGAATGCCTTCATTCTTTCGGCACACAAAGGATGGTTTTGTTATCTTTAAGAAGGGAAGTCTGTGAGGTATTTCTCAAGTGCTCTCAGGAGAAAGTACGCCACTTGGAACGAGGAGTTGTGAGTTGAGAGGAGGTATCATTAATTCAACCAATATCCGGAGCTTGCTGCGTCTGGAGAAGGAATTCGAACTGAAATAGTATTGTGTTGTTCTGTGTTTCAAGGGTTGAGAGGGAATGAAAATGTTCTCTCGCATAGATTCTATAAATATCTTTACTGTACCGCATCCTGTCAACAGTGAGGCTTTTGTGTTATTCTACGTGAGTTGAAGTTTCACAATTGGTATTTTATTTCAGTTCCACCCGGCAATCAATGACGGTGGTCTGAGGAGAAGTTTTCATCGTCAATTGATGGACAATCTCCTATCGGACGAATTCAAACTATGTCTTGAATATTCTTGGGTAGCAAAATCGTTTTCATTCACTGTACGTTCAAACCACTGTCATATTTTAGAGAGATTGCCAAATTCCAATTCTTATTTGCTTTCGTATTTCCTTAGAAGTCATGAGTTGCAATACCAACAGTACCCTATTTAATGGAAGGCTCTTGCAACCCAATTCGAAATACACTCAGTCTGGCATTCTTTCTTCGACAGAACATCGCCTAACATTGGAACGATACAGAGAAGATCAGCATGAGACGCAGTCCGCATTTCTTCATCGGTTTCAATCGATTTCAATCAATCATTTTTAGAAAGAGAAATTACAGACATTTGAGCCACTGTGGCGAATACGTGACATACTTTCCAGCCACAAAATGCGATTTAGTTATAATTATCGACATCGTGGCAGTTGTTGGCAGATCGTGGTGCTGTCAGTGGACTGGGGATATAGATTTTTCTTCTCCTTCTTATGACATTACATCCCAGGCTGGGTCTGGACTTCAACCAATAAGACTCTCCAACAAGTTCGAGCTGTGGCTAGCCTTCTCCTCTTGGGTGCAACTTCTTAAATCGTTGTCTCACAGCTTCGGAGTCAAGGACTCTTCGGGTCGGAGTTAAGTTATGCATCCGCTTGACATGACCCCATGGCCTTGGATATGTAGACCCCTGTGGCTGTACAGCCCATACAGTCGGAGTTAAGTCAGACGCCTACTTAAGCCGATTCCATTTCATTGGCAACAAATGCCTCATTGTCGGCTCAGAATCTCCTAGAGACCTGGGCAGTGCTGAAGTAGATGTTGGATCGTATCCGTTTCTTTCTGGCAGAGATCGCTGGATTCTTGGTTCCACTTCTGGAGTATTGAGGATATGACAGTGTCCAAGTGATCACTCGCATATGGGTCGAGTTTCGGCCAGACATTTTTTGTTTTGCCGATATTAGGCTCTGATCATGCTCATCTTGTCATGACAGTGATTTCTTGCAAGCTAAAACGAGTTGGCTTCTATTATAATTGAAAGGGCTGAATGGCGCTATGGGTTGAGTACCTGACCTTTGGTTATGGGGGTCCCCGGTTCGAATCCCGGTGAAAGCAAAAGTTAATAAACTTTTATCTGTTTTTCATATCTGGCCCAGTTACTATTTGGCGTTGGCATTTAATTAACGACAGTGGGTATCATAATCCAAGAGTCCACAAGAAAGATCACCTTTTTGACTGCGACAACTATCGGGGGATCAGCCTCCTTAACATCGCGTACAAGATTTACTCCTCCGTTTTGTGTGAACGCGGGAAACCCTTTGTCAACAAACTGATAGATTCTGCGGTGCGGTTTCAGACCAGGAAAGTCCACAATAGACCAAATATTTAGACTTTGGCAGATGCTGGAAAAGACTCAAGAGATGCAGATCGACACCCACCACCCATTTGTCGACTTTAAGGCCGCATATGACGCATACAAGGGACCTATACAGCGCCATGTTTAGTTTGACATTCCTGCCAAACTCGTCAGGTTGTGCAGGATGACTATGGATAACTCTCGCTGCTCCATCAAGGTCGGTAATGAACTCGAAAAGGTTTTAAACAAGGCGACGCACTGTCATGTGATTTCTTCAACATCGTCCTGGAGAAGATCATGCGAAACTCAAACGCCAACACTAGAGGCACGATCTTCTAGAAGTCCGTTCAACTGCTTGCATACGCGGACGACATTGACGTGATTGGCAGAACACAGCGAGCCGTCAATGAGGCGTTTGCTGGCATTTAAGCGGAAGCGGCTAAAATGGGTCTAGCGATAAACCAGGACAAAACAAAGTACATGCTGTCATCACGAAAGGACGCACAACATCGACGTCTCGGACAGAGTATTGAAACTTTGAGGTAATCAAGAGCTTCGTTTACCTAGGCTCTGGAGTAAATAGGGACAACAACACCAGTACCGAGATCAAGCGCAGAATTACTCTTGCCAATCGCTGCATCTTTGGGATCAACAGCCAATTGAGTAACAGAGCCATCTCTCGAAACACCAAGATCACTTTGTATAAAACTCTGATCATCCCAGTCCTGCTCTATGGCGCAGAGACATAAACGCTATTGAAAGCGGATGAAGTAGCTCTTGGTTGTTTTGAGAAATAAAGTTCTGCGTACGATCTTCGGTCCTGTTTGCGTTGATGGCGTTTGGAGGAGAAGGTTCAACCACGAACCGTGGTGCTGGCTGGAGAGACATGTAGGTTAAGGCCCAGGTCCACCTCGGACTGTAACGCCAATCAAAGAAGAAGAAGAAGAGGGTATCATAATAGACAACAATGGTCTAAGTGTGCTTTCAATTTCGCTGGCAGCCCAATAACTTAACCTAACCTATAATCCGTATTTATATGCACACGTCGCTAGTTACAGTACCGTTTCCGCTTCGCTGATATCCATTTCAGATCCTTGTCGGGCTAAATCGTCCCTTCTTTCATTCCCTTCGGTTGAGCTGTGGCCGGGACCCAGAAATGTTTGACCTTGTGATTTATGATGACCTCAGTGAGTCCCACATTTCCTGATAGCTTTTTCCTATTGACTTCAATGTAGCCTGGTTGTCTACAAAGTTGCTGATATGTCAGAATGTCTGAATGATTCTTGTCTATGTAGAGTTTCCAGTCGGGGAAGACGGCTATCTCGTGGTTGTTGATAACGGCATTCGCTAGCCACACGTCTCTGATTGTTATTTTGAGATAGAGGCCATTTTGGAGAGATATTGTCCCGAAACTGAATCAGATACCCCTTAAATTGCTTTGAAATCATTTTTTATAACGTGATCTCACGAACAGATTCCTCAAACGAATTCCAAGATCCATAAATTCAGGAATGTTTTGCTTTCCTGTTGCCAAAATTATAATACTGTCGGATTGTCAACATTTTATTATTTCCAAGGGGTATGTAGGTAGGTACCAGTCAAGAATGATGTATACTGCTAGCGGTTAGTGAGAGACATATTTTCAAAGACATTCGTTCCTTAATGTCCTTCGTAAAAATCGCAAGAGGAACATGAAGAAGTGTCTGCCAAGCACTTTCTGTTTGACTCTAGGTCTTCCTCCCAGCTGGGTTCCAACTGCAACTACAATAATGTGGGCTGTGTGGAATTCATACGTAGTTTGACGGCATCATCCTATTGACTGTCACACTGTCCGCCTTCCATCGAGTGATGTTATGACGAGTTGCTCGACGGAGATCGTTTCTCTAAGATCGGTTGTACTCTCGCTTTATATATTTTGACGTAGCACAGTTTATCAGGCTGGTCCATTTGAGGTTTGCTAATTGAAGGAATTGCATAGATTTACTAGCCTTCACTAGTTGTTGTTGGATGTGCAATTATACTGCGAGCGAGCACTGAAGCGCAGATCTCTGCTTACACAGTTCATCGGCCGTTGACCTTGGAACGGTCAGTGTAGATTAACTACAAAAAACCCTCCATATCTGCTCCCTATGCCATACCTTTGTTTCATTCGTGGTGTACTGAAGTAATTCGAACAAGTGTGCGTTGATATGAGACAATGATTGATTGTTTGTGAATAACCGTCAAAAATTAGTGATTATCCTTTAAATTCATCGTTAGACAAGGAGTCAATGAGCTCTGAAGTCGGCTGGTTGCAAATAAAGTAACTGTGCGGCGAATTCAAAAACTCACTGGCCCACGCTTCCAATCAGCAGGGCAACCTGCAATTGTCGACTAATTCAATTGTAACAAAATATTCACTTGTCCACAAATCATTCAGGTATACATAATTCTTCCATTGATTTTCCCAGGTATTCGTGCATTCATTTAAACTGCGATTCAACGTGGCACCGAGTCTGGCGGAAAACATTCGAGTGATTAAGAGAACGTGATTACATTCAGTGTCCCTGCAAATTGACCAATTACATACCGAATTTGATTGGAGCGGTCAATGAACTGGTGGAAATTATTCTGAAAATTGCCATTTAACAGATATTAGATGCCAGAAAAATAAAATGACAAAAATCGTACCTTCTTTATGAGCCAATGAACTGTCAGCGTTAACTACCTCCAAACTGAGGCTCAAACGTACAAGAATTGTAAAAGAAGGCAATCTCTATACACGCCAGTACCAAGACGTTAATGCAACACTTTCTTTCTGTGATATAGCTAGCATCCAAGCTAGCCAAAGAAGTGGTAAATTATCAGCAACGAGTAATTGTTTTCAGAAAAAGAAATTATATAAATGTCAGCTACTGTGGCGAATACGTAACATATTTTCCAGCCATAATGTGTAATTAAACTAGTTTCGACATGGAGCGACTTGATGGCAGTCACAGGCAAATCGTAGTGCTGTCAGCTGGCTAGGGATCATAGGCTTCTTCTCATTCGCTTGAAGCTAAACTCTGAGCCATAACTAGATCTTGTCCTCCAACAACAGGACTCCAACAACCGTGATTTCTGGTCAACCTTGGATGTGAATGAGGATCAGCTGACTGTCGTATCTCTTGCCTTATCCCACAGGTTCGGAGTCGAAGACTCTTTGGGTCGGAGTTGAGTTGCCGATGCGTCCTACATGGCCCATTGCACTAGGAGTTGAATCCGTAGACGTCAGTCTAGGCTCATGTGGCTGTACAGCCTTTACAGTTCGGGGTTGACGAATCCATTTCGCTAACATAACCCTCATAGCCGGCTCGCTGTGTTCGAATAACCATTGCATGTTAGTGATTGTATGGATTTTTGGAAAATCGTGCGTCTTGTGTTGAAGAGTGGGCCTTGAACGGTCTTCTCGAGGTTGATGTTGAAGAAATCTCCATGCCTCCAAGCTGATCAAAGGCGTGGTGAGTTATCAGCAAAGAGTCCCGAATTGAATTTGTTGCTTTGGAATGCAAGCCCTTGAGTTCGGTTGTGTTCACGCCTCGTGTACAAGAGCCGGCTTCTTTCGGCTGCATGGCGCAGTTGGCTGAGTGACTGGTCTTTGTAAGACAGTCTCACGTTCGAATCCATGTGAAAGCATATGCTTTAATCTGGTTTTCAAAACCCGGTTCAGTCACCATTGTTCACGATTTTTCAGTTCTGGCAACTAGTACAGTGTGGCTTTGAAGCAAACAACACACGTTTTACTTTATGGAGACTAAGGACAGGACAAGAAATAACATTTCTGTCTTGTAGATTAGGACGTATGTATATGACCGAGACAACTTATATAGAGTCAACTTGGACTTCAAAAGAGCGCTAGGAAACGGCTGTTGGCAAGCTCGTAGACAATCTACAAGGCTTGGATTTCCATTGACTATACCCAATCTCATCAAGTTATTGCACGAAAAAAATATTATACAGTCGGTTCTTAAAGTTTCACTAGAGACATTTTTTGGAATTAAGGGTGATGGCCTATAAAGAGAATAGGTTCTATATCAATAACTCGTGGTGTGAATGCTATTGTTCTGTCACGAGTGGAGGGGACCTAGAGTTTTATGCCAATTCCGAACGACAACATTTTAGAATCTTTTTCTAAACATTTGTATTTCTATAAAATACAAAATGTAAACTCATTCTTGTGAAAAAGAAAGAGTGCGACATATATTACAGCTGTCATAAAAGGTTGCACATATTTGGATGCGGATTCGTCGTGGGAAAGCGGCTAAGGTCGAAGGTCATCGACTTCAAACCGATAAGCGATCGCCTGGCTGTGATCCGCATCCAAGGCAGATTCTACAACATCAGCCTCATATGTGCACACGCCCCTACCGACGAAGCTGAAGACTCTGTCAAAGAGGATTTTTACGACCTCTTGGACGGTGCCTACGGAGCCTGTCCGGAGTACGATGTCAAAATCGTACTCGGAGACTTCAATGCTAAAATCGGTAAGGAAAACATCTTTGGCGGAGTGATCGGAAAGCACAGCCTCCACGACACGACAACAGACAACGGCTTCCGACTCACAGACTTTGCGACAGCACGTAATATGGTCATAAGTAGCACAAGGTTCCCTCGCAAAAAAATCCACACAGCAACCTGGCGATCCCCGGATGGTCGAACCGCCAACCAAATCGACCATGTGCTTATTGACGGAAGACACGCGTCAAACATCCTGGATGTGCGAACATTCAGGGGGGCAAACGTCGACTCTGACCACTTTCTTGTTGCAGCAAGATTCAGAGCTCGACTGTCCAATGTCAGAAAGCTGCACCAGCCGACAAAGAAAACTTTTGACATTGGACGCCTAAGCACACCGGAGATTGCCAGAGCCTACGAAGAGCAACTAAGTGAGAGACTCTCCGGTATGCCTACGTCAAGTGCCAACGAGATGTGGTTGCATTGCCGCTCGGCCATCAAAGAGGTAGCGGAAACTACATTAGGCTACCTACCACCCCCGACAAGAAACCCGTGGTATGATGGCGAGTGTGAGCAGAAAAAACGTGCAACCGACGAGGCATACCAAAAAGCGCTGCAACGGAAAACAAGAGCAGCGCAAGAGGAGTACCGGGCTAGAAGACGGGAGGAGAAAAAGCTTCTACGCCTGAAGAAAAGGTCTCTCGCAACCTCCCAGCTCAAGGATATCGAAGAGTCTAGGGACAAGCAAAAAATACGGGCCTTTTACAAAAAAGCCAAAAGCCTGGCCACAGATTTCTTCAATCTGGTACTGGAGAAGATAGTGCGGCGGGCAAAAGTTAACACGGAAGGCACTATCTTCTACAAGTCAGTCCAGCTGTTGGGGTACGCGGACGACATCGACATTGTCGCGCGGTCCCAACGTGCCATCGTGGAAGCTTTCACGGCAATTGAGGAACAGGCGAAACGAGCTGGTCTTAAGGTCAACGAGGACAAAACAAAATATATGCTGTCGAGCAAACAACGATCCGCCGCACACCACCTAGGCCAAAACGTTACAATCGACAGCTACAATTTCGAGGTAGTAAAGGAGTTTGTCTACCTCGGGGCAAATGTAAACTCCACGAATGACATCGTAGTGGAGATCCGACGTAGAATCGCCCTTGGCAACCGATGCTACTTCGGTCTGTCAAAACAACTGGGCTCGAAACTCCTGACTCGAAGGACCAAAGTCATGCTCTACAAAACCCTTATCCTGCCAGTCCTACTTTATGGAGCCGAAAGCTGGACATTAAGTAAGGCTGCAGAGCTGATTCTTGGTGCCTTCGAAAGAAAAATTCTACGTCGGATATATGGTCCCGTCTGCGAGGAAGGCGAATGGAGGAGAAGACACAACCGCGAACTCTACGAGCTGTACAAGGATGTGGATGTAGTCCGGAAGGCAAAAATCCGTCGACTACACTGGCTCGGCCACATCGAGCGAATGGACAACAACGCTCCAGCAAAGAGGGTCTTCGAATCCGAGCCTCCTGGTTCGAGAAGGAGAGGAAGACCGAACCTCCGGTATAAAGACCAAGTCATCGCGGATGCAAGACAGCTTGGCCTTGATGACTGGAAGCAGCGTGCCCAGGACCGTCACCGATGGAAGGCAGCAATTGCTCAGGCTCAGACCCTTCATGGTTCGTCTGCCTGATAAGTAAGTAAGTAAACTCATTCTTGAGAGAATAATGAAAGTTAGTCCTGATCTCAAGCAAAATCTGACTTTGCCTTAGGGTGCCTTGTTTGCCTTGCATTCCTGCCTGCGTGTGGATGTGGATCTTTTTGATTGTTTCTCTGTAATTCAATGTGTCTTTTCGAATAACGCACAACGCAAGTGAAGGGGACTTCAACCAAGCTGAGTGCGCAAGAGAGACCAGCTAGTCAGAGATCGCTTCAGACTCTCTGGAAAGTCTTATTGGTTGAGTACCTCGCCTGTCCTTGACTGCAGCCCTCACAAAACCAAGAGGTTCAAGGTACAACTGAGCTTTAGCCCCTAAGTCTCAACCAGGTCCAATTTTGGACATAAAATCGCCAGCCCTCTCCCTTCTCTATCCTGGAAGTACGTTCAAATGCGTAGTGGTCGAAGCGTACCAGCCCTCAACCAAGGGCGACGAGGAGTCCCACCCTTGAATCGGTTACAGCCTAATTGGTAATGATTGGCCGCCAAGTGGAAGCGTCGTGGTGACTGTGGTTAAAATGTAATGTAATAAATTCGAAACTCTACCGCGAGCTAATCCAACACCATAAACTTTCGATTCGCCGTGTTCTCTCTGATTCACCCGATCGTTGGCCACTCTTTCTTATAACCAAAAGACTTATTTTATTCAGTGCAGTCGCTCAATAAATGCTCAAAAAATCTCCATCGTCATCCTGCACAAGCTGACGAATTGAGTTATATATGGAGTTATTGCGCACGCTGTCTTACGCCGCACAGTGATGGATATAGGGTCATTAGCTGGAGTTAAATCGTATTTAACTTTTATTTAGTTTTGCTAGATGGATATTTGTTTTAAAATCATTTCCATAACTTCAGGGTGTATTATCTTATGATGTCGTGTTGGTAGAAGTCTCAAATCGCTTTTGGATTTTTGGATCAGAAGATATCCACATGGTGTGAATCACATCAGCATTTCTTGTAATTCGGGACATCTTTCTTGAAAATCTGCTTAAAAAATTCTGTAATTCTTTTGACGTACTCTTAAGACATCTTCCGAGCTGTCAGAACCGTGCAACAGAATTTTGTGGACACTTACTGGCATTCTAACCAATTATATTTAGAAACAAATAATTTTGCCGTGTCCAAACAATAAGTTCCGAATTTCATGGTATCATGATTAATGTCCTCAACATAATTGAAAACCGTTCTACCAGTATTGTGTCCAAGCCTATTATTTCAGCTGTTTTTGCTGGAACCTTAAAAAATGTTCGGGTCGTGTTGCCGTCATTCGTATTTCCTCCACCTTGTTTTGGAAAATTTACAATGATTCCCAATTTAGATCTAAGTTCATTTTGCAAAAACTCTTTTTTATTTTTGACTGCTAGTTTCTCTTCAGCTCCTCTAGTCTGCCAGCTTTCATATTCAGCGCATTGAGTGTCGATTTGCATTTTGTGAACCTTTTCTATGATTTGTCGTGATGTAAAGATCTATTGTGAACTCCAGTGGCTTTAATTGCACTGATGTGTCTCACATTTTAGACGTTGACTCACAAAGGAAGGTTTTTTTTTTTTTTTATAATTTGCGCGTGCTCAAGGGGTTATTAATACCCTTAATTGTCCGGGGTCAAGACACAGCACGGGCCGAAGGTATAGAGGGAGAGAGAGAGAGGAGGTACCTGTGCACATTGGTCTTAAACATCTGCGGGTTGTAATCTATGGGGAATATTAAGCTGGGAAGAGCATTCCATATTCGTGTGGTGCGGCTAAAAAACGAGTCTCTAAATTTCACTGTGCGTCCGAAAGTAGGCTTAAGGGTAAACTGATGAGCATTCCTGGCGAGACGTGTATTGCGGGTGAATTCAAGGAGAGGAGGAATACAGTTGGCTAGCTCACTTGAGCATCGTTTGTTAAAATAACGATAAAACACGGACAAAGAAGACACGGTACGTCGATGTTCAAGCGAGTCTAGTGAACCCGCGATATCGTTGTCTCCTATAAGTTTTATCGCTCGCTTTTGGATTCTATCTAGTAGGTAGTCAAATTGGCATCCTTTCTACCAGATGACAAGCACTCAACTCTTCCCGACCTCCCAACTGGTAAGTAGTCATGAACATGATTAGGATCTTCCTCTTGTTGTTCAACTTGGAACATAACCTGCAATAGATGTCACTCAACTCTGTTTACCATCGAATGACTTGAATTTCCATTACAGGCGATTTACAGACCCACTTTTATCACCTAACTGAAGTGTGACTTCGAATTACATACACACCCTGTAAAATAAGCTCAAGACCCAAACTTCTCACAGTTGTTTATGGCACTTCAGAGACCCAGTTGAAGAGTCTCTAGAGCTGGCAAGTCTTCATTACCCCGCACTTCGCTTGAATCTTTAAGTGTCGCCACATGGATACACTCAATTTGTTTGAACTTGATTGGAAGACCTTCCTCAGAGGCACATAAAATCTCACCAAACGTGTCAAGGACACATTGCCCTCACAAACCGAAGACCGAACCGACCGAAAAGCCCCCATTCAAAGCTTTTAAAGATTTATTCAACAGCGCCATTCCAAGCGTTTTATTAAACGACGCGGCGACAGGAGGATTCCTATTCTCCCCGCCAGACTGCTGCGTGTGATTTATAATCAAAATTTATGCGCTAAAAATTTGGTTGGCACAGCCGCACGACAACTGCTGTGGGACTTCCATTGAATCCCCACCGATGTGCCCGCACTGCATCCGCACCCAATGATTAGCCCGATTTCGCGCTCCCCACCAGGTTATTTATTTAATCTCTCTTGCGATTCGAACCAATTATGTGATGTTTTGAAAAATTAATCACTCCTAATCATAAATCATTAGTGTTCCATACGCAAAAAGAACGAAGCAGCTCATCCTGCTCACCTGGCTGTCAGGAGGAATGATAAACTCCCAGCGCCTCTCCTTGTTGTGGCTTGGTGAACGGCCACAGCGCCTCCATTATGCGGTGTTAAAAGCGAAGCGAAAATCAAAAAGTGAAGAGAACGGGCGCAGACACGGGCACAGCTTGTGCTCCGCGGAACCTATTTGCAATTTAGCCTGTGTGTAATAAATTATCCAATTAGAATTCATTTTTTGTGTCGCCCCGTGCGACACACCACTATGTGCGCAATAAATATTCTAATCACTAATGGGACCTTTCTCGTCGTAGGACAACACATCGGCCGCGATTTCGTTGACGTGTTTCTGGTGAGATTCGCGCTGCAGATGCCTGTCGTGGCGCCGCTGCCACCCCCAAGGACACAGCCGAGGTCCCCGGATTTGTGAATTCAAAATTTCACACTCATTCGCTGCGATGGTCCTTTGGAATAAAAATATTCCCGCAGTCAAATGCCGGAAGGGAAGATGCTCCTCGTGTTGGAACGCGAAACAAACAAAAAAAAAAAACCGAACAACAAGACACCAACTGCCGCGCCTCGTGGAGACGGGCGAACACCGGAATGTCCGATGACGGTGGTGCCGGGTTGGCCTCATTAAAATTTTATGGGACACCAATTTCGACAGTGGTCCTTTGCTGGTGTTCGTATTGTTTTTGAGCGCCGCGTCTACGTCGCACTGCCGTGTGCTGGAGTCTCGTTCGGCGGGCAGATGCACCCCGAGTGGTGTTATCTTGGATCTCGTCGCAGGGATAAGCAAATTATCGGAATAAAGTTGGGAATTGGGAAATCCTTGGGAGTTCACGGGAAATTGGTTTGCCTGTGATTTATATTTTATTTTACTTCAATCTTCTCGCGATAATCCTTTTGGGGACGGTGATGCTGTAAGACAATGGAGAAATGGTGAATGTGCTGCGAATTTGCACCGAGGTTGAGGTTAGATGTTCGATTTGGGAATTTTTGGCAGAATTTGTCGAAACTTTCGCTGTTGGAATAATTCATGAAGGCTCTTACGAAAGTAAAATAAATATTAAGTATGTCTTTTGAGTTCCAACACGAGTGTTTTGGAACATATCTGACAACTTGAATTGAGCATTTTCTAGTTCAAACCAGACATGAAGTATTATTGAGATATCCCACTTTACAGCTGGTAGTTTCTCGACGTATTTTACGAATTTGTATTTCACTTAACCAAGTGATTGATAATATTAAAAGTTTAATTATTCACGAATAAAATAATTTATCAGAGATTCTTAGGAATCGATTTTACATTTTTATATATTAGGCGGTTTTTTTTTTTTTTTGACTACTCAGCACTCAGCTCAGTAAGATCTTACACATGAAGCAACAACCAGACAACGAAATTAGTAAAAACTACTCAGTAAAATTTTATTGTGATTACTGACTAGTACGCGTTGAAAAATGTAATTCGTAGATGGCGCCAGAGGAAACTAATTGTTTATTACAGGTGGATATCAATCGATTATTTGACACTTGTAAGTGTTTTTTTCTATTTGCTTGTGCAAATATATAACATATATCAAATCATTCTTATTATTTATTTTATTACATATTTTCTTTGCGTTTGAGAATAAAATGTCACTTAATTTTGACATTTGACATGACATCTGTTGCCGGGGGCGTAAACACATGTACCAACTTTTGGAGGAAAAATGTAACTCAGTAACGTTTTTCACTTTCATGGGCATATCGGTATGCTGTTCAAATATGGGGAATACGAATTTCATTGATCTTTTTGTATCGCTTAAGATATTATAATATTATGTCTATTATTATTTTTTTTTATTTAAGGTGGCGCTACAGTCCGGGGTGGACCTGGGCCTCAACCAACAAGCGTCTCCAGCCAGCTCGATCTTTAGCTTGCTGTCTCCAGTTTCGCACGCATAGTTGGTTGAGGTCCCTGTCCACTTGCGTGCGCCACCTGAGTCGTGGTCTTCCTCTACTGCGCCGTCCCACGGGGGTGGATTCGAAGACTTTTCGGGCCGGAGCATTGGTTTCCATCCGCTCTACATGACCTAGCCATCTTAATCGTTGGATCTTCACTCTTCTGCCTAAGTCGATGTCGCTGAACAGCCCGTATAGTTCGTCGTTGTATCTCCTCCTCCACTCACCATCTATGCACACGGGACAGGAAAACACACGAAGAATTTTCCTCTCGAAGCAACCAAGGGCTGCTTCATCCGCTTTTGACAGAGTCCATGCCTCCGCGCCGTATAGCAGGACTGGGACGATTAAGGTCTTGTAAAGCGTTACCTTGGTTGTTCGAGAGAGGGCTTTGTTTACTGATTGCTTTCTTAGCCCAAAGAAGCACCGATTGGCAAGAGTTATTCTTCGTTTGATTTCAGCGCTGGTGTCGTTGTCTGAGTTGATAGCGGTTCCTAAGTAGACAAAGTTTTTAACTACCTCAAAGTTATATCTGTCTGCCGTGACGTTCTGACCGAGACGTCGGTGTTGGGTGTCCTTTCTTGTTGACAGCATACACATGGTCTTACCCTCGTTTACCGCTAAACTCATCCTCGCGGCCTCCGTTGCAATACTCACAAAAGCGCCTTTGACATCACGCTGCGTTCTTCCGATAATGTCAATATCGTCGGCATATGCGAGTAGTTGGACGGACTTTTGAAAGATTGTTCCTCTGGTGTTGGCGTTCGAGTTTTGAACAATTCTTTCAAGAACGATGTCGAAAAAGACAGCGCGTCGCCTTGTCTGAATCCTTTTTTGACATCAAAGGTCTCGGTTAGGTCTTTACCGACCTTGATGGAGCAGCATGCATTCTCCATCGTCATCCTACACAAACGGACGAGTTTGGTAGGGATGCCAAAACTAGACATTGCTCTGTATAGCTCGTCTCTATAGATGCTATCATACGCGGCCTTAAAATCGATGAACAGGTGGTGGGTATCGATTTGTTGCTCCTGGGTTTTCTCCAAAATCTGCCGAATCTATTCCCGTACCCAAAATCGTCAGTACAGAACAATACAAAATAACGCAAATCTACGAAAGTGGTTCCCGTACGACAAAAATATGGTCAAACTGATGTGTATGACCCCCAGAGTGGATGCAATGAAACGACACTGAAATTTATTTATTTATTTATTTATTCCATCTACCGAGCTTAACTCTTACAGATTTCGGAATAATATTCGATTTCGGATATAATACAATCTGTGTGTTGTACAAAATGTTTGCTTAACAATGTTTAAAAATATACTAATAACAATTAAAAATGAATAGAGGATTAAATAGATATAGTAATAAATATTTATATAAATAATAAATTAAATTGAATAACAGAAAATAAATAGAAATTACAGATAATGTCATATATTTTGAATAGACTGTTTAAATTTGTTTCTATCATCACATAAGTCTATTTCTACACAAACAGAGTTAAATTTACTAATACATTTGCTTAGCGGTTCGTTAAAGCCATAATTATGCAAGTGCCTTGGTTGAAGTAAGAAATTTCGTGTTCGAAGAACTCTTTCCGGTGCATAAATCCCGATGTTTTGAATAATTTCAGGGCAAATACACGATACGAAAATATGTCATGAATGAACATTATACAATGAACACTTCGTCTTTTGTCTAAAGTATCTAAACCAAGTAAGGCACATCTTGTTAGATAAGGGGGCATGGTCTCAAGATGCCATCCCAATTTTTTTATAACAAATCTTGTAAATGACTTTTGAATTTTTTCTAGATGTATAACGATATTTGATACGAAAATGAAAGTTTCGTATCAAAAATCACGCCAAGGTCTTTCATTAGTTTTCCCAGAGAGACAGATCCTACATATAGAATAGTCAAAGACTACGGGTAATACGACATGGTAGTCAGAAAATGAATGACATTTGCTTATATTCAACGTTAATCTATTTACATCACACCAATTAAATAAATTATTTAAGTCATTTTGAATTTTAACACAATTAACGTGTTTAAGGACTGAATGAATCTGGTTGACAAACATATTGAACAGTAATGGGCCAATATGGCTACCTTGGGGAACACCAGATAGTACATTAATGGCTCGATATGTACAATTTCCAATTTTGGCCATTTGAATTCGATTTGATAAATAACTCGAGATCCAGTTTAAAGTACTAAGTGTATTCCAAATGACTTCAACTTGTTTAAAAGAATGGTGTGACTAACTGTATCAAAAGCTTTGCTAAAGTCAGTACAAATCACATCAACTTGATACCCTGACTCTATTGATTCAAACAGATACTTTGTGAACACAGTTAAATTTGTTAATGTGGATCAACCAGAAACATATCCATGTTGTTGTACAGATATTTGCTCTTTGACTGCAAAATACATTTTTTTGTTACAATTAATTCCAAAAGTTAATGAATAGCAGAAAGTTTAGAGATAGCTCTATAATTTTCCACATTTTGTCTGGATCCTGCTTTGTGTATTGGTGCTACAAACGAAACTTTCCATTCATCTAAAAACGTACCCGAAGATAAAGACAAATTAAACATTAATTTTAATGGCAACGACAACGAAGAACTACATTGTTTAAGAATAATAGACGGAATATTGTCAGGACCAGGCTTTAAACACGACTTCAAACATTGAATTCCCTGCAGTATGTCTTCAGTTGACAGATTGAGTGACCCAAGATTAATATTAGATTCATCTTCTTTGAAAGAAGGTGGATTAATATTCGAGTGATACACTGATACACTACATACACTGATTCGAAGAACTTTGCAAAGAGCTCACAAGTTGTCTCACTACTATGAGATACTATACCTTCGAGCTCCATATTTTGCAAAGTCACATTTTGCTTTCTTTTGCTATTTAAAAATGTCCAGAAACCTTTAGGATCCCTTGAAATGTTAGATTCAGTGTTCATAACATACTGTTAAGAAATTCATACTCTGTCGGCAAAGAGCAACGCTGCAGCTTATCTGACAGTTGCCCTTACTTACTTTGATTGACTCACGTCGCGTTGTTTGGGGAACTACGGTTACAGTATTTTGAAATTAAATTTTATAATCACTGCTCATATACAGATAAGTACTATATAATGCAGATTTCATCATCATCAGAAGGAGAATCTGTCTCCCGGTCGCGACCATTGAACTGCAGAGACCTTATTATAGTACTAGGAAACAAATTCGTTCAAGAAGATAAATCCAAATTGCAGATCATTGCTTTCCATTAGACGTAGCCAAGTACGCAATCCATGAATGTGAGTTTGGGATGATTCCAAGTCCATCTGAAACGGTTAACCAATAAGTATGCACATCGCCAATATGAAGCATATCTTTCGATGCAGGTTCGTCTCACTTAAACAAATTGGAAGCAGGTGGCTAAGGATCGTGCCAGCTGAGGAGGCTGAGGCCCACGTTCACGTCGAACTGAAGCGACATAAGAAGAAGGAGAAGGAGAAGAAGAAGAAGAAGAAGAAGAAGAAGAAGAAGAAGAAGAAGAAGAAGAAGAAGAAGAAATAAGAACTGCGTACTATTAACATAGAACTTGGAGAAGTGGGAGATGGAAGACCCAAAGAGCTCTGATAGCACGCTCTATGGCTGACTTGATGTATTAATGCCAGTAAGTCGTTTGTCCAAATATTTGCCCTCACTGGAATAGACTAGCGTGGTGTTGCTTTTTACTAGTGAATCCTAGTGAACCTCTTGAGAAGAGTACAAGAACGCTTTGGATGTGAGGATTGATCAATAGTCCTTCCATCCTTCTACCTTACACCATTCTTTGACTTGAAGCTATTAGCTCAGCAGCTGCCTGCATTTACTTAGCCGACCAAGTTTCATCAAATCCGACGTTATGTTCTGCCACTTAAAGGTCTCTCTAAGCAAATGGAGGGAATGTAGACCATGAGAGGCAAGTCCCTCTGGGTAAGTCTCACAGAGACCCAGTGCAAAACAAATTAAAAATTACCACTCACTCACATATGGCAACATTTTCGCAAGAAAAACAAAACAACAATCAACCTCATCAGCGTTGCCCATTGTCCGGCGTTCCGGATTAACAATTAATTTCCATTGATTCGAAGTGCCCGCCCCCATAGCGTTTACCAAATATTTGTTAAACAAAAGCATACGAGCCATAATCTGTCCACGGGGTTGGAGAAAAGTCGAAGTCCTCCTCAACTGAAACCACTGCATTTTTAACCGACCAATCAAATTAACTACTTAATCAATTAGGGCATTGAGTGTATGGAATTTTCAACCGCAGCGGGCTATCTTGCGGTCGGATCATGCATTTTTAAGCCTAATTGGCTTCATTCAGAATTCATACGTTAAACACTGCTGTTCGCGGTTATCGCCAGTAAATCAGAATCGCAGTAACATCCGTTTTCGCTATAAAAGACCGTGTTGGCTGGAGTGAGGCGAACGTTTCCGATTAGTTTGCGGCGGCCTCAGCATGCGACTAGGGCCCTTTGCGTCTTCGGACCCATTTGAGGTGGCGTTCTTTCGAGTCATTCGGTGGCTTCTGCGGTTTCTGGGACTCTGGCCACTGGACTCGTTCACGGGATACACGCAGATCAAGGTGCTGGTCAATTTGAGCGTCCTGCTGACCGCCATCGTTGGGGAAATTCGAATGACGTGGCTGATCCGGCGGAAGCCTGCCGAGGCTTTGGATGCAATCTGTCCGTGCCTCACCAAGGTGGTGACGTGGCTGAAGATCGTGTGCTTTGTGATCTATCGCAAGGAGCTGGCTCAGCTGCTGAATGAGATTTTTCAACATCTCGCTAAGGGTGAGTTGAGGGAGTTTTGGAAACAGCCAGCGCCTGCTCGATGCTTGTCCTTTCAGACACCAAGGACTCGCGGAAGAATGCGATCATTCTTCGGTTGTCCTTCTTCACTGTGGGCTGGTCCTTGTTTCTGTACTTCTTCGGGATCTCCACCAACTGCTTTTACGTCACGAAGCCCTTCATAATCTGGACGTATCAGCGCTACATCGGGAGGAATGACACCTGGATCGGACTGCCATTTCGAGCTGCGTGAGTTTCAGACATGGCACTCGCGCTCCAGTAAGTGAGTCTTCTTTTTCGCAGACTCCCCTACGAAGACATGACGGAAGTGAACAACAAGCTCGTGTACTCTTTCATGTTCTGCTTCCTGGCGTACTCCGGCGTGGTGACGATTTTCGGTTTCCCCTCGATCGATGGTGCGTTCATGTCCTTCTGCATGTACATTTCGGCCTCGTACCAGTGCCTGCAGGAGGACTTCAAGCAGGCCTTCAAGAAGT
Source organism: Eristalis arbustorum (assembly GCA_916610145.1). NCBI lineage: Eukaryota > Metazoa > Arthropoda > Insecta > Diptera > Syrphidae > Eristalis > Eristalis arbustorum. Next base: position 29,648,213 of record OU744317.1, read on the forward strand.
ACGCTAATTCTGGTAAGACACGCAAGACCTTTATTTGGATAGAAATCATGTCTCTCGATCGCCGAGCAGATTCGAAGGTGCAGCGAATGAATGACCGCTTCTACGAGGAGCTGTCGACGTTTGTGAGGCGACAGCAGGCCATTAATATCATGTTCACTCGATTTGAAAGGATCTACAAGTACATGCTCTTCGGGCACTTTCTCTTCGCCGGCATTGTCCTAGGAGTAGCCTTGGTCGATCTTCTTCTGGTAAATCCACTCCCACTGCGATCAAGGGTTTAATTTTGCTCTTTTTCAGACACCGGGGTTCGCGAGGACTATTTACGTCACGTACGCCATGGGCGCCTGCACGCAACTGTACAACTACTGCTATGGCGCTGAGAAAGTACATGAAAGTGTGAGTACTCCCCGAATTTCATTACTCAGGGTTGCCAATGGGATCCTCTTTCTTTTATTGTAAGTGCTTGAAGCTGGCGGAGACGCTGTACTTTTGCGATTGGTACAAGTCCGATCAGCGGGTCAAGAGCCTGGTTCTGTTGGTCATTATTAAGGCGCAGAGAGGAAGCCTCCTAAGAGCTCCATTCTTTACGCCGTCCTTACCGTTGTTTGCGAATGTAAGTTGAAGATCTGTCTAAGGGGTGGTTTACTAGGAAAGCCGTTCACATTTCAGATCATAAAGACTTCTGGATCTTATATAACTATACTGAAAACGTTTCTGTAGACAAAGTGGATGTTCAATAAATTTAAGCAAAGATCTGAGCACGTGACAGTGGTTTTATTTATTTACTTTTCTTGTCCCTTTGAAGGCTTATTGATCCTAACCTGGAGAAGCATAATATGTCAATCAGATTGTCAAGGCAGGAATTGAGTTCTGGTAAGTTCCTACTCTCGTGTGGCACTTTGCCAAACTCAGAGACAATAATGTGCAGATGATAGGTCATCAAATCTAGCTCATTGGGGCTATACCAATCAGGTGAGTTTTTGTGTTGTTGCGTTGAGTTTTGTCAATAAATGTATTACTCATAAGACCTTATAAATAAGGGAACGAGACAACGACTGTGGGCTGCATGTGGAATGCATCAGAACGTATGAAGTTGGCCAACTTTTAACTTTTGCTCCTTTAGACAGTTAATTCTTGCATGTGTGTATCATTTAGGTATGCATGCGTGACATTTTGCTCTAATGTGTCGTGTGGGATTGTATGTATTGAATCTATAACGTACTATCTTGTACTGTTTTGCCTTTACAGTCGACTTTGAGCGGTACAGAAACATGATTAATTACTTCACAATAGTTGTTGTGGCTGATCATAACTTATTCATGAAGGACTTGGACTTTAAACTTGGTCGTATCGTGTACCACACTCCTGGGGAAGAACGCCGCGTTACTCAAATGGAGAGCCCAGTTTCTCTAATCCTAACCTTAACTTGACCAAAATCGAGCGGCATATGTACGTGTTTCGAGGCGTACACCTGTGGAGAGTAGAATACGATGTGAACATGCTTGAAACAACGTGTCTACAATAAGCTGGCTAGCATTTCTGAAACGATTTGTTTGCCAGTGTGGCGAGGTTCTGTATATCGTTCACTTTGATATGTTAGTTTGGCATCGATTTAGTGGTGGCCAGTAGGTTTGTAGGTATGTGCGTCGACCCCAGTGAACCTAAACACCGACGTCTAGGTTCGATCCCTGGTCTGGGCAGCAAAAAAAATTGTCACGGACCCACCTCTTTCGAGTCACAGACAATGCTCTAAGAGTTCTTCTGTCTAGAAAAATCTTCTGAACTTGGACGTTCGAAGTCGGCATAAAACTGCAGGTCCCTTCCACTCTTGAGAGAACAATAGCATTATATTATATTGAATTATTAGTTGCCATCGATTTAATAAATAACCAGATTTCGAGAAAAATATAATTTTATAGCGATATAAGTGTTTTAATGGAAAAATAAAAGACAGATTCGTTTTTCAAATAATGGAAAGAAATCCTTACAGTATTTCCTACAAATAAGTCTAATAACATGCTTTTGTGTTATAAGAAGGAGAAAACTTATTGCAATGAGAGTCACCCCATCTGCCATACTCAAGCTTAGAATGGAGTAAGTCATAGTGTAGACGCTTTAAAAGTTCAGGTGCGCAATAGCCCTTTAGAAAATAGATTTGTCGGATAGCTGCCGTAAGGTACTTCTTTAGAATATAAGAGTGTTCGAACTACTCCCAGTCTAGCGTACTTATAGATGTTGTGTTCTGTGTATTGTGTTTCATAATAAAGGTTTTTCCAACAAGCACTTAACTACTTTTTTTTTTTTAATAAAACGCAAACCGTTAGAGATATTTCAAAAACGTTTATCGTATTATCGGCTTGAAGTACAATCAAAACATTTAGGAATGGAACTCGACTTCGTTCATATGGTCACCGCGGGCACGATTGCAGGTGTCGATACCTTGGACCCAGTTTTCAACGACTAAGCCACGCATTTCGGGCTAAAAGGCCGCTATTCCATATTCAATGCTGACTCTGGACTTCTCTAACTACGTCGGCTTGTCGGCATAAAGCATCGCACGATCGATGTGGTCAATCGACTGGCCCATTTCTTGAGATAACATGCTCACCATAAATAAATCGATTGTAAAGAGTGATGTCTGGCTTGTGACACTATCCTGTTGAAACCACATGTCGCCCAAGTCCATATATTCCAATTCGGGCCAAAAACAATCTCGATAACGCTGACCATTCACTAAAATGTGCCGATCGTTTTCGTCGACGAAATAACATGGCCCCGTCATGCAAACAGCAACAAACATAAATGTGCTAAAGATGATTTTGCGTTGAAATTCACCATCTCGGCGCATTTTCTCCAGAACTCAATCGGAGACCGTACGTCTATTCAAATGGTCCATCGGCTTCAATTCTTAAGTCAGTTTGACCTTGTTTGGATGTAAGCCAAATCCTTACGCAAAATACGCCATAATGTGGTCTGAGCGGTGTCCAATTCTTGAGAACCCCATGGAATTGACTGATTTAGATCGTTTGCTAGGGACGCCTGAACGGCTGTAGTATTTTCGACACTTCGAGCAACCCGTTGTCTCACTGACACGGCAACACCACACAACGAATATTTAGTATCAAAATCCGCACTTAATTTTCCTATCACTAGAGCTAAAGGCTACCACTAGACCAATGACTAAAGCTGTCTAAACCAAGATTAATATTTACAGAAAGGTTCAGGTTGGAGAATTTGATGTAAAGACACCATTTGTCTGATTGAACATCGACGATCGAGAAATTTGGTTGGACACTAGTCTCAACCTGCTCATCAGTGATCATCAACAGCCATTCTGGTTGATTGGTTATGGACTTGGGCACTCCTCCTTGACCCGCATATGTTGCATTGTAGGCAGTTTTCAACAAACTCTCACGCAACTAAATCGATATAATCGATATCCAGTGTGTCCAATCCACGTCGTCTCGCATTACGTCACCGGTTGTACACAAACCTATTAGAAGCACACAAGCTTCTGTGGAAAATAGAGTTAAAGTCAACTTCCATGTTGCAGAAGCGAGTTTCTCCATGTCGATGAGTAGTGTATTATCAGGGACTTCGTATTGCAGCCCGTCCTACATTCGATTTCGAAGGAGAATACTTGCAGTAGTATCCGACTCCATCCAGAAAAATGACCAGGCATTTCCTTTTGCTTCATCAACCACTAGAGATCGGTGCTGATCGTGAAAGGCAGTCCCTCCACATATGCCCTGCATTTCTGTACAGTCAAAACTGCCGCATAGCAGTCAAGTTCCGTCACGCTGTAATAGTGGGCGGGGTTAAGCTTCCGGGACATGACCGTTCGGTTTTTTCCGCATCCACCTGAAACAGCACACTAACATCGCCAGCCGTTGATGAGTTACGCTGTATCGGTTAGAATATTGCGATTTTTCTAGATTTTGCCTCACTGTCATGGACAGCTTTTTTGTATTTTGGCAGTTGTCACAAAATGTTTTTCATCCATTTAGTGGTGAATTTGAATTTTTGGTGGTCTGGTGGCTACTATTCGTGTAACCCATGGACTCATTCAAAGGAATCATTTCTCTTCCCGACAACTTTGAGAAAGGAACCAACAATACCGACAAATGTGATAAGTGTGTGAGTTGTCTATATCTATTGTTTAACTGAAACCTAGAATGCAAGTTCATTTCTGGTTGGTTTTTTGTTTTGTTTTGTTCGTTAAGACTTAAGTTCAACTAACAAGACAGTGTATTTGATTGACTGAACGTCTCTTAGGCCTTCTGATGTGCTTGTCAGTGAATTTATGGCCGGGAACCACTACATGTGAGCAGAAAATGATGCCTATACCTTCCTTCCTTCCTGAAGATGCTATAAATGCAGTTGTATGAGACTAGAATCAAACATGGCATCGAGAGGCCAGTTTAAAAAGAACAAACTCTTTATGTGTCATGTCCTTCAAGTGCATCTACTGTTCGTCCTATGCCTCTTATTTTTGTTGCCCCCCCGGCACACCCAGACCTCCTGAACACCATACCTTCTCTTGCTTTTTTCTGTTTACCACAAAATTTCAATAGTGCCCATAGATCATACCCAATTCGCCTTCGTCCTTTCCTATCACTCACCGCCCGCATCAACTTTAACTACATTCCGTCAAAACTGTCCCAATTTCGAAAGTTCCATTTCAATCATAACGCCACCAGTTTGCAGCACAAATACGTAAGCCTTGGTTTACTGCAGTAACTGCCAGCCCCTTCGTGAGTCACTCCTCTTGACAAACTTTCCCAGCGCTCACGAGAAAAACTTCACCGACCGTCCGTGTAATTAAACGAAACATTTGTTTTCACAACAATTAAAAAGTTTATAATCTGTGCCGCCGCCCACAGATAGACGTTGGGCGTCTCGAGAACGCCTCAATCCGGTCAAATTGAAAAACTTCATCAAAAATTTACAAAAATAATTGGAATTATCTGGTCCCGCGGGTCCCTATTGACACAACACCGGCACGCTGGGGTGTTGGCGTTATAAAAGCCGTGCCCCCGTCGAGTGCTCGCCCCAGAGGAAGTTTGTGTTTCCAATCGTCACTGTCATCGTTCGACATAATGGGTTTCCAGTTTTTATCGCCCGAAGCGTCAATCGCGCAAAGTTATTTCGTGATCCCGAAGTTCTCGCTGAGCGTCGTTGGATGCTGGCCGCGTGAGCGACCGCCCTCTTGGGGCACAGTTCTGCGGTTTGGCATGAGCTCGCTGGTGGTGGCATTCGGAGCGTGGGGCGAGTGCATTTGCGGAGTGCTTACGCTGAATCAGATCCTGGAATCCATGGAAGCCTGGTGTCCGGGAATCACAAAGCAGATCTGCTTCTTCAAAATGTGGATATTTTTCGTGCACCGCGAGAAGTTGTTTTCGTTGCTAGACCGAATCTGGAAACTCCTCACTGAAGGTGAGCTGTTTTGCTTGTCTGTGATGGAGTGAGGCTCACTGGTGGTGGTGTCATTGTTGCAGATCAGGAGCAGGAGAAGGTGAAAATCGTCCAGAGACTGTCGTCGTTCGCGGCGGTGCTGTCCACGATGCTCTTCGTAAGTGGCAACTCGACCAATTTGTTTTTCAACACGAGACCCCTGCTGAACATGGCGTATCTCAAGTGGACGGGACAGAACTCCACCTTGGATCTGCCATTTAAAATGATGTAAGTTACTGCTGCGTTGTGGATGGGGATCGAGGGAGGGTCATTTCGCATGTGCTCCTTGAACGTGTCTCGTCCTTAATCAGTACTCAGCGGCTTACTCCGAAATCAGAGAATCCAGAGCTGTTCGGAGTAATTCAAGGCAGACATGCTTAGTGGACAAGGGGTTGTCTGTCATCAAAAAAATACTAGCTACTTGTCATGTCAGTGACTCGTGAAGGATCTGACAAATTTCCCTTCCGTTCTTGTTGGCTTGTATTCATAATCGCACTTTGAATCTTCCGAAATTGTTTGCTCTAAGCGAAGTTGCAGTGATTTCCTAGGAAGATCCACGATCTCTCAAAAACTGCCTTGTGCGGAGTTGAATCGGTTAGTTCCAGATGAACGAATCTCTATATCCTGTATCCCTTTGTGGGTCCTAGGGCCTCTACAATGCCTGCACGCCATCGAGTGCAATTTCTTGAAATCGCCTCAGCTACCCCAACATTTTCCAGTTGCCGTACTTCCTTCTCAAGTCTTCTGCACCACGTACTCCTAAGACCACGACGTAGCCTGCCATCCTGAGAAAGCGGATTCCATTGAAACGCTTGGTTGGACCTGTCACCCTTTCGGAGAGTGTGACCAATCCATTGCCACTTTTTTCGTCGTATGGTTGTGCCTATAGGTTCATGGTCCGTTTTTTTATACAGCTGTTCGTTAGAGATACGACTGCGCCAGAGTATCCTTAAGATTTTGTGTAGGAACGTATTGACAAGCCCTTGCAGCTTCCTCGTGACAGTGATGGCATCCACCCATCCATACAGTAGCTTGGAACGTAACAATCGTAGCTCGGTGTTTATCCTACACAATTGTATTTCTCCAACGAACTGTAGATAGCATGTCTTCCACCATCGGTTAAGACAATACTCCCAAGGTTTTGGAAACTCTAAACCGTCTGTTTCGTCTTGGGCTGCTCATATTTTTTCTTTGCCGAGTTAATTTTCAGCCCAACCATGTCTGCTTCGAAGGCCCATTAATATGTGAGACAGAAGGCATGCATTATCGGCGTAGGCAAGGCAAGGTATGTTCAAGTTAACGAAGATTGTGACGACGACTCGCTTGATTGAACAAAAAAAAACTCAAATAGTCCTTTCTGGTATTCTAACCGTATTCGCACCTATATCGTTCACAGTTTTCTCGGCAAGAAACGCATCCCGCCATCGCCAGAACTTTAACTTATGACGTATTTCACATTCGCAACGTTAGTTACTCTTAAGATTTTTACCCGATTAAAACCTTAGAAATATGAAAATAAAATACGCTGGTCTTGGAATTATTTAGCCTTAGTGTTACAAATCTGCAGGGCGCCTATGTATATACTGACGACATCTTACTTAAGACGTTCGTCGCTCGGTTTCTTTTCTCTATTTCTGCGATATGCTCCTTAGGGATAAGTGAACTACTTTCCTTTGCTAGCTATAAACCTTCGTAGTGATTCCATCTGCCATTAAAAAAATGGTCACAGCACTCCCCGAAGCGCTAAGTGTCCACGAAGTCAGTTTCCGACTTAAGAAGGTGTACATTTGGAGATTTGCGGGTCTCCCTGCAAAGCCACTAATTAATTCAAGTTCATGGAACCCTAACCGGGGGTACTTGGAACTGAACTGAATTGAAAAAAAAAAATGGATAAGAAGCCCAACTACAGGATTCAAGCCCTAGTCTCGACGATAACCGAACTAGATCTAGAACCACAGACCTAAGACTTATAATACTGAATAGCAAACTTAAAGGCCCCTTTCGGCCTCTCATGTGACGGTAACAATTGTAACGAGGATGACATGGTGACAAGAACACGTCTTGTTTCTGATTCTGCGATGCCTTGGTTCGGTATTTCATCTTGTTCTCGATCCAACAAGCTCGGATTTCAAGAGCTTCTATGCAATCGTAGGCAGGCTGGATCATCACCCTGCCCACAATGTCTGCCTGGTTGCTCTTTTACTCGATTGGCAAGGGCCCTGATTTTTTAATTTTTCTTCCAGACACTACTCAAGACTTTGACGTTCAGACAACCTTCGAGTTATTCACAGCCCTGTTTTTGCCTTCGTTCACCACCAGGCCCATCTCAATGCAACAACGTCTTGATTGACGACGCTCTGCGTACAATCAACCACGCCATTATCGGCTAAAAAACGGAATTTTAGATCTGGTTGCTCCACCGTTGCCTACGGCGATTCAAACGATGTTCTCTAAAACGAAGCTGAACATGTGCAATGACGGCGACTGAAGGTGCGTTGTGAGTTGATGGCAGCATCGACGACAGCAATAATATATTAAGGACATCATAATAAGTCAACTGAAACTCTTGTCTATCTCTGAATATGCTTTAAAGTCACGCATACCACTTTATTTCACGTATACTTCTTGTTAAGTTGGATGTGGTGGATGGTGGGGAAAGGTTGTTAAGACCTCAACTTCAATTTCAGTTAAAAAAAAGTCGGTTACCATGACGTTTGTAATGTCCACCGTTTACCAAAACTTTGTTCCCAGACTAATTTTTTGTGTTTGTGAATTGGCTCTCACAGTCTTGGCTACTGCAGCCACATTTTCACCGCATAACGAGAACCATGAGTGCTTTCCATTAGCTTACCAGTATCACGAACATTTTGCACAAACTTGCTTACAGCAGCGGCGCTGTATTTCGGCCAAAGCTTCTTTTCGAAAAACGCACTGCTAGGCTGCGCATCACGCTGTATGAGCGCAAAGGGTCTTATCTCGAAGACGGAGGTCTGATAATGACCTTCTGTTAAGATTTCGAACAGGAAACAGCTGCGATTGTCAAAATGATGCATGAGTTCAAAAAAATACTAGATTTGAAAGGCAACTGTGGGCCCGTCGATTCCTACGATGCGGGTTCCAGGTTCAATCCACAACACGGGCAACTTTCATAATTCACTATATCACATCTTTCGAGTTACTGACTATACTTCTGTATCGTAAAAGACAACTTCTTCCGAACTTTGCCGTTTAGACCGTTTAGACTTTCATTAATGGGAACAGCGCGTCCAGCGCTAGTGTTTGCTGTAGGGTCTGTAAGGCTTAAACTACCTTTGGCAGTTTTTTTGTCGCTTCGATGACGACCTCTATTTTCGCTGGTCGACCCGCAGGGTTCAGTGATGGGCCCTAAGCCCGTTGTCCATGATTCATTTTCACGGCGTCTCACTAGAATCTCTGTCAATCACTTACTTACTTACTTATTAGGCCGGCGATCCATAGAGGCTTAGAGCCTCAGCAGTTGTTGTTTTCCATTGATGACGGTCCAAGGCACGTTGCTTTCAATCATCAAGACCAAGCTGTGTTGCATCCACTATTACTTCGTCTTCATAGCGGAGATCCACCCTTGCACTCTTTCTCAATCCAGTAGACAATTCCTAGAGGTGATCCGTTTCCAAAAAAGCGTATAAACCTCGGCACTCGGAGTTGGCTTATAACTAAAGGCGGCCTCCACTTGTGAGCAAGTGAATTAATCACACTCCCAACGACTGGTATGCTGAGAGGCGAGAAGTACAAGCAAGTGAATAAGACCAGACGAGTCTGAGTCCAAATTTCGATCTTTCCGAGCCTCCGAAACACTGCGCCCACGTGCGGTATGTCCGTCTTAGAGCCTCATTCGTCATGTAGTTACGTCGTATGGGCCACTCTCGAATGCCTAACTCCCTCAAAGTCACCGCTTTAATGACAACTCCACTCGGTTAATCAAACCAAACAAGACCTCTTCTGGAAAACATTGTAAAAGCCCGACACCCCACTTCGACGGCGACTGCAGTCCCCTCCCCATAAGGACTGCAATCTGTCAGTTATACTCGCACATCACGTTATCCATGGTCTGATACAAGTGCAATTGATTTATCGATGCCGCCACGGAATCGCCGTTCCGATTCCACTGACTGAAACCGACGACGACGGCGGGCGGCAGCCAATTGCACACATTCGCGGGTGTCAGCCCCCCCTCCCCTCTCCCCATCGCAACGCAATTAATGAAAATGAAACTCTCAACAAGCTGAAACACAACCCCATCTTCCGGCATCGGCAGACTGCCCGACGTGTTAACCCACTACCCCGTGTATCCGATCACGTACGTCTGCATGACCTACTCGGGCCTGATGACGGTATTCACATTCAGCGGCGTGGACGGCTGCTTCGTCGGCCTGTGCTTCTACATCAGTGCACTGTTCAAAATGATTCAGCACGACATCCGCAGCTTGTTCCTCCATTTGCAGGACCGTAAGTACGATCAGAGAGGGAGGCAAAAAAAAAAAAACACAAGAATTAATTCAATCAACTTGTATCTGTCGGTGGCGAACAGGGGAGCGGGCCGACGCGGAGGACAATCGAATCGTACGCCAGAAATTGAAGGTAATCATTCGGCGGCACAACGAAGTCATCGATTTGTGCTACGAATTTGTGGACATTTTCACGACCATCATCATGGGCCACTTCCTGTCAGCGGCCCTGGTCCTGTGCGTCAGCATCATCGATTTTTTATTCGTACGTACACAGCGGCGGCGGCGATTTATTGCACTCCGCTAAATTGAATTAATTAAAAACAAAAATAATCTTTGCAGAACACCGGCATCGGCCTCCTGCTGTATGTGTGCTACAGCATCGCGGCGCTCACGCAGCTCTTCATGTACTGCATCGGGGGCAGCTACGTGAACGACAGTGTGAGTGACTGGGCGTGGGGTGGGTGGTGTGCCCGGGGTTAACGGTGCCGTTTCAGAGTCTGGACATTTGCGATTCGGTGTACCTGGCCGAGTGGTATAAGTGCGATGCGGAGACCCGCCGGATGATTCTGATGATAATGATCCGGGCGCAGAGGGCCACCTCGGTGCGGGTGCCCTTCTTTACGCCGTCGCTGCCTGCATTCATGTCGGTAAGTCAATACCGGCACCGTATCGGATTGTCTGATTGATGCGCGCCACTCGCTCTTTGCAGATACTCAGCACCACGGGATCGTACATTGCTCTGATGAAGTCCTTCATTTAATCGACGCTGGTGTTGTGTGTCTTTTTTGAGAAAATACATTACATTTGTCCGGTCTAGTGGAATGCATTGGTTTAATTTGGTGGGCGGGGTGGTCTTTCCAGTGGTGATGGGTAAGTGCTGGGGAATGAGAGCTGCAGGACATTTATATTTAAAGTGCACCTGAAATTGTCATGGGACAGTGTTTACCTTTCAGAGGAGAAGGCTAGCCTTGAGGCGAAAGTGCCGCAGTCCACTGAGCTGCGTTAAAGACAAGAACCGACTGGTGGTCCTGAAGGGGAACAAAAATTGGGCATTTTTTTTGTAGTACGTGTCGTGAATTTCCTCGTTAGATCCGATGGACACTGTAAGGGATGCATTGGGCTAGGTAGGATCATGATGCATCGCCACCTGGTTGTCTGGCGGCTCATATTTTACTCAGTTGTTTAAAGTTCTTAGCGCATTGCTTCGCAGAGAAAGATGTATGAGCCGATGTTCTTTTTCACTTGTTGCTTGAACAGCTTAAGGTCAATTGTCGGTCACGGGCACGTTGCTTTCTGTCGTCAAGACCAAGCTCTCTTAAGTCCGCGATTACTTTTTACGGTAGATTTGGTTTTCTACAGAGAGTGTGTAGGAAAATATCCGACAGAAAAGCGCCAGGATCCGACGTCATCCTAGACGTTGCGATCAAAACAGTTGTCGAGAGAAGACCAAAGCCATTTTTAAAGAAGGGGACCTTCCTGGAATTATAGAAACTAAGAGATCTGGTGGTAAGGCCAACAAGCCACCTAGAAAACCCTTCCAACTATTTCACACACTGGAAACTCAGGTACCAGACGGACAATGGCCCGGAATTGTCGAATTTCCACCAGAAGTACCCCAGGGATCAGTTATTGGACCCCTTCTGTATAACGTAATGTACGATGGAGTGCTCCGACTGCCGCAACTTGAAGATGCCGGGGTAATCAGCTTTGCCGACGATATTGCGTTGGAAACCATGGCCAAACCCAACAAACGAAGCAATAACCAGAATGAAGACCTGGCTGGAATCTACCAATCTAAAACTAGCTGACCACAAGACCGAAACTAGCCAAAAGTCTGTGGAATATGCTTCCGGGTTGGGGTTAGGCTCGACAACCGCCCAAGCTTCAAAACACTCAGCAAATAAGCATCACGAATGCAGGCAGCGCTTGCCGAAATGCTACAGAACATAAGAGGATCTGGATAAGAACAATAGATCCTGCCTTTCTCTGCACCAGTATTGGCTGGAACTTTTACAACCATGGAGACTGCAAGGGGCTTTCGTCAGCATGGAGGCTCTGTTCAATAAGAACAATCAGCGGAATCCGAAGAATCTTGGACGGGGCAGCTTGCGTAATTGCGGGTATGACCTCTATCGACATTCTTACCAACGAGAGGCTATCGCAAGTGGCCTGAAGACAGTAGAAACGGCATAATCCGTGACACTGTGGCAAGCCAGGTGGGACACCATAATCAGAGTCAGATGGAACGATCATCTGACACCCGTGGGAGGTGCATCTCACGGAACTGCAACTTCCATCCCATGCGGTTCCTGTCGGGTCATGGGAAATGCCCCAACAAATTTGGTCACTATATTTCAACCATCTGTTCAGAATTCCCGGGAGAAGATGAAGCACGCAATTTTTCATTGCAGGCCTTTTGCTGTAGGAAGAACACAATAATCTACAATAGAATAGATCTTCACACTACGGCACATCCTGGAAAATACCCAAGAAATGCAAATGGACACTCACCATCTGTTCGTCGATTTCAAGGTCGCATATGAAAGCGTGCATAGAGACGAGCTATACAAGGCCATGTCTAGTTTTGACATTCCTGCCAAGCTCGTCAGGCTGTACAGGATGACGATGGAGAACTCTCGCTGCTCCATCTAGGTAACGAACTCACCGAGACCTTCAATGTAAAAAAGGTTTTAGACAAGGCGACGCGCACCTGATTGCCAACCGTTGTTTCTTTCAGCTCAAGAGGCAATTAAGTAAAAGAGCCCTCTCTCGAAGAACCAAGTTGACTCTATACAAGACACTGATCATCACAGTCCTGCTATACGGCGCGGAGGCATGGACATGGATGAAGAAGTCCTTGGTCTGTATGAGAGAAAAGTTCTACGTGCGACGGGTTCTGGAGGAGAAGATTCAACCACGAACTGTACGGGCTGTACAGCGACATGCACCTAGTTAGGCGTCTACGGATCCAACGCCTACTGTGGCTAGGTCATGTAGAGCGGATGGACACCACAGCTCCGGCCCGAAGAATCTTCTAATCCGAACCTGTCGGGCAACGCAACAGAGGACGCCCGCATTTAAGGTGGCGCACCCAAGTGGAGAAGGAGCTCAACCAACTTGGTGTGCGAAACTGTAGACAGGTAGCCAGAGATCGCGCTAGTTGGAGAGGCGTGTTGGTTGAGGCCCTGTACCACCCCGGACTGTAGCGCAACACAAAGAAGAAGAATTATTTCATCCTCTGCCCTGGCAGGTTGTAATATTATTGGCTTCCCAACGTATTCCTTGAACGATCGGGACCGCCGAAGCCGGAGCGTCAGCAAGGAGTTGCGCATTGAGCTTGTTGGTAGCGGTGCGACAATGTCAATGTGGACATGTCCAACTTTCTCTGCGAAACGTTCCATCTGTTGTTGAATGTTGATGTATGTTTGTGGATTTTGTTGCGTTTGCGCTGGCATAGGTTTACCAAGCACCTCTTGGCGTTGCCTGAGTTTATACTTGTCCAGAAGAGTATTAAGTCATTTTTTATGGATTTCATAGTTGAGCTTCCAACTGCCACAGTGGCCGTACTAGGCCAACCTATTCCCTCTGCCCGATTGCAGTTGTTTTTCTTACAGCTCGTATTCCTGGCTGATTGAAATTATGTACTGACTCGTAAGCTGCCAGCCGAAAGGAAGGTGGTATGTAGGGAGATCGCATTGGGATGATGTTTTGCAAAGAGCTGCTGTGCTTGAGCTTGAAATAATAAGGTGCGTGAAAGTATGTTCGTTTCGATTCTGCAACGCTTGGAGTCATTAATCTGCTTCCCTGTGATGACAGCCTTGTCAAATTATGGGCAGCTATCGATGGCTGATAAACGAGACGGCGTTTCGGCAGCTGCATTGGGAGATCTGTGCTATGAAGTCCAAGTGTCACAGAGGTCGAGCACATTCACGCACATGTGACAGCTGATAAGGAAATTGCTCATTGCGGCCTGAAGAGTTGAAGTCAAGAATTGAAGAGTGGCTTCAATGCAGTCAAATTTCTTGGTTTCGTTTTGTACACCTCTTGTTTGACAAAACCGCATAAAATGGTCTGGGGCAGTCAGATCAGGTGATCTTAAGATCAGTCGAGAGTGGAATATCTGGTTGGAGGTCCGCTATAACCGGTATGGCTGTGTGTGCAGTTGCTCCATCTTGCTGGAACCAAATCCTTCTTCGCTGTAGTTCTGGGTAAAAAAAACTCCTTTTACATGTTTAAATAACATTTTTGGTAGCAGGATTCGTGCGCCACCATCTAGAAGGCGAGAGTCAATGGAATGTACGTCGGTACAGATTGCAAAGGTTCGACCTTTCACAAAGCGACGAAGGTGCTGGATAGCCAACTTAATTCCCAGGATTCCCGAGTTCGAATTTCCTGCTTAGCAAACCCTCCTTTTTTTCCTTCGACAATTTGGAGAAGCACAGACTCAACGGTGGTCTTTGATGCGGCACACGTCAATCTTAGCTCCGCATTTGGAGGCGAGAAGGCGAGTGAAATGGTTTCAGGTAGAGCAGCAGGACAACATTGGTAGGAGACGTTTTGACCAGGAGAGGGGCGAACAGTCTCTGTTGGTGACACACTGTAGCATTTTAGGGAGTGGCGATTGATCTGCGGCTGCCTGTGGTAGGCACGAACGAAAAAAAACTGATGGCACCCAAGAAACGACGTTATGCCACTGGAGCGGTATTGAGCTCTACGATTGTGTTGATGTGTTGGTGGCGGCGATATTCCTGTGAAACACCAGCTCCTTCTTGCCGAACTCGTACCTTATCACGTGGACGGCGATGTAATTTCCCTGCAGTCATTTGAAGACCCCTTCTTGAGACGAGGATGCCGCTTGTTGCGGGTCACCGCAAAGCCTCTTATTCCGACAACTTACTTCCGTCTCAGACAGGATGCACTCCAAGTCATAGAACGACATGTCCACTGTCCACTTAAATGCTCCCAGTAGTCGGAGCTGAGAGTTCTCCTGCGCACACTCGTTCTGACGAATCGCTGCTGCAGTGAAAATCAATTAGGGTCCTCACGAATTCAATTGCATCAATCGATCATGACACCCCTCGCAGAAATAAATTGTGTCTGCGTCGGGTTTTTGCGCGACCAATGAAAAACTGCGAGAAACAGCTCAATTCGTGTTCAGTCGAGTGCAGGCAATTGCCTGTCCTCACAAAGGCCGTCGATGAGCAACTCACGCTGTGACTACATTATTTGCATGTGGGCTCGGCGAAAGTTGATACAATTTAAATTAGCATCTGATTGATGAAAAATTGAATATTTCACGCGCCGGAAATTGTTAAACAATGCGTCCCTTTCGGCTGTCCCTTCACGTTAATTATTCAACGTGGACTGTAATTGCAGTTGAATGGCCAGTCAACCGGCAATTCGCTTCTCGCTCTGTCACCAGAGCGCCAGTGACGGCGACAGCGGAGGCCAAAGGAGCAATATTCGAAAATAATTGTTACCCGGCGAATGGCAGAGAAACAACGCCCGCCCCGCTGTTCCAACGCGAGCATTGATTGTGAGCGAATTTAATTTCAATTAATTTTCCAGTTACAAAAGCTAAATGATTAAGTCAGAAGAACAATTTATATTTTAATAAAAACCGCTCTCGCCACACGAGTGTGCGGTTAGCCCTTTGTTGGGTTGGTCAACAGACACAAGGATGCTCGCATGTTGTTTCCACTCGTTCCGTGACATAATGAGGTACTCACGTTCGAGAAATGAGCAAACATACGAGTGCCGCAATCGGATTACAGAACTGGCTAGACGGCGGTAATTGACGTGGGCCCAGCGCTGGACTGGTTGGAGTGCGTTGGAGAGTGACGCCTTTTTTTCGCTTGCCTTGCTGTTGACGACTCAAAGGGCTTAATGATAAATCAATAATCGGAATGGGGTACAGTAAACAGGAAGACACCAGCAGCATTGTGTAAGCAGTTACAGGGCTGCTTTAAAGAATTACATTTTAATGACCGTTTTTGGTTGGCTTTGAGCTTCATTCCTCCGGAGCCTTTATGAGGTCTCGTTTGAATCTGGAGTGTACTTGACAAGCCTTTTGTTAACGACTAACTTTTCTGAGGGAGATATGAAGCAATCGTAGGGAGTCCTATCTATTTTTTCTTGGCATTGCTCTCTTTTTGCGGATCATAGTATGCCAATCCAAACTTCGTAGGCACTGGTCCGAATGTAGGTCGTAGACAATATATCTGCAAGCTTTCTTGACTTCTTCTTCTTGGCTTTGGAGAACTTCACCATCCAAGCAGACGTGCCGCTTCTTCTTCTAATGGGGCTACAGTTCGGGGTACACCTGGGCCTCAGCCAACAAGCCTCTCCAACTAGCGCGATCCTTAGCTTGCTGCCTCCAATTTCGCACTCCAAGTTGGTTGAGGTCCTTCTCCACTTGAGTGCGCCATTGGGTTCGTGGTCATCCTCTATTGCGCTGTCCCACTGGTTCGGGGTCGAAGACTCTTCTTAGGCGTTGGATCCGTACACGCCTGACTAGACTCATGTCGCTGTACAGCCCGTACAGTTCGTGGTTGAATCTTCTTCTCCAAGAACCTTCAACGCAAACAGAACCAAAGATTGAACGCAGAACTTTTCTCTCGAAGAGACCAAGTGCATCTTCATCCGCTCTTGAGATAGTCCAAGCTTCAGCGCCATACAGCAGGACAGGGATGATCAAAGTCTTATATAATGTGAGCACGGTCTTCCGAAAGAGAGCTCTACTACTCAATTGCCTCTTGAGCCCAAAGAAACAGCGGTCGGCAAGAGTTTTTCTCCGTTAAATCTCAGTACTGATGTTGTTCGTACTTTTAACTTGGGAGCCAAGCTAGATGAAGTCCTTTACCACCTCGAAGTTGTAGCTCCGTATGGTGACGTTCTGACCGAGTCGTCGATGTTGTGTGTCCTTTCTCGAGGCCACCATTTACTTCGTTTTGCCCTCATTCACCCCTAAAACCATTTTTGCCGCTTCCGTCTCAATGTTAGCAAGCACCTCATTGACGGCCCGCTGAGTTCTTCCAATCACGTCAACGTCATCGGCGTATGCCAAAAATTGCACGGACTTCTGGAAGATCGTGGCTCTAGTGTTGGTGTTTGAGTATCGCACGATCTTCTCCAGTACGATGTTGATGAACTCACTTGACAGTGCGTCGCCTTGTCTAAAACCTTTTTCGATGTTGAAGGTCTCTGTGAGTTCGTTACCGACCTTGATGGAGCAGCGAGAGTTCTCCATCGATATCCTGCACAGCCTTGCCAGCTTGGAAGGAATGGCGTCGTATAGCTAGTTTCTATGTATGCTGTCGACGAACAGATGGTAAGTGTCGACTTGCATTTCTGGGGTCTTTTTCAGGATCTGACGTAGTGTGAAGATTTGGTCTGTTGTGGATTTCGCCCACAGAAAATCTTGCTATACTACCTGTCATAGAAAAATGTTTAGAACAAATTCATCGCAAAACACAATATATTACACACAAGTCAGTAAGGCTTCCAAAAAGGAAAAAATACAGGAAAACTGTTGGCGGAATTTACAAACACGGTGAACATGAGCTTGAACAAGAACCATCACTTGCTTATAATGTTCATCGATTTTAGTAAGGCCTTCGACACAATATGTCACAAGAAACTCTTACAGGCCGTCAATAGGTTGGGAGTGAGAGGCACACTACGTAAGTGGATGGAAGGACAACAAAGGTGAAAATCTTAAAGAATACTAGCGATTAAAGGAAGAGTGTTTATGGAGTACCGCAAGGCTCAAGATTGGGACCATTGCTATTTACACTTTTCACGAATGAGCTTCTTAGCGTATTTGAACGATCAAAAACAGAATATTCTTAACAGAGCAAGCATTTTGATAATAAAATTCAATAATTTGCAAGCGTTGTTCGTTTGTAAGACGATTCATGGTTGAATTATAGACCAAACTGAAGATGTTTGACAGTGAAACAAAACACGAAAAGTGAGTCTGTTGTGTTGCCAAAAAGATAATAGCTAAAAAATCACCCTTTATAATCACAGCTTATAGCGGTTTCTTCCTTGCCTTCGCAGCTCCGGCAGAGATCACTGAATTCTTGGTTCCATTTTAGGAGCATTGTACCAATTGGGCAGTGTCCTCTGATCATTCCGATCTTAGGTCTAGCGACAGAAGTTGCTTTGTTTTAGCTCTAGCCAAGGTGATCTTGTCGTTTGACAGTCGATTTAAGCCAAGACAAGTTGTCTTCTTTTATTGCTGTGTCATGTATGATCTGGTATAATGAATGCACTGATGGGTGCTTGCAGTCATGTATCCGCTTCGCTGATGTCCATTTCACATCCTTGTCTGTCAAATTTGTTCGCTCTTTCGTATCCTAGTGACCCAGCAGAGTTGGACCTTGTGGTCTCTAATAGACCTCAGTGAGTGGCGACATCTTATGAAAGCCTTTGATATCGTTCTACCGGATCTTATTGACTTCAGTGTAGCCTGGTTGTCTGCAAGAAAAGGTGATATTCGATGGTGGAATGTCGGTAAGTGCTTGGCTGCTTTCTCTATTACCAGAATCTCTGCTTAGAAAACGCTGCACATAT
This sequence comes from Eristalis arbustorum, assembly GCA_916610145.1. Lineage (NCBI taxonomy): Eukaryota > Metazoa > Arthropoda > Insecta > Diptera > Syrphidae > Eristalis > Eristalis arbustorum. Next base: position 29,666,731 of record OU744317.1, read on the forward strand.
CGGAAAGTCTGAATGATTCCTGTTTAGGCAGACTTCCCGAGAAGAATCCGACCTCAATTTCATGTGATATCACTAACATCCTGGTACTGAACGATCCGAAGGTAGAGAGGGAGATATGGGGAAGTAGTTCCTATGCACTTTGGTCTTAAATGAAAGCTAAAAAGGGATGCCTTAACTCGCGAGTGCGGTCACAAGACAGAACGATGATTTCTGAGAGAAGAGAAACACGACCGATTTGTTTGAAGTGTCAAAACCAACTCTTCGATTCTTCTTCGATTTCTGTCTTAATTGTTACTTAAAATTATGAAAGGCCAAAGCTTCCGCTGGGTTTCGATTAACAGCATTTGCGTCTCGAAAGCAATTGACACCTGAATGCTGAATTGACATTATTTGGTTATTGGTTACGAAGCAGCACAAATGTTCCGTCAGCAAGTTTGTTGACTTACATTTGTGTAACTCGCGTGAACTCATGACCAAACTGAAGATCACCATTCTTCCAGCACACTTCCCCACGAACCTGAATCGAAGGCGTCACTTACCGTTCCCACATCAAGTGATGTGGCTGTCTTATTGCCGTCCACTGACAAGATGTCCATCGTTCAAAAAGACTGCTTTGACATCTTCCAAGTTTTGCAAGTGCAAGGCACCGATTTCACAGCTGAAGTTAGCCGATTCACCTGTTCAGTGGAAAGCACTGCTGCTGCCTTCTGCTGCTTCTTAGAAATGCACCTGTAAGCCTCCCTGGTGAAAGAACCCCAACAAAAGCATTAAGCCTTCAGCCCACACCACCCGATGACTTAATACTCAGAATTCTGTTTCATTTTGAAAATAAATTGCGTTCCTCTTTTCGTGTGAATTTTATTTTTCATTTTCATGTTTGTACAAATCCTTAATAATATTTCTTTGCCGTCCGCGTTTGTGTTTTCACATTTAGATGCTACAAGGTACAAGTGCGATACACTACACCGTCAAATGAATAATTAGTTTGATGAGATCCAGGACGGCGGCGGCCACGCATGCTGAACGCACCCACTGGCTGGTGCCGCTGGTGCTGCTGGTCCCGCTCTTTTGCATCGCTGCAGGGTTTTCATCTGAAATTGCATGAAAAAAACGTGTGAGACGGGCTCCGTGGGAAGGATTGGCTGGGGGTGTGTGGGGTGATTGGGGGTAAAAGCAATCTCATGGGGGATTTACCATTAATCACATGAACCATTACACTGGCGCTGCTCGCCGTTGTCGGCGAACAAGTGTAGTTCCCTGTATCCGTTGTCTGAGCGTTGGATATCCTTAGTCTTGAGGGGGTTGCCATGAAATGGAATAAATTATTTAAAATTAACTGGGCACTTTTGTGCGCGCGGGAGGTGGGTGGACTCACCTCGACTTGAGTGTATCTCCTAATTGCGATTCCATGGAGATTCTGTTTGTGAGATCAACAGATGCATCGTTCGGGTGGGAGAGGTGGAAGGGCGTTATCACGTCCTCGCCTCGGTGCCAAACGATTTGTCCCGTCAGTTTCGTTGAGATTATTGGCTGCTTCACGACGCAGGTTAGGATAATTGAGCTGCCCACCTTGAAGTGCAGATCAGCTCGACCGGCTATCACAGCCTTCGCGTGGGGCGGCGTCACTGGAATGAAACAAGTTTAAGGTTAAATCGATTGGGTGATGCGGTGCAGTCTGCGAGAGATGCCCGATGCAATGTGCACTGGAGGTGATGTTGGAATGGCGTGTTTTCTCTGAACTTTCGCTCTGGTCTCTATTTTAAAATCAAATGATTCTCTATACATTTAACGGATGAGATTTAGAGTCAATAAACCATCCCAGAAAACGAATTTTGTCCACTTTCGAGAAAAAGAGATCGCTCTTCAGAGATGTACAGATGTATGAAAGCAGAAGCACTCGGAACTGCCCTTGGTGCTTGGGGGTGCATTGTGCAGTTGAGACGTGAGAACCAGAAGCCGCGTAAGGCCAGGGGATTGTGCATGCACTACAAAATGGAGCTACAATCGTAGTGAATGTGGCTTATTTTCTTCATTAACCGGTCGGGACATTGAAGTCACAATAGCACATTTGATTGACTTTATTAGCGGAACATTGTAAGTGACTGTGAACCATAAGTCTGGCGATTCTGGGTGAAAATGAAAAAAAAAACAATAATAAGCCCTCAAGAATATCGAGTCAGCGTCGATCAGCTGAATTGGGCATAGCTATAGTGTGAAGATGGTACGCAACGATCGAAGTTCTGAAGAAAACATTTGTCGACTATGTCAACACTACGATTCATCAGCTGATTCTCATCTGTGCTTCAATTCCGTAGACTGCGCTAACAAGCCTAACACCTTCGACGACCTCGAGGCCAACACAAGAGGCGCTATTTTCATCAAAAATTGGACCGATAACTTGTCTGAGCCTACCAGCTTTAAGGTTGAAAATGAATTTAACTAAGACAGTTAGCCGAAAGGTATAGACCTTGGCCCGAAGCCTGCCAGGACGAAAATGGGCAACTAGTAGTAGAATCGCTGAGAATGCTGAGCATTTTGAAAAAATTACAAATTTACACAAAACCCCTGTCAGGCAGAATGTTTCACCTATTTAGACGATAATGGCCAAGAACTCTGTCCCTCCGACTAAGACGAGGTCAAGATAGCAGTGTATAGACTGAAGTCTATCAAAGCTGTTGGAGTGGATTGACTGTCCCGAGAACTTTTTACCATGCCACTGGAGGTGATCTGGTTGGGCGCAATGCCCTAGTTCATCTGTAAGATATGGTAGGAGGAAAGCATGTTCGACGAGTGGAATCTCAGCGTCGTCAGGTAGGTCTATAAAAGCGAAGTCCCCTTTGACTGCGCCAACCATAGAGGGATCAGTATACTTAACATAGCGAATAAGATCCTCTCTGCCGTGTTGTATAAACGCCTGAAACCGTTAGTCAATTATCAGCTAGTACCTTATTATTGCAGTTTCAGGCGGAGGAAAAATCAATACACAAACCACCACCATCGACCAAATGTTCACACTACGGCAGATCGTGGAAAAGATTCAAGAGATTTATCGACACCCATCACCTATTCATATATTTATTTCAAAGCCGCATATGACAGTGTGCAGAGATACAGCGCCATGTTTATTTTGAACATACCTGCCAAACTCGTCAGGTTGTGCAGGATGACCGTGCAGAACTCTCGCTATAACAAAGCTCTCGAAATACCAAGCTGACTTTATATTCTCTGATTCCTGTCCTGCTCTATGCCGCGTGCAGACTATTGAAAGCTTATGAAGATGCTTCTGGCCGTTTTAAGAGAAAAAGTCTAGGTGCAATCTGTGGTCCTGTTTGCGTTGTTGGCGTCTGGAGGAGAAGATTATACCACGAAATGTACGTGGGTGCATGCACCTAGTTAAGCGTCTTCAGATCGAACTCTTAAGATAACTAGATCATGTAGAGCGGATAGCCACCACAGCTTCTATCCCATTGAGACAACGCAACAGAGTACGTCCTTAATCGATATGGCTAACACAAGTGGAGAAGGGGCTCAACTAACTTGGTGTGCGCAACTGGAGGCAGCTGGCGAAAGATTGTCCATGTTAGATAGGTTTGTTGGTTGAGACCCAACTTCACGCACAATAGTAGCGCCAGCAATGACTATGTTCATTGTATTAAAAATATCAGCATTAGAGTGGGGAAGGATACATTAGTATGGTATCCTGCCAGATTAGCTATTTGTTGAACAATTTTGTATACTTCTAAACTTAACAATGGTCAATGGAACACCATAAATTGCTGAAAAGCCTGTCTAATTTATCATTCTCATTGTCTTTTTTTTAAAAGAGTGAACATTAATTTGCAGCGTGCGTAATTAATTGAAGAATGAATAGACTGGCAAAATCACCGTGCACTTCTGCCGTTTTGTGTACATGACTTGTCCTACAATTGTATGGTTTCAAAAGAGCTTATTTGTGGTTCTTTCATAAATTTAGGAACAAATAATAATAATAATATGGCGCTACAGCCGGTAAAGAGCCAGGTTCAACCATCACAGTAACAAATCGTTTTGTGTGCGTATAATAGTCCGCTCACGTGTGCAAGCAGAAACATTTAGGAATGGGCAAGTGAAAACCCATTAGAAGCGATGATTGTTTCCAAATATGACGGAGTTACTATTCTCTTTGACATGGCTTGTAGTATTTGGTGTGAATGCTTTTATTGACGAGAAATGAAGTCTACAAAATCTGCTAGATCTTGTCTCAAAAACGGCAATCATATTGTTTATGTTAGTTTGGATCCTCGAAAAGTGAGATAAGATCGGATGTATGGAATAATCTTTGCAATATGAGTGTCAAGCATCAGCTATCAACCACCATACCATATACAGTGGCTCCAAAATCTGTTCACTTTCCTAACCATTTGAAGGTAAAAACTGTTGTAGAAAGAATATTAAAGATGTTCAGTGCTCCGCGATCGAGTCGCACATCCATCTTAACGCACAGAAAAAAACATGTTATTGTGCAAAAAGTAAAAAAAGGAGCCAAAAAAGTGCTACCCAAATTCACATAGAAATTCAAAATGAATTCGGAGTCCAATTGTACGGTGACACCGTGAGAGATATGAAGTATGATGCTGGGTATCATGGTAGAGTCGCAAGAAAGTAACCACACATCAGCAAGATCAACAACACAAAGAAGGTTTTATACGCAAAGCGCAAGCAAAATGATAATATTTGTGGTTCAGATGGTCGGTGAATGGTATGGAGAAAAATAAATACGAAAAAGAAAAAGAGACACCTTAAGCCGACTTTTAAGCATGGAAGCCATCCCGAAGCCCGAACGTTTCCAGCGGATATCAATCAACTCCGTGTTGATTTCAGACTCCCACCTGGTAGTCCTTTGCTTCCTCTCAATCCTTACGTAGATGAAGACGGAATCTTACGAGTAGGTTGACGCCTGCACAAAGCACTCCTTCCCCATGACCACCGTTTCCCAATGATTTTGCCAAGGAAGAGTGCCTTGGTTTGGTTGCTGATTATGCAGGCTCATGATGATACCATTCATGGTGGGTCGCAGTTGATGTTGCAAACAATTCGTGCTCGCTACTGGATTCTTAACGCTAAGAGTACCTTTCGACCTGACAAATCCACAACAAATGGCAGCGACGTGAAGAAAATCCTACTGTGGGAGATATTGTCCTGGTTCGAAATGAAAATCTGCCTCCAACGAATTGGCGGCTAGGCTGAGTGGTCGAGATCCATCCGGGCAGAGGTGGATCGATTCGGAATGTAACCCTACAAGCAGCTACTGGTCGGTGCAAGCGGGCTGTGTAAATATTATGCCGGCTATTGGAGTCGCAGGAAGATAAGGATGTATGTCTCCAATCCCTCGATTCGACTGGACAGGATGTTTCCGATTCAGTAGCACCCTGTAGCTCAACGAAGTTCTGACAGTGAATTTAGTGTCAACATTTTTGATCTGTCAATGACAATGTGTTTGTTTTTTATACTGAATTTTTTGGTTGGTTTTTTATTGGTTATGTTCAAGAACTGGAAGCATGTGATTACACTGTAATGAAACCTGAAGTAATGAAAGTGGTGGCACGTGGCATTGTGGGTATGTGCGTCGTCCCCAACCTCGACGTCGTAGGTTCGATTCCTGCTCTGTGTGACGAAAACAATTTTCACGACCCCACCTCTTTCGAGTTACTGACAATGCTCAAAGAGTATTTCCTGTCTAGAAAAAGCTTCTTAAACTTGGCCATTCGGAGTCGGCATTAAACTGTGGGTCCCTTCCACTCGTGATAGAACAATAGCACGTACAGCACGAGTGGTTGCTGAGAAGCTACGCCCTGGCCCCCTACGGGCTGTAAACAATACAATTAACATCCTAAAAACACATCTCCAATCTATTGCAAATAAAATGCGTCTCAATATCAGCAACATTTTTAGTCAAGATAATGATCCTAAGCACACAGCTTGGATCACTGGCTGCTTAATAGTACTCCAAAATGTATTAAAACACCGCCGCAATCGCCAGATATCAATCCATTTGAAAATGTGTGAAAATGCATTATTTTGGAGCAAAAAAAAAGAGATTCGCAACAAAACTGAGCTGAAAGCAGCTTTAACAACGGAGTGGAATATCATGTTTGTGTTTTTTGTTTTTATCCACAATTATGTATAGAATAAATAAATGTATAAAATATTTACATATGTGATCCCTTTAATTCTCTTTTCCACAATAATATTTTACTCCGAATAAGTTTGGATTTACTGTAAAATTTGTCAAGAAACTGTCACTCAAGTAGACGCTGAAGTACCTTGGAATAAAAAACCTTGGAATAGTGTTGAATAGTGAATTGACATGGACTGACCACATCGATAGCTTAGTTTCCAAGATATATACCTCCCTAAGAGGCCTATCTATCAGCAAATATATTCTCCCTCTCAATGTGAAAGTTAAACTTGCCAGAGCACTCATAGTGCCAATATTGACATATGCATCCGAATTGTTCGCTGACTGTGATTACTCTTCTTCCCAAAAGTTGACAAAAGCAATCAATGCCACTACAAGGTGTGTTTTTAACTTACGCAGGTATGAACATGTCTCGGAAAAACGTCGCATTCTCCTAGGTTGCGAATTAGAAGCATTGTTAAGCTACAGATCTTGCATATTACTCTTCAAAATTATTCACAAGAAACAGCCAAACTATCTTTTTGAAAAGATCACTTTCTGTCGATCGAGTCGTAACATTACCTTAAGGCCCTCCATTCATACTTGTTTAATGTCACGCAGGCACTTCTTCATTCACGCCGTCCATCTCTGGAATCACCTACCTTCACAGGTACGGTCAAAGACCGAGTACAGACAATTTTGTAACGCTTGTTTCTCCCATTTCTCTCGTCCGAACTGAAATAATGCCCCAAAATGTCTGTTTTTGTTCTTTTTGTATGCATTTGTGCGCAGTCATTTAAAATATTTTTTGCAAACATACACTTTTCCAACATTAATAATAATTGTATATAATTTAAAACACGTCATTTAAAATCTTATGCTTAATTGAATTATTCCTGTACTATCAAAAGAATACATGTATTATTCTTAAAGTACAGCGATATAAAATCAGTAAATAAATGAAATAAAAATAAAATGAAGTCATTAGCTCAACGTTTCTAAGTTGGCTCACCAAATCCATCCGGATTCACCTTTGAATAGATTTTGACCTGAAATCGATAGGTGTACGGGACCTTATTCTAACACAAGATATTCGGCAGAAGACCTCAAAGAAAAAGGAACACCCTGTCAAAGAAGTAATGTAACTGCCTAAATAGCGGTGTTTGGTAGATTTACAAGGTTGAGGACATGGTCACAAGCTCCCGCTTGCCAAAACCGAACTCCCTCAAGGGCTTGACTTTCCGATTTGATGTTTCAAACACAAATCATGCCGTAGTTGGCTTCACTTCAATGGTAGTGCTCATGAAAATTCACATGTAATTTGAATCTGCACTTGGACTTATATGTTTTGCTGACATAGCTTCGTACTAATTATCTACTTTGGCAAAGTTTTTGTATCAGGTTGCATGCGAGCGAGTGAATTGAGGAAAATCTCTCCGTGAGCACTTTAAAAACTGCACCGAGGATCAGGTTTAAGCTCGTAAAAGTTATTTCATTTAAAATTAATTACATTTTCACAAATGTTGCTCCTTTTGGGGCCGACATCCAGACCGAGAGGATTAAATCAGAAACTAGTGTCCACTTCCACTCCCCCTCCCCCACACCTCCACAGAGTAAGTTCTGAATTGCAAAAGCAGCAAAAAGATACAACCAAACATTGCCGGGCATCCCGGTCTTACGCAATAAAACCGAGAGAAGACAAGTGAATACCTCTCGTCGTGAATAGCTGAAGTAGAACAACAGAGTCATAATTAATTTCCGTTTTTGCCCGATCTCTGCTGTGGCATTCGTTGTGAAAATTCTAATTACAACAAGTCCTCATCATTACCTCGGGCGGCGTGGTGCGGTCGGACCGGAAGGGTGCACTAAATGAGTCAGAAATGGCTTGCTGATGCTGCTGGGGGAAGGGAGGATGAGGACACCCTCCAACCGCACACACGACACAGTGCACTGCATCGGGCACTCTCCCAAGTGGTCCACTTACCTATCACGTTCAACTGGAATGCCATGGAGATCTTTGGCTCGGTATTCACTTGGCACTCGTAGATTCCACTGTCCCGTGGCTGGGGAAACCTCACCTGAAGCGTCCACTCCTTTGAGTCCTCCGTCTGGGTGACCTGTTTTTTGTATCATGAAGAGATGCAGTGCGGGATAAGATATAAAAGTCGCAATAACGAGACACTCCCAGTTGGGCTTGTAAAATCGCCGGTCTTTCAGAGCAACGCATGTGCGCACTCACTTACCTGAAAGCGCTCATCAGAGGTGTACGTCAGGCTGCCAACAGTCAGGATGTGCAGGTCCCGCTTCCGTATCCACGATATCTGAAAGGAGGCGCAAAAAAACCCACCCACTTAAGTCTCTGAGCCAGAACCGGGATGGGGGGGTATGTTCGCCTACCGACTTGTCGCCGAGGTTGTCCACATGGCATTTAATTAAGGCCGTTTGTCCGGTCCTCGCCGAAATGTTCCTGGGCATGCCAAAGTCAAAAACAGGCTGCACGGTTGAAGTATCTAGGCCCTCCGCGTCGTAATCACTGGGGGATGTGAAATCCTTTTCGCCGAACACTGCAAGGGAGCAAAAATGGGAGGGGGCGGCTGTCAGTTAAATTGGATAAATGAAATGTCTTCGGCTGCTGATTGAGAGAGTGATTCGGTGAGGTGGAGTTTCTGGCAGTCGAGGGGGGATTTAATTTCTGTGAGAGTCACTGGTGATGGCTTAAGTGGCTTCAGGTTGACACACACGCTTGTGGTGTGAGTCGGATTTGGGGTGGCCTAGGCTCAGGGGTGACATTTGAACGTTGCGCTCGTGTTTGCCAGATTCCCCGAATAAGTGGGTTAAAGCGACGGCGTTTCGAAGGGGAAACGGCTTATCCCGGATGAGTCTCTCCCAAGCCGGTGGGTTTCATTGGCTTTGAGGAAGTATTTGAATGTCTACTGCCTCGGTGACTCCTTAAATCGATTTGCGAATGTGTGAGGCAATAAATGCGAATGAGCAATGATGTTCGTAGATGCTTTCCGGTTCCACAGGGTGGTGCTTCTAAATGACTTCAACAAAATAAAACGGTATAATTTCCTGTTTTTAAATAAACACTGCAAGCGAGATAGATGAAGGAACATGCGTCACTGATCGTGTTTTGATGTGTAGCTTTGTGTGAAGAGTGATGTGTACCAATTGAACGGCGATTGTACACGCCAAGTAGCACACCAAGTTAATAGACAACAAGGATGGATACTGAAATATTTCATTAGTTTTTACAAAATTTTGATTTAGATAAATACCGTGAGCGCGAGTGAGAAAAATGTACTTAAACAAAAAAACTAATTATTTCAAGATCTAGCCTCAGTAGCGTCTGGTTTTGATCTGATGCCTATTCGAATTTCGTGACGTCTGTGATGGTCCTTACGTGAAGACATCGCTGTATATCGTCGTTAAAAATGGATATAGCTGTTGATATTAGGCGTGTTTTTCTGACTGAAACAAAAAAACTTACTGAGTTAAAAGTACTTAGTAAAATTTCACTGTCATCACTGACTAGAATGCATTGAAAAATCTCATTCATAGACGGCACCAGAAAAAACTATTTGCTTATTAAAGGTTGGTTATTTGACACTTGTACGTTTCTTTGCTTTTGAGATTTATATATATTTTTGACATTAGAGTATTTTGAAATCAGAGTATTTTGACATCTAATGCAGTGGACGTAAGAACACGCACCAACTTTCGGAAGAAAAATTTAACTCAGCAAAAAAAGCGTTTTATTGAGAATCATTACCAAGCTGATTACTGGTAAGCCAAAAAAAAAAAAACACACACCAGAACTAAATTAACTATACAAATAAAAACAATTTTTACTGATAAAACTCCTTATCTGGACCTTCACATTATTTTTTTTTCTAAAAGATGATATCCGCCAAGTCCAAGTATTGATACACATTCGTTCCCATTTTATAGCATTTTCCATGACAGTTCGCAAGATTTCCGCTGACAACTGTTAGCATTAGTCAAACACTCCTTAAACAGCTACTGTCTGACGCTTGTAGGTTTGAACCCGCGACTTAAAGTAGCCCAAGTTGTTGAATCGGGCGATCTTGCTTGCCATTTCAAATAACAAAAACGGGAGTTAATATCCATTGTGGATCGTACCGTAGGAGCTTGCACCGTTTTGTTGAAACCACTTTTTCACTGTGACCCGCTAGTCCAATTTTGGCAGTAAGAAAATCGCCAGTAAAAGAGACAATATTTCAGATGGCGAAAAAAAAGGCGGCTCAATTACTTTTCCCGCGAAACGCCGCACAACATGGTGTCTGACTGTTAGGAGGCATTAACTGTTCCACTGTTCAACCATTGTACGGAAGCATGTATAAGTCTTTCACCTGTTCACTTTAGGGTCAGTGTGATAATGCCGAAGTGCATAGCCCGTCGTCGGAATGTTTCGGCATCCACAGCAACCACATTCTCGGCCGAACGAATAGTTCGGTGGAGCGGTCCTTCAGGCTCTCCCTTGATTCTAGTCTGCTCGGGTCTAGTAGCTAAGCATTATTGGTTGAAAAAAATATTTCACGCTCTTGCGGAGTTGCAGCTGTTTATTTCACATATATATAACATGATTGACATACGACCCCATTTGCCAAAAGTTATAACGTGTTTAGATAGGATCATTAATTTTGTGCAATTTGACAACAACAATTTGACTTAATTAACTATTTTTTCATTCATCAAACAGTCTTTTCTAGTTGCTGTATTTTATGGGAGGCGTTAAGAGTCGTCTATCCAATATACGCACACACGCAATGTTGTATTCACTGTTTTTTATTATCGTGGAGAATATACATCTCTGCAACCTATAGGTCCTTGGGTCCTCTATAGTTACCTTCGCTCTCGAATCCTCATCGCATACAGAGTTTAGAGTTGGGTTTGGGCCTTTAGGGTTATGGACTCCTGTTGTGCAAAAGTGGAAGAGACTTGTACCAAAGTCTTCTCTCTAAGTCGTGACTTGTGACTTCCTTTCTTCCTCTGATAATAGGGGTTGCCCCACTGCCTAAACTAGTCGTATGGATAAGCACTGCAGTAATACACACAAACCTCACTCATGATAGCGACAGAACTAGCATCCCTTCAGACAGACACAAAGATCAGTGTGATCACCTTAACAGGGGACATTCACCATTAAGAGACTACGCAATGAGACTTAATATTAAACATAGCACATACCGTCGCACAGATAATGAGTTTTCGGTGTTTTCGGCTCCCCAACACCGGCTAGAGTCAGACAGCGATCATTACGCACTCCTTTTTTGGGCCAATTAACTTTTTTAAGGCAATACGATGGTTGCCGCATACAATACAACACAAGTTGTCTTCTTGTGGGCAAGTGCCTGACAAGATCTCATGACGTGTTGTAGAACTTCATTCGTTTCTCCACTGAAAGCGCAGAGACCTCCATTTGATACCCATCTAGTTTCCTTAAGCGCTCCCTGAGTCTGGCTTTCATGTTGCGATACTGAGGTTGGTATTGTCTGACCTGAGTGTCTTGGCCTGCTTTATGGTATGAGCTCTGTTCCATGTTTCTGTTTAGTTCATTGCTTCTAGTTCTCTGTGGCCATGATCTTCACCGTCGCATAATGTCAGTGAAGGGTTCTAGCCGTCAGCCGTTTCATTGCCTTCTATCTCCATCCAGCTGATGTCGACCTTGCTTCTCCTGCATGGGACTTTGAGGTTCTTCAAGGCATTCCACACGAGCTTAGATTTGATGATGTAGGAGTCTAGTACCAGGGTAGCGGCACGACTATTCGACATTATTGCGCAGTTTGTATATTTTCTGTCAAGAATGATTAGAACGCGTCAGTCAATGTATGCAAGAGATGGTAGTTCGTTTGTCCATGGATTGGAAGTATTTTCTCCTCTGCCAAGTATCCTGCTCCAGTTCCGGGTATTGATCTGTGTCTCCCTCGCGCTGTTCAAGTTGGTTCCCATACTCGATGCTACTGCTCCGTAGGTAATTGTAGCACTAACAAGAGCTACATACCTCAGGATGCTTGGATTTCATCTCCCGGTCTGCTATCTTTTTATGAGGTAAGAGGTTCATCATCGAGCACCTTCCATTCAGCGAACTCTACAGTAATCATTTCCACTTGATGCCTTAGAGCAGCAATCGGGTTCCCACTTCTGTCACAATCCTCCACTCAAAAATAGCTTCGATTATTTTTGCTTGAACATATTTTTTACTCCTTACACAAAAAAAACGATGTTCAGAAATACCTACCAGAAGGGGTTTCTGACCATATTCTACAGCAGCGGGAGTAAACCGCTGTCCATCTGGCGGACTGAGGTAAGTCCCCCTCACTCGCGAACTTCGTCATTGATTTCTCGTCAACAGGTAAGGAACGGTCATTGCAAGAGAGTTGTAGACGAAGACACGAAGACCATGGCCCTGGAGGTCATGGGAACCAACGTATCAACAACGTTCATCGTGGCCCCGAAGGATCCCAAGATGTCGCTTGGCATCAAGCTGCCTTTCATCATTCTGCTTCTGAAGAACATGCGGAAGCTGTTCACATTCGAAGTCCAAGTAAGACACCCACATGCAAGACCGAGCTGTGACTGATTGGCTTTCTCTAGATTTTAGACGACCAGAAGTTCCTGAGACGTTTTCGCATATCGAACTACGAGAGCAAGACCCGCGTGAAGACGTTCTGCATGTCGATGCCAATGGGCTTGTCGCCGGGCTGGAACCAGATCCACTTGAATCTGGCCGATTTCACGCGACGGGCCTACGGCACCAACTACATGGAGACGGTTCGCGTGCAGGTCCATGCGAATGTGCGAATCCGACGGATTTACTTCACCGATCAGCTGTACACCGAGGACAAGATTCCGAACGAGTATAAGATCATGATGCCGAAGCAGGCGAAGAAGGGGGATGCTAGGGGTGCACCGCCTCAAGCCAGGCCGCCGTCACCGAACTGCGCTGCTCCGTGTCAAGCCAATGTTGTTGAGGCTAAGTGAAAATAAATTTGCTACCATTTGGGGATATTTTCTTTGGGAATGTCTTTTTTTTATTACAATTTGTAGAGCGTAAATGGAGTAGGGAAGACTGGAAGTACTGCTGCATTAAATTAAGATAGAAAAATGTTAGTTTTATGTTCCGGGTCGAATTTATTTAGTCACCAATTCGGTTCGAGTGGGACTAATCAATTAAGATTTCTCAATTTTGGAGGAGGGTTGTTACAAATGGTGTATACCGGAAAGGCCCGTGGCGTTGTGGGTTTCTGCGTCGACCCCAACCTCGTCGTCCAGGATCTATCCCTGATCTGTACGACAGCAAAAAAAGTAATTTTCACGCTCCATTTCTTTCGAGTCACTGCCAATGCACAGGAATACTCTATCTAGAAGAAGTTTCTCAAACTTGGACTTTTGGAGTCGTCATAAAACTGAAAGTCTCTTCCACTCGTGCTTGCTGATAAAGTAGACCCTGGCTGTTTACGGGCTGTAGCGCCATTTTTATTATAACTATTATTCTAAGGCAACGAAAACGTAGAGAGCTTCACTGTCACAATTGAAAGAATCTCTATAAGGAAGAAAATGAAAGATGGAGCCCTATAACTAACTCTATAACTTAACCTGAGTACCTGTACAACAATGGCCATATGACCGACCCTGAGCCAAAAGAGATCAACGCTGTTGATCGGTTTTAATCGCGAATGCACGTTCTTAGTGGGCGCTGTGCAACACAAGCATGCGACTGGAAATAACGCATAATGACTTTTGAAGAAGCTGCATAGATATATTAGAAATATAATCTATCCAAATGTTCTGCGAATGCCCATCCCTAGCAAATAAAAGAAGAAAGTTCCTGGTTAAACACTTCTAGAGGACCTAAGCGGTGGATCTGGCTGGTTTTATGACCAAACTAGAACTCCTGGTAGTAAACAACCAAACATTGGGACACCGCCAAAAAGGGACGACAATGAATCCTATCCACTGCCTAACAGTAGTTGCTTGAAAATTGAGATAAATCTTAGGAAAAGGACAAGGGGTTATTTATAAGATACCTCTCTTGAAAAATTGCTTGCCGAGACTACGATGCGAAGCTCTCATTGCATGAAGGTGAATCTAATTGCCGTCTATTGCTTCTTGTCCTTAGATTCGCCCATTTAATATAATATAAACGGTGTAGTCGTCCTTATACCTTATATCACTAAGTGCTTACTCTTAGTAGTCAGTTTAAAATGTTGTAAGGTCGTCTGCCTGCTCTCATCAGCGGAAGATAGAATAGACAATAGTGTTTGGCCAAAAAAACTCAAGCCTCAGTATCCTACGGTATACATGAGTTCGAGGAATCCAGACTTCGTTTCTCCCACTTCGGTTAGATAGTCGTTTATTAGGCGAAAATGCCGTGAGGGATCATATCCTGTCTTTATTCGTCCTCAGGCCACATACCTCTGACCATTTGACAATAAGTACACAGATTCTCATGATTTCCTTCCCGTCTCTGTCGCACCAGGATACTATCAAAAAATGTCTTCTTTGTCTGGCGCTAGAGGTGTTGATCTGGACCTCAGTCAAGGGCTAGGCACCTGCAGTATTGGGCTAGTCGCCTCCAGTTTCGTACATCCAGGTCCCTTTCCATCGGAGGCCAGGTCCTGCTCTACTACTCTGTTCTTCAGAGTTGTACTCCAAGACTTTCCGAGCTAGAACGTTGGTGTTCATTCTCTAAGCATGATGCAGCCATCTGAATCGAGACAATCGAATTCGATTGACTAGGCCAATATCGTTATTCAGCTCGTATAGTACGTCCTTTAATATTCACCTTCATTGGCCACGGTTCTTCTTCTCCTTTGGCGCTATAGTCTGGGGTAGACGAATCTCCATCTAGCAAGGTATTGAGCTTGCTGCTTGCTCCCAGCCACCCACGTTCAACTTATTCAGGTTCCATTCTAGCTACGTGCGCCACCGTAGACGTGGGATTCCTTTACCGCGTTATCCCTCGCGGTTGGAGTCGAATACTTTCCGGGCCGGAACATTGGTGTCGCTCGACGTGACCTAGCCATCTGAGACGAAAGATTCGAACTCCTTTGACCAGATCGATGTCCCTGTACAGCCCGTACAGCTCGTCGTTCAGTCTCCTCCTACAAACACCATCCGTATATACAGGACCGAAGATAATTCGATGGACTTTTTCTCTCGAAGCGACCAATAATATCCTCGTCCGCTTTAGTTAGTGCCCATGCTTATGCGCCATACAGCAGGACTGAGACTTTCAAGATCATCTTGGTTTTTCCGAGTGCTAAAATGCATTGATTGGCCAGCGTGAACTTACCCTCCTTAACACCATGCCCCATCTTGGCCGCTTCCTTCTCGATGCTCACAACCGACCCACTGACCGCCCGTTGCATTCTTCCGATGATGTCAATTTCATCGGCATATGCTAGCAGTTGCACAGATTTGTGGAAGATCGTGTCTCTGGTGTTGACGTTTGCGTTTCGCACGACAGTGCGTCGCCTTGTATAAATTCTTTTCAGACATGAAAGGTCTCGGTAAAATCTTCATCGACCTTGACGGAGCATCGGGCATTCTTCATCGCCATTCTACAAATACGGACGAGTTTTGATGCCAAAACTACACAAGGAGCTAAATAACTTGTCTCTATAAATACTGTTATACGCGGCCTTAAAGTCGATGAATAGGTGGTAGGTATCAACTTGAAACTCCTGAGTCTTTTTTCAAGATCTTCCGTAATGTGAATATTTGGTCAATAGTGGATTTCGCTGGCTTGAACTGATATTGATCAATCAAGCCATTGGCGAGGGTTATCCTTTTTATTATCTCTGCGATGCTGTCATTCTGCGGAGCCGAGAAAAGCAAAATAAAAGTCAGCATGACAAGACTCAAGTGCCACCGTCAATTACATTTAAGTGATGCCAACCATACCGGACACAATCACTGGATAATGAGCTCCCTGTTGCCGCTGTGTGTAATTGGAAAGTTTCGCCGTGATTACAGGTGAACCACCGACCTCTGAAAGTTCCCCCAGGACGAAGTTTTCCAACAGTCAGCAGCAATTTCCTGCATTCGTTTGCATTCGCTACACTCAGCCACTGGACGCTGCTCACTTACTCCTGCACTTAAACCCATCTCCCACATCCGCCCTCCGCCCGGATGACTTTCACTGTCCCTTCCAATCGAGACTTCAGAAGTTGATTTTTTTTCCTGAAAAAACTTTCCTCCTACAGCGGTGCCGGTGATGACCACTAAACACGTGTATCGCCCCCGCACACGATGCCGGGTAAAGTTTTCACCGCTTGCCCCGCTTCACCGTGGGATTCCGCAAATTACAACCGATCTCGTGGATTCCCATTGCCGCCCTTTTCGCTGTTAACAGCTCAGAATGATGGCAGTTGTTCGTGGCGAATGTCATGTCGACGTTTTAATGGGGCGCCAACGGGCCCAGCTTCCGCCGACTACGGCAAATGGGAACTACGTAATTTCATAATTGCCCTCATTCCCATTCGTCTGTCAGCGTGGGTCCCTTAAATTACGCACAGACGCAGGGATGGATTCCGAAGGCCCCGCACGAACCGCCAGTGCCTGCGGAATACTAAACCGAAGGGCCGCCCGAATTAATCATTCGATGCGGAACACATTTAAAAGTCCAAGAGATACAGTGTGCCGGGGCCGGGGCATCCTTGCCTTGTCACGGGTTCCAGTGCCATATGGCGAGTATCTCTTGTTTTTCTCTCGCAACGAATACGTCTCCCCGCAGATGACACTACGCAGGCATCCATCCATCGGGTGTCAGGCCGCAACGGGGACGGAGAAGGAGACGGCCGTAAGGACTCTCGGCTCGGGAAACACAACCCAACATGACACAACACACATTTGTACGTCAAAGTCCTTCGGTCCCAAGGACTTGTGTCATGCCTCAATCAAAGCAGTGCACGTTGATTAAACAGGCGACGGGCGTTCCTGCAGCTCCGGCCGGCTCGTCTACAATTGTTGCACGAACGTGTACTTGGGCGGAAGATGAAGCCGGCTTTGATGCGAAGTTCCATCAAAATTGTCCATCCTCCTCGTGCTGCGTCAGCACAAGCCAGTCGAAAACCACTGCCACATGCATATGCACGTACCCGGAGAGCGGAAGGGATTCCAGCTATTATTATCTTTTCGGTCTTGCGGCTGCAGCAGAGGCGGCTGCACTTGATGCTTGACACTTTTGCAGAGGCGCCGGCACACGGACCGGACTGGAGGTGTGCGATAACCGCCCCTGGCTGGTGCGAGCAAGTTTGATAATTAATACTGAGGGTCCCGGGCAATGGGTCATGTTGCCAATTACTATCTGATTGCATATTCTCACTCTGTGCGGAGACGAGGACGCCATGGGATGGTGGGTCGGGTGGAATATTTTAATTTTTGCGAGACGAGTCCTTTCTCGGACTTGAAGATGATGAATAGGGCCCCGGCAAATTGTTTAAGTGGCTGCTCGCATGGTAGCCTCGGCAAATTGGGGTTTAATTAATTTTCCTTCCGAGGCCGGAGTCGATAAAATATTCGACACTTGTTCCGAGTTGATGTTCTCCTCGTCACTCTGTTCAGGGAAATGCATACTTTTGCCATGCATCCTCTCCCGTTGAGTCCAAGAAGCAGTCCTGGGAGAAACAGAGGACAACCATGAGTTGAAGAAGCAGCGGACAGCTGACAAAGGACGTTTCTTCAATCAATGAGGCAGCAGCACAAGCTCCCCGAAGCCGCACACCACACCCTGCGGGCCGGGCAAACAGTTGAACAGTCCTGAAATCAACACCACCACTGAATACAATCACATCGGAGGCAGGGAGGCGTACGGCAGCGCCATTAGTCATCGGGAAGTCACTGTCCACTGGACACCGAGGCTCGTGACGACGGCGGGGGCTATTTGTGAGTGGCCAACATCCCCCGGCCATTGCTCCAGCAATTAGGGAATTTTGTAACCCAAACCATAATGTAGTGTAAACCGAAACCGAGTTCTTGTGGTGTGTGCTATGGGCGAAGTTTTATCGTGCGACACTTTCATCCTCCACATGCCGGGGGTGTTCCGAGGACATGCAAACGATGGAAGTTGCTGCTGCTGTTTGTCTATCTTCCTAGGCTTGTGGGTATTCAACGGGGTTGGGGTCTGGGCATTTGGACATCTTCATGGAGCTGCGCAGGGATATTGATGTGGAGGGATATGGATTCATTAGCAGGCTTATGGGTAGTGTGCTCTGGCATCAAGGAACTCATTCAGGAAAATGTGTCTTTTTTAAACGAAAAAATAAACATGCTTTGGTTGGTAGATTCTGCGTCGGATGTATGGTCCTATCTGCGACGAAGGCGAATGGAGGAGAAGACACACCGTGAACTCTACGAGCTGTACCAAAATGTGGATTTAGTCCGGAAGACAAAAGTCTGTTGACCACACTGGCTCGGCCACATCGACAGCATGGGCAACACCGCTCTACCTAAGAGGGTCTTCGACTCCAGGCCTCCTGCCTCAAGAAGGAGAGGAAGATCGAACATCTGCTATAGAGATCAAGTCGTCGCGGATATAAGACAGCTTCGTCTTGATGCAGCGTGACCAGAACCGTCAACGATGAAAGGCAGTGATATCTCAGGCTCCGACCCTCCATGGATAGCCCGCATTTTAAGTAAGTAAGTTTGGTTGTCAGCCAATGCAGTGACTCTGACTTTGGTGAAGAAATATTGTCTGTGCCAAATGTCTGGATTGATGGTGCCAACAACGACTCAGTCTTGTGATCAAATTCGTCAAATGTTTCGTGCTTAGTTTGAGATAAAGTCAATGACTCTTTGTTTTTTTTTTCCGAAAATAAGTGTTCTATTTCACCTTGATGGAAGGTGCAATGGAATTTTCGCCCGAACTATATGGCAAGGTGGTGGCCCGTGGCTTTGTGGGTATGTGCGTCGACCCCAACCTCGATGTCGTAGGTTCGATTCCAGCTCTGAGCGACGAAAATAATTTTCACGGCCCCACCTCTTTCGAGTTACTGACAATGCTCAAAGAGTATTTCCTGTCTTGAAAAAGCTACTCAAACAGCCGTTCGGATTCGGCATTAAACTGTAGGTCCCTTCCACTCGAGAGAGAACAATAGCACGCACAACTCGAGTATATATGTAGGATTTCCTCAGTCGAAATAAAAAAACACTGGATTCGGTGGACACTATTTATTCTGCGATCCGCTCGCCACTATGACTTCTTACAAACTCTTCTGCATGACAACTAAAAACTTAAACTACCCTGCCTGCTGCTTTACATACATATTACATACATTTACATTGTTGCGGTTTGCGCTCTTACATTAGGTCTCTTCTATGGCTCGTCGTGTTCGTCTCTGACTTGCGGTTTGTATGTACGTTCGTGTGTGTGTGTCGTGTTCGTCTCTTGTCAGCGAACGCATGTGCGTTCGTGTATATGTGCGTGTTCGTTTCAGTCTACGGTTTGTATGTACGCTTGGGTTTATGTGCGTGATCGTTCGTTGTCTGTAGCGTAGCGTTGGTTTGTCTGGCTTCCCATCCCACAATCGGCTATCCTGACGGCTCATTCGACCCGAATGACGGATTCCATTTCTTCATATTTTCCGCTATCGTGTTCGTTCTCAATGGCCCCTCGTGCTCGCCGATCTTCTGGACTTCGTATCTGCCGTGGTTGAGCTTCTTGACGATTTTATAGGGCCCGAAGTATTTTGGTCGTAATTTCATCCCGGCTCCGAACTGAGTGCGCTTAATGGCGACCAATTCGTTCAGTTCGTACTCCACCTCCGGCACTCTGTTTCGATCGAAGTTCGTTTTATTCTCACGCTGAATGCTGGCGATGTTTTCGCGTACCTGTTCCCGCACCGCGTCTCGCTCCTCCTCTAATTCTTGCACCGTTGATTCAGTGAGGATCTCCCTCAGATCCGGATAGTCTGGAACTCGCATTTCCATACCCATCAGGACTCGGAATGGACTGAACTTTGTACTTCTTGGTGGAGAGTTGTTCAGTACCTGTTGCACCTTATCGACGTGTTGGTACCACTCCTTGGTATTCCCTATACAGGACTTGGTCAACATCGGTATGATGATCTTGTGGATTCTCTCCACCTGGCCGTTACCTCGGGGAACTCCTGTGGAAATCACTAAATGTTGAATGTCTTCCTCTTGACAGTATTCCCTGAACGCCGTTGATGTGAAAGCTGTCCCTCTGTCGGACACAATTCGTCGCGGGTTGCCAAAGACCCTAGACTGTTCTTTCAGTCTTTGAACTACTTCAGCTGTTCCCGTACTCTTCGTTGGATGTAGCCATACGAATTTGGAGAAAGCGTCGACCACCACCAAGATATGGTTGTATTTCTTGTGGGTCTGTTCTAGCGGCCCGACATGGTCGACGTGGTACGTTCCTAGAGGCTTGTCTTCCTTGTTGATGGGGTTAAGGTAACCCTCTTTCTTTCCCACCTTTGCTTCCGTGACGACGCACTTTACACAACCTCTAACAACTCTGGTCACTTTCTCGTTCAGATCCGGAATAAAGAATGTCCTCTCTACTAGGTCCTTTGTCTTCGCAATGGAAAAGTGTCCATGACGATGTGCCATATCAATTATCTCTTGCTCCATCAACGTAGGCACTACTATCAGCTCCTTCACCGAATCCTTAAACAACACACCGCCCTTCAGATAGAAGTCTTCGTATTCGTCCTTCTCAAGCACTTTTCTCACCGCTCGAATCCAATTGTCCTTGATCTGCGCCTCCTTGATTCGACAATTCAATGAATCCTCTATTACGAGACAGTGCACTCTACTCAGCGCGTCTACATGCCGCATTTTCGAACCTGAACGGTGTTCGATCACATACTGGAATCCTTGCAAGTACATGGCCCATCTCGATACTTTCACTGGTACTTCCTTTTTCTTCATCGTCATGGCGAATGCGTTGCAATCCGTGACGATCTTGAACTCTACTCCCGACAAGTACACCCTCCACTTTTTCAATGCTTCAATTATAGCGAGCACTTCTAGCTCGTAAGAGTGGTATTTCTCTTCGGCTGCCGTAGTTTTCCTGCTCATAAACTGGATAGGGTGGAGTAACTGGTCCTCGCTATCCCTTTGTAGCAGCACTGCACCGTAGCCGAACTTGCTTGCGTCCGTGTGAACTTCAATATCCGCTTGAGGATTGAACAGGTTGAGAACAGGCGATTTGGTTAAGGCCACTTTCAACTGCTCGAACGATGTTATCTGCTCGTCCTCCCAAACGAATTCTCCTCCCTTCCGTAGTAAGTCGGTCAAAGGTTTTGCGACGACGGCGAACCCTTCCACAAACCTACGGAAATAAGATGCTAGGCCCAGGAAACGTTGAAGCGCTTTTTTATCCGTGGGCGCCGGGTAATCCCTCACAGCTTTTGTCTTTTCTTCCGATGGTTGGATCGTATTGTTCTCGATAATATATCCAAGGAATTCGATCCTTCTTCGTAAGAATCGGCACTTGCTCCAGTTTAAACGTAGACCGTACTTAGCAGCAACTTCCAGCACCTTCCTCAGCTTCTCCATTCCTTCCGCTTCATCCTTCGACGGTATTATGAGGTCGTCCATGTATACCTCTACCACACCTGCTCGGATTAATGTCCGGTAAATAGCACTGATGAACCTTGCGAACACTGCCGGGGAGTTTGATATACCGAATGGTACATACAGGAACTCAAACTGTTCATCTTGGGTGACGAACGCCGTGTATTTCCTAGAACCTGGGTCCATCGGGACATGGAAGAAACCGTCCTTTAGGTCCAGCGTTGTGAACACTTTTGCTCCCTGCAGATGCTCAAGCACTTCGTCGATCAGCACCATCGGAAAATTGTCCCTCGTGATTTTTTCATTTAATTTCCGATAATCACAGCACAGTCTTTTGGTACCGTTCTTTTTTGACACTAAGACAATTGGCGAAGCGTACTCGGAACGACTTGGTTGTACGATCCCTTCTGCTAGCCAGTTTTGAATCTGCTCACGTACCAAAACTTGATCAGCATACGCCATTCTCCTTGGTCTCTGGAAGACTGGTATGTCATCTTTTAAAATCAGCTTCATAGTAACTGGCGATGGCTCCTTCCCGGTTGGATTGTATTCCCCGGTGATACGCAACAGTTCCTCTCTGGTGTCCACGTCCAAGTGGTTTAGTTCAAGGTCCGGTTCACCGTTTCTCGCTCCCTGCTCAGCATACAAACAAAGCCCTTCGAACTCCTCTGCCAATTCAAATACTCCTGTTCCGTGGTCTCCTCTACCACTACCAGCAACACACTTGCCGCTCACGTCGACCTCGCTGTCGACTACCTCCAGTACCTCTTGTTCGTGGTCCCCTTTGCCGCAACCAGTAGCGTACTCACGACTTCCGTCTACCTCAACAACTCTGGCGTCATCCACCGCCTCGCCGACGATACTCACATTACCTCTAATGTCCGACTCTATGTCCCTCTCTTCTCTCGAATTCTGCCTGCTTTGCTTGCTCCTGAATTCTACCCCTTCGTCGGTAATTACCAAGTCTACCCTTTCGAGAATGTCATTCCCGATTACTGCCGCATACTGTAGATCGCTTTCCCGCACCACATGGAAATTTAGTTCCAAAGGGATTCCATCTACCTCGAGCTCTACCCGAATGTTACCTAACGTCGTAAGCCTTTGCTGGCCGATGCCCACAAGATTCCGCTTGTCCGCCTTTAATTCTCGGTAATCCATCATCAACAAACTGTCATACCGCAGAAGACATAAATCGCTTCCGGTATCCAATAACGCACATAGGGTAAAACCTCCCACCGGAATATTCTTGAACACCCGGTTAGACCCAATTGCCAGATTGACCCTCGCCTCCGGCCAAGACCTGTTACGATCACCCGTTGTTGCAGTGTGACCGCTCCTGTCTCCTCCTTGCCTTCGCGTTTGCTGCATGTCGGCTCTGCATTCGCGTGCCCTGTGCCCTTGTTGTCCACACTGGAAGCACGTGAAAGATTTCGGACGACAATCCCTAGCCAAATGTGTGGTCTCTCCACACCTAAAACACGCCCTGTCCCTTCTCTCGGATTTCACCGTTGCCGGTACACAACTGCTGGCTGCCGATCTCGAGTTGGCTCTCGAGTACGTCGCATGCAGAGCGGGACCCTTTAGCTTTTCGTAAACTTTAATTTTGGTTTTAAGTTCGCTAATAGTGCACGCCTGGTACAGCACTGCTTTATTCGGTCTGGCGTCTGGGATCCCTTCCGCAAAGTATTCGATGAGACTCTCCTCATCCAAATCGATCGCGCTTCCTATTTCCAGGAGAGAGTAAAGGTACTCCTGCATACTCTCGGTTGGTCTCTTGTGGCGCATTTTCAGCCTTCGGTGAACTTCTGCCGACGATAGTTTTGCCCCAAATTCGAGGATGAGCAACTTCTTCAACGCTGACCAATTCTTAATCCCCGGTTGGCTCCGAAGGAAAAGTTTGGCAGCTCCCCTAAGCAGCTGCTTAGCGTAGACGTATTTTTGGATCTCGTCCCAGTTTACGGTGGTGGCGGTTTCCTCGAACTCCTTCAGCCAGATGTTTACGTCCGTGCTACCAGATCCGTCGAATAGAGTCATGGACTCTTCGATGTCGCGAAGCGTAAAATTTCCCGACCTATTCGGTGTAGCACGTGCCGACCCTGAATCGCCTTCAGCCTCTTCGAACGCTTCCTCGTCGAACGGCTCCTCATCGTCGCCCCTAAATAGCCCAAAGTGGTCGAGAAGCCTGTCCTGTAGTACGTTCTTACGTCCGTTTGTCGGTAAATCCAGTTCCGAAAGTTTCGCTTTAAGAGCGTCTACCGTCAGAGCCAGAACTTCTGCTAATTCCATTTCTTTTTTAAGTTAACAATTAGTTTTCAAGATTACAAAAGTAAATTAAATAACGCTATTTCTAATCGATTGATTTCGAATAATGAAAACTAAATAAAGCAGCAGGAAATAAAACTAAACTATGCTATACTGTACTTGTATGTTTCTACTTCTATTCCACCGCTGAAACCCGTTGTTCATCCGCAACCGTTGACTTCTGCCGCAACCTCCTTTGTCCTCTACCGAAATCACTGTCGGTTTTACCGCTTCTCCCGCTTACGGTTTCCACTTTCTGCCTGGACACGGCTCTTCTTTTCGTTGGAGCACACAACGACGATACGGTTGAATTTCGATACGTGCCGTTATTTTCGCACCACTTTTAGTTTTTTGAGAATTCACGCGATATCGTCTTTCTGTTGTTGCCCTTTTTTAATCAACTTTTTTTTTTCACTGTTTTCTGTATTACAGAATTTAGCTTGTGCACTGCGTGCGCAACGGGATTGATGTCGCCGTTGTCACTGTCTACTTTTCCCAGCCACGCGCTCGGTCTACGCACAATTGCACAAATCGAAGAAACTGGCACACGGGTATAGTGCGAAATTTGATGACTTGCACTAATCCCGAAAACGAAAAAAAAATGGCACGCGGGTATAGTACGAAATTTGATGACTTGTACTATCCCGGACGAGCCCCCAATTGTAGGATTTCCTCAGTCGAAATAAAAAAACACTGGATTCGGTGGACACTATTTATTCTGCGATCCGCTCGCCACTATGACTTCTTACAAACTCTTCTGCATGACAACTAAAAACTTAAACTACCCTGCCTGCTGCTTTACATACATATTACATACATTTACATTGTTGCGGTTTGCGCTCTTACATTAGGTCTCTTCTATGGCTCGTCGTGTTCGTCTCTGACTTGCGGTTTGTATGTACGTTCGTGTGTGTGTGTCGTGTTCGTCTCTTGTCAGCGAACGCATGTGCGTTCGTGTATATGTGCGTGTTCGTTTCAGTCTACGGTTTGTATGTACGCTTGGGTTTATGTGCGTGATCGTTCGTTGTCTGTAGCGTAGCGTTGGTTTGTCTGGCTTCCCATCCCACATATATATATATATATATATGGCAAGGTGTCAATTGCTCGACGTGAACATTTTAAGCACGCGACGTACTGTTTATGAGGTAATGCTTGTAAGGGATATTTTATGTAACCATATAAAATGTCCCTATATCCTGGCGTTACTTCAAATTTAAAATTTGAAAGGCTTCATAGCCCTGAGTATGGAAGAATTGTTTGCCCGATCCATAAAAGAGGATGCCAACTACAGAGGCATCAGTCTCCTAAGTATCGCATACAAGATATTATCTGCCGTACTGTGTAAACGCCTAAAGCCATTCGTCAACAACTTGGTCAGTCCATACCAGTGTGGCTTTAGGCCAGGAAAATCGACCAAATATGCACACTACGTCAGATTTGGGAGAAAACGTAGGAGCAACAAATCGATACCCACCACCTTTTCATCGATTTTAAGGCCGCGTCTCATTTTGGCATCTCTACCAAACTCGTCCGTTTGTGTAGGATGACGATGGAGAATGCACGCTGCTCCATCAAGGTCGGTAAAGGCCTAACCGAGACCTTTGATGTCAAAAAAGTATTCAGACAAGGCGACGCGCTTTTATGCGACTTTTTCAACATCGTCCTTGAACGAATTGTTCAAAACTCGAACGCCAACACCAGAGGAACAATCTTTCAAAAATTCGTCCAACTACTCGCATATGCCGACGATATTGACATTATCGGAAGAGCGCAGCGTGATGTCAAAGGCGCTTTTGTGAGTATTGCAATGGAGGCCGCGAAGATGGGTTTAGCGGTAAACGAGGGTAAGACGAAGTATATGCTGTCAACAAGAAAGGACACCCAACACCGACGTCTCGGTCAGAACGTCACGGCAGACAGATATAACTTTGAGGTAGTCAAAAACTTTGTCTACCTAGGAACCGCTCACCACCGCTGAAATGAAACGAAGAATAACTCTTGCCAATCGGTGCTTCTTTGGGCTAAGAAAGCAATTGGTAAACAAAGCTCTCTCTCGAACAACCAAGGTAACGCTTTACATGGACTTTGTCCAAAGCGGATGAAGCTGCTCTTGGTTGCTTCGAGAGGAAAATTCTTCGTGTGATTTTCGTTCCCGTCTGCATAGATAGTGAGTGGAGATATAACGACGAACTATACGGGCTGTTCAGCAACATCGACTTAGCCAGAAGAGTGAAGATCCAACGATTGAGATGGCTAGGTCATGTAGAGCGGATGGAAACCAATGCTCCGGCCCGAAAAGTCTTCGAATCCACCCCCGTGGGACGGCGCTGTAGAGGAAAACCGCGACTCAGGTGGCGCACGCAAATGGAAAGGGACCTCAACCAACTATGCGTGCGAGACTGGAGAGAGCTAGCTAAAGATAGAGCTGGCTGGAGACGCTGGTGGGTTGAGACCCAGGTCCACACCGGACTGTAGCGCCACCCTAAGTAAGTAAGTAAGTAAGAGTATGGAAGAAATGAACCGCCTGCAAGGGTAATCAGTGCCTATATGAATATTCATAATATCTGGATTTATCTGATAGTAGATATACTTTGAAAAATTTATTATTAGGCCTATTTACTCTCTAAGCTAAGTTAATGTTCAATTATATAAATAGTGTTCGTCTATAGTAGGAACCTCCGACTTGCCAAGACGCGGTTTGTGGTTTTTAATTCCGCTTCCAACTTGTCTCTGCCCATGCATGCGACTCGCATCCTGTGGGCGTGCATGTCTTTTCCCAGTATCCGATTAGACTTCAATGTGTGTTGTGGGATCTGCTCAGTCTAAGCAGCAAAGCGTTCGTTTTAGCTGTGGTGTTGGCAATAAGTCCTTTAGGTGGTGCCTTCCAGTTCCTTGTGGTTAGTGGTCTGTATCTTAAGGAGATGGTAGGCGATGAGCGATGGTGCTAGATGGATCTCCGCCTGGTGTTAGAGAAGAGGTTCTGTCTTCGGCTTAACAATTTCTCGGTATGTCACCCACGACAAATGTAGGTTGAAATACTCAGCCATCTCGTCAGAGACAGCCTGTAATTAAGGAATGTTTTTGAATGGAACGTGACATTCTCTAAAGACTCAATTGCGGCCTAGCTGTCCGAATAGGTGATATTCCTTCTGGATGATTCTTCTTGAGACAAGACAGTGTTCCCTTTGATAGTACGTACAACGTTCCTACGGGTTCAAAGAGGGGATAATGCCGATATCAGTACCTACACCCACGTCTTCGATGCACTTGCGTAGATGCGTAGGAGATCCGCCAGTGCCTGGTTGTCAGCCATCCAATCCTGGTCTGGAAGGGATTCTGATGAGAATCTCTTCTCGAAGATGGCTTGGGGTAGTCGGCGATCGGTATCGTTGGGAGACCAATTGAATTAGCTAAGCCTGGTACTGGGAAATGGAGGCCTGGCACCTGTTGGGTACTATGTAGGTTAGGTTGTTGGGTTGCCAGCACACTCAGTCAATCGAGATACCCATAGCCAGACCCCCAAACCAAAGGGAGACGCTCAACCAACTGCATTACCCAGCCATTCCAGATGCTGCGTACATTGTGTCCTTCTGAAGCCAAACAGAGCTTTGAAGAACAATTCTAAGTAGTCTGGGAGAGATGAAGTGTGGAACGGAGCAGAGCTTGAGGTCGTGATGAGGGATCAAATCCAAAGTAGAACCAAGAGCTAAGCCTAGCTGACGAAGATGGCTTCAGAAGGTCTTACTATCTCCCCGTCGGAGCGTATCACCTACTATGGCTTTGGCACGATCACCTTAGAGGACTATAGGAAGGATGTGGAATAAGCTGCGAAAGCGGAACAACGCCTCTCCACTGTGCCTCTTCGGCCGCGGAGACGATGAGATTGATTCCCTCCTCATTGTTTACCAGTTCAACCAGTTTAGAGTGCGTATCCTTGTAGATGTTTCGCATTCAACTTGGCACAACTGTTCAAAGTCAATCACAAATTACACAACACACCAAGCTGTATCCATATCGACCCACAATGTTTTCATTCATCAGTAAGTTTAATTAATCCCTCCTCAAATAAAATCACAATTAAATCTTGCCATCAACCAAATGGCTTACAATAAGCAATGTGTAATCCGTCACCAACAAACTGACGTAATCCCCTCCCAGGGCTCGCTGCGGGGTTAGTTCGTAAGCTGCGCCTTCTATTGAAAAGCAATCCAAAGTGACACAAGCACACCCCATTATCGTTTGTGTTCAATGGGATTAAGAAAATTTATTCAAACCGAAATCGCTATTATTCAAATAAACCACCTCGTGATGTTGTTGAACAAACAACAATAAAATTTCACACAACAACAAGCCAACAGGCATTTGTTCGCGTAATAATCAAAATATCCCCCGGCGACGGGGCACAACGTATAACACTCGTATTTTATTAATTTAATTTTCACATTTTAACCCCATTAACGGTAATTATGCGCTAATGCACATGGACTAAGCCCCCGGGATGTGTTTCGCGTGTGTGTGTGTTTGCGTTGTCCCCAGTCGCCCCGCACTGGCACTGACACAGACTCATTCGATGAGGATTAATCTTTTAATAAATCACAGAGGCCGCCACACACGCCCGCCGAGTGCACAGCGGCGTCATGTAAGTCATCACAGCTTTCTGGCAAATGTACAGGGAATTCGCTTACCCATCCCATCAGGTGATTGTTTTTTTTGATAATCAGCACTTTTCGGCAAAGGAAGCGAGCAGTGCACGTGTGTAACCTCGCACTGGAGGGTTTTCACTTCTTTTCCCACGCCCGGCTTGGCTTTCTTTTGTTGCTGGCGGGAAAACAGGGTTCCACCATGTGTTTATTTTCTTAGAAACACCGTCAAATGCGGTCTCAGGCGCCTTGGAAGTTCTGAATTTCCCAGCGAGTGGCTGTGTGGTCATTTCGAAAAAAACAGAACGGAAACCCAGAGTTCTGTACGTCTCTCGTGCTTTTGTTGCCGCCGCTGTTGTTGGCTTTCAATTTGCAACCCAGCCTGGCGTGCTGTGTGTTCTCGGAAATGTAGTCGTTCCCGTCGCATTTTACCCGAATTTGGTTTCGGCTTCAGGTGCGTGAGTGGATACCCTGCTTTTTTTTTGCAACAAAAGTTTTGAATATACATGAGGTGCCAGGAGGGGAACTGGCTTTTGAGGATAATGAGCCGAATAAAATCTGAATTTGTTGAATCTCATTCAAATTCAGGCTGTGCTGGCAGCTTTTACACGGAACACGGCGCATTAGGGGTTAGGTTTGTGTTTCTTATTCGCAATGGATACCGTGATTAACACATTTCCAGAAGGCTGGTCTACACTCTGGATGGAGTTCCCCGAAGTCATTAAAAGTATGACGGTGCATAAAGTCTGAAGTCACAATGCCGCTAAGCTGCTCTCGGGCGGATGGGGTGGTGACAAACCACTTATTGTGCGTAATGGGCTCTGGGTGCGCGGTGGGTCTTTGTTCTGGAATTCAGCGAAGCTTAGAGCCTTCCTCTGAATGACGACTTTGTGTATACGATGCAACGTAAGCCGCGTAATTGTTCGAGGAGCAATTACGTCGCAAGGCATGGCACGGCAGCTCGTTATAACCGATTAGTGGATGCTTTGGAAAAAAGAGAGATCTTAATGAAGTCAAGTAAGACTAGCTTCGTGAAAGTGTGCATTGGGTCGAACTACATGATGTGTACCACATTAAAAACGTGTAGGGAGTGTAATGTATTTTAAACGTAAGGGCTTTTCCAGTAGGAACTCAGTCAGCTTTGACTTTAGTTTGTGAACGCACCCTTTCACTAATCATCAAACTGTGACTGTCAATTTAGTCAGCAAACTCAACATTTTCAGCACACGAACGACCAACGTCCGCAAATCATACCAAAATTCGGAGTCGGCGACAGCAACCTTAAGAGCGTTAACTCCAATTTTCGGTAGTAAATCTCGCCCTAGTAGACAAGCAATTGCAAGTTTAGTGCAAGAATTTGAATCTACGTATACGTTACGTGATGTTCCTGTGTGAAACAAATTGTTGGTCGAAGTGTCGAAAATACCGCTGCCGCTCAGGCGTCCGTTTCAGTCAGTGCCACAGCTTTCTCAAAAATTGGGCATCAGTCAGACCGCATTATGGCGTATTTTGTGTAAGAATCTTGGTTAACACGGAGACCAGATCAAGCTGACTCGAGAATTCACCATGTGAAGAGACTTATATCTCCAAGATCTGGAAAAGATGAGCCGAGATGATAAATTTGCAAAATCATCTTCAGCTCATTTTTGGCTCAAAGGCCAAATGGGTCAAATTATTAGTCGGGTAAAAAGACACATGTGCTTCATGAGTCCTCAAAAAAAAACCTTTTGGTTTTACTTCGGTTTGTATCCCGGTCCCATTTTCGATCGTCATGTTACTGTGAATGGTCCACGTTATCGCACCATAATCGGATTCCGATTAGTTTTGGCTCGAATTGGAAGATATGGACTTGGACGACGGTGGTGCCACAATCCATACAGCACACGTTACAATCGATTTATTAAAGAGTAGGTATGGTGAGCGTGATATCTCAAGAAATGGGTCAGTCAATTGGCCGCCTCGTTAGTGCGATTTTACGTCATTTGACTACTTTTTGTGGGGCTACGTAAAGCCAATGGTTCTTGCCGACGTTGGAAGAGCGCAGAGCTAACACTGATCGCCAAATAAAGGCCATTTCGGCCTAAATGTGTGACAGAATCGTTGCAATTTGGGTAAAATGAATCGACCGCTGCAAACGTACCCGCGGTGGCCACATAACCAATGTCGAGTACCGTTCATAAATGTTTTGAGTGTACTTCAAGCCGAGAGTAAAGTTTTTGAAATATCCCAAATGCCTTGCGTTTTATTAAAAAAAAATTTGTTAAGCCCCTATTGGAATACCAGTTAGTTAAGCAGCTTGGAAGGCTTTTTGAGGTTAAAATATTGGATCACAGAACTGAACCAATGGTGTCCCAATGACTCCCGACACTAACCTCCAGAAGTCTGGTATGATTGAGAGACGGATCAAAGATTGACTCTGGAGTCGCAGCTGGAGTTCCTTGGAGCAAAGACATGTATTTCTGTACCCATGGGATCCAGTCGTCCCGTATAGCAAGCCAAAATTCAGGCCTTCACGATAAGCGTCAAAAATATTTTCCTCAAAGATAATAAGTGTGAATTATAATCTTCGCTGCCATAATGACCTCCAACAGGCGAAATGTTGCTCCAATGTACTACAATCCCCTGCCACGCCACAACAGAGTGAAGCTTAACTTCACATCTCGGGAGCACAGAGGAATTGCCAGATAAGTGGATTCAGGTCTCAGGAATTCAACACCAGCTACAATGCTGCTTAACAAATGGGAAGCCAAACCTTCGCCAAGAGCAATGAAGCAATGCTGATGGTCTAAGAGCCAAACGATTATTCAATCATTATTCTTATAAGGAAATACACTGCATCAACACGAAAAGTATAAGAAGCTTTCTAACTGGCCATCATAGCCTCAACTACCGCCTTAACAAAATAAGTGCGCGTCAAAATAAGATAGTAAACTTTGTCATTTCATCATGCAACGCTTCACAGTTGGCTTCCGGCTTCCATACGACGCAGCTATGTTCGGGTTAACGATACTGAATCAAATCTTGGACCTCCGCAAGGGTGCGTCTTGTCACCCATCCCTTTCATTATATACATGGATATTGAAGAGCAGCCGAAATGAGGTATGTCTAATATTGGGAGAGTTGAGGTACAGCCATCAACTCTTTGCAGTCGATTTGGTTATCCCCACATCCTCTAAAACGGAAGTTCTACGTGCACTCGATAGGTTTGTGACGATGCGTGTAGATGCGGAGATGAAGGTCAACGTGGACAAATCAGAGGATATGGTAACTATGGTTTAATGCACTCTACATGTGAGTGGAGTCCCATTGAAGCCGGTTGAGAAGTTCAAGTGTCTTTTTCGCCAGTGATCAGAGGAGTAATGGTGAGCTTTCCTGTAAGATTTTTCAATCTGGATCAATATTGAAACCGCTTGGGAGATCTGTAATTAGAAAGGTCCAGCTTCTTTTCAAAGACAAGTTAGCATTTTTCAACTCAGTATTTGTTCAAACTCTCACCTATGCTCATGGAATTCAAGTAAAGACAGAAAGAATAAGATCGCGAATACCAGTTGCCGAGAGATACTCCCCGAGATATTGTGAGAAACCCGGCAGTAAGCGGGGAACTCAGTGTAGAGCAGCTACTTCTCCGAACGGAAATAGTCGCAATTAGACTATGGTGTTGAAATAATTGTATACTAAAGGGTGATTTTTTGGCTATTATCTTTTTGGCACTGGTTGGCACTGGTTTAAACAGCTGACTCACGTTTCGTGTTTTGTTTCACTCTCGAACATCTTCAGTTTGGTGTATAATTTAACCATGAATCGTCTTACAAACGAACAACGCTTGCAAATGATTGAATTTTACTATCAAAATGCGTGCTCTCTTAAGAAAGTTCATCACGCGCTTCTTCCATTTTATGGACAGTTTAATCGAAGCTCATTTTTGACTCAATGGGTACGTAAATAAGCAGAATTATCGATTTTGGAGTGAATATCAGCCAGAAGCATTCCAAGAGCTACCAATATATCCAGAAAAAGTCCGTACTTCTTCAAAGATGATGCGAATCGTAACGTAAGTCGTGAATGGTGAGCGCTACCATGTGATGATATCCAACTTTTTTGCCCAAAATGCAAGAGGACGTGCATGACATATGGTTTCAACAACGGACGGTGCCACATGCCACACAGCACGCGCAAGAATGAACTTATTGAGAGTCGAGTTCGGTGAACATTTTATTTCACGTTCGGGACCGGTCAATTGGCCGCTTAGATCGTGCGATTTAACGCCCTTAGACTATTTTTTGTGGGGCTATGTTAAAGCTCATGTCTATACAAACAAGCTCAATTGACGCATTGGAAGACAACATTGAAGCATTTATTCGTGAGATACCGGCCGAAATGTTGGAAAGAGTATGCCAAAATTGGACTAGCGGGTGAAACATTTGAGGCGTAGTCCAGGTCACCATTTGCATTCAAATAAAGACTTCATGCATTTTTCTGAATTCTATGTGTTTTTTTTGAAAAATTTTCCTATAGATTTTAAAAAATCACCCTTTACAATATTAACCATTAACTGTAATATTCTATTACCGCAAGACCTTTTTTTGTAGTGAAAGAATAGGAGGAAGTCATCCTCTATTGCCTAGGTAAGTAGGGGAACATCAAAAAGCTCGAGGAAACATCTGACATCAAAGTAAATCGCTTAGAGATTCCTTTATTAAACAGCTGCATTGCTCGATTTGAAAGACAAAAAGACAAGTTTAACCCGTAACTGGGGAATCGCGCTATCGTATACAGTACCACCTCCCTACCACCGTTACAACATGACGTAAACGCTCTGAATGATTGATTGCATTAACCTCTGAGTGGTGCAATGATTGGCACTCAATTGCCTTCACACCCCTGCGCCGCTTCATCGATCAATTCAACAGAAAGACAACATCTTCACCCTGCCCACACTCACTGATCTCAATGAAAGTTAACCCAAGACATCACATAAAACATCCCATCACCACAACCCTTGAGGTTTTCATTGCGCTAATAGGGAGCACTTGAGAGAATTTATGTCTGTGACACATGCACCTAGACGCCAGCGTCTCCCTGGAAACCCCTTTTATTTGAGCTCTGACGTGAATTATGTACCCGAAACAATCATTCACTCAACGTGAAGTGGAGGAGAGGTTGTCACGTCGCCACGATGCGTCGCTTGTGGGTTAGACGCAGACTCAGCCACCAGCCAGACGGTCCCTCTCCCCAGACACACACCGCAGTAGTCTCGAAATAATTGTGTGCACTCCTCCACCAAAAAACCATCTCATTTGTGGTTACTTCGACGGCGCTCCCAAATGAGCACAGCTGCCGTGGCTAATGACCTGGCTTTCGACTTTTTGCTGCCTCTCGACCAGACGCTGTCTCACCGTGTGTGTGCGTGTGTTTTGGGCGCCTTTCGGAAATGCAAATTAACGGTTATTTGTCTTCGCAACTACACATCCTCTGGGCGGGCTCGGGCACAATTGAGCAAATTCCGTACACAAATAAATTCGCTCTAATTAATTGGATAACAGCGAGCAGACGAGCACACAAGGGCGCAAGGCCGTAAGGACGCGCAAGGATATGCGGCACTCCACCGCTGACACACTTTCAAGAAATTACATTCCGTTGTCGGCTCTTTCGAAAAAATAAGTAATTTATTCGAAATCGTAAGGAGCCAGCGGGCCGGGCCGCAGTGTCTATCCGACCCATCGAAGTGGAAAGCCTCGGGGCTCGGCGAAGGACTAGATTTTGTTTATGAATGCATATTCGGGATCGGAAAGCGAACACGCTTCCTGGCGAGTCCTTGGTGCCGTGGAACAAATGAGAGTCGTTCGGCAAAATGGATTCCACGCTGCGGTGGGGCTGGCATTAACAAGCATTCCGTTATTAATCCTCACTTTGTCGGCTCGGCTGAGGGTGTGTTACGTTATCTCGACCAATCCGAAGGGAGCTCCGTCCCGTGCTGTGGGTCGAATCCCCAAAGACTGTGCTCCATGCTTCCGGTGAGTTTGACGATGATTGATTTGGAAAATCCATCCACACTCACCGCGGTGGAAAGGGTTACAATCTGGTTGATAAATCCCCAGCAAGGCACAAGGTCAACGGTGCTGTTGTGCTGCTGCGTGGGTGGATGACGGCGGGGCTTCTGCAAGTGGATACCCGATTTGCATATAAACACCTTGACGCCCTTTGGGGCACGTCGAAGCGGAAGGATTCCGCACAAGGAATCGACGATGTATGCGAGCGAGTGCGGGGAGCTTGTGGGCGTCTCGGGAGGTGGTGGAGCATAATGGAAATTAAATTTTGAAGACATGCTCGGGTATGTCAACCGCAAGGGAGTTGAATAATTTTCCCAATCGAGCGGAGGACATCTGTTGAAGCGTAAAAGCGCTATAAGCCGAAGGATAACAATCTAAACGTGCCCCGATGTGACACATGAGATCCGGGTGCTTTGCATTTAAACAGTTTTCATGAGCCCTAAGTGGTTTGCATTCGGTGCCCTTTACTCGGTGATTTTAAATTGATTCATCGGTTGTCCTTCTGTGGGTGTGGGCGGAGGGATGTT
The DNA here is from genome assembly GCA_916610145.1 of Eristalis arbustorum. Taxonomy (NCBI): domain Eukaryota; kingdom Metazoa; phylum Arthropoda; class Insecta; order Diptera; family Syrphidae; genus Eristalis; species Eristalis arbustorum. The sequence continues at coordinate 29,701,976 of OU744317.1, forward strand.
GGGTTTTGATGAGTTTGGCGCTTGGCTTGGGCCAACTGTTGCGCAATTATCCCCTTTTGGGATATCCTCTCGTAGATCTTGGCATGGAGTCTATCACTTCACTCAAGCATGAAGATGTCGACATTTTGGAATGGAAATTCGTCAATATCCTCATTTGCGCAGTTTTAAGTAAACGTTGTAAAGTATAAAATAAATTGACTTGGACGTTGCGTCTTGAAATATTTTTCGCGTAGTCAGTTCTTATATTATATTCCAATGACTGCTTTCACACATCTCATTTTGACAGCAAGCTTTTGCATCTTGTTGGCAAGGGAGGTGAAACTCCTCTTACGTCTCACCACTCTTGCCAACAATATGGAAAAGTTTGATGTCAAAATTAGCGTGTGTAAAAGCAGCCAATGCAGAAGCGACAAGTAGCCAATTGCACCTATATAGCTGAAGATTTTGGTAAAACGTGAGAGGGAGTTATACGAGGAGAATGTCATGGCAACTAATGGACCGCGTCATTCTAGTGGAATTTGTTGGTAAACGCACCCACGTTTGAAGGTTTTGCACCCACGTTCGTCGGCTTTTGACCTTTTCGACTGTAAAAGATCGAATTCCGCACGGCTGTCAAAATGAAGTGAGGAGATTTCAACAAGAATACACAATATTTAAAGGAAGCTACTATTCAGTCGTTGGACTATTGGCCGAAATGTTGTCGATTGCCAAATATTCTTTGTATGGCGCTCTAGTCGACGGTGGAGCTAGGCCTCAATCAACGGGCCGTTGGACAATATAGTGACACACCATAATAAAGGAGGGTTGCAACAAAATGGAGCAACGCACAATACAGTGCTGGACAATTTTAAAGGGGTTCAGTTTAGCGATGGGCGATTGTGAATGAATTTCACAATCGAATAAATTGACAACTGTTAAAAATTGAATTCGATTGTCGATTTATTTGGTCTCATCAGAAAACAATCGAATAACAATCGAATCTTATCGAATTCTACAATTTATTCTCAGTACCTACTACAACCAAGCGAGTGCCGGGTACCAATATCCCTTTGTAGAAACGTAAGTATTCCTCGATTTATTCATATGTTGGCGTCAGTGTAAAAATCAGCGTAAGACTGTTACTCCAATGAGAAGCTATACCTACCAAACTAGAAACATTGGGAATGGAAATACAGCCAAACCTCTGATTTTGGAACATCCTTTATTCGAATTTTCTACAAGTCAAACCAAATTTCTGAATAATATTGGTTCCCGTGGGCATTCGAATTGTGGAGGTTCGACTATATTCTTCATCCTCCTCGCCCAATTAGTGAGAGGATTGTACTCTCGCTCTCATAAATGGAAAGTTCAAATTGCAGTAGTGAAACGAAATGAAAAAGAGATGGGCAATTGCGAGAAACAGTGGATACACACAATTTAGCAATCTCTCTCCGACTTGAAGAATCGGCGAATACACACATTCGTTGATTGGAATCGGACCTACAAGAATCGAAAAACAACAATCGATTCCGCTCAATTTAAATTCGCATAATTGCGATTGTGAGAACAATGTGCAATGTGTTCAGGGTCTCGAAGGGAGTTGTCTTTAACGCTACCCACACACGCCATCCGTTGCATGGAGCAGTTTGCTATTGAGATTTATGTCTAGAGCTGTTCACTGAATCGCGACGCCATATACTAGTTTGGGTCTGACTGTGCGTAGTGTAGTCCCCATTTAGGCCCTATACGGTTTTTACAGCGCTATAAAGAGCTGTAGTCCTTTCTAACGCATTCCTGAATGTTAAGTTTCCTTATTAGTTTGGTGTCTAAAATGAGGCCTTCGACTCAAGCACTTTTATTCAGTTTTCGAGGGATTCCATACTTCTTATTGAAAACAGGCCAGTGTGCCATTTAGTTGCCCGCCACTGTGTGTGACAATTTTCGTTGGCGATACCTGCAACCATTCTGATGTGCTTCCATTTTGTCATTATAAGAATGGCGGTATTTTCTGGACCGGATTCAGAAGATGGGCTGAAACGATCGATGCAGACGAATTGATTCTGCATTAAAAGTGTGAAAACAGCTTCAGCACCGAACTCTTTCACATGGTCAATTGCATGAAAGGAAGAAGGCTGCAACCGGGGAAATACTCTCATCCCCCCCTTCTCCTAGGATTCTCCAACATTCCCAGAATGTTTATATTAATTGAGAAAACAACACAAGTCCAGCTGGAACGTTCCAACCGGCCATTCTGATTAATGATGCCACCACCACCTAAACAGACACAGTTCATCGCGGATCGACGGGGATAAACGATTATTTCGGCCGTAAATTCAAAATAGAGCACGATGAATTCGGCGAACTGAAGCACGTTTTTCAAAATAAATTTGCATTATTTACAAGCTTTGCTCCGGCGTAAGTCCATTCAACCGAACTGACTACAAATCAGTTGTCAGCCATCGAATTGATTGTGGCTAGAGGAACGGAAAAAAAACACACTATTTATACAAAATTCAAAATCAGTCTCTGTACTCGATTTCGAATACTGTGTAGTTCGGGCAGATTGATGACGTGGATGTACTCAGTGTGTGGCGATGTTTCGTGGATTATTTGAATTCCAAATCTCTGAATTTTGTGGTTTGGTTTTAGGTGGGCGATCTTGCTAGCAATTGCACGGATTTTTGCATTATCGTGCCTCTTGTATTGGAGTGAGAGTTTTGCACGACCTTCTCAAGTATAAAATCACATGACAGCGCGTCGCCTTGCCTAAAACCTTTTTTGACATTGAAGGTATCGGTGTGTTCGTTACCGACATTGATGGAGCAGTGAGAGTTCTCTATCGTCATCCTGCACAACCTGACGGGTTTGACAGGAATGTCCAGACTAGACATGGCGTGGTACAGTTCGTCTCTATGCTGGTGAGTATCGATTTGCATTTCTTGGGTCTTTTGCAGGATCTGCCCTAGTGTGAAGATCTGGTCTATTGTTCACTTCCCTAGCCTGAAGCCACACTGATACGAACCAATCAGATTATTAATGAATGGCTTCAGGCGGGTACTCAAAACGGCAGAAAAGATCTTGTACGCGATTTTAAGAAAACTGATCCCTCGATAGTTGGAGTAATCAACCGGGGTCTCCTTTCTTGTGGGTCAGGCAAAGGAACGCATCTAACTGCATCGAAAATTAAACATAGTCAGATCAGTTGTTCAGTCCGTTCAGTTGGGCCCGAATTGTTGAGTCAACACCCTAACCTATATTTATATTAGTTTCAATCGCTTTAACTTTCAGTCTGTTCCGCCGATGAGCCTTAAATTGTGAGGGACATCGTGACAAGTGAGCAATCAACACTCTAACCTCTAAATTTTAAAGAATAACCTAAAACCAGACGAGGGCGTCTCTTGTGTTGGTGCTACTGCCGGTGTCAGTGGATGTACCTGGGCTGAGAATACCGTAGCTGACCCACTTGACTACTGGCCTAAGATCCCAGTCAGACTAAATTCAATGCATGTCATCGCATCCTTGACAATCCATCACTCAGTGAAGAATGAATAAATTACGAAACTAAATTATTGGTAAAGGAAGACCACGCCTAGGGTGTCGCACGCAGCTAGAAGGGAACCTAAATAAGTTGAACGTGAGAACGTGAGATGGAGAGGCATGTTGGCTGAGGCCCAGGTCCATCCCGGACTGTAGCGCCAGCCAAATTACTGTTGACACTTTTTAAGGGTGACGTCTAGCGCTTAGGCCGCCGGAAGATGACTTCTTTATGTCGCGGTATTCGTCGCATGACCAAGACTTCGCGTCGCTCGGGATTCCATATTAAATGCGAGTGCGTTGAAGAGGTTATCCCTTGAGGAAGTTGTTCATTTTTGCGATCCTTTTCAGCGCCCTATATTCTTGACGTCTTCAGGTCAAAAAGACTTTTGAGTCGAAGGTCAATGGTCAACCACCCATCATTCAGATCAACGACAACATTCTCATCGATGCCCAAGGCAGGAAACAAAGTTTAACTCGCAGCAACATGACATATCGCTAGTTGCCATCAAAGTGGAAGAACTGCCACTGGATTTCCCGCCTCCACACTATCCCATCCGTTGAAGCTGTAGCACACGAAGCATGCAGTTTCAATTTAAGTATCCCCACAACCAAATCGTTTCAGAGATCTCTGTTCGCTCTCCATCACAAGCTGCCTCCAATGAGATTGAATTCGTTTCCAGATCCCTTGGCAACTGACAGAGTCTCCTTGCGGTCTCGACCGTCTGGATGCTTTCACCCCAAAAAAATAACAAAAATCAAGGTTCTCAAGGACTCCTCCGGCCCACCTCCACCACTGAGTAATGATGACCACAGCTTAGCCAGACAACTCTGTTACAATACCCAGCACACCAAAGGTCCCTCCCGTTCGAAGGTCTCCCAGAGAAGTTCACTCATTAATGCAGCAACAAGACAGAAGCCCTTAAATTCCCATCTCGACTGCATCCGCCGCAGCATAAAGTGGTTGTGTCTTCATATACCTCTCGACCCACCACCACCAAGGTACCACGCCGCACCGTTGCTTCGCTGCGCACGGCATCTTCCCCCGGGGGCCAGCGCTGCATCCCGAATTCAGTGTCTTTGGCAACCACCGGCCCCGCGGGGTTGGGCCATGAAAGAAGAAACTCATATTGTTAAGTAGTGTTACCTTGGCCGCCCCTCCGAGGGCGGAATGCATTTTTGGATTAAAACGGACGAAACAAAAAAAGACAACGATTACTCGTACTCGAACCTGGAGCACACCCAAGTTCACACTGGCCTGTGTTCGTCGCCGTATCTGCTGCTCGTTATTTTAATTTCATTCTCCCTCCTTGCCGTCGCATCGGGCGGTCCATGGCGCTGGGCTCGTCCGTCGAGCAGCCATTGAGTTATCTCGACAATAATTGCAGAAAATGCAACAGAATTTCAGGGGAATGCACACTGATCTAAATCCAGATACCCTGCTGGGGTTTTTGGGCGAAAGTTCGCACCCGCGTCTGTCCGTCCCGCGCGCGAACAAAATCAAAACAGAATCAGTTCAAGTGAAAAACGGACGCGGGGGATGAGAAAAAGTTTTCTGCATCTTCATCCCCCGGCCGAGTGGTCCGCAGGGCATTCGGCGAGGAACGAGCCATTAATGGGGTCATCTGTCTTCGAGTTTATGCTGTGCATTTAAAGCGAGAGACTGTGTGTAGGTGGCTGCATTGATTGTAAATCTCGCCTCGCCTAGGTTGGCAGGCGAGTGAGTACGCGGGCTCCAGTACAATGTTGGCGATGGAGAGCGGACGCTCAACGGATATACGCGCGGGAGATACTGGCCCGAACGAGCATTTAATACACATGACCACATGTGTGAGTCATTGGAATTGCCATTTTATGATGATGTATGGGGGGATATTAAGGCGAGGAGACGTCGAACGGGGCGCTTGTTTGCAGAGCTGTCCCACTGGATGTGTATCCGGGCATGCGATACTCCATTTGATACACACAACAGATTGCTTTCTTTGCCTCGTGGTGTGATTTTTAATGTCAGCCAGCTGGTGGGTGGGGCCGGATATTTACTTAAATCGTTCTGTAATGTGTAGCTTTCCAGGCAGTTCCTTTCGGGATGACTCGATGGCTCTGTCCGCACGTGGAGTGTGAGTCAATTCAATTGAACTCTGAAGAGTTGCGTGACCAAAGATTGCTTTTGAACGCTAACTGGTGAGTTCAGTATTGATCTCGAGAAGATCGTGTGAAACTCACGTGCTAGAGGTGGGGGCATGATCTTCCAAAAGTCAGTACAAGTACAACACCATACGCAGTTCACATTGACATCTTTGCCAAAACCCCGTGAGCCGGCAGTGAGACAAAAGTGGGTAATGAGTTTGGCTGTAACATGTAGACAACTAGGCCAGTGCTCAAAGTTCGGCGATGATACGTGAAATAAAGACGAACTTTTTAATGCAATCTTATCAAATTCCGCATTCAATAAGCTTTATTTGCTTATGTTACCTGACCTGACATCCAAAACTGATCATGTTGCCTCATTCCAAATTTTGGCTGCAGTTAGACCAAATTTTTGGGGAAGGTTCAGATCTATCTATTGGACAACGAAGATTGCACTTGGCCTTGTCTAACCATTATGGTAAATTTTGCGTGTTTCGCATTTGGATTCGCATCTTTGAACTTAAAGATTTGATGAGGTTCAGTAAATGGACCTGTTGGACCCAATATGATGCCCGTTGGAGGGAGATTATTATACACATACCTTTTCATTTCATGAACAGAAATCACATGAATCTGCAAGAATACGTAACGGAGATTTTTGTTAAATCTGGGGGGTTTTCAAAGAAGAACTAGTTCTGGCAAAAGCAGTGACGTAATTCCTTTTTTTCCTCATTTCACGTTACTATAGATGGTTACCAAATTAGTGCTTCAACTACCATTTTCGTCGCACAGAAGGAATCTGTTGGTGCTGATAACCTTGTGCTCTTCGTACTTGACTGTCAATTATAATAGTAGTAGCTTGTGGTATTTGCAACATTGGTTCTTGCCGAATCCTAGTCTGTCACGAGCTCCGCTTGGAAAGCGATACCGTAGTCAGGGATCACAATTCGAAGAGAACGCCGGCGTCTGTTACTTTGAGGCGAGTAGTCAATTTTACTTGCATGACAATGGAAGTTAGGCGCCAGCCGCTGGTGCTTTGGTACAGGCATAGGACGCTATCTTTTTTCTTTCATTGTCATTGAGCGTCCATTGAAGTTTCTTCTTCTAGGATTATTCCCAAAATAATGAACACGACTGAGTTGATATAGGAACGTAAAAGTGCAACTAGTGTTCACAAGTAGATAGAACCTATTGTTTCAGTCCCGACTCTGAACGGGAAAGTTTGAGAAGCTGTTCCTAAACAAAAATGTTCTGTGTGCATTGTCAGTGACTAGAAGGAGGTGGGGTCATGAGCTATGAATATTGATAATGAACCAGGCTCTCCCTACGTAGGAGACGACGCCCCACCTCCACAGCAACCACACATATAAACAGCATTGTCGCATATGCAACAAAAAGTCTATCTTTGTCTTCTGGTCTGTAATTCTAGTAATAATGGCCACATTGAATTTTTTCTATTCGCAATCGATGATATCAGCGGGGATGTGGATGACATGTGCTTGCAATGACCGACCCGTTTGGCTTCTTTCAAAGTAACAATTCTTGCCCGAGTAAATAAATTCTTAATGGTGTGAAAAGTCCACAAAGCAAATACCATTTGTTCGTCCTGTATTGCCCAAGTAACAATCAGCTATGTGTCGGATTTTAAAAATACCATTGGAATTGGCTTCTGCAAGAATTTCATATGTACCGGAGTAGAAAATGGGAGGAGAAAAAGGTTCTACGCCAGGAGAAAAGGTCTCTCGAAACCTCCCAGCTAGAGGATACGAACCTTCTACAAAAAAGCCAATTTCTTGACCGCAGACTTTAGCAAAGGCACCCAGGCTCTTCGAACTTGCGAGAGAAATCTAGCTACAGACCCTCAGGGAATAGTAGCACTTCCAAAAGATGGTTAGCGAACCTTACCAGGAGAGAGTAAAAAATAAAGAAATCCAAGCTCCAGTCTCCTCCAGTCCTCCCATCTAGCTTTGCAGAAGTCGGCACAGCTATTAAAAGGCTGAAGAACAACAAAGCCTCAGGCTTAGATGGTTTACCACCAGAGATCTTTAAATCTGGCAACGCACTAATCGAAACGTACCAGTGCGGCCTCTGGCCCGTCACTACACTATGGACCAAATCTTCACACTATGGCAAATTTTGGAAAGTTTCAAATCGATACCCACCACCTTTTTATCGACTTCAAAGCCACATACGACAGCATTCGTCGCAAGGAATTATTGGAAGCGATGGCCGAATTCGAGATGCCGGGAATTGATTGAAAAAATTGATTCGGTTCTGTCGCACCACGCTAACACATACGTGTGCAATTCGGCTCTAGCACCTCTAAGCCGTTTGAAATCTGCACCGGATTTCGACACGGAGATGCACTGTCGTGTGATTTCTCCCGTTTGGTACTAGAGAGGATAGTGCGGCGGTCAACTTTTGAGATATGCAGATGCCATCGACATCGTCGCGCGTTTCAGTAGTGGAAGCATTTACGGCAATTCAAGAAAAGGCGAAACAAGCTGGTCTCAAGGTATATGAGAACAAAACAAATTACGTGCTGTCGACAAAGATACGTTCTGTCACACAACAAATGACAAATGGCTAGAAGGCACCACCTGCCTTAAAACAAAAGAAATCTGGCCATCACTTAACCTAATCTGAGTAGACCATCACTCAGTCTACTCAGACTCAGAAAGCACTCATTAAGGATTCTCATAGAAGTCATAACCGGGCACTGTGCAATTGGCTCTCATGCTCACAGGATGGGTGGATTTCTGCAGAAGCTGCATGGAAGAGGAAGAAAACACTCATCACCTACTCTTTTGTCCGCCCTTGAAATTCGGTGTCATTTCTCGTCTATTATAGAGCTACAAACTAGATGAGTCACTCGGCGATTGGGATCTAGTTCCAGTAGTACCGAGACCAACTAAACCAATTAAAATGAGAACTGCTTACAGTGGTAGTTCAGAAACTGGTGAAAATGGAGGAGCATAGAGGACTCCAATGTCTGTAAGACCTCTTGGTCTCGAAGTTGATCAGCGAGACGCAACAAGCTGCAGCCGACTTAAGGATCTAGTCGATTGCCCGCGGAGAGGGTATTCGCCTCAACAGTAACAACACTTATTTGCATACACTCGATGGCCCAAACCAAGATACGGTGGATGCTCCCTCGCTGCTCCGGTCTGGTTTCGTTTGGCGGATTGTGACAACGTTGTCTTTGACCTGAAGCCAGTAGAACATCGTGGAAGGCGTATTGGCAGACACAAATGAATTGGGAATATCCAATTAACTTGATGTGCGGAACTTGAAACAGCTTGTCAAAGATCATTGGTTTTGCCAAGGTGGGTGTCGTGGCATCCAAACGCAAGTTTGTCTGCTAAAGATTGATAGGCGGCGGATAGGCGTCTGTCACTGTAAGTCACAGAAGAATATAACGAGCTGCACATCATATTCAATCAGACCCACTATTTGCACCGAAAGGTCAGCCTCACATCAATCTGTCGGCTTTTGCGGTCACACCCTTGGGAATCGGACTAAATAGCGTGCTACTTCAAACATCTAGAGAAAAGAACTGGGGCGAGAAACTTAATTCGTCATTCCCAAAGGATGAACCCCCAGTTCTTCTCTGGATCATTGCCCGATGCTCACTTGTTCTAGTCGCAATTCCGGAGGAAGTGCAAATATGTAGATACCAACGAAAGTCCAAGGTAAACAACCATTGTGATTACCTCCAGCACAGAGGGGATTTAATTAGCCAGCAATGGAGGGAAAATACCACCCCCTCGAGAGGCGGATAATTCCCTTCAGGCCTTCAACTGGCATTGGATTCCGAGTGAAAGCTCCACCGCATATCGAGCCTGAGCCTTTGGCCCCTTTTGCGTTGCCTTGAGAAAGAAAACAAAACTGAATGCAAATGAAAATGCCAAATATGCAACGATGCTCGTGCTCATTTGAAAAACTGGAATTTCGCAAAATGGAATTTGAAAAACACCAAAAAACAACGGCAATCCCTCGCGCTGAGCAATATTGAATGACTAGATGGATAAAAAGCGGCCCGCATTCGATTAAGAATTCCAAACTGCAAATAGGCGCGCTCTGCTATTTATGAAACAAAGCATTTAAAAATACGCCGCGAGGCATTCATTCGAGTTCTAAATAAATTTTTAATTGAATGCCCTTCATTGCGGAATGCAAACGCTCTGATGTTTCAGCTCGTGGACCGTTGTTCGCTGCTCGTTGCATTCGCAGGCGCTTTGTGTTCGTTGGTACACCTTGAGGTTGACAGCACACGCGACCGGGGCTAGTAACAATTTGAAGGGAAATTGCAAATGCCTTTGTTTTTCTTTCGTTTTTTGTGTGAATTTGATTTTTTCAGGCACTCACGCCTCGCCACAAATTCTGGTCATGTTCCGGGGAAATGGCTGCGGAATGAGTTGGCGGGTTGGAGTTTCTGACAAATGAACTCGTTGCTGACGCCGTTGATGATGGCGGGCTTTTCTGCGGATGAGCCTAAGGGGATGACTGTCAAAATGAATTTTCAATTTCACCTTTTTTCGCCATTGTCTGTGCAAGGTCCCCACACATGGAGCGTGATGTGCTTGTCATTGCCTGCCGCAATTAAATGTCGAGCACATGCAGTGAGCAGTGACACATTCGGCGAAGGGTCGTGTGTAGGCCCTGGCCATCGAACGCACCGGCGACGGGTGCTCAAGGACTTTGACTAATTGCTGCGAGTTTCTTTGCTTGCCGGGGAGGCGTTCTTGTCTGGGTGACTTCGGTTTATTTCGGTGGACGGCAATTTGTCATGGTTAGTCAGAAGTAATTGGTTTGAGGTAATCTGTTGCGAACGTGAGTGATGGATGGGCTTGTGGTGCGGTTTTTCTTCGCCGACTTTGGCAAGATTGTCACGACAGTCTAACTTCAGACGGGGAGCGCAATTGATTGATAGAGTTGAGACTGGAATCGGTGAAAATGTGAAGGAGACAGCAGTTTGAGTCGTCCGATTCATCTAATTGTTATGAATTGGATGATGTTTGTAGACCGTTTTTTTACTTCTACAAGTGCAGTGATTGAACGCGACTAAACCAGCCGCGTTACAGAGTGATGATGGCTTCGGGATGCGGTTGAAGGCTGACACACAAATAGAGGTGTTTTAGGAAGGTCGAAGGATGAGCAACTCTGGCATGCTAGAGTGCAACAATTACTATGTGTGCAACTTCTTTCAGAAGAGAATGCAGTCTACAGTTTAATGTCCATCCCGACTTTGACATTTTAAATAGGGTTCACGTAAGTCATTTGCATCAGTCGAAATGAGTCTGTCACGCACTTTAACTTCACAGGACGTAATGTCGTAGAGAAGCCAGAGTACAACGTTTTAGAATCTTGATAGTACTACTTTCCACTCAATCTAGCGTGTTGTTGATTATGAATTAATTTTTGTCTGAGTTTGAATTTTTGGCAAACGGAGGCGACTATTTATGGAAGTATTTCATTTTTGATAGCCATTGTTTATACTGATTCCACATTTCCCTTGGAAATTGTTTTTAAGACCAACGTGAGCGTTAATTTTGATATAACATGCTAAGGTTCCCGAAAGCTGGATACAAGACTGCAGAGCTGATCCTTGGTGCCTTCGAAAGAATAATTCTAGGTCGGTTATATGGTCTCGTCTGCGAGGAAGGCGAATGGAGGAGAAGGCACAACCATGAACTCTACGAGCTGTACAGGGATGTGGATGTAGTCCGGAAGGCAAAATCCGTCGACTACACTGGCTCTGCCAAATCGAGCGAATGAACAACAACGCTCCAGCAAAGAGGTTCTTCGAATCCGAGCCTCCTGGTTCGAGAAGCAGAGGAAGACCGAATCTGCGGTACAGAGACCAAGTAATCACGGATGTGAGACAGCTTGGCCTTGATGACTGGAAGCAGCGTGCCTAGAACCGTCACCGATAGAAGGCAGCAATTGCTCAGGCTCGGACTCTTCATGGGTCGCCTGCTTGATAAGTAAGTAACTACGCTAAGGTTGCTGCGTTGACGAACACTGCGAGCCGAAATGGGTCTGGCGGTAAACCGGGGCAAAACAAAGTACATGCTGTCTTCATGGAAGGACGTACAACATCGACGTCTCGGAGAGAGTGTCACAAAGATTGGGGTAGTCAAGGCCTTCGTCTACCTCGGCTCTGTAGTAAGTAGGGACCAGAGAAGAATTACTCTTGCCAATCGGTATTTTCTTCGGCTCAAGAGGAAATTGAAAAACAGTGCCATCTCTCGAAGCGCCAAGCTGACTCTAATCAAGCCTGACCTGCCTTATGGCGCAGAGACATGGACGCTATTGCTCTGCACTGATTTGAGAGAAAAGTTCTGCGTGCGATCTTTGGTCTTGTTTGTGTTGATGGCGTTTGGAGGATATTACGGGGGCATGCACCTAGTTAAGCGTCTTTGGATCCAACGCTTAAGATGGCTAGGTCATGTAGAGCGGATGGAGATTACAACTCCGGTCCGAATAGTCATCGATACCGAGCCATTGGGACAGCGCTACAGAGGACGTCCTCGATCAAGATGGAGCACACTCGTGGAAAAGGACCTCAACCAACTTGGTGTGCGTAACCGGAGGCAGCGATCTAAAAATAGTGCTGGCTGGAGAGGCTTGTTTGTTGAGGCCCAGGTCCAGCTTGGGCTGTAGTGTCAAACAAAAAATAATAAGAAATTAAGGCTGCTTGTGACACAATATTCTCGCAAAGTAGATAAAACGCTAAGAAACGCCTGCAGCCATTAAGTGTATTAAGCGGTACCATGAAAATCAAATTTGGCGTGTTTGGTATCCATTGTGAGTAGTGAGAATTGGAGGCAAGCCAATAGCTTTACAGCGAACGTTACCCGCACTAAAGACAGCTTAAATAACTTGACAAGATCCGACATTGCGGAATGAGATCAGGTGTCCGGTGTGCAACATTTACCACTCAACAGCCATTGGTTTCCAATTAAAACTTTAACTTTGTTCGTAGCGAGTATTGCGCATCGATTAACTGTGAGCAGCTGTGACAACGCAAACATTGTTAAATTATAAGCTCTCTGGCACGGACGAATTTGAGAGATGGTGTGGGAGGGAAAACAAATGGAAATGTAGAACCACGGGATCTGCGGGATAATGTGGAGTGGCACTGGGTTAAGAGATACTCTGTAGTTAACTTGCCACTGAAAAAGCAGTGAGTTGGTGTATGTTCGTGACATTTACCAACAGCCAGAAGAACTCACCACTCTACAACGCGGAATCTGTGCCGAAAACAGAGTACGCCTGCAGAAAAAGAGGAGACGGAACTCAACCAGTGGTAGATTGCCCCAGAGGCGAGTGGCAGAATCCTGATGTGAAAGAAAGAAACGCCAGAGACGGCTTTGGCCAATAGGAGAGCCATTGTGTTCCATCAGAACAACGCCAAGAGACACAGGTCGAAAGCGATTGGCCGGAACTAGCACCTGAATTAGCATCATGGAAAAACGAATATGCTGGTGAAAAGATGGGATTGTGAAACAAGACAAAAATACAGGCTTAAATTTCGTGCAAGAAAATTAGATTTCTTTTTGGCTTATATTGACACCATTCAGTTCACTGAGGTTGTTGTAAACGTGGGAGCATAGGAGTGAGTGCCCACATCTTCTTTTTCGTACAGTCCGAGGTGGACTTTGGTCTCAGTCCAGGCGGCACGACTCTCGCCGGTAATTGTCTCCAGTTTCTCAAACAAAGCAGGCTGATGTCCCTTGCAACTTGTGTGAGCTATCTTGTGCTCTGTTACTCAATCGTTCCATGAGCATAGGTTGGTCTCAGTAGCTACCGCTGTTAACTTTTTGAACTTTTCAATCATTCGGTGAATGTGTCTGCCTGAGTGCAACCATCTACCGCTCAAAACTTTACAATGGGCGCTGACCATAACGCGCTCTTCTACCTCGAAGAACCCTTCAAACGACATAATGACATAACGTCGGTTTGATTAGTCAACCGAACCTTCTCCAAACGGTGAATGAATTCTTTAAAAATTATACCAAACTGAATGTCCATTTGCGGACACTTTCCGGAACAAGTTGGTTTCTTTATGTCATCGCAGTACTCATTGTTGCATTCTGCCTGTTTCACAACTTTTTCGAGCGCAGAGATGATACTAAAAAAAAACTATACTGCATCCCTTGCAGAATGTTGTTGAAAATTTAACGATATGTGGAAAACAAATGCGGTTGCTGGACTCTTGTGCAAGAAAAGCGATTGGAGAAGATTGTACATACACTCCATGGACACAACTGCCTGGAAATAGTTCACAAAAGGGGCTCGGTCACATTGATTGCTTGAACAATACGGCTGCAGATAAGGTCTAGAGAGACCTACTACGCGGTTCGAGGATTTACATCAATGTCGGAAAATAGCACGTAATCGGAGATTGAACACAACATCGTCAGAATATTGCAAGTAGGCTATCGCAAGTAGGCTACCGGTTAAGGCTACTTAGTTAAGACAGGACAGTTAAGAACTATTGCCTAACTTAAGCTCAGGTTCAGGCACTCCATCTGTTCATCAACGTAAGTTCACTTCAAGGTTGCTAGTTAAAGGCATAGGCTTTCAAGAATGACAGAGCGAGAAGAACGAACAAAGAATGCACAAAGAGGTCCTTAAATCTTTGGAGGCACTTGTTCTGTTGACTGTTTAATGCTACGTTCCTTTGTTCTTATGTGTGACGCGAACAACCTTTTACAGGTAGCGCAGTTTCTGGTTTAGTTCGCCTCAAAGGGCTAGATGGCGCTGTTGGTTAAGTGCCTGCCTTGGTTGGGGGGAGTCCCGGTTTGAATCCCAGTGGAAGCGAAGTTAATATGCTTTTACCTGGTTTTCAAATCGGGTCCAGTCACCAATAGAAATGGACCAACGATTGTATAAGTGTGTTGGAAATTTGGCTGGCAGCCCTTAACCTAACGTACCATCGCGTAACCAATTGCTCTCAAAAAGGTTGATGAGGTTGTGGTGTTCGATAAGTAGAGCTGTCCTCTGCTGCTTTTTCACACAGGCCCGGAGTCAGAGATTCAATGGTCAGAAAAGTCAAACAGATTAATTTAAGTTCAATAAAACATTTCCCACACTTGACTGGACAATCTACACGCAACCAATTATGTTCATTTTTCACATAAGTCAGCTCTTTAAAACTTAACTCAAACGGACGAATGCATGTTTCTCTTGGAAATAAATTTAAAAAACAAACGAAATCGAATGACAAATTCAGCGGTAAAGTTTCGTCGAATAACACAGAAACATTCGAGGTTATGAATCCATTAAGGAAAGTAATCCCATTTAATCGTCATCTCATTCAGAAATCCGAGAGATAAACCCGCCGTCCCAAGGGAGCTGGTTGGGAGATTAACTTAATTCAAACTTCCATCGGTCGGCCGCGTCAAGCAAACAGACAGAAAGACAAACAAATCAACCCTTGTTTTCATTTCCAAACGGGGGGCCTTATTTATTCCCCTCAATATACACTCCCGATACGATGGCCTTGAATGTGTCACACGGTTTGTCTTCTAAAACAAATTACATTGCCCCCAGAATCGTGTCAAGTCAAGCGCCGAAGATGACGGTCGAGGAGGCGACAGGAAATCTGACCTAAGTCTAGGCATTCACACGAAACAGGAGAACATCTGCAGAAACCCTTTTCATCGTCATCGCCAACCGAATGCCCGTGGGACCTGACACAAATTCCCCGTCAAAGTGTAACACATATTCCTTCCAGCTCACCTCAAAGGCTGCGAAAACACATCAAACCCGACTGACTTTCAGAAAGCGTGTCCCTCAACCTTGAAGCGGCTGCAGGAGGCGCCCTTCCCACGCGCCGCAAATCAGAGCACAGTCGTTCAAATTTTATAGCCGCACGCTATCGCCACATCTGAAAGAGCGATGTACACTCGGCACTCGAACAACCATTCAAACGGCAAACATAACTGCCAAAAGCTGTACACTCCACACTGAACACTGTACACACATTCATTCGAGAAAAAAGTGGACGTCCTCCTCGCCCAACAGCCGAGCTCAATAAAAGCGTAAGTGTACCAAATATTTATTTTATGCACGATATAGGACTGGAGAGGGCTACAACATACCGCAAACATCGAGCGCAGTGAGTATGAACAGCAGAGAGGTGAATCCATTTGAAACACACGCACCCGTCAAGTGTTTCACTGGCATCCAGCAGAGATATTATCCAAAGTATCCGGGCACTGTCAACATAGTTTGGAGGCTTTCCTAGATATTCATCATCGAATTGCACTTGTCCGCTAGTGCGTCGCGATGCACATTCACTTTGCACAACGGCAACCGGGCCAAATCGAGCCAATCATTGTTGTCCTGAAACCGATTTCACAAGAACAAAACGAAACGAGTCACGGGTGGATATCCTGTTCGTGCGGAGGACCGTGTGTGTGTTTTTCTTTTCTCGAAACTGCGAACTTTCACGCGCACAAGGAGCCCGGTCGTATGCCGTCGCTGCTGAGGAAGAACTGTTGAAGGGATTTGCGAGTCCGACAGATGAACTCATGCGGGGAGCTTTTATTTCATTCCGAAAGCTTGAGCTTTGCCGGCTCGAAGGGACGGAACTGTTCTCGGTTCCCCACGACCCCAGCGCAACAGTGGGGAGCAGTGTCTGTTGATGCCGCCGAAAGCTTCTGTTGCTGTTAAGGGCAGCGCCGCGCTGGTTGACTGATTGGGTAAGTCCTCGCGCTTGAGGCGGCAGTTACTTCGTGCAGAGGTGACGTGGGCCGAGGACAAAGCTGTTGAAGGCTTTGCTTTGAAAAAGTGAATGGAATATGTGCCGTGGAGTGGGTGGAGAATTGACACTTGGACATGGAGTGCTAGTCATTATCTCCTCAGAGGGACATCGTGTGCATCCTTTGCGGGGAAGGCAGCCGTGAAGGGAAAATACTCAGTGGATGACACTCCGCGTGGAGAATTCATGCGATTCTTCTGTATTTTGAGACGTCTGTCGTTGCTGGTGGTGAGTGACGGCACCAAAAAGTTTCGCCGAGCGTAATTAAATCGCCTTGTCAGAGTCGATTTTTGTTTTTAACTTGAATTGCTTGAGATGAGTGCTTGAATGTTATTTAGTTTCAAGGTGCTGCATCTACTTCGGTTGATTCCTTGACTCACCGAGACAAAGAATGCAAAGGGAATGATGGATGCTCCGCTTATTGGTCCCGAATCGATAATGGCCGCTGCAGCGGATATGTCTTCGTAATTTCGTACAGATCACTGCCTGCTCGGTGTCTTAAGGTCCAAAAGTACTTTCGCAAAAGCAAGAAATACTATCCTCTTTGGTGGAACGTTAATCTCAGAAAACTGACCAAAGATTTGTTCAATATCTGCTACAAATGCATACATTGGTACCACAGAAAGCCTCCTTTAAAATTTACAAGTAATATATCAGAGACCTTAAGAGGCAAATCTAGGTACATAGGTTGCCGCCAGAATAATGCAACCCGAAAAGATTGTACCAAGCTAAGTAAAATGCTGTCAGAGGACACAGGTCGTCTGAAGAAATCCGACGGAGTATGGAAGGGATCTGTTCGATAACTCAGTTGCAGAGCAGAACATTAAGACACAAATACCGAAATTGACGATTTATTTTATTTCCCTATTTCTCAAAGTGGACTGTATTGCACGTTCTGAGGAATGAGTTGATGAAACTGCTCGGCTGCGTATTACGTTTCCATATCTCGTCTGCGCTGTCTGCACGTGCGAGGATTAGCGGCGACATCTAACGACAGTGCCGTTTTGGTTTCGATCTCTGTCTGCGAGTACAGTCTGCGCAAAATGTTTGGCGGCGGTTCGGAACAACAGTCAGAATTGGAGCTTCTAATGAATATTCAGTTCGACTACATTGGCTCGGCCACATCCAGCGAATGGACAACAACGCTCCAGCAAAGAGGGTCTTCGAATCCGAGCCTCCTGGTTCGAGAAGGAGAGGAAGACCGAACCTCCGGTACAGAGACCAAGTCATCGAGGATGTAAGACAGCTTGGCTTTGATGACTGGAAGCACCGTTCGTCAACGATGGAAGGCAGCAATTGCTCAGGCTCACACCCTTCATGGTTCGTCTGCCTGATAAGTAAGTAAAGTAGTTAATAAATACTCAGTTCCATGAATGTCGAAACACCTCAGCAGAGACCACCGGTTCAGAATGTTCACAGACGGGATCATCCTTCGTAATACGGACACATCCCTCGTTACACAGAAAAATGTCATAAGCCATAAGCAGCTTCACTCGAAACGGCATACTGCCAATTAAGCTGCAAAAATTTCAAGACTTCCTATGACTTATAACGAATCATAGAAGCTTTAAGTAAGGCTATATCTATTGGCTTCCCAGACGTTGTTGAGCGTTTTATTGACTTCACGAGAATGTTGTGTCAAAAGCAAGCAACCATAACTTTCCATATCAAAATGAACTAAGGCGTTTGAAAAGTTGAATGTTCTGAAAAAAAAATCGTGACCAAAATCCCCATAAAAAAACGTAATTACTTGCACAAAATGGTCGCCTCAATTTTCCAAAAATTCAAACTCAGAAATAAATTTAAGAATAATTAATTTATTATTACCAACACGACAGAATGAGTAGAGTGTAGTACTACCTACAACTTTGTGCTCTGACTTACTATATTACAATCTGTCAATTACAGCGACCGCCTCATTTCGACTGATGTTGCGATGTTGCGACATAACCTTTAACAACCATGTCCCTGATTTGTGGGTAAAATTTCCGGTAGTCCTCATCATCTAAGGTGGGAAGACGTAGGCGCAAGAGACTGGTTCTACGTCTTAGTCTGATCTCCATCATATTACAGGTCCTCGAACAAGTCCTGAACGACAGCACATGAGACTCTAAAGTAGAGTCATCGCTATCTACATCCCCACACGAGCTCTTCAAAGAAAGGTCCACAAAACCGGCTCTCCATGAACTAGTGCAGACAATAGAAAAGGCTTTAAGTTATGAGGAGTACACTCTAGCTACATTTCTAAATTCTTCAAGAGGCCTTCAACAACGTTCGCATGGAAGCCATCGTTAAATCCTTAATCGAACTCGGTATAGACAACTCTTATTGACAATGGATTGTTATCACGATTGGTATTCGGGGCATTCAAGCAACTCTAGGAAGCAGTCGCCAAGATCGCCAGTAAAGGTACACCACAAATTCATGTAATCTCACCTCTTCTCGAGCTGTTATTGTCATGAACGTAGAAGGTATGAAAATAGTAGACGTGGATAACATGGTGATGATAGTGGAGGGGACCCGGCCTTCAAATGCCGGCCCAAGTATCAACTCCAGTAAAACTGATACTCATCGCCAATTAAATCAAATTCCTATCATTCCGCATCCACGTCTGAATGATCAACTGCTATATGCCTCCATCTACAACGCTAGACGTAACTACCGCGATACCATCATCCAGAGATATTTCGCGAGGGTGCGCTCCTGCCCATGCCCCAGCGATGCGATCATTTTCATCTCGAAGACCTACTCCACCGTATCTTCCCCTGGCCATTGTCTTCGCTCACGCAGTCTATCGTGGATGCCCGCCTCGGCGATAACGTTGGTGGTCAGTATCACTCCTTGGGACATGAAAAAAGGTACGGCACTCTCCACGCACAAAAGAATTTTCGTCGCACACACGTTCACCCGTTTCGTGTTTTCGATCCCACTTCTGAGTTGATAAGAGAAACTAGCAACTGAATAGAAACTAACAGCGTGAATAGTTCAACTTTATTGCTGTGACCGCGCGGGTGACGACCGTAAGACTATCCCCGGGTCATCTGTGATGCGGGTTTTGATACCCGCGTGCATCTAACGTTACGTATGTTACCGCAGATCTCTAACTCAACTGTAGGCTAAGCCCCGATTTAGAAATTAAGAAGACGTCATAGCCTTATACGCTGAAGTAGGACCTTCTACATCTCTTAACATTGATTTAATTTGACCGATTCTAATATATGGATGACTACTATGATGGAAAGAAGAAATTAGAACATATGCAATATTACAAGACTCAACGAGGTACAGAGAACAGTATGAATTGCCTCTACAGTCGGCACCAACAGACGCCCTCAGGGTAAGGCTATATCTTCTGTCTCTGGAATTATAATTAAGAACTCTACTGCACCCAGCCCATTACATCCTCTAAAATGGTTCAAGACTGCCGCGAAGAGTTTGCTAGTTTAGCAAATAGATTCAATGTAACCATTTTTTGGGTTCTCGGGCACCCGTAGTAGTGAAAGGTTTGACTACCTAGCCAATACATTCGTCTGGCGGTACCAATGGAAATGGTTAAAGCTAGAATCAGTTCATATTTCTCGAATGAGTCTCAACTGACCACATACACAAATTCCAGGAATACATAGCTGGTATATAATATTACCAGTGGTGGCCCGTGGCGTTGTGGTTATGTGCGTCGACCCCAACCTCGACGTCGTAGGTTCAATTTCTGCTCCGTGCGACAAAAATAATTTTCACGACCCCACCTCTTTCGAGTCACTGACAATGCTCAAAGTGTATCTTCTGTCTAGAAAAAAGCTTCTCAAACATGGCCGTTCGGAGTCGGCATAAAAGTGTAGGTCCCTTCCACTCGCGAAAGAACGATTGGACGTACAACACGAGTGGTTGCTGAGAAGCTAGGCCCTGGCCCTCTATGGGCTGTAGCGCCACCCATTATTATTATTATTATATAATATTACATGGCCTGAGGAACTTTGTTGGATCCGCACAGATATCGTAAGAATAACAGCGGTCATCACGGATACCACGCAATCAGACGAAGCGTTGCACACAACATACACTGCCGCAGCTTTAATTAAACCTCAGAAAAGGAAAAACACTAATTCAACTTCTGCGCAGCTGTCTAGAGCTGGCTAGACAACCCCTTCTTCGAGTTCCTAGTTGAAATATCCAACAACACCATAAAGGAACTGATTAACGTGCTAAATGCAACACGACGGTTGTAAGAAGGCATAATTTGCTGACATTACTATAAACGAATAGAACTGTGGTACCAAAACTGCATAAAGTAGCTAATTTTCTTCTCAAAGAACCGCCACTACACGCGCAGGCATACACAAACAGCGCCCAGCGTTATCAGGCTCAGCTAGGTCACAGCACCATTCTTGACATTCTACTGAGAGATCGCGTAACATCCTCCGCAGACATTAGGGGCAGGTGTGCAGACAATTTAAACGAGCAGTCTACACTGACGGCTCTAAGAGGGCCGCTGAGTCGGTGCAGGGGTTTACTCTGAATTCGTGAACGTGTCCAAAGTCCACAGCCTGCGGAAGAATTCCAGTGTGTTTCAATTGGAACTATTTACAATTCGCGAATCATTTCGTCAAGTCAAAATATACCCAACCGTCTGTTCATAGGCATTGATGGTTGAGAAGACACCGCCGAGGTGGCGGTTCAAAAGTTGCCCATATTTGTCCTTATCTGGATACCAGGTCTCAGCGACATCCCAGGAAATGAGAAGGCCGACGAACCAGGCCTGTATCTGCTCTTCATTGCTCGCTAGCAGAGAAGGTGTCACAGCCTCCCAAGCACTTCGTTGAAATAGTTAACCTCAGATGGGCCAGACGGACAGACTGGGCTGCTTCAAGGAAAATATGGCCTGAGCACAACCACTGAGAAACAAAAAATTCTCCTTCAACGAATTCGATATGATATCGCTAGAATTGTGGCGGTCTGTACGGGACACAGGCCGTCCCGCCGTAGTTGCAGCTGTGTAGCTGAGAGGCAGACCTTAACACATTTCACTCGCACCTGCCCGGCTCATGTTTGCAAGACAACGAACACTGAAGCCTCTGGCACTGCATTACAGGCGGAGTTGATGCGGATGTGTTCTCTGATTTCCTGAACATTTCTTAACCGTAAAGACTGCCGGTGTGTAGATTGCCGTGTGTTCCAAGCGGAACTATGTCGGGAAGCGTCAAGTCGAAATACACAGAATTTCTGCCAAGACTGAAGGTGGCCTTACGTATTGATAGCCAAGTAGCAAAGCTGGTCGAGCTAGCTTCATTAGAAGAGCAGTTTAAAATTGAACTTATAAGGTTTCCAGGCCGCAGTGGCAGCCCAGGAAGTGAGGTGGAGGAAGCACTGGCTAGGCAGGCATTAGAAGATGTCAGTGTTTTCTTTCGGAGGAGGTGCACATCCCACTATAAGCGGATCAAGGCTCATATCCCTCTAGGCACTTTCTTGGAATCGCTACCCTCATATAGGCTAGACTGAAAAACTGGGCCGCATCAAGAAAAATATCCAAATCAAAAATTCTCCTTCAGCGAACTCGACATGATATCGCTGGTTTTGTGGTGATCTGTACGGGACACTGGTCGTCCCACACATCACACTTTGCGTAGCTGCAACTGTTTAGCTGAGAGGGAGACCTCAACACATTTTACTCGCACATGCCCGGCTCTTGTTTGCCAGTTAGCGAGCGCTTGGAGCACCCTTCTTCAACGCACTTCATGAGACTTGTGCAAAGGATATTATGGAGCTAATTCCCTTCTTGAGCACATCACGTTCGATTTGGAGAAATTTCAGTAATAATGCGGCACGTGGTGGTATTTATGGTTCTCACCGATTTCCCACTTCGAACAACTTAAGGACCAGATGATTGTATTTATGCTTATAATTGGCTGGCCAGTGATGCCTTGAAGCAACCCTACGACAAAGTTTACGTTTCGTCATTGCAACGTTTCGTCTTCCTAGACTAACAATGCACTATCCATTGGCCCTCCACCACGGGATTGTGCGCCTCTGTGAAGATTCTACTTCATTGTCAAGCAGATTGTCTGAATTATTTAAGCTTTCTTTTTGAAGGCATCCCTTCATCCTCCACCCTTCGTCGTCTGATCACACACCACTGAGGAACGCCTCGCATTAAAATCGCATTAAAATCGGCCACTGAACCAGTCACCTCGACCGTCTGCATCAAAACAACGATCTGCGGGACACATGTGGGCGGCCGGATAATTTTGCATCGCACAGCTTGCTGCCAGACTCTGGCGGTGCCGCATGTACTCGCATGACCCGCCAGCGCCCTAAACCCGCGCAGCGCGTGTATCTGCTTTTCATATCCATAATTGCCACTCGGCACGTAGCACACACCACCGAAGAGTTCAAGGTCTCGCCACTTATCGCCGGGAGGACATCTCGCTCGTATATCCACTCTGATTGAAGCGCCCGCCACACGGCATGTGTCCGACGAACAATGGAACACATTATTTTGCAGCTTCCACCGATGCGACCGCAGAGACGGGGGTGACCTGTTGCCCGGGGCCGTCCCATTCAACGTTTGACAATTTGAAGAGAAATATCGCTTCCCAAAGTACGGGGGACATAAAAACTGTTATTGAGTCCATCGCCCGCTCCACCTAAGCCAATAAAACCTTTGGTCCTTCGACGACAACGACGACGACGACGACCGGCTGGAGAGGTGAGGAGGGTTCGTGTTCCGATTCGTTCAGTCGAATGGATTCACGTGCCAAGTTTTAAATTGCAAGCATTTGCTCATTTCATTTCTTTTAAGATCTCCCGATGAGCCGGGGGCGCTGGAAATGATTCCTTGAAAAACAAATACCAAGGTTCATTTAATCCTGGACATGGACACAGTGTTTCAGGGAAGCGGAATGGCAGAAGCACTTTTCTGGCATTCGTGCCATTGGCAAACTACTGCGACCGGTTCTGCTGGCCACCCCTCCTTGGTGCCTTGGATTTCCTTGAAACAATCCGAAATGCCCTTCGCGACAGTACGGCAAGTGCGGCACAAAGTGATTCGCTTCCCAGTGTGTATTCGAGTCCTAATGAAATGTATGTTTTTTCTTCGTTTGAAGCCGCCGTAGGTCATGCATTTTTGATTGTTGTTTCTGGGCAGGCGGAGGCGGGAGGTTGACCTTCGTTGTGACGGATGCCGAACGTGCCACCCGCACGTCCCAGCGGGGCGTATTAAATTTTCATTCATCTCTGTATGATTTGACAGCTTGACGTGCGTCGTCGTGGGAAAAGATCCCACGGCTCAGCCGGCTCTGGTTTGAGTGGTTGTTCGCGTTTATCCCGCCAGCTGGGAAAATTGCGTTTGACGCATGTGGAGTGCCATTGCGGTGTGTTGCTGTGATAAATGTCAGCATTTCAGCGGTGAAGAGTTCAAGATTTGTGCGCGCTACACTATCTGCCGAGGGATTCTTTGAATATTTGATCGCTCTAAGGGGGATATACATGCTTCACAAGCGAGTTCCGAGAGTTGCTCGCTTCTGAAGCATGCCGGGGGATAGGTGGCGTTGTAAGCAACGCAAATGATATTTCCTCGAAAAAGCTTGTGGAACCAAATTAACGATTACCATACGCTTGGAGCTCACAAAGCAACACAGATTCTTGAGGAGGGTCTGAGCAGGTGGTTGGTAGTAACAAGATGTTGAGGACTTCATGATCTTGTGTTTCTTCAAGGGAACAGTGATTTCCTCATGGCCTCCTCATTCCATTGCGAATGTTGGCTGCCCTCAAGGCTCAGTTGTTTGTCCGATGCTGGCTCTTATCGCCTGCTTGGTGATTCTAGTAAGCGCATTCCAGTGCTGTTGACAATAGGGATGGACTTAGAAAAAATGGTAAAAATGGATATAATGATGGTATGGCGCTCTGTCGGTTGTCATTCAAATAGCTGAGTAAAATCAAAGTGCTATGCAGTGACCAGCGTTAAGTCAGTCAATTTAGTGGCTTAATAAGAGAAACCCATTTGGGTACTTTCGTTTTCGGTCTAGTAGCGCTCATCTTTGTACGACAATACGTGCCACTCGTAATCCTCTATGTGACTGTCATGGCATTAAATATGCTCGCTCTGCTAAAGGATGGCACTTTCTACCATAAAATAAAATGCAGTCCAGCTTGTATGCCGTAGTCTACTTTTTCCTTTCACTCACTCATTGGTGCTATAACGGAGTGACGCATTGCGCCTCGCCTTGCTTGGCATCCAAAATACCGAATATTTTTTAGTCGTGACAAAAAGTTTTGTCCCTTCGCCTCAAGTAGTGCCCAGGAATCTGTGAAATCGATGAACTCGCCAGATGTGTCTCGTCCTGTTTACTAAGATGGAGAATATCATAACAAATCTCCTCTACTCATACAGCGCTCACTCGATTCGACGAAGAAGCCTTTTATTGATAAATTGTTCGAATGAATAGTGTTAGCCAAGTAAATTATTTTTAGAGTTTTTATAGCCATGTGGCATGCCTTCAACTTCAGTAAAAATAAAAGGTTAGTCAAAATGGACCTGTAACGCCCACCGTTGACCGAAACGTTGACCGCAGCCGAATTTTCACAGACAAATTCACTCCACAGCAGCCACATTCTCAACTGAGCGCACCGTTCATCGAAAGGGACCTTGATTGTGGTCCACTGGCAAACCAGTCGGTGTGGGTGTGCTGCACACAGGGCCCTACGTCTTCACAGAACAAGTTGACCCCACATATTTAGGGCTGACAAATAATATTTAATTTGTTGTCATCAATGGCTAGCAGTTTCAGTGGCTTCAAAGCCAGATGCTGACCACCTAATGAAACCATCTGTTGATGACGATAATTTGTGAAGTTGGACTCAAACGCATCACCAGCAAAGACGATCAGCATAATTTGATATTTACGGCAACTCTGAAGTGGTAAGTGTCAAAGATTCGTGGATCAATTCCTAGCCGTTATTTAAGCGTAGCTTTACTCCAGCCTTTAAATGCATAGTGACGAGATCAGAGAGATCAGTATGACTCATCAGACACACTTCAAAGATAATTGTGTTTCTTGATATGATTTATTAATACATATGTCATTGATGATTTATTAGAGCGTAAAGTCCTATGGCTTTGGCGCGTGGAAAAAAATAAATTTAACAATTTCGGTATGTCCGTCCTTCTGAAAGCCGTTTTGCACCGCACGTAACAGTGCGGTTTTCGGTCCGTCAAATCGACTACAGACCAAATCTTCACACTAAGTCAGAACCTGGGGAGGACCAGCGAGTTTCAAATCGACACTCATCATCTTTTCATCGATATTAAAGCCGCATACGACAGCATTCATCGCAAGATGCTATTCGAAGCGATGATCGAATTCGGGATCATGGCCAAAATTTAACCAGTCGTTTCGCACCACGCTCACACATACGCGATGCACGGTGCAGTTCGGCTCGAGGGCCTCTGAACCGTGCGAAACCTGCACTGGATTTCGTTAAGGAAAGGCGCTGTCGTGTGATTTCTTCAATTTGGTACTGGAGATAATAGTGCGGCGGGCGGATGTAAACACGGCAGGCACTATCTTCTAGAAGTCAGTCCAGCAATTGGGATGCACTGATGACATCGACATTATCGCTGGGTCCCAACGCGCTGTAATGGAAGCTTTCACGCCAATTGAGAAACAGGCGGAACGGTGTGATCTTATAGTCAGTGATGACAAGACAAAATATATGCTGACGAGCAAAAAACGATCCGCCGCACACCACTTGGGCCAAAACGTTACAATCGACAGCTACAATTTCGAGGCAGTAAAGAAGTATAACTACCTCGCGGCAAACGTAAACGCCACGAATGACATGCTTGACTCTTAGTCGAAATTCGACGTAGAATCGCCCTTGGCAACCGATGCTACTTCGGTTTGTCAAAACAACTGGGCTCGAAACTCCTGACTCGAAGGACCAAAGTCATGCTTTACAAAACTCTTATGCTGCCAGTCCTGCTTTATAGAGGGGAACTGCAGAGCTGATTCTTGGTGCCTTCGAAGGAAAAATTCGACGTCGGTTGTATGGTCCCGTCTGCGAAGAAGGCGAATGGAGGAGAAGACACAACCGCGAACTCTACGAGATGTACACGGATGTGGATGTAGTCCTAAAGTCAAAAATCCGTCGACTACACTGGCTCGGCCACATTGAGCGAATGGACAGCAACGCTCCAGAAAAGAGGGTCTTCACATCCAAGCCTGCTGGTTCGAGAAGGAGAGGAAGACCGAACCTCCGGTACAGAGACCAAGTCATCGCGGATGTGAGACAGCTTGGCCTTTATGACTGGAAGCAGCGTGCCCAGGACCGTCACCGATGGAAGGCAGCTATTGCTCAGGCTCGGATCCTTCATTGGTCGTCGGCCCGATAAGCAAGTAAGGAAGTATTTCGTAGAGAAGACTCTATCTTTTAGGTATGCTTGACACCGCCGTGGCTTGACACCGTTGTTCACAAGACATAGCGTGAAGCATAAGCAATTGCCGAGACATTACACCCAAGTGATTCCAGAATCTCCTTATACGATTTGTTCGCTTGACGCCACTTGCAGGTGACCTCTCGCTTTTTAGAATTCATAAGATTTCCTTGGCCTTCAATTCCTTGAATAAAATCTTCGACAACGCAATCGCAGATGTGCACAATATTACTCAGTTTGCTTGCTTGAATACTTACAGTCTACACGAAGAGGTCCTTGCAAGGGAAATATTTAATCGATTTCAACGTCGCACTCCTTTTATTTAAACACGACTGTACATGGCTGTCGAATATATCTTCAATCTGGTTACATTTCTCTCAATAAGCATAAGGGACTTGTCTGCCTGATCTTCATCGCCTTACTTGACTTATGTTACTTAGGTGTGTACGGCGTATACGTAACATTTTGGCTCATCGCTCAGTTGAATTTCGAGTGAACTTTCATGCTGAACGTAAGCCATTCACGTTGGGCACTTTTGGTATGTTTTTCTTCTATTTTTTTTTTACAATTGGGGTGCTCCCAAGGTGTCAGACGATGCTATAGACGTAGAAAGGGAGCCGAAGTAACTGCGCACATTGCCCTCAAATATCTACTCAGTTTAAGAGAAATATTAGCTCGGAGGGGGCATTCCATTTTCGTGTAGTATGGCTGAAAAACAACAGTCTGTAAATGTAACTGTGCGGCCGAAAGCAGACTAAAGGGCAAGCTCTCCATGGAGATGAGGAATGCAATTGGTTGCCTACCTTGTGCATTCCTTGCTATAATAGCCACAAAAGAGAGACAAGGAACTGGCAGCACTTCGGTGACACTGCGTCATTGTTTATTCGCTCACTTATGGATTCGATCAAGTTGGTACGGATGCTAAAACGAAAGAGTGCACAATTGTATTGAAGCGGATATGTACATATCAACACGAGCTGCCCATTTTTGCAGTTTAAAATGAGCGAGATCGGTATAAGTACCTCTTTGTGCTTGTTTCGTCACAAATTCAACGAACTTTCTTTCTTGCACAGAAGACTATCCACCTCCTTCGTGAAAATATGGCATTGAGAGCGTCTTCTTGACTACCACATCTATGGGCTCTCAGCAATCTTACCCCTATTAGAGGCAACAGTCAGAGCTGGTCTAGGTGCGACAAGGGCTCTCAATGGTTCGATGGCCTGACAAGTAAGTAAGATGCTCAGCAACACTCTCATGACTGGGTGCCATATTCCCAGATGATTATATCTTCCAGTCAAATTGTGACGGAAAACGTCTACTGTGTGCTTTTTCAGTTCCACAAGCACTCGAGTCTGCAGTGCTCAATGTTAAGTTTTCTCAAGTACTTTTCTTGAAATCAACAGCAGTGCACTTCTCCTCTACACTCCAGTTGTTGCTCTTGCCCGACACCTCAAGGTGCCACTAGAGTCGTTTCCAATGCAAACATCATTGGTGCACTGAGCACTTTAAAGCTAAGACTTCAGTAAGCGAGCACATCTCGGGTGCCATAAAGTCGATCGTAAATCTGCTTCAACAGAGCACCACTCATCGGGTGTACGGAATGGAATCTTAACATTCCAAGTGGACAACTTCATTAAACGGAACTGCAGCAGCTGACGTGGTCAACGTCAACCAGTTGCAAGGCAGCCAGTGGTCTCGCCATTTTATTTTCCACTCAATTTTGATTTTCTGTTTGCGTTCCAAAGGAGGCCACTATTAATTTCACGTCGTCCCATAAATCCCCGGAGCATGACACACTCGGGCAGCAGTAACACCGAGAGGTGTCCTTGCACTCGGGTCGGCCGTGCTTTCAATGATTTTCCGGTCAACTCGTCAGGCTCGCAT
The DNA here is from genome assembly GCA_916610145.1 of Eristalis arbustorum. Classification (NCBI taxonomy): domain Eukaryota; kingdom Metazoa; phylum Arthropoda; class Insecta; order Diptera; family Syrphidae; genus Eristalis; species Eristalis arbustorum. Next base: position 29,730,703 of record OU744317.1, read on the forward strand.
TCTATGGGTGGCAGTGAGACAGTTTTCAAATTTATAACCAACCCCGTTTAGAACGACAGCACAAGCATACGCTGACCACTCTACCCTTCATCCCAGAATCAAAAATACTCTAAATTGAATAAAAAGCCCGATTCTGTGCGCGGATTGCCATTCGGGGCGTAAAGCGATAATAAAGTTCATCCGACGACAGCGCACGGCGGCGCGGGCTGTGCGGAATACTCTCCTATTCGGGACACGCGGCAGCAGGTTACTGAATGCGAGCGTAGCCCGGCCCGGAGCATCAAGCCACGCGTAACAACCGATTTATGCTCTGATAAATTACAAAAGTTATGAGACAAAAACAAAAGTGGCACAAAGCGAATACACTCGTCAGGCTGGATGACATTTCACATTGAGCCCGCGGCAGGGGCGGCGTTGATGTTGATAACTATTTTTCAATATTTGGTGAAAAGCGATTTCCACTTGTGCAGAAGAGGGACTTTCACGGCGCTTACTGGTGTGGTTTATGAGACACACAAGGGTATTCAAATTGCTGTGGAATTCCCCCGCAAATGTGTGCGCATCATTCCGGTTGAACTGTTCGCCGGTTTATGGGGCGCGAGGAGGACAAGGGCGTGAAATGCTCGCCATACCGCAGACCGTGTACACGTGTGGGGAGGAGGGAGGCAAATTAGCTAATCAACAGCAGACACGGAGATGCTTATTTTATGTGTTTCTTCTCCGAATTAGTATTTAACGATGAAATACAACCGATTTATTGCTCGGGGGAGGGTTGCTTTTTGTTGAGTGCATCCTGTGGATCAGACATAAATCCACTGTATCGTAACAACGGAGTCGGTTCGGGTAAGCATTTGATGTATTTTTTGGGGTAAAGGGCAATGCGTGCATGTCTGCCGGCGGGGTTCTTGGAACAAGTTGCGATTAGTGAGTTCAACCATCAATGGTAACACAATTCAGACAGAATACCTTCAACGGTTTTCTAGGAAACCAATCAATTCGACTGACGGTAGTGTTGTATTGAGTGGAAATTGAATGTTATTTTGTGATACAAAAGCTGGCACCTAGAGAGCTGCGTCTAGCGTCAGCCACAATCACCCGTCCTGTGCGTGGTGTTACTTAGTTCAATTCATGTTGGTTTAGATGAGTTCAAGTTTGACGTTCGCCCAGCAAATGCAGGATATCCAAAAGGCTTTTTTCGAAATGTGTCAAACTTGAATTGTGAAAAGTGAATTTTGAAATAGCTCCTTTGGTCGCCACAATTAAATATGGCTAGTGTTGGCCAAAAGGTCGCCAACTGCAGGCGAAGATGTGCACGACTTGGCGGATGAGGTATTGGAACACACGAAGGTCATGATCGCAAGCTACGCAGGTTAGGTTAGGTTCAAGTGGAACAAAAAGGTGCACATAGGCCAAAGGTCAGTAACAATGAGATAGGGTCGGCTTGTTTACTATGACAGCCAGCCAGTTTAGTAGGTCACTAAGATCGAAGAAGTAACAGCCAACGGGCAGCTGGAGAGAGGAGACAGTTCGGTACAGCAGTGTCGAGACGAATTATGAATTAATTCAACAGATGAAATGATAGGTTAAGTTTAAAGACATACCGGTACCGAAAGACATACCGGTACCAGCATACCGGTATACCGATATGATGTGAGCGTCAAGATACAAATGTCTCGATAGGGAACATTTGTTGTGAACGAGCCCTTGTTTTTTTTTTTGTTTGTTTGCTATGACATCTGTGAATGTCATTGAACAGACAAAATCATATATTTTCATCGTGTTAAAAATGCCGAAATTTGTACCAGAAAGTGATGATTTGCGGAAAGCATTCATTTTTTGCTTTCATTTGAAGAAAAGTGCTGCAGAGTCGCATCGAATGCTTCTCGAGGCATATGGTGATCATGCTCTATCAGAAGGAACATGCAAAAGATGGTTTCAACGGTTCAGAAATAATGATTTTGATGTGAGAAATGAAGAATGTGGAAGACCACCAAGCAAGTTTGAAGACGCCGAATGGCAAACGACATTGGATGGAGATACACTTTGAGTCAAAAGCAAATGGCAGCAATGTTAAGTGTTGCACAACAAACAATTTCTGACCGTTTAAAAGCTATGGGAAAAATCCAAAAGTCTGGAAAATGGGTACCACATGAATTGAGTGAAAGGCAGATGGAAAACCGAAAAAACACTTGTGGTTCAAAGACACGTAAGAAAATCGGTTTTGCATCGGATTGTTACTGGCGATGAAAAATGGATTTATTTGAAGAATCCTAAACGGAAAAAATTATGGGTTAATCCGGGACAACCATCAACATCGACTGCAAGACCAGATCGATTCGGCAAGAAGACAATGCTGTGTTTGGTGGGACCAGAAAGGTGTGGTGTACCACGAGCTCCTAAAACCCGGTGAAACCGTTAATACTGATCGCTACCGACAACAAATGATCAATTGATCGAGAAACGACCAGAATTGGCCAGAAGACACGGCAAGGTAATTTTGCTCCATAACAATGCACCTGCACACAAAGCAAAACTGGTTCAGGACACAATCAAAACATTTGGCTGGGAGCAGCTACCCCACCCGCCGTATTCAGCAGACTTGGCTCCTTCCAACTACCATTTCTTTTCATCGATGGGACACGCATGGTCTGATTGTTTGGTTTCAAAGACGAACAATTTTACTGGCGTGGTATTCACAAACTGCCAGAAAGGTGGTCAAAATGTGTAGAAAACATTGGCCAATACTTTGAATAAAATGTTCTTACTTTCCCATTAATAATTAGTGTTTTATTTTCAAAAAAATTCATTTCATACATGTACACCTGGTATATAGAATGCTGTTAATGACTGAATATATTTGAAATGTAACTGGAGTTTGCACGTAAAGATTTAAAATACAAATTTAAGATTATGCTAACCAATCTGACGGCTTAGCCATAGCTATTAATTTCATATTACATAAAAAAACACTCTTTTGTTACTTGATAAATAATAATTAATAATAATAATAAAAAATTACATTGCGATGCTAAGTTTTCCCATTCTCGGACATTCTCCACCGTTAAGCAGCATTTGAGTATTATATTCGGAATCCTTTTTGTTTTTTTTTTTTGCAGAAGTATATGGACACTGATGAGAGCAATGAAATGATATGAATATTGAAGATATTCTCTTCAAGACACAAAGAAACATATTTTTATTACTTTTTTTAGTACTTTCCCCTTAAGCTTCTGTGAGTTTGTTTTCCACTGTGTGCAAAGAATGATATTTTTTCTTTTATTGTTTGGATTATTTGAAAATATTTGTTTATATTGGCTTTATTTTTTTTCTTTTGGTTGAAAAAAATTAAACTGAACTCGAAGTTAAGATTATTTTAACATTTGGCTGAAAATGTCTTTATTCTTACTGATATATTTGTTATAGGAATTATAAGAACGTTGATTATATCGAATGACTCTCTCTGAAATCCATTGGCGTTTTGAATTTCTAATGTCCGTCAAATTCGTCGATAGGTGAAGTGAAGTCGTCTATATTTGATTTTGAGGTTATTTTAGTTTCATTCGTCGAGATTAGGAACCCATTTCGCTGTTGGAAGCGTTAAGAGAATTTTCAAAATTTTAGAATAATACGAAAAACGAATAGAATATGTTATTATTTGCTTACAGTTTTAAATATGTATTAGTGCTTGCTTTTGTTGTAAAAACAGCTGGGAATATTACTGAGAGTTGGAGAATATTTCGCATTTGAATGCACGTAGAACAGCAGAATCCTTATTGCATTTCTAACAATGAATTCGTTCAATAAGATGAAAGCAGATCCCATCCCTACACCTTCCAATCGACATATCCGAGAATGCAGTCCATGAATTCGACTATGATGCAAATCCAAGTCCATCTGGAAAACGGTTAACCAATAAGTGCGCACATCGTCAGCATAAAACATACCTTTCGCTCCAAATCGGTACCATTTAATAATTTGTGTATTACAATAATGTTCAGCATAAGATCCTGAAAGTGAGCGCTTGCTTCTTCCAGCGTTTTTGATAGTCGACAAATCATATACACGCTGTGCCAATGTTGAACGAACACCGGCATATTATAAAGAAACGCCAAATAGACACGCTCGATCTTCGTGTGGCCGTGGTATAAATTCAAGCAAATTGTGGTTAGGTTATCGATTTGTGTAAATGCGTTTAGAAAGCATATGAAAATGATGTGCGTGAAGTAGATGTCCAACGTCCTTTTGACGGACTGAATCTGAAGAGAGGTTTTCAGAAAGATTCGACAAACTTTCCGCAGACGTCGCGGGCCAATGTGCAGGCTGTGCGCTTCCAGGAACTCATTCATCTTAGAGTAGACACACACCAACACCATCTGAGAGTAGACATGACTTAGATAGATTGCAGTGGTTGGAACCCCCACACAGGGAATGGTTAATAACGAGGCAAACGCGAAAGATACACCAAATGGGTTTTTATACCAGATGCACCTAATGAGAAACACGAAAGTTATAGTTAGAGGCACTTCTATTATACTAATGACAACAAAAACGGCCGCTGAAAAGGTCTGCAAAAATAGAGCAAACCGAAGATTGTCCTCAACGTACAAGGCAGAATTTGTTTGGGATGCTACGCGTTGAAAAATCGAAAATAGTGCCTTCATCGTTGGCAAAACCGAGGAGCGTCGTTTCATGAAGTTCAGTCCGATCAGAAGCCCGGAAGTTGCATTGCAAAGCAAATCAAATGCCAACCCGAGCCCTTCGTTCTCATTGCTAACGGAGAACATTTTGAATTTAATATTTGCGTACGCGAAGAAAATTGTTATTAAAAGGTAGATTACACAGAGACCAGTGATGAAGGCGAGTGTCGAGTACACAGCTGATGAAACGATCGATAATCGCTTTGAAAACTCGCACCTCACGCTCAATGGATTGAACGTAAAATTGATGAGTCCCAGATGGTGACACAGTGTGTATAACTTCCTCAAATGCACTTTGAATGACGTCCTGTCGTCCTCTCGCGCTTGACCGACCATTTCCGTAACTCTCACCGCGGTGAACTGAAGTGGGGAGACTTGAAATGTGCCATGCCTATGTGCTGCGCAAGTGTAGGAGATTAAATGTAATTGCCCGTCACGCGGAATTGATGAGAGACATTTTGGAGAATAATTACATCACGGGCAGGTGCAATGTTCTATTCTAATAAAAGACATGAAAATGTCAGCTAGATGGCAATGTTTTTCATTGTGTTGAAAAAATATTCCATGCTTGCAGAAGGAAACAACAAATTCGAAATAAACAAGCTTAAGGGGATGGGCTAGGTAGTCGCGATTTTATAATCGCAGGTATAACTGCGATTGCGATTTGCTATTATGATTTTAAGCAGCGATTTAACAAGAGAAAAAAATTGAAAAAGAAGGGGCTCCAGTCAGATTAGAACAAAGAACATGCAAGAAGCGTGAGCAACGCACCAGCCCACACTGTCAGTGGTTTTGCTTTCAATTTTCACTGATTTTTATTTTGGAATTAATAATAACTTCTTTACTTGACAAAAATGGTTAAAACTAGACTATTATCATATTTACATTCGGCGGGCTGTCTAAGCTAACCCTAATATTAAGCTACCAGGCTTACCGGTATGAAATGAATTTTTTTGAAAATAAAACACTAATTATTAATGGGAAAGTAAGAACATTTTATTCAAAGTATTGGCCAATGTTTTCTACACATTTTGACCACCTTTCTGGCAGTTTGTGAATACCACGCCAGTAAAATTGTTCGTCTTTGAAACCAAACAATCAGACCATGCGTGTCCCATCGATGAAAAGAAATGGTAGTTGGAAGGAGCCAAGTCTGCTGAATACGGCGGGTGGGGTAGCTGCTCCCAGCCAAATGTTTTGATTGTGTCCTGAACCAGTTTTGCTTTGTGTGCAGGTGCATTGTTATGGAGCAAAATTACCTTGCCGTGTCTTCTGGCCAATTCTGGTCGTTTCTCGATCAATTGATCATTTGTTGTCGGTAGCGATCAGTATTAACGGTTTCACCGGGTTTTAGGAGCTCGTGGTACACCACACCTTTCTGGTCCCACCAAACACAGCATTGTCTTCTTGCCGAATCGATCTGGTCTTGCAGTCGATGTTGATGGTTGTCCCGGATTAACCCATAATTTTTTCCGTTTAGGATTCTTCAAATAAATCCATTTTTCATCGCCAGTAACAATCCGATGCAAAACCGATTTTCTTACGTGTCTTTGAACCACAAGTGTTTTTTCGGTTTTCCATCTGCCTTTCACTCAATTCATGTGGTACCCATTTTCCAGACTTTTGGATTTTTCCCATAGCTTTTAAACGGTCAGAAATTGTTTGTTGTGCAACACTTAACATTGCTGCCATTTGCTTTTGACTCAAAGTGTATCTCCATCCAATGTCGTTTGCCATTCGGCGTCTTCAAACTTGCTTGGTGGTCTTCCACATTCTTCATTTCTCACATCAAAATCATTATTTCTGAACCGTTGAAACCATCTTTTGCATGTTCCTTCTGATAGAGCATGATCACCATATGCCTCGAGAAGCATTCGATGCGACTCTGCAGCACTTTTCTTCAAATGAAAGCAAAAAATGAATGCTTTCCGCAAATCATCACTTTCTGGTACAAAATTCGACATTTTTAACGCGATGAAAATATATGATTTTGTCTGTTCAATGACATTCACAGATGTCATAGCAAACAAACAAAAAAAAAAAAACAAAGGCTCGTCCACAACAAATGTTCCCTATCGAGACATTTGTATCTTGACGCTCACTTTATACCGGTATAGTTTACTGGCTCGGCCACATCGAGCGCATGGACACCAACGCACCATCTAAAAGGGTCTTCGAATCCGAGCCTTCTGGTTAGAGAAGGAGAGGTAGACCGAACCTCCGGTATAGCGACCAAGTCATCGCGGATGTAAGACAGCTTGGCCTTGATGACTGAAAGCAGAGTGCCCAGGACTGTCAATTGCTCACCGGGGTGATAAGTAAGTGAGGAAGTAAATTGCATTTGCCTTGCCTTCTATTGTCCATTTTCCGATGGAATCATTTTCTGAGTTCATCAAAACTACGTAAAGCTGGCCCAACGTTTTTGCAAAGCTACCAATAAATCTCTTTCTTCCTTCTTTATTGTGATGACCGCTGCTTGGTCTTGAGGTTTCACGTTTCTCCTGTTATATATCCTCGGCAAAATGTGGATCGTCCCAGCTATTACAAAATCCACTTCGTCCGAAATCGGGCGAAAGTCAATAAAAGTTTTTAATGCACAGAGTCTATAGTCTGTACATCTTCTTGAGACATGAACTGATTCAGAGAGATATTATCAAATATGTACGCTTTTATGACATTAGACATCAATATTCTATGATTTAAAGTTAACAGCTTTTAATCTGAGCTTCTTTCCATTCCGCCATTTCTCAAAGCCGCAACAACCAGCTACATCGGCCTAGCAATTTCGGGAGTGGAACATTTCATTCATCGTCGAAACATAAAAAACATGAACATGGGACATCAAGTCCCCCCTTCAATTAAGGCTCCCAGTGGGGCACTTCCTTATTGCATTCGTCCTGCGAAGCTCATGCGATGGTTGCGTTGCCAGGGATTAGAGCTATCCTCTACGCCCACATATGAGCAGTGCCTGTGGGAAGGGGATACCCACACAGAATCACATCATATTCAGATGCGATGTGTCAAGCGAGTTACGGATCCAAGCCACTTAGTTCGCGACGGTAGCCAGGATTTCAGCGTTAAACAGGCGATTTCCCCGTGTTCCGGGAGCAGCACACCGAAGAGGGTCCTGCAGGGATAATACATCATGCCATTACCTTGACGTTTCAGATCGCTGATGTTCACAGCGTGTATGGTACATCGTACACCCCAGGACTGCAGACGGGCGGTGCCTGGCTCCGCATAAATGTTGGTCCTTGGCGAGGTGCACTCGTGTTCGCTTTGTTGCTTCTGGGCCACTGGGTGTGTGGCGGCTGCGGTTGCTGTTTTTGCATCAATCACGAGGGTACGTCAAAGTGAGAGGGAGTGACGTTCTTGGTTTTTTCGCTGCCGGCTCGTGGAGGTGTGATATGGAAACAAGCTTGTACAGAGTTCATTCCCCCTTGCGGACTGAGCTGGGGGACGTTAATGCTAATTAAGTGACGGTTGGGATTAGTAGACGTAGATGGTGTAATATGGACGGCATGTTGAGGGACGGCACCTAGGGGAAAATGGAGTGTTCACGTGCATGTAACTGCAAGTGACTGAGAGTAGGGCGGGTTGCACCTTGTATGCTGTCAAACATAGTGGAGTCCATGATCCACCGCAGGACAGAGTTTGGGTTGCGTAATAGAGTTCGCCTGCAGCCAGTTGAAGGGCGGCGATTTGACGCTTAACCGATTGACCGATGAGATGGACCCTTGGATCCCCAAAGGCGTGTGCACTTCATGGCTTATGTGACCACTCTTATGGCGCTACAGTCCGGGGTGAACCGGGGCCTCAACCTACAAGCTTTTCCCGCTGGCACGATCCTTAGCCAGCTGCCTCCAATTTCGCACTCCAAATTCGTTGAGGTCCTTCTCCACTTGAGTACGCCATCGGCTTCGTGGTTGTCCTCTATTGCGTTGTCCCACTGGTTTGGAGTCGAAGACTCTTCGGGCTGGAGCAGTGTTGTCCATGCGCTCTACATGGCTTAGGCGTTGAATCTGTAGACGCCCGGCTAGACTAATGTCGCTGTGCAGCCCGTAAAGTTCGTGGTTGAAATCGTCATGTAGAGCGGATAACACTTTAAGCAATTAAGTAGGACTTGAAAGGCGCTGTAGTTGTCCTTTGGGGCCAGGGATTTTCCGAAGAGCCCAGAGGTCACGTAAGACGCAAGAGCCTATATCCACGCTCGTCTTTGAGTCGTTGATCTGTATGGCGATGCCCCTTTAATGCTTTTACCAGTTGGTCCGGCCATTGATCCCGTTCCGGAATGCATTTATGAAAGTTCGCCTACGGAGCCAGGGTTGGTGGGATGGGAAGTAGTCTGTTCGTCTTACAATCTGTGCGTGATCGTAAGGTTCTACAGAATAGCTCGCGAAGACGGATAATAATAATTGCATTGAGTGCTGCCGTGTGTGTTGCACTAAAACAAACTCTCATTCCTAGGCAAGCCGATATCGGAACTTCTTATTCAGTGGCAAGCCAGTCAAATCATGTGTACCAGCCGCGGTTTGAGACCCCAGACACTGGGTCCTCTTGTTTCTTTCACACTTTTGCTTGAAATCAAGTGTCTATCCTAGTTAATACGCTGTACTTGAGAGTTTGAGTTCAACTCAATTCAAAGCATCTACAATCCATTGGAGAGGTGTTCACCTTTGTGCACCTTGATGTTAGATAACCTAGGAATGAGTTGATCACTCAAGACCATACACCAAACAGCAGCTGACAAGGACAGACCGATAAACTCATGCAGTTACCCCTGCAATTGCATCACTCACCATTTAACACCTTCCACACAGCATTTCCCCAATGGCGTCACATCATGAATGCAACACAATTACGGACTCTCCACTTTTCCAGGACGTCTTTGAAAACTTTCGCCATACCGAAACTAAAACACAGATATTTCAGTTAATTGCCATCCAAAGTGGAAGGACTAATAAATATACACGCATAACTGCCTTTATCGTGGAACACACCCGTTCCGGCGTTCGGGGCCAATTAACGTAATTCCCCTTCTCGAGCACATGTTTCCTTCGAAACGAGCGACAAGTCGTGTGCCGCGAACGGCAGCCCGTTGAAGGAGAAACAAGAAAGAAACTGCAATCCTCTGTGGATATGCAAGAAAAGTTTCTCACATCCTTACGCACGAACTCGGGCTCCATTCGAGAGGAGCGCCGAGGAACTAATTTGATTCCCATACGCCGGAGCAACTACTAACGAGAATTAACCGGCTAATGCTGCTGCGTGTGACTTGTCATGCTGAAAATTCAAGTAAGTTGATGGGAAATTCCTGGAAGTTCCTCCAGATCCTCAGCTGTCGAGCGGTTCGCTGTCGTGGATCTTCGTAAAATTCCGGGCTCTGTCGCTGTGGTTGTCGCTATGAAATGGGAGGAAAAGGATGCATAATTAAATGAGATTTTTCTGAGGGTTTTTCGGGAAGATGCTGACAGACCTGTTAGAGGTGAGTTGGGAATAACCGCTAAATTGTTTCGCATGCTTCATCGTGGTGTGACAGTGTTGCTGTCAGGAGATGCCTCTTGAGAAATGTCTGTTGCTGATGACAGCATGGGCAACGTTAGCAAAGGGAGAAAATGGAAAAACCTCTCAGAAGTCGAGATGCGAACACCCCCGAGCTTACTCTTCGGCCGGCTTGATAGGAAATTGACTAACCACCAGTCGGAGAGATGCATTCTTTCAAGCTTTTTCAATATTGTCGCGGTATTGTGATTCGAACTCGGATTCACCAACCTGAATATTTATTTCAGCACCTCTTCGGAGTTACTGACAGGGTTACAAAACTTTACCAATCGCAGTCATCGTCCACCTGAATGATTTTCTATACAGTACGAAACGGAGCTTCAAGATGAACTCATCGGACACTGTTTTTGTTTCAAAAGCATTTCTTTGCCTATTGTTCTTATCTGGTCACCCAGGTCACATGCAGCACCTGTAGAAGGCAGACTCTCTCTTCTCTTAGCTACAGTAATCAACGGTTAGTTACGTTGGCTAAATTGCACGCTTATCGATGCATTTAAACCAGTTAGAAGTTCTTCTACGCAATCCTGAAAGTGGGCGGATGTCGGTGAAGTAGTGCGAAAAAAACGATATTATAGAAAACGCAACTCATCCGCACTTCATAGCATGAGAAGCGCTCGATCGGGGAAATGGAGAGGTGGTACGGCAGAAATAATGTCCGAAAGTTTTACCAGCGGGTGAAACAACTATCCAAAGGGTACAAACATCGAACAGAAGCCTGTCGGAACGAAGAGGGACAACTCGTAGTAGAGTCGCAGTCAATACTGAGAATCTGAAAGGATCACTTCTGCAGATTGTTTAACGGCGAAGAGGACACCAATACCGCTGTCAGGCAGAATGTTCCACTCCACGCAATGGACGACGATAGAAGAGAATTCCGTCTCCCCGATCTAGGCGAAGTCAAGGTAGCGATATCGAGACTGAAGTCGAACAAAGCTGCTGGAGCGGACGGATTGTCCGCGGAACTGTATAAAGCAGCTGGAGATGATCTGGTTGGGCGCATGCACCAGCTCATCTGTAGGATATGGTCGGAGGAAAGCATGCCCGACGAGTGGAATCTTAGTATCGTTTGCCCGATCCACAAAAAAGGAGACCCTTGACTGCCCCAACTATCGGGGGATAAGTGTCCTTAACATCGCTTACAAGATCTTCTCTGCCGTTCTGTGTGAGCGCCTGAAACCATTCGTCAACAACATGATAGGTCCCTATCAGTGCGGTTTCAGGCCTGGGAAGTCCACTATCGATCAAATTTTCACATTACGGCAGATCCTCGAAAAAACCCGAGAGATGCAGATCGACACCCACCACCAATTTGTCGACTTTAAGTCCGCATATGACAGTGTGCATAGAGACGAGCTATGCAACGCCATGTCTAGTTTTGACATTCCTGCCAAACTCGTCAGGCTGTGCAGGATGACGATGAAGAACTCTCGCTGTTGCATCAAGGTCGGTAATGAACTCACCGGGACCTTTAATGTCAAAAAAGGAAGCGCTGTCATGTGATTTCTTCAACATCGTCCTGGAGAAGATCGCGCAAAACTCACACGCCAACACTAGAGGCACGATCTTCCAGAAGTCCGTGCAATTGTTAGCATACGCCGACGACATTGACGTGATTGGCAGAATTCAGCGAGCTGTCAATTAGGCGTTTGTTAACATTGAGATGGAAGTAGCTAAAATGGGTCTGGCGGTGAATAAGGCAAAACGAGGTATATACTGTCCTCAAGAAAGGACATACAACATCCACGTCTTGGACAAAGCGTCTCAATGGACAGCTATAACTTTGAGGTAGTCAAGGACTTTACCTACCTCGGCTTAGGACGACTCTTGCCAACCACTGTTTATTTGGGCTCAAGAACAAACTGAGTACTAGAGCTCGCTGTCGAAGGACCAAGTTGACTCTGTAGAAGACAATGATCATTCCAGTCTTGCTATACGGCGCGGAGGCATGGACAATCGAAAGCGGATGAAGAAGTCCTTGCTCTCTTCGAGAGAAAAGTTCTGCGTGCGATCCTTGGTCTTTTGTGTGTCGACGGGTTCTGGAGAAGTAGATTCAACCATGAACTGTATGGGCTGTACAGCGTCGTGAGCCTAGTTAGGCGTCTACGGATCCAACCTCTACGATCGCGAGGTCATGTAGAACACCACAGCTCCGGCCCGTAGAATCTTTGAATCCGAACCTGTCGGGCAATGCAACAGAGGACGCCCGCGTTTAAGGTGGCACACTCAAGTGGAGATGGACCTCAACCAACTTGGTGTGCGAAATTGGAGACAGCTAGCCATAGATCGCGCTAGTTGGAGAGGCTTCTTGGTTGAAGCCCAGGTCCACCCCGGTCTGTAGCGCGACAAAAAGAAGAAGAATTGGGAGGACTGAGCTTCCAGGAGAAGTTGGATAATCTCTCTCTCCGTCAGTCCCTCTTAAGTGCTTCTACTCACTATTTTATGTCTGCTTAACATCAGATGTCGACACTCGAGGAGGAGGTGTTACTTGGTCTGCTTTAATTGGTGCAGTTTCCTGAGCTGCTGTGCCCGATTTTGTGCAGGTGATAGTTGCTTGAGAAATGGCCAGTAAGTGTGCCTCATGTTATCCTGAGGTTAAGGCTGATCAGAGGCTTAGGGCCTCCTTGGGCCTCCTCCTCCTCTTCTAGGATCGAACCCCATGCTTTAATGAAGTCTGCAAGTCCCTCTTTACTGTGCCCTCCATTTATTTGAGTTATTGTATGTGGATGTTGCGAAGAGAGAAAGGGCAAAAAAAATGGGTTAACTTTTAGCTTCGAAGTTTGATTTCTTAACTCCTGGGCGAGCGTTTATCAATTACCCGCCGTGATCAATCGTCTTGAGAGTTCTTATTCTACGCTAGCCAGCTTGTTATGTCCCTTGTTTTATTCTCAGAGTTGAACGTGAAGGTGTGTAGAGCTTTAGGTACTTTGGTTGAGTAGATATCTGTTGTGTTGATGAAATGTGCTGCTTCATTTATGGCAAAGAAATCGGCCTGGAAGATTGTGCACTCTCTGTGGAGATGCAGGTGTATGTTAATGTCCTACAGTGCCAACTTCTACTCCACTTTCTAACTCCGACCCGTCTGTGGAACAACCTTGAAGGCATTCATACATCCAAGCTGGATTGTTGACCTGTTCTTCTGCTTTTTTTGAAGTCTAACAAAAATCGTGATCGATCTTCCTGAGGCCTTCTAGGCGCCCGTTTACTGCCAAGCAAAGTATTGAACTTTCCCATTCAGTATTTATTTGCACATTTTTTTGCCACCCCTTGACATATTGGCGCAATCCCTTAATCCTTGCTCGTCAGTCTTGACAGATTATTAAGCCGAGACACAATTTTTGACATTCCTCGTCAAATGATGTTGCCCACTGTCTAAGGTTCGAAATTCGATCACACACAGCACGACCAACGACTCCATTCAAACATCCAATACAAACTATGTTACTCATGAGCTTGTCCCATTTACCTGCTAGGCCCGCCTCATTTCCTACCACCCCTCCCGACCAATTGAAACTTAATTACCCTCACTAAGCTGGCATTTAACCAAATCACCGATGGACGCACGCAAATGATGGATCACCCCAGTCCATGGACGCAGCCCAGCACGGCACACGACATCGATTACGTGTCCTTTCACTCGAGAGCCATTCATCTCCTGAAACTCATCAGCTCCATGTATGCGCACATCCACCACCGCACCTCCATCACCTTCATTGTATCAATAATCCAAAAGAGTGCACATCACATGACGGCTAGCTTCAAGCCTCGACCGAATAGATGATCGACATTAATTGGGAATCTGTCGGGGGATGTGTGTAACCGTCATCGGCCCGGGCTGGGATGCAATGCATATTAACTACGTAATTGTTATTCGGGCCCTGATTATCATTTTACAATGCAATGCGCAAATCAAATTCATGTGTACATGCCCTGGCCCGGCGGGCGAGAGACAATGATGGAAGGCCTGGCAAATTACCATGAAATCTCGGCTCAGCGACACTGAGAGGTGTGAGGCGTGCAATTGCAAGAATAATAGATATACAATTTGTTCGACGTAAGACGTTGAACTCAGGCGGCTCGAAGGTGCTTGGGTTGTGTGAACGTGTGGCGGCTGCAAGAGATGTTGAAACATTTGTTTCACCAATTGAGGACGTTTTGATTAATTGGGAAATGGATTTGGAGTCAAATTGAATGGACAGTCCTCGGGTCTATTGATTTCTGGTATTGTTCCTGTTGATGTGCTTTAGGGGGAAGATTTAATCGTGAACTGTTCGAGCTGTACATTGACATGAGACATAGACATCCTGTCTCTGGATGCAGTGCCTAAGATGGCTGGGGCATGTTGACTGCTTGGACAAGAAATAGTCCAGCTCAAAAGGTTTTTTTTTGCTAAGGTCTGGGTCCTTTCGGTACACAAAGTGGTCCAAGCAGAGCGTCGAGATTGTCGGCATTGTTAACCATATTCTCGAAATGATCGTGAAATTAACCTGCCCACAGAATCACTATTTTCATGGTAAGTGGTCACATCGATAACATTATTATTACACAAAGGGTGACCAGCAAAATAAAGGTTGTCTCGTTCGCAGTGTTTATGTATAACTTCACAGTGGCGCCGACGCGGCTCTTTCTCGTTCGCTTGCAACACAACAATCATCGCTCCGGCACTATGTACAGGAACCCATTAGGCTTTGGTGGTGGTGGTGGTTTGTGTCTAGCGACGGATTAAAGCTACTAGTCTGAATGGTGTTCGATTGTTTCTCGCAGATGGCGCTTTAGGTTGGTTTGTGTCCACGTCACAATATTGATTCTGTCTTTATGTCGGAGCTATTTTCATGCCACTACCATGGTTATGTTCAGAATAGCACGTGATGGCCTAACAATTACACTGTTAGTGCTCCAAGGGGACGGTCCAATTCATGACGACTTGGTTCAATCAGGGGGGCGTTGTTTTGGCAATAGCTTCTCAAATGTTGGGCTCAAGTTTGTCTAAAGTGATTAACTTGTTAGCGTAGTCTGAGGACTAAAGAATCGCAAGACGATTGATCGCGACGGCTAATTGATAAACGCTCGCCAAGATCAGTGATCCAGTCGCCATCCTTTCCAGCACGATGAGTAACCCCATATTGTTGAGAATGCTTAATGGGCTAATTGAAATCCTGCAGGGATATAAAATTGATTAATTTTATCAACAAATGGCTTATTCCGCAAAGCAATACCGGAGAAGAATATTCCCCAAAAATGGGGTCCGATCCCTAAGCCAATCATTTAAATTTACTCGGCGCTTGTCATGCCAATCTCGACATTTTTTAACGGCACGCTACTTTGAACGCCACCAACTCTTGGATCTGACAAGAATACAGAGGCTTGCATGCCTAGGTGTCACAGGAGAAATTTCCACTACTCCAACTGCGACATACTAGACATTGACACTTGACTAAATGTAGACAAAAGAGCGGCAGGATCATTCAATCCAAATGCTGACCTTCAATCTGGATGAACTACAAATTGACCAAACCGAAGGCGACTATTTTACCTCATTCCTTGATCACATTTCCCAACAAGTGTGAAATGAACGCGTGAGAAATAAACGCATTAACAATTCGACCATCCACATTTACATGCTTCCCCTAAGTCTAACCGACTCTAACTCCAACTAGTTTTGTGATATGCCGTGAAAAATCGCGGAAGGGGGATTCCATTGTAGTTGGATCGAAGATGCTAAGGTGTGTGCGCGTTTCACAGAATTGTTAAAGGTGCGACATTATTAGGAAACCGTTTATCAAGTGGAGCTGCTTTTAGTCAAAGACGCGTATCATGGGATGATATTACGATTCTAATTAACAGTCAAGCAGTCATTAAAGCAATTTTCGCCTCGGTTTGGAAGGCTCATAGCAAGACCCTTCCTGATCATACACTCTATGTGGTCTAGCATTACATCTGCATCTTCGTACCGAAGCCATCAGCTCTCCTGTTTGCCGTCAAGCTTTCAGCTTAATACAGCAGGACTGGCAAAATAAGATTTTTGTGGACCATGACCTCGGTCCTTCGAGACAGGAGTCTTGAGCCTGAAGTAGTGGCTATTGCAAGGCGATCCTACATCAGATTTCCACTATGGTGTCGCTTTTGTAGCTCACGTTTACCTTGCGATGCAAAAACTGCTTAGTAATATTAATAATATGGGTGGCCCGTAGAGAGCCAGGGCCTAGCTTCTCAGTAACCACTCGTGTTGTGCATGGTATAGTTCTCTCACGAGTGGAAAGGGCCTGCAGTTTCACGCCGACACCGAACCGCCAAGTTTGAGGCTGTCACTGCTGCAACACAAACGCAACGTTCAGCTCCCGACCAATGCTGACCACTCAGTTCCAATCGTGATCACTGCCAAAACTGCACTCCACATCCGACCGCGCCCACTCTCAGCCGTCCCAACAGTGCGTTCGATGACCCCACACTGTGACACGAGCATTGTCAGTGATTCGAAAGAGGTGGGCCGTGAAAATTACTCTTGTCGCACAGAGCAGGGATCGAACCTGCGACATTGAGGTTAGGGTCGACTCACATGCCCACAACTCCACGTTCCACGGAAAACTGCTTGTTAACCTCAAAATGTTGGCTGTCGCTCGTAACGTTTTGTATCATATGGTGTGTGACGGAATGTTTCTGGTTCGACACTTTAAGTCAGCTCATTTCGACTCTTCTTATTCGTCCTCTTCTTTTTTGAGTGGCACCAGAGTCCGGTCTGTACCTAAGTTTCAGTCAGCATACCTCTTCAAATAGCACGATCTTGGGCTAAGCGCCTCCAGTTTCGTACACCCAGCTGATTGAAATCTCTTTCCATCTGGTTGCACCATCGGAGGCGATGCCCTCCTCTACCATTATTGTCCCTCAGTGTTGACATCAGAGACTTTACGAGCCGGAGTGTTAGTGTCCATTACCTCTACATGTCCTAGCCATCTCAGTCGAAATAATCAAATTTGTTTTTATTATCCCACTGTCGTTGTACAGCTCGCACAGTTCGTCATTCAGTCTTCTCCTTGAAAATTCTTCTTCGCAAATGGGACCGAATATGATTCGAAGGATTTTCCTTTCGAAACGACCAAGCATCTCTTCGTCTGCATTTGACATTGTCCACACTTCTGCGCCATACAGCAGGAATGGGACTATCAAGGTCTTATATAGAGACAGCTTGGTTGTCCGAGACAAGTCACTTAGTTAATTGTCACCTAAGTGCAAAGACACAGCGATTGGCGAGGATTATAATTCTTCCATTTTCGAAGTTTCCTGCAGAGCCTAAATAGACAGAGTCTTTTGTTAAAATAGTTTAGTTGTCTAAAACAAACATAACTTGTCATATATATTAAAAGTGTCACTGAATACACTGATTGATTTTGTTGTACTAATGGCGGTAGTTTCCGGTTTTCAATAAAAACTTTCTTCTTCTCTTGAACCTTGAAGTGTGCACCTCGTGTTTTAGTTGTTCAATTTATTAATAACAAATAATAGGTTATGGGCCCAGGCACTGTCGTAACAATTGATAAACTAAAAGGAAGAGAAAATTTCGATGTGTGGAAAGTAGCCGCCAAGTCATATTTGGTGATTAAAGGGCTATGGGGTTGTATGGAGAAGGAGCCAGCGGCTAACAACGCTGAGGAACAGGAGAAAGATCTAAAGGCCAGATCGGAGTTAATTTTGCTTATGGAATCGCAAAATTACTCATACGTAGCAGATGCAGTCACAGCAAAAACTGCGTGGGAAAGCCTAACAAGCGCCTTTGAAGATAATGGATTATGCAGAAAAGTGGAACTTCTCAAGCATCTTGTACAACAAAAGCTCACGGACTGTGATAATATGGAGGATTACATCAATCAAATGGTGACGACATCTATGAAAGTCAGGAAAGCGGGATTAAAGATTGACGACGAAATTGTTGCATCTTTAATGCTGGCAGGACTTCCAGAAAATTTCAAGCCACTGGTGATGGCGGTCGAGAATTCATCAACTAAGTTGACTACGGATGCAATCAAAACATTATTATTACAGCAGAATTATGAAAGTGCAAGTGGCTCAGCGGGACAGGCAATGGTTGGTAAGCTAAAACAAAAAAAAAAATTTCCAAAAACTAGATTTCGTTGTCATGGCTGCGGAGAGACAGGGCACTTTGTCAAAAATTGCCCAGGAAGAGGACATCAGAAGGAGAAGAAACATGAATGCTTGTACACGGCGTTGGCAGCAAGGAGATCGGAATTAAATGAGATTTGGTACGTGGACTCAGGAGCATCGGTCCACATGACAATGCGTGAAGATATTTTGCAAAATCCTAAACCCAGCACACCAAAAGAAATAGTTGTTGCCGACAACTCAAAGCTTCATGTTAGTCAGATTGGTGACGTTAAGATGTCGCTAGTCACCAATAGAGGGAAATTGAAAGCTGATGTCGGTAATGTCCATATGGTTCCGAATCTTTGCACTAATCTGTTATCGGTTAGTCAATTAACAAGTAAGGGTAACACAGTTTTGTTTAACAAAAATGTATGTCAAATCTTCAACAAAAAAAAAGGAGCTTGTAGCCACAGCAAATCAAGTAAACAAAATGTACCAATTGAATTGTGAATTACCAAACAGAAATTATAATTTTGCTTTACGTACATCAGTTAATGATCAGTTGTGGCACCGAAGGCTGGGGCACATTTGCGAAGAAACTCTTAGAAAGGTAAAATCGGCAGCGGACGGAATAATTACTCAAGGAGGAAAGTTGGAAAATTGTGTCACATGCCTCAAGGGAAAGCAAACAAAAGTTCCGTTTAAATCTGAAGGACGACGTGCAAAAGAAGTGTTGGATCTTATCCATTCGGATGTGTGCGGTCCACTCCCTCTTAAATCATGGACTGGCTGTAGGTATTTCGTCACATTTGTAGATGATTTTACCAGGAAAGTATTCGTTTTTCCAGTCAAACAAAAAAATGAAATTTTTGATAAATTTAAAATGTTCAAGTGCTTTGTAGAGAAACAAACTTCGAAGAGGATTAAAATTCTACGTACTGACAATGGTACAGAGTACACCAACACAGCTTTCGAAACATACCTAGCAGCAAGTGGGATTTGGCATCAGAAATCTGCGCCCTACACACCACAACAGAACGGTGTGGCTGAACGCCTTACCAGAAGCTTAATTGAACGAGTGAGATGCATGCTACATGACGCCCACTTAAGTCAGCGATTTTGGGCAGAGGCAATAATGACTGCGGCATACATCATGAACAGAATTCCATGCAGGGACGAAAAAACAACAACACCAGAGGAATCTTTCACAGGTATGAAACAAAATCTAAATAACTTACGAGTGTTCGGGTGTAAGGCTATGGTATACATTCCACAAGAGAAGCGCAAGAAACTTGACTCCAAGTCTATGGAATGCATTATGTTAGGGTACTCAACGGAGTCAAAAGCATATAGGCTTTGTGACAAAAACAGAAACATTATTGTCAGCAGAAACGTGGTGTTTTTTGAAAATGAACATTTTAGTTTTGATAAAGATAACAATGAAAGGAATTATGTAGAGTTATATGCAGATGACAATGCAGATGATGAGATTAAAGTTATTGAATCAAGGGAGGAGATGGTTGAAATTGAACAGTGTTTTGAAGAGGAAGCTAAATCTCAGGAAATACCTATTACGGCTGAAAATGAAATTCGTCGATCTGAACGTATAGCACAAAAACAAATGCAAATTGAACACGGTCTCAGTGCGGAGTTTATCGGCGATTCAGAAACTGTCGATGAAGCTTTGCGCAGAGAAGATTCTGGTGAATGGAGAGAAGCGATGGAAGAAGAATTTCGTTCTTTGCAAGGAAATAATACTTGGGATTTGGTCATGATGGCAAAAGGAAAATCATGCACAGATTGTAAGTGGGTCTTTAAATCCAAAAGAGATAAAGATGGTAAAACTATTAAATACAAAGCTAGACTTGTATGCAGGGGTTTTTCTCAAAAGAAAGGCATTGATTTTCACGAAACCTTTTCTCCTGTCACACGTTACTCCTCAATTAGATTCCTCATTGGACTAAGTGTCAAGTATAATATGAAAATTTCTCAGTTAGACGCCGTCACTGCTTTTCTCAACGGAGAATTAGCAGAAGAAATCTATATGAATCAGCCAAAAGGATTTGATGATAAAACAGGCAGAGTTTGTAAATTGAAAAAATCTCTATATGGCTTGAAGCAGTCTAGTAGAGTATGGAATGAAAAGTTAAATTCAGTTCTTGTAGAGTTTGGATTGAAACGTTGTGAAGCTGATCAATGCGTTTACTACTGGAAACAAGATGAACAAATGATGTTTGTTGCTGTATACGTTGATGATGTTCTTATATTTTACAACAACAAGCATCAGGAGGAGGAACTGAAGAAATTGCTTAAAAATAATTTTAAAATGAAGGACCTAGGGTCTATAGCAATCGATCAATCAGAGTACATTGCAACAATCTTAGACAGATTTGGGATGAGTGATTGCAACCCAGTAAGTACACCCCTTGATCCAAATAAAAAAATATCGTCTAAGATGTGTCCCTCACCTGAGGAAAACGAACCTATTCTAAACGTACCGTACATGGAGGCTATTGGCAGTCTATTATTCGCTGCACAAACAACTAGACCTGATATCTGTTTTGCTGTTAATTTACTTAGCAGGTACTCTGGGAATCCAGGAATGGCTCACTGGACGGCATTGAACGAGTGCTTCGCTACCTCAAGGGAACTATCAACAAGAAACTGGTCTTTACCCCTCAGGACGACGATTTGAAGGGTTATTGTGACGCTGACTGGGCTGGTGACGAAGACGGCAGGAAATCAACGTCAGGATACATCTTCACTATGCAGGGAGCCCCGATTTCCTGGTCTTCAAAACGGCAATCCACGGTTGCACTTTCATCAACAGAATCAGAATTCTTATCGATCGTGATGGCAATACAAGAGTCGATGTGGCTCAAACGCTTGGAGGTAGAGTTATTTCCCGAGGCATCCAAAGGAATGGTCATCTATTGCGATAACAAGAGTGCTATCCAACTTATTAAAAATAACAGCTATTCTCCAAGAACAAAGCACATCGAAATTAAAACACAATTCATTAGAGAAAAAATCGATAAGAAGTTCATTAATCTTCAATTTGTACCTAGTACTGAAAACTTAGCAGATTGTTTAACCAAATGTCTTGTAAAATATAAACTTGAAAATTCAAATAATTTAATGAATATTGAATAACATTTTTATGGAATTGAATCTTTAGTTGAACCTTGTTTTGAAACTATTTTTTGAATGAATTATTTAATGGAACTATATAAAATTATTATTATGTAAATAAGTCATCCTGGGAGGGTGTTAAAATAGTTTAGTTGTCTAAAAGAAACATAACTTGTCATATATATTAAAAGTGTCACTGAATACACTGATTGATTTTGTTGTACTAATGGCGGTAGTTTCCGGTTTTCAATAAAAACTTTCTTCTTCTCTTGAACCTTGAAGTGTGCACCTCGTGTTTTAGTTGTTCAATTTATTAATAACAAATAATATCTTTAACTACATCGAAGCTGTCTCTGTCTATTGCGACACTTTGTCCAAGATGTCGGTGTTAATGGACCTTTTGTGTAGACAGCATGTACTTTGTCTTACCTTCACTTATCGCAAAGACCCAACTTAGCCGCTTCCCTCTCGAAGCTAGCAAAAGCCCAAATGACAGCCTTTTGTGTTCTTCCGATGATGTCAATGTCACCGGCATATGCGAGCAGTTGCACAGACTTGTGAGTGAGCGTGCCTCTTATGTTGACGTCTGAGTTCCGCACGATCTTTTGGATAATTTTGTTACAGACGTCGCATGATGACAGTGCGTCGCCTTGTCTAAAGCCTTTTTTGACATCAAAGGTTTCGGTAAAATCCTTACCAACCTTGACGGAGCAACGGGCAATCTCCATCGTTGTCCTGCGCAGACGGATGAGCAGGGATGCCAAGACTAGACAAGGTGCTGCATAGCTCGTGTCTGTGTGTACTGTCATACGCGGCCTTCAAGTCGGTGAAGAGGTGGTGGATATCGATTTGAAACTCCTGGGTCTTTTCCAAGATGTGCTGTAATTTGAATATTCGATCGTCTCTTCTTCACTGCCTAAAATCACACGGCACTTGGGGAACACGCAACGATGTCGATGTCACCTGCGTCTTCCAACAGTTGGACCGACTTGTGGAAGAAAGTGCCTTCTGCGTTTACAACTGACAGTGGCACTGTCCTTGAAGAAATCACACTTTCCGTGGTGCAGGTTACATGTCCTGGACCCGGACTGCATGGTGCATCGCGTCTGTTTTAGCGAGATGCGACACATACCGGTCACAACTTACAGATATCCGTCATCTCGTCGTATGGCTACGCCCGCGGTGTACAGTCTCTAACGACAGTCCAGCCTAACGCATGTAATTTCAATCCCTTACCACCCACGCTCCTCGCATCGTTGACTCTGCAATCATTTCCTCGGTAAAATTAGCCTCTGCCACGCTGCTGGTCAGTGGTCACACAATTGATGACCACTCAAAAGCACGAGCAGATCAAAATGTGCTCCCTTCGTTTCCAATTTGACTTCTAATCCGCAACGAAACATCATTAACCCACCGATTCAGCGATTGGCAACCAATCGCTCAGTCATCCGGCTCGGACCGCTGCTAAATCTCCGCGATTGATTGTCGACCAATTTATAGCCCCGATGAATGCCATAACTCACTCTCTCCCAAACCAGTGTAATCCCCGGCCCATAGTCGAAATGAATGGGCAACTCAACAGTTCTTACAAAATCCAAATCCGCCCTACATGCCGAACATCAATCTCGCAAGGAGCCCCCAGCAAGCACTCGTCGGCAGGAGGGACAAAATGGGAAAAAGAACAACTCGTGTATCCTTGTTATTTAAATGCCATGCCCGTAATCCGATTTCGACAAGGACTCCATGAAAAATTCAAAATCGACGAGCAGTGCAGAGCGTAAGCTGCCGAGGCATCAATAAACACGAACGGGGGGAACGTGCGACAGGCGACTTTGCCAAATGGAAGGTATTAC
This sequence comes from Eristalis arbustorum, assembly GCA_916610145.1. Classification (NCBI taxonomy): domain Eukaryota; kingdom Metazoa; phylum Arthropoda; class Insecta; order Diptera; family Syrphidae; genus Eristalis; species Eristalis arbustorum. The sequence continues at coordinate 29,754,041 of OU744317.1, forward strand.
CGCACGGACTACGAACAGCGCATGCAGCCGTCTCTGTGCTGAGCTCCTCGAGCTGTTTTCCGATTTGCAGCGAGGCAATCTGAAGAATGCGAGGTGCTTCCAAACTGGAAGGCGATCATCGCTGTGTCGGATTCGAGGGATAAAGCGACTGTCGACGAGAAGGAAACCTTGTCCCAACAAGGCGGCGCGCCGTTGACGTCCTTTAAGCCTGTCAAAGGCAATCCATTGCAGCACAAGTTTCCCGAGTCGTAAAAATCACACACACAGGGAAGTTTTTTTGCACATAAATCCGATCCCCTCGGATGCGTAAGTTTTCGCAAACTAATTCCCAATCCATCCATCGGCAGTCGCACCCAACTATAGTTTTCCCATTAGGGCGCAGAGACACAAGTCGAACATCGAAAGTTTCGTGTTTTCTTTTCGCAAACTGTGCGCGCCCCTCGCCCGCTCCGTATTGAATTTCGCCGAAGGGGAGGGAGGGAGGGAAAATAATCTCGACGTGCAAGCACAAATTAAGATTGTTTCCAACTTCGGAGATACAAGACGAAAATAAACATCAAACAGCGGCGAGGGGACCGTGCTGTAGTGGTTGTGGCGAAAAAAGAACACTCCAACTCTGCAACTCCACTTAAGGAGTTCGATAAAAAACAGTGCTTTTCCTCCGTTTGGGTAGTTTCCTCCTTGGCAACTGGGTTAGTCCACGGCAGACCTTCACTTGTGCTGTGCGCAACTTTGGGCGAGGGAGTGTCAAAAGCCTTGCGAGTTGTGTAACTGGTGTCAAAGCAGGGACGGACGGCAAACGCTTAATGAGGCCAATCCGATGAGAGGAGTCTCTCGACTGAATGCACGCCGGGCTGGATGGTGCCGTGGTGCGGTAGACTTTGCCGGGATTAGCCTAATCCACGCCATCGATCGGGATACGATTTTAATTAATTGAGTTAATGCACACGACTAGGTAGGCAGTGGGGCGGAGTGTGTGTCTGAAATTTGATCGCTGGATTACTGAATGTGGATGGCACAGTCTTTGATTCTGAATATTAAATTTTTTGGGGAAGGGGGATGCTGGCGGTATTGATGCCATAATTGTACACATGTGCTGTAGCAGCGCACACAACTTAATGTAAGTCTCGGTAAAACAGCTCTAGGTTGTCACCACCATTCCGTGTACATTCGCAGCACATTCTGGATGATCCTGTCAGTAGTGTGTTTGTCTTAAAGATTAAGCCATGCGTGGCTTAGTACATCAGCAGCACAGTCAGGACTACAATCGGATGAAATGTTACCTACTAAGCCGACTGTGTATAGCTTAAAGTAAGACAGCTACAGCAGGCTAATCAAGGAGCCGTACGTAATTCGTTGTGTTTCAAAAAACGGCTCCATATGCAGCATCCACAAAAAGGGTGATGCATGAACTGTCAGGACTAGAGTTCATGCGTAGTCTCTAACGTCAATTTTGTCGATTTTCGACCTCATCTTCCAACTGCCACAGCGGCCCTATTAGGCTTGCCTATGACCTCCGAACACCGTTGGTGATGTTATTTAACGTCTATTAACCGATTTTGAGACGATGGTGCGGATTGCTAACATCGAATTTTTCACCCCAAAGGCAATTTTATCAATTTTCGACCTCATATCCTTTAATCACCAGGATAGTTCAGGAATGCAGGTCTTCTCTGAATTTGGTCGTCCCGGGCCACCCTGGCACAACGGGAGATGAGAGAGATCACCAATGAACTTGATAGACACGGTTCGGAGTAAGTAACCACAGCATCCAAACCTGTGCTCATGGTTAGAGCTTCCATTGAGGATTGGACCTCTCGGTACTAAAACCGGCGGTGACATGACTATTCAAGATGCATACAAGATAAGCGCATGCTCCCTTGTTATCTCGCGACAAAAAAAACTGCAGGCAACATACAAGGGTACTAAAGAGCCACGACAACTTTACCACCTACATCGAATTCTGTCGAATTACGGTAGGAAAAAACATGTAAAACACGACATGAAGTAATCGTGATAAGTCGAACGTTGAAAAACACATTTTTATATTTTTTTAAAAACCGTGTATTAGAGTACGTGTAAAAACAGAATTGGACGTACATAAAAATGCTTGGCCTAAGCAATGAATCACCATGCGACGCCTGTAGAGAAGACGATGACACTGCAGATAACTTCCTCAGACACTGTTCTTCCTTTGGTCTGATCAGGTGGCCGTCGTTCAGGGTTGATCAGATGATAGTTGATAACGTAGACTCCTTATCACAGAAGTGCGTTCCGTCATTCCTCTGGAGGACCGTGCATTTTCAGTAAATAGAGGTTACTCCTTGTTAGTACAATGGAGTACTCCAGTGTGGGATTAAAAAAACAACTGACGCCGCGTACCTGCTGTCGATTGCATTGTGTGCTGCCCGCATGCTAACTTGCACGTCGCTGCTTGTTTTCTGTTGAGTGGCTCATATCAAAGGCGCAGCTGATTATTACCCACCAAATCGATTATTGACCAAGTCCTGGGTAGACTAGTAAGTTTCAAATCGATACGATCCATCTTTTTACCGATTCTACGTCTACATCAACCTGCAAAACAGGGGCGTGTCAGTTTTCGTCTTCGTTCGGTGGACCTGGGCCTCAACCAACAAGCTTTCGCCACTAGCGCGATCTCTGGCTAGATGTTTCCAGTATCCCACGCCAAGTCGGATGCGGTCCTTCTCCACTTGGGTGCGCCACCTAAAACGCGGGTGTCCCCGTTTACGTTGCCACACAGGTTTGAATTTGAAGATTCTTCGGGATGCTACTGAATTGTCCATAGGTTTATGTTATTCACATGGCACAGCCACCGTAGGCGTTGGATACGTAGACGCCTAACTAAACCCATGTCGCTGTACAGCTCGTACAGTTCTTGATTGAATTTTCTCCTCCAGAACCCGACAACACAAACAGGAGCATGGATAGCACACAGAACATTTCTCTGAAAGAGACGAAGGACTTCTTCATCCGCCCTCGCGGCGTATAGTAAGGACTGGGATGATCAGGGTCTTATATTAAGTCAACTTGGTCCTTCGAGAGAAAGCTCTATTACTCAATTGCCTCTTGAGCACAAAGAAACAGTGGTTGACAAGAGTTGTCCTACGCTTGATGTCCCTCATATTCTTTGTTTAATTTACTCCGTAGCCGAGGCAAGTAAAGTCCTTGACTACCTCGAAGTTATTGCTGCCCATTGAGACGATCTGTCCGAGACGTCGATGTTGTATGTCCTTTCTTGAGGACAGCATATACTTCGTTTTGCCCTCATTCACAGCAAGACCCATTCACCGCTTCCGTTGGTAAATGCCTCATTGACGGCTCGCTGAGTTCTGCCAATCACGTCAATGTCATCGGCGTATGCTAACAATTGAACGGGCTTCTGGAAGATCGTGCCTCTAGTTTTGGTGTGTGAATTTTGCGTGATCTTCTCCAAGAGGGTGTTGAAGAAGTCACATGACAGCGCGTCGCCTTGTCTAAAACCTCTTTGACACTGAAGGCATCGGTGAGTTCGTTACTGACGTTGATGGAGCATCGGGAGTTATCCATCGTCAGCTTGGCAGGAATGTCAAAATTAGACATGGCGTTGTATAGCTCGCACTACTTGAAATCGAAACAGATGGTGAGTGTCGATTTGCACTTCTCGGGACCTGCCCTAGTTCTGGTCTATTGTGGACTTTCCTGGCCTGATACCACACCGATACGGACCTTCCAGATTAATGATTAATGAACGACTTCAGGCGGTTACACAAAACGGCAGAAAGAATCTTACACGGGACGTTAAAGAGACTGATCCCCCGATAGATGGCGCAGTCAAACGGGGTTTCCTTTCTTGTGGATCGGGCAAGTCTTAGCCTTTTCAGCCGCCAACATTTTGGCTTGAAAAGAAGCTCAAAATGAAGCGCACAAGACTTCGGATATTTTGTACGATTGCTCGGATTTGGATGAAAATGGGTAGACTTGTGATTGGTTGTGAGGTAGACTTTCCCGAAATGAGCACATGAAGTGGATGAACGAAGAATATGCACACGACGAGTGAAGGAATTTTGAAAACCTTTTTCTAGATAGAGGTGACGAACTTCGATCATTCTTAGCGACTTGAGAGTAATGTAGCCGAGAATCATGGACTTATTCGTTGTTTAGGGAAGTCAACCACACCGAAGATTCATATTGTTATATAACAATGTGAATAGTCCATTAAGATCCACAAAGCCATGTTCACAGCAGATGACCTTGCTCATAAAAGAGACACCTTGTGGTGACTCAAGAAGAAATTCCTTACATTTTCTCTCGTATCATCTTCTGTAAAGAAGAAGACGAGTGAGCAGTCGTTTTAGAACCTAAGATCACGTGGGCACTCCAAGCGACGCTGTTCAAATCGCTAATGGACCGTTTGACGTGGCAGAACACCCCAAAGCGACGCTGGAGAATTGAACCTGGGCCTGTCCATTTGGAGATGCGTTTGGATAACTTCGGCGTATGTCTTGTTGTTCACAAGTTGGTTAGCGTACTCTCTCTCTTCTGACAGCCAGCGTGGCGGAAATATCGCGTACATTAGTGAAATATAAAAAGACCCTGAAAAAACCTTAAGAAGAAAGTAAGAACAGATTGTTAATATTCTCAATTGTTTTGCTCAAACATCCTCTAAATGCCCAAACAAATGCGAAACAATGTAAGAATCGTTGCCGCGAGTGCACTGAATGGAATTGCTGTGGGGAACACACGAAACTCGAATATACTGCGGCATGCTCTAAGCTCTAATTCGCGGGCAGTGCAGTGCACTAGTGGACCACAGTGCCGCCGGAGCCGATGTGTTCTCTTGTTTTAATCCTTTCGCTTCAAATGGGCACTACTCCGCTCATGTGTGGCGGTGGTAAGTCCTTCGAAAAGCCGAAATGGGGACGCTGCTTCCGGTGATTAACTACAAAACCCTTTAAATTACATTTACCGTGAAAGAGGATGAAGACTGGATTTTCTAGAGGTACCACAGTGACCCGAATTCAAAACCAAAACCAGAGTACATCAAATATCTTCGCCGTCGATCCACGAACGCACTATCAATGCCACACACTTGTGACTAGGTTCAAGGATGAAACATAGGAGATGACAGGATAGTCTCAAGAGCACTCAATTCTCAGAAACCCCGCCACTTCCACTCAAAAAATTTCAAAAATCCAACCGAACTTACCCAGCTCCTCTAGCCAAATGAAAAATCGAAACTCCTTCGATAAGCCAATTTTCATGTCAATCCGCCGCATCACTACGGCACGGCACGTTGATGGGAACCACGGAGAGCAAATCCCATTCTCGACGTAATGCAATCTGATTTGGGGAAAGGGGCCCCGTTGGCCTGCGGGCGAATGCAAACGGATTTAATTTTCCTTTTACATCTCGACGGCAGCGATGGCGGAAGGACGAGGTCGTTGTCTTCGCCTCGATGTATCCCCGAGAAGACGGCGCGCCGGCGGTGACGTCAGATCATTTCGATTGCATGTCATTGAGTGCGCCCCAGACTCCTTCGTTGGCAGGTGGCTCGCAGACCAGAAAATGATATTATTCCACAACGGAAACGTGATTATTCAGAAACGTATTCATGGGGTTATTAAGATCCCTCGTCGAGTGCATGAGTTCTGGGAGAGCTTTGATCCCCTTTATGCGTCCCGTCGTGTGCACGACGAACATCGCCCTCACAGGGAGAGTGCTCTTCACGAGCTGGTCAAGGAGGGCAGGGAATGCGGATGAGGATGTCCTCACACAAGAAATGAGATCTAATTCGGAACGATGTACGGGCGATTATTTGAATTGTTTCCTCGTTCGAAATGAGAATTCCGAAAACAATGAGATTCAAAGTTGACAGTTTCAGTGTCCCTCCGGTCTGGATGCATGCCAAGGACACCTTCACCAGTGTGTGATGATGTTATTTGCTCTTGTTCTCGTTGTCGTTGTCGTTGTGGTGCTCGTCATCATATTTTTACGAGTGCTTTTTTGTTGTCTCCATCATTGTTGTCCGAGAGCAGTTGCTTCAGATTGCAGCTGTTGTCCGGTGGTTCACAATTGACCACGTCTCCTGTGTCAAATTAGGATGCCAAATGGAATGTAGTTCAAATGTTGGTCCTTGAATAACTTTTTGTTTGATCTACGGAATGACATGAATGCCAGAACAGAGGGGCATTGTGGATGGTCACAGTATATGTCTGTATTTGAAACAATTGGTATCAAGTTCAGGGGGAACTTTGAGATAGCCTGTGGGGAGGGGTGCAAGTCTGCTTTTAGTGGGGCTAGAAGAAGGGCGGGGGCATGAGTGACATCCTCCTGGACTCAAGCTCCACCCTGGCTTCATCTTGCAAAGGAGACAGGAATGTGGCCAAAAATCCAGGATTTCTTGAGCTCAAAATCGTGTGTCTCGTTTGTAGCAAAATAAGGCTAAATTCTACTTAATGATGGTCTTAAACTAGTCTATTCTAGTCTGTGGTGAGTGAGTACATGGGGAATGATATACAATTTGTGTACCCACTTGTAATATGCTTCCAATGACACGAACGCAGTTACGCAGCTGTACGGAAGTTGAGATGTGAGAACCGATTGCTTGCTACAGAGAGACTACAACCCATCACAAAGTCAAACAGCAAAGGTTCGTTTTTGAATGTGTCGTCGTGCAGTCTGTTTCCCGATGAATATAGCAAAGACTCTTGCGATCTTGGTGTCAAAGCTGTAGTATCGTGCGTCCTTCCTAGGAGATCATATAAGTCACCACCAGTGCAGTTGTCAACGTTGACCTCGTGGCGATGTGAATTGTTATTAGGCGTTTACTCTTACAAACGAATCTTAAGACTTTCTGCCTATGTCTGCCTAGAACAACAAATCCTGAAAAAAATAAGTGCCATCCATAGATGTCGCATGTCGGCCCATTTCAACTTACTCTGGGGATATCGCTTCATATCAGCCCAAGGCTTCCGCTAATTCTTCGGATACACGTGGTCTGTTAAGAGATCTCACAATCCGCAGCGAAACCAAAAGCCGTTGCCCTTTCTTTGTTTGCAGGTGTCCGAATCGGAAGCAGTTGGTTGTCTCAAAACTAAATTGGGGTTCAACCGCATGCACAGACCCCAACTTTGCAGGTGAAGGAGCATTCGATATCGTTAACCTTGCTGAGGTTTGTTTTTCTCGTCCCCCGCCAACTCTTCTCCAAAGTCCTCACCTACTTTGAAAAAACCTTTTAGATCTGATCTGAAAAAACCTTTTAGACCTGATGTCCAATTATGTCCGACTAGCTCCCAAAAAGGGCGCAACAGGTAACTGCGCATCATAAAAAAGATATGAGCCCTGGCACAGATGAGCCCCGGCACAGATGCACTCGTCCACCCATGGAGGTTCTTTTGCTTTGGTTTCATAGGTCAAAAAATGTGGCAATCTTTATGCATGATTCGCAAACCTAAGTACTCGATACTTGACAACCTGCATAATTCTACCACTCTCCCCATGGAACTTGTAATTATGCTCTAATCTGCTAGGCTGCCTGTTGGCCTCTTCTTAGTTAATTATGCACGCTTGTTGTGAAGGAGCAGACAACATTCCTGCTCGTCCGAGTTGGTTTGAAAACCGCGGTTTACCCTGATTACGCACAGTCTGTAGACCGACGTCAGCATCAGTTATGCCTATACATGTTGCGCTTTTAAAGATAACCTGTTGGCTAGCGCCACTGTGAGGTACTTGTCGGGTTTTCTGGAAGTTTGCATTTTCCACGGCTCTGGGACTGGTTATGAGGATAGCTTCTGTCTTGTGGTCAGCTCATTCCAGTACCTGCATGTTACGTCATATTAACACTTAGAAATCTAACAGAGATTGGAAAAGAATTCTCATTAGGTGATGCCACTGTGCACTAAATTCTGAGGTAGTCATGCACTTCGTCTACCTCGGCACTAGAGTAAACAGGTACAATACCTCCAGTTTGATTTCGATACTGGTGGTATTGTACAGACGAAGTGCATGACTACCTCAGAATCACGCTGCTTCTTTGGCCTCAGGAGGCAAATGAGTAACAGAGCAATCTCTCGAAAGACCAAGCTGACTCTGATCAACCCTGCTCTGCTCTACGACATGGACGCTATTAATGCGGGTGAAGAATCTTGGTCGTTTTGAGAAAAAAGTTCTGCGTGCGATCTTTGGTAGTGCTTGCGCTAATGGCGTCTGGAGGCGTGAACCTAGTTAAGCGTCTTCGGAGCCAACGCTTAAGATGGCTAGGTCGTGTAGAGCGGATGGACACCACAGCTCCGGGCCGAAGTGTCTTCAATTCCGATCCATTGGGACAACGCAACAGAGGACGTCTTCGAACGAAATGGGGGAGAAGGACCTCAACCAACTTGGTGGATGTAGATGGAGAATTATCGTGCTTTTTGAAGAGGCTCATTGGTTTGAGAACCAGGTCCACCCCGGACTGTCCAAGCAAAGAAGAAGACACTTCAGCTTCACATAGCAACCACATAGGATCTATAGATGCACAGGTCAACTGCAACGCACACCTAATGAGCAATTTCCACTAAGTCCACAAGAAAAAACCTCCTCCTTCAAGCTTCAGTGCAGCAACCACAGCAAATCTTAAATGTGTCCTGTCTCCATCCTCGTACCACACATCCAGAGTTGGCCATCTGGCCATCTTAAGCATTCAAAGCGAATTCGCATGCTTTTGGCAATCCCCAAGAACTCAATCCAATTGCGCAACGTTCGACTGCATCTCAATTAGGCTCCACTCGGCTGCGAGCCTGCTTAAGTCCTTGCCATCCGAAAAGAAACCCACACTCGTCTCGCTCTCCTTATTCTAAATATAATTTTCACCATGAATTATTTCATCCGCATCTTGACTCACGGACCATGCCCGGCACTGGATGTTGGTAATTCGATGGCAAATAAAAGGATACAATGCCTGGACCAGTCCGCCCGGCATCGCCCGCCTGCACTAAGACACAAGCGGCAGGCACTGGCATCCCAGTCCCAGTCCATGCATGCAAAACAAGATTTGAATCATCCGAAGAATCCTGGATGCGACCCGGCACCGGTCCGTCGACGGTTTGGAATTTTCTCAAAATTCCATTTGTTTTGGGTGAAAGGACATCGGGATGGCGACGACCACTGGATGCCGTGCATGTGGGCCACGGTCGCCGAGCGCGGGCACAGTGTGCCTGCAAGTTTGTTTCAGCACGTGTATCGCATAAATCGTCGAGCTCATCAAAAATAAAATGATAAACAATTAGTTTTGTGGTTCGTTTTTTTTCGTTTTTCCTGAAGAGCGGCTCTGTTGTCTTCAGATTTGAATCATTCCAGCTGGATGGTGAGTGCTTGTGGGACCGTGAGCAGATGATGTCGGTCGGGTATCTTTGCGCTCTCCGGGTTCTGTTTGTTTTGTAGATTAGAGTTGTTTTTTTCCAAACGATGCACATTGCCCAGAGGGTGGAGGCGGAACTCTTGTGTTTTTCTTTCAATTCTTTGGTGTGGTTGGCGGTGGATCCGTGCGTCGTCGGGCGCTGGTGGGGAAATGATTTAGTGGATTGTGCAAATTGTGATGAATACTAAAATATTTTCCTCTCATATATATTTCAAAGGCTCCGTTGTGCAGCTGGGGATTGAGGACTTAGTTTGCTCTTTGTTGTCCGTCCCCTCAATAAGCGGTCTTAATTGGGAGTGTATTTGGCAAAGCTAATCATCTGCTGGACGGTGAATGCTTAACGGTCCATTGGTGGGTGTATGTGCTTTCTAGCGACTTTTGGTAAGGAACTCGGATTGATGTTGTTATTAAATTGAAAATCTCTGCTTTCCATCCTCACCGCTACTTTGACAGTTGATAGCAGCCGTATTGTTGAAGATCCATCTGTCAAACAGGCTGTCATTTTGTTCAATCTGTTTCGGCAGCCCGTTTTGTACGCATGTAGCCAATTGTGTGGACTTTGAAGCATAAAGTGCTTAAATTCTCGTGTAGTTTTGCTAGTGGTTGGTGAAAAATTAAGAAACGATTCGGTTATGACTCCAAAGCCCTTTCGCTGTGTTCATAAATGCCTCAAGTAGTTAACACTTTTTGTATGTAAACTACGTCTCACGCGTATTATTGGTTCAAGCTCTCAAAACCCACTACCTCGACGATCATAAGCCAGTATACATCAATGACGCCAGATTGTCGACACATCTCCTGTGGGACATCAATGAAATACAGCAACTCAATAATAAGGGCAAGACAAATTGTGGTCTATGCCTGCCAAACTTGGCTTACAAGGTGGAACCATGAGATTCCAAACTAAGCCAGACTCTACAACTGCAAACTCCTGAGGAGCTATAAGGACGGCTGGACTTGGGACTAAGCTCCACTCCTTGATCTCTCCATGGAGACTCCGTTTCCCCGATCTAGGAATGGTCAAGATGACAAGTGTGTCCTTTCCAGTGAAGCTTATGAGGAATTTCTGCACCTTTCGAGAAGAAGGGTGGCGCTACAGTCCGTAAAAAGCCAGAGTCTAGCTTCTCAGCAACCATTCGTGTTGTGCTTGGTATCGTTCTCTCACGACTGGACCTACAGTTTCATGCCGACTCCGAACGGCCAAGTTTGAGAAGCTTCTTCTAGACAGAAGTACCGTGAAAAATTGTTTTTTTTAGCACAGACCAGGGATCGATCCTCCGATTTCGTGGTTCGAGTGCGCAATGCCACGGGCCACCACAATGCGATCAGCTATCGAGGGAAAAGTTCTCCTTAACAAGACGTACCATGTCTTCTTGACTACTTCTGTGGAGGAACAAAATGTTAGAAAAGCGGGCAGCAAAAGGAGGCATTAATTGACTTTATCTACCTCGACTTCGCTGTCTTCAGTAGTTACAGCACCGATATCAACCCAAGCACCACACGCGTCCACCTTTGTTTCCCCGAGGTCAAGTGGCTGGCGAGTGATGCAACCAAGCTAATTTCTTCCAAACGTGCTCGACTGGACAGGAGGCGTTGGACAATACAGTCTTTTCGTGGAGCAGTTTCTACAGACGATGTAAAGTTTTATATGCATTAGAGGTGCTCGAAGGAGAAAATTTAACTAAAGACTGTATGGCCACTGCCAGTCAGGCATCCATTGAGCACGCAAGCGGCTTAAGACTAAAGAGCCTTCCTCTGAGGACTGAATAAGGCGAAACAGGCCCGAACACAGAAGTAGATGTGGATCTCCAAACACTTGATGTGATTATTTGGAGACCGCTAGCGAGGGATCGTGGTCCCAGAGAGGATTGTAAATTGAGACACGGTTCCATTGTACCATCAAGTGAACTAGAACAACTTTGTGAATCATAATCACAAAATGTGGGTGTAATATACCACAATTTGACTAATTTTCTATTTATTAGTCTTTATGTAGAACAAGTGTACATCCAACTAGTTTCAAGCATTTTTGTCTAGTAGGTAAGTTTGTTATGAATTCGAAATAAAAATATTAAAATGAGTCTTTATTCCACAACACTCACTTTTACAACGCCAACTGTCCGCGTCACACCTTGTTATCAGCTAAAAATACCAATACATTTAGATAGTCAAGTTATTTTGGCAGAAACTGCAGCAAGGTTGGATACATTCTCCTGGCCTTCTTCATAGAAGAAAACAAGTAAAACCAAGAAAACGTTTCAATGAAAACTACTCCCAATCTAACGAGTAATTTGGAAGACCAAGCACTGAATTGGACTGAAAACTTTGTTTTTCTCTTCAAATGCACGGCAGCGAAATGACAACCCTTTATTTCGAATGCGTGCAGCAATTCAGTTCTTATCTCCTCAATTTTATCAGATCCGTCTATTGAACATCAGACTCAGTCCTTTTTAGGTTGAGTGCGAATGGCATAAGTTCACAAGAAAGGAGGCCCCTTTGACTGCGCCAACTATCGAGGGATCAGTTTCCTTAGCATCGTGTGCAAGATACTCTCTGCCGTTCTGTGTGAACGCCTGAAACCCTTTCTCAACAACCTGATATTTCCTTATCAGTGCGGTTTCAGGCCAGGAAAGTCCACAATAGACCAAATATTTACACTTCGGCAGATCCTGGAAAAGACTCAAGAGATGCAGATCGACACCCACCACCTATTGTCGATTTCAAGGCCACATATGACAGTGTGCATGGAGACGAGCTATACAGCGCCATGTCTAGCTTTGACATTCCTGCCAAACTCGTCTGGTTGTGCAGAATGGCAATGGAGAACTCTCGCTGCTCCATCAAGGTCGGTAACGAACTCACCTAGACCTTCAATGTCAAAAAAGGTTTTAGACAAGGCGACACGCTGTCATGTGACTTCTTCATCAGCATACTTTAGAAGATCGTGCGAAACTCAAACGTAAACACCCGAGGCACGATCTTCCAAAAGTCCGTTCAACTGCTTGCTTACGCGGACGACATTGACGTGATTGGACGAACACAGCGAGCCGTCAATGAGGCGTTTGCTGGCATTGAAGCGGAAGCGGCTAAAATGGGTCTAGCGATAAACCAGGCCAAAACAAAGTACGTGCTGTCATCACGGAAAGACGCACAACATCGACATCTCGGACAGAGCGTCTTATTGGGCAGCAGAAACTTTGAGGTAGTCAAGGACTTCGTCTACCTAGGCTTCGGTGTAAATAGGGACAACAACACCAGTACCCAGATCAGCTGGCGAAAGATCGTGATGGCTGGAGAGGCATGTTGGTTGAATCCCAGGTCCTCTCTGGACTGCAGTGCCAATCAATGAAGAAGAAGAAGAAGTGAATGACATAAGTTTGTTTGTTGGCGAAATAATCTCGAAGAACGAATGAAGTGTGATGTGGTGCATGGTCCCCAATGGTGATCATTGATCAAAATCTAAGAGATTTGACTTCTTTCAGGCACACAACGTGCTTTAATATGCTCTACACCGATTCAATATGTACACTAGACGCAAGGCCTCTAAATTGCATTTTGAGTTCTATATCCTTGAATTCAAGGACGCCTTATAGCAGTCATCTGTTGAGGTTGATGAACATACTGAGCGACGTAACCATTTTGTTGTAATTTTGTCTGTTCTGCGAAGGCCTTGTCCAACACTCAGACATTTCAACAAAATCAGGGATATAAAGTGTGATTTTTTAAAAGCAATTTATTAAGACTACTCTGAAGTGCCACATGGTTCCAAGTGATCTCCTTGTCTTCTTCATAGAAATTAAATGTTATCAAGAAAAACACGAGGCACTGGCAACCGATGCTTTGACCATAAGATTAATTTAGAAAACTGAAGATTTGGATTGAAAATCACAAAAGAATCCTGCAAAGCATATCCACACGGTGTCGCCACTAAAAGAAAAAATGTGAAAAATCTTGTGAAGACCTGTGTCCATTTACCTTCAAAAATCATCATCGCCTCTAGGAGCTCCTTGTGGACCCTAATGATGTCTGCTGCGATGAGCGCACATGTTTTTGATCGCTTTTGCCACTGCGAAGCGGAAGAGCACTTCGCTCCTCCTTAAAACGAGACTGACTTTGATTGCAGCATTGTTTCTCAAAAACGAACTGTGTCACCTACAACCACAGGCCAGCACGGCTCTCGACGAACCGAGTGCGCTTTGTGAAGCACAGTCTGCGTAGTTTTTCCTTTGCGGTGTTTATTTGTGTTCTCCTTGCGGACATTGCAGTCACTTTCGCCGATGGCTTGTGGTCGGGACCCAGTTTCCTTTACCTTTGTCGGCTGGCGGTGATTTTTTTGTTCGCCCACAGTCGCCGCAGATGATTAATGCTGGCCCCAAATGAAACCGCCCGACACCCACAAGCCGTCGCCCGGGTTAACCGCAGCCAATAATTCAATTAGACGAAAGGCAAGGCCCTCTCTCTACGAGCGACGACTGGGCATTCAACACAATTTAGGTCACCGCAATCGAAGGTTGAGTTGAGGGATGGCCAGGGTGCAGACGATTTGCGCGCAAAAGCATCGATTGCTGTTCGATGTCGATCTTTTAACGAGACCCGTCTGCCGACGTGACACGTCCGCACAGCCGGCGATTCAACGCAAAGCAATTGAGTCGGCAAATAATGCAAAGCCCCTTGGAATGCTCGCCCAAACTGCGGGGAGGGTGTCTGCGGAATATTGATTGAAGGCATTGATGGCACGGTCGTGCGGGTATTCCGTCGGCTCGCTGTTGTCGAAATAATTGCTCAGGTGTAATAGGTTCATTCATCGGACGAGCGGGTCTATTCTGTGGGAGCGTCCGAAATGTGTTCAAGGACGAAACCATTCGTATTTTTTTTTTGCATTAAGGATTGTGATGACTGAATTGAGGGATAATTAAAGACCTGTACGTGATGGCCATGTGTCGGAGGGGTGGGCTCTATTCGTCGCCCAACTACTGAGGCGGCAGAGCGTACACAAGGAGAATTTGTGAAGTGGGTGCATATTTATGGGATTCATTTCTGGAGATGTTGGATGCCTTGTTCTGTCGAGGAGTATTCAACTAAAAAAATCGAGGATTTCTTAAATTCATATTTTGTAGCACAAAAGCACCGAAGTCCACGACGCTTCTTGTAAATCATTGATGAGGCAATCCCATGGCTAGTGTCAAGTAGTCAGTTGCCTAAACTTCGCCTTAAGACCGTATACACACAGCTTCGATCACTGGAATGGTCCAGCACTTGAAGAGTATGATGTAATGGGCTTAAATCGAGTATGTGTGGCGAATCCTAATTATTGACAGGAGGGTTATTGAGGTCCTATGGCCTTAATGTGCCGAATTATCTCATCCTTTAGCTCTTGAATTGTTGCTGGCCTATCGACGTACACCCTTTCTTTCAAATAGAAAAAAATCCAACGGTGTCAAATCACATGATCTTGGCGGCACCAAATGAGAAACACAGCCATTGAATTTGTCGCTCAAAAGAGCCATTGTTTCGTTAGTTGTGTGGCAAGTGGCATCGTCCTGTTGAAACCACATATCGTCCACAATCATATCTTCCCATTCGGTCCATAAAAAGTTCGTTATGATTTCACGATAACGAACACCATTCACAGTAACTGCCTGACCGGCCTCATTTTGGAAAAAATACGGCCCGATGAACTGCACCAAACAGTCACTCTTTGTGGGTGCATTGGTGTTTCGACAATCACTCTTGGATTATCTTTCGCCCAAAGGCGGCAATTCTGCTTGTTGACGAATCCACTGAGGTGACGTGTAATGTGCCTCATCACTGAAGTTGATTTTCTTCGAAAATTGATCATCCACTGTTGCCATTTCCTGCCACCATTTTGACCATTGACGACGCTTGAAATGGTCAAGAGGCTTTAGTTCTTGAGTCAATTGCACCTTGTAAGCGTGTAAATGCAAGTCTTTATGCATTCATCAACGAGGAGCGTGAGAGGTGCAATTGTTGGGCACGACGACGAGTTGAGGTGGACGGCTCTTAAGCCATACTATCGCGAACAGCAGCAATATTATCTGCAGTACACGCTGTACGAGCATGCCGATTTGCTCAAATTTTTGCACGATTTTTCCGATTGTTCGCACATTTGGACGATTAAATTGACCGAAAAAACCACGATGTGCACGATATGCATTTTGATTTTAACGCCCATTTTCTTAATAAGCCTGAATAACTTTAACGCGTTACTCGATTGTGTATCGTTCCATGGTTCAATTTGAGTTAGTCTGAAATTAAGAAACGTCAAATGAAATTTCACATTTACATTTAACATCGGTCCTTAAATTTAAGCACCCTTTATCATGCCCTCTGGAGAGGTTTGTTGGCTGTCACCCAGGTTCACCCAGGTTTACAAATTATGCGGAAAAATCTGTAATTGTCTGAGGTGGCAAGCCCAAGCAAGCTCGATCCATGGAGATTTGTTTTTTATTGTGTTAAATTTTGAAAGTACGATACCGTCGACATCTTTCATCTCTAAGTGACAATTTCGCTATTTTGCAGTCACGGACAGTTCCACATCCCATCTTCATTATTGTCCGAGTTTTCTTCCTCAGATGGTAGTATATCTGCATCTATCGGGGATATGGTGTAAAATTGCAAACTCTTCTGTCAAGCATGCGCATATAGTAATGGCACTAGTGATCGGCCACTTTAAACCTTCTTAAATACCACTAGGTCTGCAATGGCTGAGTTTTTAAAGTTTAGAGAGGTTTTCGTATAAATTTACAATTTCGAATTAACTACGGGGACAAATGCTTAGGTTACATCGACTTACTGAAGTCTTTTCTTTGGACTGTTGGACTGTTGGATGAATGCTTCTATTTATAGAGGTTTTCGAAATATGGAGGTTCGAATGATCAAATGATCAAAAGTTCACTTAGTTCATAGCACATGTGTGGCCACAGGTATTTGTTTTCTCAGTTGTTCGACTCGTGGAGGGCCTGAACTCTGAACCTCAGCTATATATAAGCAGCTGCCATTCATCGTTGACATACTGTAATCGGTGTTTCCAGTCATCGGGACTAAACAGTTGTGCTTCCCCGATGCGATGGCTTGTTCTTTTAACTTCGGTTCGGTTTTCTTTTCGTCCTCGAACCCGAAGGCTCAGATTCGAATTGCGATGAACGTTGCCGAGTCAGTGCCGTGTACGAATTTTTACTTCATGAAGTACATCTGCGTATGGCCCGCGGAGTTGTGCGTATGTGCGTCAACTCAATCTCGACGTCGTAGGTTTGATCCCTGCTCTGTGCGACAAAAATAATTTTCATGGCAATGCTGTCCACAAAAAGCTTCTCAAACTTGGCCGTTCGGAATGGATACAAGACTGTTGGTCCTTTTTTCTCGTGACAGAATAATAGCACGCACAATACCAATGGTTGCTGAGAAACTAGGCAGGGCTGTAGCGCCACCAATATTATTATAATATTGCCCCAGCACCACGATCCTCACTGGGAAAGGGCAAAACTTCCCCAGCAACCACTCGTGTTGTGCGTGATTTTATTCTCTCACAATGGGAAGGGATCTAAAGTTCTATGCCGACTTCGAGCAGCAAACTTTCAAGTGCGTGAAGTGAACGCACCTGTTTTTACGCCCACGGGCACCTAATCAAAACTTTTCACGGTATTAGCCCTTGGGCTTATAGGCAGGTGCATCGATTGCATATTAAGGCAGCTATTTGTAAAGCTAATTCATTTTTTTAATTTACTTTTTATCACTCTTTCGGCGGCGCTGCTCGAGTCGTGAACGATTTAGTGGATGAGTGTTTTGATAGCAGCTAGCAGCTGTTCAGTATAAGAAAGTTGTATGGAAAGAAGAGTGAAGTGTAGTGACTTTTGAATAAATAAAAAAGCTACTTTAAAACAACAGTGCGATGTTTCGCGAACTCTATATTGCAACTGACGCCTGGAGAAAAACGTAACAAGGCTTTAATGCGAGAGTAACATGGCTGAAATACATTTGCATCATAAAATAATGTTGTCTCAATGAAGCATTGTCATTCGACTTATAAACTTTGTAGTAAGTGAAGAGAGAATAACCGAACATGAAATTGCATAGGGTGGTCAATCTGGTGGACCACATTAAAAAGCGATTTTCCGATAATATGCAATAATGTGTGAACCTTGCAGGAAAGGAAAGTCGACAATAGACCAGACCTGTAGTGTGAAGATCCTGGAAAAGACCAAGGAAATGCAAGTCAACACTCACCATCTGTTCGTCGATTTCAAGGCCGCATATGACAGCGTGCATAGAGACGAGCTATCCAACGCCATGTCTAGTTTTGACATTCCTGCCAAGCCCGTCAGGTTGTGCGGGATGACGATGGAGCTGCTCCGATGACATTGACGTGGTTGGTAGAACTCAGCGAGCCGGAAATTAGACGGAAGAGGCTATCGGTGAATGAGGGCAAAACGAGGTATATGCTGTCCTCAAGACAGGACACACAACATCCACGTCTTGGACAGAGCTTCACAATGGGTAGCTATAACTTCGAGGTAGTCAAGGACGTTACCTACCTCGGCTCCGGAGTAAATTGTACAAATAACATCAGTACCGAGAGCAAGCGTGGGATATGCCTTGCCAACCGCGGTTTCGTTGGGCTCAAGAGACAATTGAGTAATAGAGCCCTCGTGAAATCTATAGGAAGCACACCAATGCTGCCAAACCTCGCGAACGTGCTGTTGTAATTTGGCCTTCATACTGCGTCCATCGGTACTTACTGCTGCCTTCCATCGGTGACGGTCCTGGGCACGATGCTTCCAGTCATCAAGGCCAAACTGTCTTACATCCGCGATGACTTGGTCTTTGTACCGGAGGTTCGGTTGTCATCTCCTTCTCGAACCAGTAGGCTCGGATTCGAAGACCCTCTTTGCTGGAGCTTTGTTGTCCATTCGCTCGATGTGCTCGCTCGATTTTTGGCTTCCGGACATCCTTGTACAGCTCGTAGGGTTCGCGGTTGTGTCTTGTCCACCATTCGCCTACCTCGCAGACGGGACCATATATCCGACGTAGAATTTTTCTTTCGAAGGCACCAAGAATCATCTCTGCAGTCTTGCTAAAGTCCAGCTATCGTTCATCGGCGTGACCCACAAGAATGCAAAATGCCCAAAACTGTGCTTAGGCAACCTGTGGAAGGCATTAGAAGCACGGAAGGGCGTGCGAGTTAAATAAGGATTCAAGCGGCTTGAGTCTTTAAAAAGCAAACGAACTTTATTCATCGAAGAAGCCTCGATACTCATTGTGTTCCTTACAGATTTGTTATTCTTTCGGCGAAAGTAGCATGATCGTCTGGGCTGTCTTCATGCTGGTATTGATCGTAGCTGCTGTCTTATCAGTTTTGGGGTATGAGTGTGTGGTATCAATTACTGCTGAGTCGTTATCTTTGGCGGCTGAACGTTTGGTTTTACTATTGCTGAGTGTATGTCGTTTCCTCTGCTGGTAGTCTTCAACTCTGAGATAACCTGCGCGTGTTTCATATTCTATCTTACTTTTTGTCATAAAATGTGACTAAGAGAATACACAAGATCATCTTTCTTACTTACTTAAGGTGGCGCTACAGTCCGGCGTGGACCTGGGCCTCAACCAACAAGAGTCTCCAGCCAGCTCGGTCTTTAGCTAGCTGTCTCCAGTTTCGCACGCATAGTTGGTTGAGGTCCCTTTCCACCTGCGTGCGCCACCTGAGTCGCAGTCTTCCTCTACAGCGCCGTTCCTCGGGCGTGGACTCGAAAACTTTTCGGACCCGAGCATTGGTTTCCATCCGCTCTACATGACCTAGCCATCTCAATCGTTGGATCTTGACTCTTCTGGCTAAGTCGATGAACAGCTCGTATAGGTCGTCATTATATCTCCTCCTCCACTCACCATCTATGCAGACGGGACCGAAAATCACACGAAGAATTTTCCTCTCGAAGCAACCAAGAGCTGCTTCATCCGCTTTTGACAAAGTCCATGACTCAACGCCATATAGCACTGGGACGGTAAAGGTCTTATAAAGCGTTACCTTGGTTGTTCGAGAGAGGGCTTTTTTTACCAATTGCTTTCTTAGCCCAAAGAAGCACCGATTGGCAAGAGTTATTTTTCGTTTGATTTCAGCTCTGGTGTTATTGTCTGAGTTGATAGCGGTTCCTAGGTAGACAAAGTTTTTGACAGCCTCAAAGTTATATCTATCTGCTGTGACGTTCTGACCGAGACGTCGGTGTTGGATGTCCAATCTCGTTGACTGCATATACTTGGTCTTACCCTCGTTTACCGCTAAACTCATCCTCGCGGCTTCCATTGCAATATCCACAAAAATTTCATTGACATTACGCTGCGTTCTTCCGATAATGTCAATATCGTCAACATATGCGAGCAGTTGGACGTACTTCTGAAAGATTGTTCGTCTGGGGTTGACGTTTGAGTTTTGAACAATTCTTTCAAGAACGATGTCGAAAAAGTCGCATGACAGTGCGTCGCATTGTCTGAATCTGTTTTTGACATCAAAGGTCTCGGTTAGGTGTATTCGGTTAGATGCATTCTCCATCGTCATCCTACACAAACGGACGAGTTTGGTAGGGATCCCGGAACTAGACATTGCTCTGTATAGCTCGTCTCTATTGAGGTTATCATACGAGGCCTTGAAATCGATGAAAAGGTGGTGGGTATCTCCTGTGGGAATCGGTTAGCCACTGAATGGCGTCAACCTGACGATGCCCAGTGTTGCAACTTTTTCTACACACCAATTGTGCTTATTTTACCTCCAAGTGGTAGTCATCGGGTATTGGTTGTAGTTCACCCGAACTCAACCTGCCAAACTTATGAGTCTTGTCCTAGGAGGTACAAAAAAGGAACTGGTCCGCCAGGTTAAGGGTTGTGCCGTCGGGGTAACTGCCCGGCCACACAAAAGACTATACTTACGAAGCAAAAACAAGCTCCGGAAACGGATGATTTTACTGATGACGAACCCTGCAAACACAAGATCGTCGTGACTACAAATTTCTCAAAGTGATGTATATTTTGTGTGACACGAGTAAGGTAGCAGGGGTGAATACAAGAATACACATGATACTAGGACATCTTAAATAACTAATGTATAAGACAAGGCTTAAATTATTATTCTACGGTTGCACAGCCGTTCTGTTTACCCCAGAAGTCGAATTGGCTCCATCTCCCCCACCGTAGAACTGCAGAAACCTTATTACAATGCCGAAAATAAATCCGTTCACGAAGGCAAATGCAAACCGCATGTCAATGTTTCCTAGTCGATGCACCCGAGTATGCAGCCCGTGCATGTGTGCTTGGTATAATTCCAAGACCATCTGCAAAGTCGTTCATCAGTAGGTGCAGAAATCGCCAATTTGAAACATACCTCTCGCTCCAAATCCAAGCCATTCAAGAATTTTTCTGCATCAACTGTGCCCAGCATATGATCTTGAAAGCGTGCGTTTGCCTCCGCCAGGACGTTCGACAGTCGCGAAATCACATACAAGCTGTGCCAGTGTTGAACAAATACCGGAATCTTGAAAAAAAATATCGCGAAGGTACTAAGGGGATCCCACTCACCGTGATATAGAGCCGAGAAGACTGAACACAGACTGTCAACTTGCGCGATTGCATTAAGGAAGCTTATGTAGTAGATGTGCGTGAAGAAGATGTCCAATTCTCTTTTGACGCAATGCACCTGAAGAGAGGTCTTCAGAAAGAGCCGACAAGCCCTCTGCAAACGACGCGGGCCAATGTGCGGGCTCTGTACCGCCAAAAACTCATTCATCTTCAAATAGACACACACGAGCACTGTCTGAGAGTACACATGGCTGAGGTGGATCAAGGTGGTTGCAATCCACACAAAGGGCTTTGTCAATAACGCTGTACTCCAGAAAAAGCATTCAACTGGGTGTGTATAAAAGAGTGTGTCTACAGTTATGTACACGAAGTACATGAGTGTAGGCAGCTCTATTATTGTGATTACTCCGAAAACGACCATAATCGAGATCTGCACAAATAGAGCACTCCGAATATTGTCCTCCACAAACAACTTGCAATCTGTTCGCGATGCCACGCGTTGGAAAATCGAAAATAGTTGGTTAATCGAGGGCAGGGCGGTCGAACGCAGCCTCTTAAAATTCACTCCGATCAAGAGCCCGGCGGCTACAGAGCAATAAACGTCAAGGACAAATGCGAGATCTTCCACGTTGTTAGCACGGACATCGAATTCTTTGAAAACATTATTTGTGTACAAGAAGACAAGTCCTGCTAAAAAGTAGATTACACAGGCTCCACTGATGTAGGCGAGCGATGTGTATACAGCTGATGAGACGGTCGATAAAAGTCTTGACGGCTCGCAGCTCACTCTCAAGGGGTTGAATGTAAAATTGATCAGTCCCAAATGGTGACACAATGTGTACAAAATCTTTAAATGCGGTTTGATTGACGTATTGCGGGCCCGTCGTCGGTGGCCACCCATTTTCGTAACTTTCACCGAGGTTGACTGAAGTTAGGAGACGGAAAATGGGCCAATATTCTAACCACTCCGTAAATGTAGGAGATTAAATGAAATTGCCTGTCGAGTGGCATTAATGGGGGATAGTTTGGTGTATAATTACATTAATTCTATTATTGCTCTCCCTAGGCTCAAAACGAGTCGGAATGTTGGAAAGCTATTTTCTGTTTGGAACTGATATGTCCGACTAGTCACCTGTTCCATATTGGAACACAGAACTGCAGAAAATTCGCAAGGAAACAAGAACACTTATAATGCGTCATCCGGAGGAGGTCTGGAACTTGACAGATATTAAGATCGAATACCATGCCAGGATCAGGGTGCCTTGTCGAGCAGCCTCTGAAATGCCTTATGACCTAAATTCTTGGTTCGATTGAAAAGCTGGTCATCCCCTTAACATTCAATGCAATGTACGATTTGAGGTGCTTTCCTTTGAAAATGTTTGCGTTGCTTGCTTACTGAGTCCAAGTAGACCGATGATGGCCATATTTCTTTTGTTTTAAGGAAGGTGGTGCCTTCTAGCCATTTGTCATTAGTGGTTTAGTTCTGTGAATCTGAAGAAGATGGTAGGCTGTAGCGATCGGCACTCCTGCTATTAATAGGGATGAGGTTGTACGGCACCTGGGGAGTTCATCGGTTTTGCACTTTCCTGGTATGTCACAGTGTTCCGGCACCCACATGAGGTGAATGTTAAAATGCTCAACCATGTCGTTAAGAGACTGCAATTAAGGGATGTTTTTGATTAGAACAGGACATTGTCCGGAGATTTTACTTTTTTACTGACTATCGGAACAGATGCTGATATCCCCTTTTGATATCACGTTGTTTTTAGCCATGACTACGCCTCTTTAATCGCTATGGTTTCGGTCTGAAAAACGCTGCTGTTTTCAGGGAGCGTCTTGGGATTAGACACCCGCGCCCACCTTCGCCTTGTCTTCGATCTATCTGTGAAAATACGCAGAGGATCACCCAATATTTGCCTGTCAGACATCCAGTTCTATCTGGAAGGAATACTGATCGACAATTTCTTCTCGAAGATGGCCTGGGGTATTAGACGGTCAGTGTCGCTAGGAAGGAAGTTGAATTACTTGAGATTGGTTGAGTTGAGTGATTTTGAGTCTCTGGGTTGTGCTGGCTACTGCACATGCACATGATGAGGGTTTTCCGATATTTTATTGAGAAAACGATTTAATACATCGGCTTTACAATTTTTTACACCGAACAATGTGCTCCATCTTAACAGATATTGTATTATGGCTTATCCGGATTGAAGTTTGTTTCTACGGTTAGGTTCCTTTCGAATGGCCTTCCGCTTCCTTATGTATTTCAGAATAGTTCCGCTCAAAAGATGCCATTGTCCGCGAAGAAATGAAATTGGTACTGTAAGTTGTGCGAAAAAACTAAACCAATTCCATATGTTGAAGTAAAGCAAACTAAGCATATTGTACCTATAATACTGCTGTTCATAAAAACGAAAGTATTTGCTTCAGTTTTGGGGATGGCTTGGCTGCCACGTTGCATTTTTGTCCAACAACGTATGAAGCCGCTCAGCAATGTTTGCCTTATTCGGCAAAGATTAATGATTTATCAATTCCTGCCGGTTGTTCATTTTTGGAGACAGTAGGCATAGTCTCCAAACTTTTTGATTGGCAAAAAGATCCCGCCACTGTGGATGACGTACTCGAGAAATAAAACTGAACTGACGCCAGATCAAACTGTCATTTATCTTCTCCTTGTCGAAATCCAGCGGTTGAAAGCTTCTTCGAGTGTTCTAAGTAGAAGCTGCGAGTTCTTCGAAATGATGATGATATCATCATACGTGGTAAACTACAGTGGTGTCTCGTGGCGTTGTGGGTATGTGCGTTCGATTCCTGATGTGTACGACAAAAATACTTTTCACGGCGTCTTCGATTCACTAACAATATTCAAAGAATATTCATGTCTACAAAAACCTTCTCAAACTTGGCCGTTCAGAGTTGACGTGAACCTGTAGGTCCCTTCCACTCGTGAGAGAACAATAGAACGTACAAATAGAGTGGTTGCTGAGGAGCTGGCGGAACTTCCGACTCCGAACGGCGAATTTTGAAAAGGATTTTTCATACGAAATACCCCTTGAACATTGCCAGCGAATCGACGGATTGTATTTCATGCACATAAACAATGATTATTTCCTTATTTTTTTTTTGCATTATATCCTTCTGATGGTGATTAAATCATGGCTTTGTAGCTCTTTAAAAACATGCAGCCATTCGACGTAATATGCTCGCGTTCCCCAAAATCTTACAGCTAATCGTTACCACGGACCTTTTGATTGAAGCCACATGCACCAACGAGTTTACCACATCCAACTGTTGTTGCTTTCATTACCGAAATGTGTTCTATGACGATTCTTAATTCCCCTCGGAAAATTTGACGTCCAGCATCCACTTTTATTGCATGAAAAGAATTTACTTGTTTGCCATGAGAAGAGTGCATTCGTGCCGTCGTTCATAGATCCGAAGTTAAACTTGATCCTTGATCCACGTCCAGTTGATCCACGGACGTTCTCTCGAGCTACCATAGCCAGAAGACTTCTTCAACGTTCAGCAATTTGGAATATCCACGGCTCTCAAGATTCTCGAGCTATGATCCATCGTCAGATAGAAAACCAGGTGCTCATGCAATTTATTTCAAGCCATAATTTAGAAAAAGACAATGAAAATTGTCACTATACACACCCAACTGATCAACTTGGCTACAGACCCATGAAGAGTTTATCATTTTCTTACACCTGACATGTAGTAAATACAGAGTCTTCAACTGTATTCAATGTTAACGCCTGTAGGAGAATTCGTCTTATGTTCATGATCATGAGCATGGAACTGCAGAAACCTTATCACATTGCTAGCAAAAAACTCGTTCAAGAAGATGAACGCAGACACCATGCCTACACTTTCCAATCGAGTGTGCATGCCATGAATGTGAGTTTGGTATAATTCCAAGTCCATCAAAAAGTATCCACATCGCCTATTTGAAACATACCTCTCGCTGTACATCCGTGGCACTTAACAACAACAGCGCCTGAAAGCGTGTGTTTGCCTCAACCAGCTTACTTGTCAGCCGACTAATCATATATATAGTTTAGCAAAACGCCACCCAGAGAGAGAGTTCATGCTTCTTATCGTAGTGCAAATTTATGACCATTGTGCAGAGATTTTCGACTTGTGTGTATGCATTCAGAAATGTTATGACGTAAATGTGCGAGAGGTCCAATTGTCCAATTCCTTCTGGACATACACCTGAACAGTGATTTTCAGAAACACGCGACAAACCCTCTGCAGACCACGCGGGCCAATGTGCAGACCGTTTGCCTCCAAGAACTCATTCATCTTTAAGTAGACACACACCAGCACTAGCGGAGAGTACACATGGCTAAGGTGGATTAAACTGGTTGCCGCACTTACGCCGGGCTTTTATA
Organism: Eristalis arbustorum; assembly: GCA_916610145.1. Lineage (NCBI taxonomy): Eukaryota > Metazoa > Arthropoda > Insecta > Diptera > Syrphidae > Eristalis > Eristalis arbustorum. Next base: position 29,779,409 of record OU744317.1, read on the forward strand.
GGAACACATTACAGCTGCAAATGTAGTTCACTGGAAATCTATGATAGAAGTACTTTATACTGAACCATATGTAATACATAATCGGAGGACTTTCCGCCCAACCACGACGTCGTAGGTTCGATTCCAGCTCTGAGCGACAAAAATAATTTTCACGACCTTACCTCTTTCGAGTCACTGACAATGCTCAAGGAGTATTTAAAGTATAGTGAAAGCTTCTCAAACAAAGCCGTTCGGATTCGGCATAAAACTGTAGGTCCCTTCCACTCGTGAGAGAACAATAGCACGCACAACACAAGTGGTTGCTGAGAAGCAAGGCCCTGGCCCTCAATGGGCTGTAGCGCCACCCATATATATATATATATTTCCATTATTATAAGAACTCCAGAAACGGCCGTTAAAAGGATGTAGAAAAATAGGGTAGTTCGAAGATTGTTCTCAATGAATACCGAAGAATCTGTTTGCGATGCAACGCGTTGGAAAACCGAGAAGAGTCTGTTAATCGTAGGCAAAACGTAGCCAGCCTCGTGGAGCAATACATTGCGAAGACCAACGCGAGCTCGCCAGCGGCTTGGCACGCACATCGAATTTTTCGAGAAAATGATTTGTGTACAAGAAGATAATCCGATACAGCTCCCATTAATGCAGGCGAGTATCGTGTACACGACAGCTCTCTCTAAACCCATTGTACGTAAAATTGATCAGACCCAGACAGCAGCACAGTTTGTACAGAATCTTTAAATGCACGTCTTGGGCGGCCTATACATTTTCGTAATTCTTTCCGAAGTGGACTGAAGTCAAGGACTAGCTACTACCGTGTGCCTCGCACGTGAAGGCGATTAAATGTAATTGCCTGTCGCCTGAAATGAAAGCGCGGCGGGTTGGAGAAGAAGAGAATCAAGTGCACTTACATATGTACATTTAGTCAGAGGGGAAAATGTGAGCAGGAATATGTGGAATGAATCGGAATAGGGTACCCTAACAAGGTGTAGAGTGAGCGGCTTGGCGAGTTGAAGCCCGCTACACTGAAGTCTTTGTAAGCTCATTATGATGACACAAGATGGTCTTGCACTTGAAGAGGATAAGTAATCCCTGCATCGATATAAGAGAACAGGTTTTCCTATCTGTCCGCGAGTAGAGAGTGTGTACGCAACGCTTTTCACTCTAAGAATCGAGTGTGCTAGACCGAAGGTATATGTTCGTGTGCCTATCTCTGTGGTAATCTCTGAAGAGTTCAGCAAATGTATGAGACTTTATGGTACACAAACTGTTGCGGCTTAGGTACATCGGAATTCATGCTACACTAACACCACCGACCAATTACTGGTGTTTTTTCCGAATTTACATTCTTCCGGAGTCAAATATGGTTGACGCATGTCGGTATTTGCAAAAACTATAACATCTTCCGATTTTGATGATCCCTTAGGCACCACCTTATAGGTTCAGGCTGTCGGAAGAAGAAAAACCCGAGGCAGACAGGATTATTTCCGCATCGGGCATTACAATGGATCCATCACGAGACGTGGCTTACGTCCTTCTAGCCAAACTACTGTACACACCTTAAGCAATTCCTAGAAGTGATTCTTAAGTACGTCCACTAATCAATAGCAGTTGGTTACAACAATCCCCCACAGAAGAAACTTTAAGGAGTCTAAGCCTCTAAGCCTTTTAAGCCTGCTGGCAGACTTTTACTTCTGCTTCAGTAGACAAACAGCACGTCTCATCCACTCAAGCACACAGAACACGTCTGATGGGAGGCATCGGAAAATGCAGAAGTGTCCTCGTTGGCTTCAGAACTAATTTTCTGACTGCTCTGCAAGCACATCGGACTGTTAAAAGCCACGGCCTAAGACCATCTCAGTTCGTGGCTTATCAATCATCCAAGGCACATGCTCCACAGCGACGAGCATCTGCTGATTCTAAGAAGTTTTCCTGCTCGTCCTTGGAGTCTAGTTACAAAGCTTATGTCACAAATGGCATTGGTTTCCACTCGCATTTGTATTCATCTCCAAAGGAGCACAAGCCTCCTATCCCAAGTGCAGTGCTTTGCGGTTTTGAAGTCAAATAGATGCTCTCTCGTGGCACGTGTCCACATACGCCTCCTAATTGCAGGTACGCGGACCTTAATGAAGCGTCCCTAAACCAAGTCACAAGAGAAAATGATCCGTCTCCGGAAAGGAACATCTGAAAGGTAAACTTTCCACAGCCGCACAACACATTCCAACTAAATCCACTCGAGCGCTCGAACTTTCCCCGGGACCCACTGGCCGACTTTGAAACAAAAGCCCCCTTCACCATCTCCCTCCCCAGCGTGTCACTCACTTTCAAAGAAAACATCTTCAATTCCATCGATATTGCGACGCAAAGAGCATCCGCCACTGTCGCCAAGGCCACCCCCAGCACGCCACCTCGACGGTAAACAAATAAACCGGAAGGAATTGATATAAAAATAAAGATGAGCACGTACATCGCATGGCCTGCCTCTCACGCCGCCATCAGTGCGTCCAATATCGGGTGACAAAATGCCGAAACGTGATGTTCGCTTGATTCCTGGCAGCCATACACACCACTCTCCCTAAGGCGGCATTACCTTGAAAAGTCGCTCCCCGTGACAATGATGATGCGGCACACTTCACCAATCAGCCGGGCGCTCAGAGACGTCCACCGCCCACCGCCTCAGACGTTGCATGCAAATTATGATTTAACCCTTGGACCGCACTCTCAAGCGCCACCACGTGCTGACCGAACTGCACACACGAATGCAAAGGACCCCTCGGCTCGTTTGCGAATTCAATTTGGATCCCGACCACGCTGCTGTGTGCTGTGTGCGAATCATATTACCGAGCTGCACGCCTCTCAAAAATAACAATTGCGGAAGTACGTGCAACACCTGACTGCAATGCACCATCACCGGGCGCAGGCACTGGCTCGGGCACCGGCACCCGGAGCGAGGGCGGTACGGCCGAGCATTCATCAGGCAGCCCCAACACATCCCGAAATATGTGAATGAATAAATTTTCACCAGCTCGTCGGGGGGCAACTTAAAAACCACACTACTAGGTGAGAATGACTTCCCCCCGTCCGTCCGGCGCTGGCACCGTCGTCCTTGTTTTGTTTTTCCCCGTTTTTTCGTTTGCCACATGCATGGCATGCGAGCGGATGTGCGCCCCCAGAACACTCTCGTATATTAAACGAGGGCATAACGAGATGGCAGGCAAGGAGTCGCAGCCTCCGCCGGCAGCCACTCGGATCCTTGCGACGTGTGCGAGGCACGGCAGGATACAAGTAAACACATTGTTTGAGGAAATTATAGCAACGCGACGACGCCGGGCGGTGGGTGGCGGCTGTGGAATCTGCCAGCCGGTCCAGGGGCGGGACGGGGAAGGGAATTGCAACTGAAAAGAGATCCGACGTGTTGTGCCAGCAGGATTTGTTATCCTGGCTTATGAACGCAGTTGCTGCTGTGCTCGCATCGAGATTGTTTTTCTTTTGGGGGAAAAAAGGCGCATTCCTCTTGCGTTTGCCGGGCGAATTTTTGAAGTTTTCCCCATTTCGCCAGCAGCTGCGATGGCGGAGGACGGGATGATGTGCTGCAGCAGGCTATGAATGGCAGCTGGGTTGGGTTGGGTTGGTTCCTCGAGATTTACTCCGTTTGCCGGCTGTTGATGGCTTCTCTTGTGCCGTGCTGCGTGCGGTGGGACTGCTGATGCCGCCGCTGGGGATTGGAGTAAAGGCGAAATGTTAGCAACTACTTTGGGTCGTTAGACAATCGTTGTTGATGCAGCCACCGGGCTGGATGCACACACGAATCCAGGTGGCACTCAGTGCCGTGCAGCGGCTTACTTGGATCGCAAGCAAATTGCCTCGGTTCATTGAACTGGTGGTGCACGGGGATGGGGAGCAATAGGAAATGAAAAGCTGCAAGAGCTATCCCTGTGAATTTATTGCGAGCGAATTAATTGGTTTAGTTTTAAGTTCTTGATGAGACAGGCTTCGGGGCGGCGGAGGCCTTGTGTGTACCTGCAGGGCCGTGGGAAGAGGAGTGGACTTGAACCATCCGGGAGCCTAAGAGGAACGAGCCGGAGTACGTTGCAGTAACCCACAAAGGATGAGGCGATGGCATTCTAGGTGCTCCCTGCCGCAAGAGCGCTCAACGAAGCCAAACAGAAGAAAATGCGAAACGAGTTTTGTGGAGTTCTGGGAAATACCTCCTGATCGACGGTAGGATACAGTTTCACGTTTGATGCTTTGGTTCTGGGCGGGGAGTGCTACCGCAAGTGCTGGCAAAATTCTTGCGTCGAGTGCTTCAGAGGGATTTGTAATCGCTTGTTGAGTTTCTCAATGACGGCCTAGGGGCTTGCTGATGGTCTGCATCTATAGAACATTTAAGAAGGGTTCTGTGGCTCGCTCTTCTATTGTCAGGGGTACGGCGATGAATATAAATGTTCAGTGTTGCAGTTGAAATGCCCCGTACCTACAGGGATGAAGGCTCTTCCTTGTTACCTTTCTCGGCAGCAACAATGCACATAAAGAGGGATAAGTCTCCTGAATATATCGCATAAAATCGTGTCTGCCAACTGCCTGATTGGTCAATATCAGTGCTAGTTCAGGAGTTTCAAGTCGATTCCCACCAGTGTTACCACAGGGACTCTATAGAGTCAAAAGGACTAATTTTTTTTAGCCTGACTCGGGGATTCATCATTTTTTGATTTGACTCATTTTTTAACAACAAAATTACCTTTTTTTCACCAAATTTGCAATATGTGAACTACGCTTTAATATTTCTGAAACGTTCATTTAAAATGCCTGAGCACATACCAGCACTGCACCCAGGAATGGCTGTGGCCAGACTCCGAGCCAGGAAAGGAATGCAGTCGTAAATGTAGATGAATTCAGAACCCATAAAGGTCCGCTGCTTTCGTGGAAGGCTACAAGATTAGACTGTATACATCATTAAGTGTCAGTTTTCTAAGTGGTAACCTATCCCCAGCAAACTATATTTGAAAGCAACCCACTGTGATGGTTGGACCTCTCGAGAGCACTATCATAGAAGGCATGACTCTCCAGAATGTATCCAAGCATCCAAACATTTGGTCCAAGTTCAGCGGCATTCTTGTTGTCCGTTAATAGAAAAGACTGCAGACGACTTACCGTCGTAAGGTCCCTACATCCTTTGCTAAAAACTTAAATGTGCTGGGCTAAGCGAGGATTCCCTCTGCGATGCCTGTGGAGAGGACGGCTACACGGCAGACCGCTTAATCTGTCACTATCCCATCTTTGGTTGGATCAGGTGGCAGGTCGTCGGCGCTTATGTGGTTAGAGCGTATTATGTACTCCCTTCACCACAGAAGCGCCTGCTGATCTGCCGAAGGAATTGTAGGTTGCCACCTGGTAGTACAATGGACCAGTCTTGAGTCTTACTACTCCAGTGTAGAACAAAACAACTGGGTTCTTTTGTTTTTATTTTTCTCACATAAGTAGGCATTGTGGGATTCAAGAACCCTTGTTCCCGTTTTTTAAGCACTGATTAAACACTGATTCCCACCGTCCATTCGTTGACTTTAAGGCCGCTTTTGACTGTATTTATAGAGACGAGCTATACAGCGCCTTGTCTAATTCTGGCATCTCTGCAAGAACCGCACGTCTTTGTGGAATGACGATAGAGAATGTCTCTTGCAAGGACGGTAAAGATTCTACCGACACCTTTGATATCAGAAAAGGATTTAGACAAGGTGACGCTCTGTCATGCAAAGTCTTAACCCCGAGAAGATCGTGCGGAACTCAAATGTCAACACCAGACGCACGATCTTCCACAAATCCGTGCAACTGCTCGCATATGCCGATGACTTTGACATCATCGGGAGAACACACCGGACAGTCAGTGGGGCGTTTGTGAGCATCGAGCGGCCAAGATGGGTCTTGCATTCAATGAGGGTGAGACGAAGGGTATGTTGAAGAGCCACAAGCACCGACGTCTTGCACAGAATCTTACTATGGACAGCTATAACTTCGAAGTAGTGAAAGACTGTGTCTGACCTGGGCTCCGAAGTTAACGCATCCAATGGCAGCATGTATCATTTGGGCTTGGTAGGCCACTAAGGAATAAAGCCCTCTCTCGAAGATCAAAGGTATCCCAGACCATGATGGTCTCAGTCCTGCTGTAGGGTGCAGAAGGATGGACACTAGCTAAAGCGGACGAGGATATTCTTGGTCGCTTCGAGAGAAGAGTCGTTCGAATTATCTTCGGTCCCGTATGTGCGGATAGTGTTTGGAGGCTGAAAAACTGATCAAACGAGTCCGAATTTCTCGTCTCAGGGCTGGGTCACGTCGAACGAATGGATTAGTGTCCATCAAGTCAGGCCCAGAAAGTCTTCGACTCCAACCCCGAGGAACAACGCCGTAAAGGAAGACCATGCCCACGGTGTAGCACGAAGCTAGAGAAGGATCTCAATATGTAGAACGTGCGTGGCAGGAAGCAGCTGGCACAAGACCGGGCTAGATGGAGAGGCTTGTTGGCTATGGCCCAGGTCCTCCTCGGACTGTAGCGCCAATCAAAGAAGAAGAAGAACCATATCGTTCTTTCCATAGAACATCGTTGTTTCAAGTACATTTTGTATAGTCCGAGGGTTCTGGTAGCTTTGGTGGCTATGCGACTAGGAAGAGATCACAGATCTTAAGAATGTCTCTGAAGCGCAATTGCGCTTTTAGCCGCCTCTGGACCTTGTGCGAGGATATACTGCCAATTTTCATAAGAATTGGAAGCTAAGGACGTTGTGGATTTGTTCGTCTACCCCAACGCACTTGAACCTCGGTGTCTAGCTTCAATTCCTGGTATAAATGTAAAATTTAATTTTCACCGTTCCACTTCGTTCGTGTCTCTGACAATGTTCACAGAGTAGTTTTGCCTAGAAGAAGCTTCTCAAACTTGGCCGTTCGGAATCGTCATATAACTGTGTATATCATCCACACGTGCTAGAACAATAGCACGCGTAATACGAATGGTTGCCATCCAACTTCAAGGACGGATCTGCTTTCAATTGCGCTAAGCAATACAACTTTAAAAAATTATAATTAAATCAGAATCAAATGTACATCGAATTTCCAAATAAATAAAGTTATAATTTCTGCACTTTGGATTTACGCGCAACCAGAGATAACACACCCTATTTTCAGGGAAATTGAGTATTACCCAATGTACCCACCTGCATGCGGAATATAGTCAAGATTCCAACCATTTCGTTCAATTTACGCTGTGCGACATTGACGAACAATTTAGTCTCATCTTATGCACAAACCACAGAGCCATGCACACAACTGTTATATTTATGGGAAATCTGCTTAAAAATTCAAATTTAAATTCGATTTTAAACGGAAATTAAAGAAATCGTTTAAACACATTCGTGTTGTTCTCAGATAAGGTGGAGATTCATAAAGTGATTGGATGAAAAGAATGATGGATGAGCATTTCAGTAAGTTGAGAATATGTCGGGTAAAGCTGACTGAATTGTTAAGACAACCATCCGTGATTCGTGTTCGGCACAAATTGGAATCTGCAATGAATCCTAAAGTTTTCAAAGCAACTGTACTCTGAGTGATTAACAGAGGATGACGCAATTTAACTCACGTAGACCAATAAATTTTGAATTTAATACCATAGTCTTAAGTTACGAACGTGTTGCTGTTCCGCTTTCTCTCCGTCGGCTATTCATGACACCCGGGCAATCCTGTATACAGATCGGAACGCAACAAGGATGCACTCAGTAGCATGCTCGCACTTCGCTCGCTATCTGGGCTTTTTCTCGGTATTCATGGAGTACCAGCATGTCACGACAGAGTTGACGTGGGTCAAATGTTCGTAAGTGATTGATTTTCAATGAAGGGGCTTCGCTATGGAACTGACATATGCCTTCTTTCCTAGTCTCATGAGCCCTCGACCGTCTGCATTCACTTCCTAAGCCATTTGTATAATTGTCTATAATTCGTTTTTGGAAGACGATTGTGTTTTCGTTTTCCGTCTTTTGATTGATAAATCATTAATCTTACGAGGACCTTAGACTGCTTCTATTCTCTTACCAAGCCTGCGACCTGGACGAATATTAACCTGATCTGAGTCACATCCTCGATCTTTACTTCCGGTCATAAGGACCGAACTGGTTTGTGATCACCAAGGCTTGGTCTTTCTTGTCGAACCAGCGGGCTCAGATTCAAAGACGCTCTCAGAAAGGTTATTACTGTCCATCCGACGACCTTTCGGAATGCATCTGTGTCTTGGCTCAGCCTGTAGAGTTAGAGGTTGTGCCCCGTCTTCTATTTAATTTCTTTCCGACAGGTGCACATATCCGTTAGAATTTTCCTTCAAGAGACTAAGCCTTCAACTCTATCACTATTAGGTTTTTGGTTCACAGTCCGCACGACTGGCGATAGTCAAATCGTTTCGACAACCAGGATCGGTTTTCGACGATTATACGTTGTCCGAGGTCCGAGTTTTACAACTCCTTTACTACTTTAGAATTGTCTCATAGCTGTCTTTGGGACTTTCTTCTCAGCTGAGCTGAGGATCAGCTCGTTTCGCCTCTTCTTCAATCGTCAATCTGAGTAACCCAAGAGTTGCAACTAGCACAAAATCGCGCTAGAAGAAGGGCCATCTTGGCTGGGGTAGGCTGGGTGACCTCAGCCAACATGCCTCTTCATCTAGCGCGGTTTTGTGCTAGTTGCAACTAGCACCACTTAGGCCCATGTTGGCTGAGGCCACCCAGCCCACCCCAGCCAAAGAAGCAAGAAAGAAGAACGCAAGAGTTGCACTGACGTGTAGACGATAGTGCTTTCCATGTTCACAGTTGCCGAACAGCTCGGAGTCCCTTGAACTGAAATTCACTGTGAGTTGCGTATAGGTACGTTCACATTATAAAACCCGGCAGTACAACATGTCGAACGACTAAAAATACTTTGCATTCACATCATCACACGCGGAAGACGGACATTCATGAGGATAGTTTCGTACCATCAACATTCAGTGATGGGGATGTCCTAAATAAACACACGATCTTAAACTTTATCGCGATACCATATCATTTTGATTCATCCGCTGATGCTCACTCGCTGAAATCTAAAACGTGAATGAAAATTCTTACTGCGGTCGTATCACTGGTCTTCACATTGTACTACCTGCCGTACCACCGAGGGGAAAAGTTGAACAGAGCGTTCACATTTATACGACATCGTACAAATAGGTCTCTACGTCCAGGTCGTTAGACATGTCGTACTATCGGGTTTTATAATGTGAACGTACCTTATGCATGAGGCGGCGTAACCGAATCAATTTTTTTCGGGATCCCAAATTCAGGCATCTTTTTCTTTGTGTGGCGCTACAGTCCGGGGTGGACCTGAGCCTCAACCAACATGCCTCTTCAACTAGCGCGATCCCTGGCTAGCTGTCTCCAGTTTCGCACACCAAGTTGGTTGAGGTCCTTCTCCACTTGGGTGCGCCACCTTAAACGCGGGCGACCTCTGTTGCGTTGCCCGACAGGTTCGGATTCGAAGATTCAGGCATAGCATCTAATATTTGCTTTGTGGATTCGTCGGGCAGTACACTGAACAGGAGACGTTGAACCTCTAGTATTTGCTCAAGAAAGGATCGCCTTTTTAGTGTACTTCGTCATTTTATACAAAAAAACCCTGAGAAACCACGCACGGAATAAGCTCTAACTTCAATGACAAATGAAAACTGATTAAGTGCGTCCACAATTACACCTAAGTTTCATGAAGCACATTCCGATCACCACCATTTCAGTGGAGTAACTCACGACTTGGTACTCTTGTGATAAGGCCTTAACAAGGAAGAACTATAGTATGTAGTTGATTTTACACTGGTTTCGAGTCATCAACAAACTGTAAACATTAACACATTCCCAGGGGGAAGTTCAAGGGAACGTCATGAACCCCTTCACTTGGCTTGTTGGAGATTAGATTTTCAAATGACAAGTGAGGTGTGTATCATCCCATATTGAACTACATTACCACGACTCTCATACCCCTTTGATAGGAATTGACAGTGGTTAGTAAGGCATTTTTAAAGGTTTCCGTGGTTTATTTTTCAAGTGTAACGAAAATCGACCTACCTACCTGACCTCGACACACCGGTGAGAGTGTTTTCGAGCATGTATGAATCGACTCTGAGACCACAACATAATAGACTTGGCTAGTCTTTAGCAGAGATAATGGAATGAAAGAGATGTTCAACTTTCCATTGGAAAACAACTAGTCCACCACAGTACACCACAAAATTTGAGCGCTTCCGCTCTCAAGTCACTCATACTACTTTATTTCACGCACATTTGTTAGGAGTACAGAGCAGCGCCATCTTGCTTTTAATGTCTGCCCTCAATAGTGTCAAAAATGTCAAAAGCGAAATTGCTCATGGTAATGTCAAAACTGGTCCCGATTGAATTCCCAGATATTGACGAGCACTACGGTCAGGATATCCATCAGTGTTACCTCAGGTTAAATCATATATGAGTCCCAGGAGCTTAAAATGCGAGTCATTTTGAAAATATGTGAGTCCCAACAATGGCTTTTGATAAAATAATAACTCATTACGTGAGAAATAAGAAAAACAAAAGAAACCAGTATGTTGTTTTTGTTGAGGTTTTGATACTAAACATGAGCATTCAGACTCAAGACTGGTCCATTGTACTACCAGGTTGCAACCTACAATTCCTTCGGAAGATCAGCTGGCTCATCTGTGGTGAAGAGCCTACAGAATCAGCTCTAACCGCATTAGTGCCGAAGACCTGCCACCTGATCAAATCAAAGACGGGCAATGGCAGAGGAAGTGCTATGCCGTGTAGCCGTCCTCTCCCCATTCATCGTAGAGGGCATCTAAGTTTAAGCCCAGCACATTTAAGTGTTTAGCAAAGGTGTAGTGGCCCGTTACCAAGCCGGTAAGTCGTCTGCAGTCTTTTCTGTCAAGGGACAACAAGAATGCTGCGGAATTGAGAGCAAATTCTTGGTTTATCCACATTTTGGAGAGTCGTGCTCTCGAGAGATCCAACCATCACCCTTCCACCTTTTTTTCAAATATAGTTTGTTGCGCATAGGTACCCGCTTAGAAAACTGGTACTTAACGAGGTATACAGTCTAATGTTGTCACCTTCCACGAAAGCAGCGGAGCCTCCATAGGTTTCGGAGCCATCTATGAAGATACGACTACATTCCTTTCTTAGCTCGAAGTCTGGCCAGAGCCATTCCTGTGGGTAGTACTAGTATGCGCTCAGGCATTTTAAATGAAAGCGTTTAGGAAATATTTATTTAGAGTCTTCGACACCGAGCCATTGTGACAGCGCAACAGAGGACGTGCTCGCACTAGATGGCGCACACAAGTGGAAAAGGACCTCAACCAACTTGGTGTGCGCAACTGGAGGCAGCTGACGAAAGATCGTGCTGGCTGGAGAGGCATGTTGGTTGAGGCCCAGGTCCAACCCGGACTATAGCGCCAATCAAAGAAGAAGAAGTTTGGGAAATATTGAAGCGCAGTTCACAGCTTGCAAATTTATGAAAATGGAAATGTGAAATAAAATTACGTTAGGTGTTTAGGTTTGAAAATGAGTCAAACCAAAAAATTATGAGTCCCCGAGTCAGGCTAAGAAATATGAGTCCATTTGACTCTATAGAGTCCCAGTGGTAACACTGATATCCATTATCTCTTGTCTTCAGTCAACTCCAACAAGAACGACCTCTTCGTTCACTTTCGTTGAGTCTATTCCTTTTTTGTTTCATTAAAGGCCCAATCCCATAGATTCCGCATTTCGTGCGTTGCGTCTTGTCAAGCAATTGACAACTCTTAAGACTGAATAAGTGGGAGCGAGACGAGTGTGGGCTATATGTGGAATGCGTCAAAATTGATGAAGTTTGCGAACTTTTAACTTTTGTTCCGTTTGACACTTCATTCTCGCATGTGTTTATCATTCATGAATATTGTGTATAATCTTTTCTTCTGTTCATCTTACACTCTTACGATGCTCCTTTCTTTAGCTTCGATTTTGACAAAGATCAAGTCTACTAGCTGTAGGAACTAGGCCCACGTCCTTATACAGTCTGCAGAGGCAACCAAACTGGTCAGCAATTTCTCAGTTGAAGTCGATTATGGCCTCTTGTCAAAACACAAGGAATCACTCTTGCTTCGTATTAACGAACCCCCTCTAAGGACCTGAATAGAAATAAAGAAGACAGATTTTATGGCTATTTCGTTGGGTTCCATAGAAGGCTTCCTTTAGAAATGATCAAGCAACAGAGAGCAGTCCAAGACTATGAATCGATTGATGACAAAGACAGCCGGAGTCTTGATGTGAAGTGCAAGAGAAAATCCCCTGCAAGGCCTGGACAACCGCAGGGTTCTGAATTAGGTACGCTTCTTTTATTTATTTATTTTTTTTCTAAATCACATCGTGAATCCAAGCTTTGACTGAGAGTCACACAAACTGATGACTCAAGAAAAACATCCCGAATGTACACAGATTCTTGTCCCCAATCGAAGTAGGTACCCGTCTCGAAACGCGACTTGTCGTCACGCATAGTTTCCTCTACAATCACCCGCCACCCATCCATTAAACTATTTTCATCCATTTCTCATTCAAAGCATCGCCAGATTGCGAGCTCATCAATCACGGCGTGCACATGTCCAGAGCAGCACCGAAAACTAGCACAGACTCAATTTTATTTAGACAAATGAGCTCAGACCTCAGAGCACCACCAACCGGACATCGATCGTTCCGGTCTCGAATAAATAATCGGCCAGTTGGCCATTTCGCCAGCAGCCGGCAATAATCCGCTAAACGCCTATCAACGCCTAACCTCATTAACCCACCAACGTCCGAATGCAACGCGATTTTCTGAAATATTTTCTCGAATTATAATAATTTTCCTCCATGCCGAGGCCCGCACGTCGCGCCACCACCCTCCGCCGGCGTTGAGTCCTAATTGAACGCCACACAAGTGCAGTGGCTGCACCCGTCCACCACCCACCGCTGCGCCGACTGCGGCCCCAGCGTCCACCGCTTGCTGGCGCAGTGTGGCGACGTTCATTCACCAGAAGACCCACAAATGGTTCATTCAAAAAAAAATCTATCTACAAGCTGCACCGGCGACTGCCGCGCCGCCGTGCGCTGCACATTTACGCAATAAAAGTCCTGCCCCTCGCCGCGGCCTGACGTGGCTTTGTTTGCTGCTGTTGTTGTTGTGGCATTTGGCGTGACTGGCTTGGCTGGTTGTGGTGTGAATTTGCAGAACACCGAGGATCGGCGCGGGGGCCGGCCGGCACAGCTTGTGCAGTCGCCCTGTGGGCACGCCAAGTGCCTTAGATGAGGACAAGCGCTGTGTTCGCGATTGAGATGCGCGCATCAGTTCAACTGAATTGAGCCGGTGCCAGCCGAGGCCAAATTGGCCCCAGACATCTGGTCCAACAATACAGCGACAGCGAGCGAGCGATACAATTAAAAGCAAAATCGAAAAAAAAAACCCAAGTGCCGAGCCCGCCAAATTTTGTCCGTGGAATGTATGTGGATTTTAGAACGCAGCGGAGCGCATACACCGTCGCGACAGTCTAGCTGCGGTTTGTGTCACCAAATTCTGGGGACGAACGCCTATTTGTGGTCCGGCGGAGGCAGAGAAGTGCGCGCGTCTGATTAGAGGAGAATGCTTTGAGGAATGACTTTAGACACACACACACATATTTTGATGGTTTTTTTCTTCGTTTTGGTTTGTTTGCGTCGCTCTCGTGTCGACGGAGAGTGGTATTCCGGATTCCTTGGCAGACGTTCGTAAAGGCTCTGTGTGACCGGCGGCGACTCGATCGATTTGGGCACAAATTTAGGACAGACTTCTGGCGCTGTGCACGCAGACATTTACTGGGCGCGAGATGGAGTTCACCGAAACATCTGGTTCGTGTTCGTTTTTGCACTGAAACGAAAAGGATCTGTGGAATGGTTGTTAGTTTGTCGCCTAGAACATTCCATAATCGAGATCGTCTCCGGATGGTGGTGAAGTGCTGTATTTGAATTGAGAGAGAATTTGTCCATTGGAATGACCACGTTAGAAATGAACCTCGTCGCTTAGCAACAGGCGTACAGGCATCTGACGGGTCAATGAACAGTGTATGGATTCTGTTTCAGCAAACACGAGATTAAGTTTGGCCAATTGATGGATGGATTCTTGTGTGTTCTCGGCTATGAAAGGCTCTTCTTTGTGAAAATCTCACGCTTGGGAGATTCGACCACTTGCTTCAATTGACGGCAGGTGGACATTGTGGCAGAACGTCACCATAGGCAGCTACAACTTCGAGGTAGTAAAGGACTTCATCTATCCTGGCTCCCAAGTAAATAGTGCGAACAAAGTCAGTACTGAGATTAAAATGCAGAATAACTCATGCCAACCGCTGTTTCTTTGGGCCCAAGAGGCAATTGAATAGCAGAGCCCTCTCCCGAAAGACTAACCTCATTATATAAAACCTTGATCATCCCAGTCCTGCTGTATGACGCGGAAGCCTGGACTATCTCAAGAGCGGATGAAGACGCACTTGGTCTCTTCGAGAGAAAAGTTCTGCGTTCAATCTTTGGTCCTGTTTGCGTTGAAGGTTCCTGGAGAAGAAGATTCAACCATGAATTGTACGGGCTGTACAGCGACATGAGTCTAGTCAGGCGTCAACGGATTCAACGAATAAGATGGCTAGGCCATGTTGAGCGCATGGACAACACTGCTCCAGCTAGAAGAGTCTTCGACTCCGAACCAGTGGGACAACGCAATAGAGGACGACCTCGAACCCGATGGCGCACTCAAGTGGAGAAGGACCTCAACCAACTTGGAGTGCGAAATTGGAGGCGGCTGGCTAAGGATCGTGCCAGCTGGAGAGGATTGTTGACCGAAGCCCAGGTTCACCTCGGACTGGAGCGCCACAAGAAGAAGAAGAAGACGTTGTGGCAATGTAGGCAGTGATCGCCTCAAAATAGACACGCCATTCGTTTTCATTCACACCCTCTTCCTAAAGTCTTTACGTCTCTAACGTACCCTTGACAGTTAATCGCTTAAAATTTGGTACATATTGCTGTGCGAAAACATATTACCAGAATCTGTCCGAACTTTGTGGCACATTTTCACAAATTTTTTAGTGGGTTTGTATGTAGAGAGTAGAAGTATAAAGTTTGTATCTAGCGAGTTGCTAGTTTTTACCAAATAAGCATCGCACTGAATATCAAACATGGATAATTGAATGACATCTCTTGTTGGATGTGTCTAAAGGAAAGTTTGTGTGTGCATATTCATTCCAATTTGACGAGCATTTCTTATTTTGTGTCGATCGTGGTGTCATAAAATCTTGGAATAATATCAGGTGACATTTCGTCTTTAATGCAAAAATACTTTTATTTCAACTTTATTCCTCTAGGAAAATGAATTCACAGGAAAGGAGACTTAGTTGACTGTGTCAATTGTAAAAAGATATAATAATAATATAATAATATGGGTGGCGCTACAGCCCATAGAGGGCCAGGGCCTAGCTTCTCAGTAACCACTCGTGTTGTGCGTGCTATTGTTCTCACACGAGTGGAAGGGACCCAAAGTTTAGTGCCGAATCCGAAGGACTTTATTTGAGAAGCTTTTTCTAGACAGGAAATACTCTTTGAGCATTGTCAGTGACTCGAAAGAGGTGGAGTCGTGAAAATTATTCTTGTCGCTCAGAGCTGGAATCGAACCTACGAAGTCGAGGTTGGGGTCGACGCCCATACCCACAACGCCACGGGCCAACACAATATGTCCATATCGCCTAGAAAGATATGTCCCATAAAAATCGTTTGGTGTGCCCAATCTGACATATTATTATAATTTTGACTGCCAGCCGTAAGTTTACAACAAATCAGCTTTTCACACTCCAGCAGATCATCGGAAATACCTAGGGTCCAATACTGTTTTTTTTTATTTATTTGGATTCGATGGAAGGTCTGTAGTCAGGAAGATCGAGCTTGATGTCAACGCCTATGTTGACGAAATTTGCGTATTCACTCACCGAAAAAATAAAACAGATCGCGAATGCAAGCTAAGATTTCTTCTTGTTGTTGTGGGTCAATGTTGAGCAGCTGTTTCTTCAATCGGGATAGGATTCCATGGTTTGGTCTTGGTCTTCACGCTCACGAAGTCCCAGTCGTGCTTTGAAAGGTACCCCATAAGGTAGGCGACCGATTTGCGGACCTAGGGCGAGGTGGTATCCACTAATTGGATCCTGCAAGCCAGAAGGTGATGATAATATAGTCGAACCCACCTTTGTGAAATGAAAAAAAAAAACACAGGAATATTAATTTTTATTAACCGATTTTGCATTCAAGCGGATTTCGGAAGATTTTATTTAGATGAATAATTTAGTGAATGTAAACATTTTTCCAACGTTTTCCGTGCAGCAATATGGCGAATGAAATTTCTTTGCAATTAAAATGCGCAGAAATATTCTTCCGCGTCTCATTATCATCAAGACGTTTTAAAATTGTAAGTTTGTCTCAAAAAATGTGCTGTCAGATTAAGTATTTGTCACTTTGAGAGGTGAACTTAAATGCAGAACTTCAGAAAGAATTACAAATTCAATAGATGCATTCAAAGCATGGTCATCCTTTTTTTTTTCTTCAGAAGCATTTAAGCGGAGCTTTGTGTATGAAAAGTAATATATTTTTCAGATTTTATTTTTCAAATATTTGAGTTTTTTCACTTAGGCGGGTTTCAATAAAGCGAAGCAATTTGTACGAAATTTGTGAATATGTTCACGGGGAAAGTTTACAAAGAATGTTTCATGTAAACGGGTTTTTCATAAACGAGTTTCAAATAAGTGGATTCGACTGTGATTGCCAGCGTTTTTCACCAATTCGTTGTGAGCGCTCCACCGAACAATAAATTACAAGTGTCGAAAATTATGCTTGAATCAGAAAATAAGCGAGGATCCACACTTCATTTCGTAAGCAGTATTTTAATAAAGAAGCATCACGGTCTCTGCTTCACTTTGATTCTAGAATTCGCTGTTGTGTCTTGGCCTTGGAATATTTCTTACAGGCCCTGAATTGTGCTTTGTTGACAGAGTGACTCGAAAGAGGTGGGGTCGTGAACATTTTTTTCGGGGCACAAAGCAGGAATCGACGTCGAGGTTGGGGTCGACGCACATACCCACAACGCCACGAGCCACCCCATTTATTCTTATAACGTTACGTTATTACATTTTTGCTCAGATATTTTAGGTATATCATGCATTTTTGCCTTGAGTTTAGTTTCTGGAATATCCCTTCGAGTATGGTACAGGCAACCAAACTGATCAGCAATTTTTCAATTTAAGTATATTATGGCCTCTTGTCAAAACACAAGGAATCACCCTTGCTTCGTATTAATGAACCCATTCATTACCCATTGAAGTAAAGAAGATTGATTTTATGGCCATTCCGTTGGGTTCCATATATTGGGTTTTTTCAGAAGTGATCAAACAAGACAGAGCCGTCCAAGATTATGAAGTCGATTGATGACAATGACACTCCGGCTGTCCTTGATGTGGAGTGCAACAGAGATCTCCTGCAAAGCCTGGACAGCCGCAGGGTTCTGAATTAGGTACGCTTCTTTTTATATCCCTTCGAGTACACACTGCCATTGTCTTCAGTGCGTTAATAATCAGCTCATGATCGTGTCACCATGTTGTGCTTCTATTGAATTAATTGTTTACAAATTTTAACTTAAGCACTGAGATTAGACTATTGGCGTGCATCATAAATGGCAGCGGGCCTAGTTTTGATCCTCATGGGAAACCGTATATAACATTTTTATCTACACTAAGGAGTTCACCAATCTTTAAATTTCCTTTCCTTTATTAACTCTTAAGCCGTGTCGGTGTGAATATTTCCTTGAACTCCAATCTTTTCCAACTGCCTTAGGTTAGGATAGGTTTGTGGGCTGTCAGCGACCCATGATCAGACTACTACCACCAATCGACAACTTGAGTGATGGTTCCGTTCATTGGATCCCAAAGGAAAATGGCGACTATGCCAGGTTGGATAAAAAGGTATTAACTCTTCTTCAACTGGGATTCGAACCGGGGATCAGTCTAACCGAGTAAAAAATTGCTTGTGGCTTCACCCTTACACCTAACCAACAAGCACATTTCAAATTGATATATTTTGAGTTCGACATATGTAGGTGCGGGACCAACTTGGGATTCTTAAAAGCTTCCTAAAATATTACTTTTTATCGTATTGCAAAAAAATGTTGTCAATATTTACAAGCAATTTTTGTTTATATACAATTTTTGGGTGAGGGTTAGTGTATCGGACATTTTTTTGTAAATCTATGAATGGAACCACTGCGCTTTGATTTTTATTCGGGTTTTAGTATGCACACATATATTTTCATTCGCAAAAAAACAGCCGGTTTGATGCTATTTCTTTTACTAAATGTATTACTATTCTATGTTCAGCTTTATGCAGTCGACTTATGGAACTCTTGTGACTGAAGGTTTTGAATTCACGTCTGTGCCCACCTTTCGAAAGGCAACAAAATTTGGTACAAATATGTTCAGAGCGCTTGGTGTGGACCGCGATAATCTGGGACTTTAGTGCAGATCTGTTGCGGCAATTAACAACAAAGATAAAAAATACCTCGTCGAAGACTGTTAATTCCTTGCCTTGTTGTAGCAAGATCCAAACAAATAGTAAACATCAAAATATGATCGAAATTTAAATCACAAATGCGTTTTATTTCAAGTCATTTTCTATTGAAGTCAGAATTTTTGATGGCAGTGAAATTGATTGAAACCTGAAAGAGACAAGGCTTAAAGCGAAATCAAGCAATACGCTCAGTGCGACCCTATATCCCAATCCGGTTTCTGATTGCTTTGTGGACTGAATACAAAATGTCCAAAAAATCCCCACTCTCTGGGCCGATTCATACAACTCTGTCACCCTCCTAAGGGTATCTTGTCAACTGCAAAGCAGTCGGAAAGTGCTGTAGGAAAGTATTTTTCCTTATTTCCAGATCAGAATATTTCACTTCCATACCTCATGGGCTCATTGTCGTATTTGCGTCAGAATTGAGCTAAAAATTCCAAACGAATGCCTTATTGAAAAGGTCCTATAAGAATCTCCATCCATCTCCTCCCCCAGGCCAGCAGCCTTCTGAAGCATCATCAACTGAGCCACATCTACAAACGGAGAGCATGTCTATTTCTCTTGCAGCCTCTTTTTGTGGTGACATCAATGACGTCGAACCCATGTCGACCCATCTTCGACACGAAAGACATTTCAATGGATATGACTACTTCCACGGAACTCACTGCATGTGCTGTCATCAAGTCATCTTGTTCGAGGCAGATTCATTGCATTGACAAAAGCTTAATGACGTCCACGGCATACCACTGGCGTCATAGACGTTGTAACGCAAAAGAGTTTAATAATACGTGTGTACCTCGGATGGAGGTTCGACGTACAACGCATGAATTGCGTTCGTGATGTAACCGCAAGGGAGGGGGTGACTGTGACTAGATGCGAGTCACATAAGATTTTTGTGAATGAAATTGTAAGCGGGATACGATGGTAGCAGTGTCATCATGGAGGATTTTATGACGAGGTTCTGTGGATCAGCTCGGGAGGGTGCTTTTGACGAAGTGAACTGACAAACTGTCGTGAAAAGGAGGTAAACTGGGTGACGAGGGCTATGCGTCTGTTGTCACCCAGCAGGACCCTTCATCAAGCCAAGACAGCGGGTGTTAGATTTCATTGGCAGTCCAATGTGACGTGGATTTAATTAATGTCCTCCAAGCTAATGAGCTTCTACAGCAACCACATACTTTGCGTACTCTCTCGAGTGAAAAAGACCTCCAATTTCATGTCGACGATGTTTAAAAAGCCCTTCTTGACAGCCATACCACCCCACGAACTCAGAGGAGGTGGAGGTGTAAAAACGAAAGTTAGTGTCTCGGGGATCGAACCATAATTTTTCCTACAACTCTGTACCCACTACGCCACCACACTCCAAGTCACTCTCGCCTGAAATTGGATACCGTGCGAATGTGACAACCGACCAAAAAACACAAGTGCACTCCAAGAGGACAAAGACACCCACAAACATCGTTCCTTGCAGTCAGTCGCTAGGGATAAGCTCGCAAATCAGCCTGGAACCCGTGAATATGCCTGCCTAACTATCCACAGGCCGTGCATCCCAAGCGTGTGTTGAACAACCCTCACTTCCGCTCCTTAAGCATGTCTCCATCTCCTCTCCCCATCCAACCGCCGCACTCGCTCGGGCTGAATTTCAAGCGAAAGCGAACTCGACACAATAAATCATTCAGCACCTTCCGTTCCGTTCAAGCTAATCCACGGAGCGAAGAAGAGCCAACAATTTAATTGAACACGAAACATCAGACAGCCGACACCACACAAACGACAATAAAAACCAACAAACAAACCCCGGCGAGGGGAGGCCGACCAGCAAACGAAATATTCATCTCTTCCCTGGCAAGCGCAGCGCCCCTCGTCCAATTTGACGGACTCGAACTTTGCTATTCATCCCGCCAAGAGTGCTAAATACCATCACACTGCACACGTACCCGGCGATCGCATCATCCAAAGTCCATCGGGCGAACTCTTCATTTCATTGGCGCACACAGCCACACACGACAAACACGCTCCCTTTTATCATGGCGGCGAGGCGCGGCGCAACCACCGCAGACCGCACACTCTATCCGACGGCAGTCCAAAGTGCCACCTCCGACGGTCGACCGACGGACGAGGACGACGACTGCACACCGCACAGCTCGGGGCCCGATCACTCGAGAGGGAGAGTGCACTATCATTCCCCGCATAGCTCGCCGCTGCACAAGTGGACGGAGCATCTCTGCGCCCGTGTCTGTATGCAAACGTCGCGGTGGCGGCGGCGATCCAACAATCCGACGATCCAAATGAGCACTTGATTAAAAGAATCATCATGATCATCGGCGCCAAATTAGGACCGCCCCGGCCCCGCCGATGTCTAGATATCGCGTCCAGAAGCGTGCGCTGTGTAGCGCACAGTTCGCCTGCTCGGCGAAGAGGCGTTGCACTCTACGAGCTAATTTTTGGACGCATGTCAACGAAAATTCGCGTTCGACTCTGATGCTCCGACTGACGCGACGCGACGACGACCGCGACGGTTCCTGGTCTCGGTTTTCGGCGTTCGCCGGTCGCCCGTCGACGTTCGTCGTTCGGCGCTCGGTCCGGCCAGCTGCATAATCACCTCGGTTTGGTGCTCCGCCATGGAATGCGGTTTGCTTTTCGCCGTGAATTTGCATTCGAGATGCTCGCTCCTTTTCCGACACACGGGCCGGGACAATTGTCTAGCAGCGCGATCCATCTGCGGACGAAGCAGAGTTGCAGACTCTGGCGTTTTTGTGAGAGGTGTCTGCTGCTGGTATGCCTGACATTTGCATCGCGTCCCTGCGCGCGGGTGGAGTGGCAGCTCGCAGTCTTATGATCAGTGACAATTGGCCAGAAGTATGCTCGGTATCTGGTTCGAAAACGGATGATGACAAAAGGCGATTAGCGTTCGTGCTTATCATGCGGCGGAAGCATGTGGATTCCGATGGCATGCTTGTCATTAGAGGCGACTCGCTGAGGCTTACACGACTCACCAACGTAACCGGGAATGCAGTCGTTGATTGCAGAGAAATGCCGATGCACAAGGTACACTTCCGCTTGGGTGCTCTGTTGGCAGAGAGTTGGCCGAGTGGCTTAGGGCGATCGTCATTTCTAAGTTCGTTGATCAAAGACGCCACTGTCGCGGCGCTTACTGAGTGCACATCGTGGTGTTGGCAGCACCAGAAAGGGATTCAAACTATGTGAGCTATGGTGGCGATTTGAAGACAAAACCCTCTAGAGGCTGTCCTTGAGGGAGGAATTGACGCATCAGGAAGTGATCGCTGGCCGCTGGTCGCTTGGAGCGATTTTGACGATCATTGATCATTAGTCTCCTGCAGTCAAGGACGTTCAGCAGCATTGGCACCCCTTCAGACACCTGCAATCGTTTCGAAAACCAGATCGAAGATCAGTGCAAACTCGGGTGATTAACAATGAACTTGTCTCTCAATGTCGGCGCGATTAGCACAAGGTATTATGACTGATATACGGGGAAGTGAACCAGTTGTCGGCCAAGACACTTGTGCATGTGTGACTTGCAAAGTTATTGGCTGCAGCTGTGTTCGGTCTTCTCATGAGCAGCAGTCGCATTGGTAGGGGAAAAGTAAATCACAGTCGATATGAATCTTGGAAAAGTCAGTCTGGGGCATGAATGGAGCTCGGTTTGACATAAATTATAGGCAGGTCCCGTTGATAAATAATCGTGTGTGTTTGCAAGAACAATTACGTTATTTGCAATAGTTGAGCACCATTGAGGACTCTCAGTACACGATCGGTAGGATCGAAACTAACCAAGTGCGCAAGGTCCTGTCGTCCTCATTTATCGCACTCAAGCAACGTTAAAAAAAATCTGCATTGCCTTTTCCGAGTACAACGCAGCAGAAGGCTTGATGGAAAGAATTACAAAGACTGAAGGAACCTGTATTCAGGATTTCTAGATATCTAGTCCAGATCTAAGTACAAACACAGCATTGGTGGATCACAACATTAAATTTAAAAAAAAACCCGAGCCGTCCGACAGAACTTTACGAAACAGCTCCAATTTAACCCAAAAATCAAACTCTGCTGTTTTGAAAGACGCAAATGTAGTCCTTCGGCTGCTCATTTGAACTCAGCTTAGTATAGATCATATAATATAGAAAGTCCGTAATGATGGTAAATGGTACACTTGCTCGACTTAGGTTCTTCTCCTGCTTCTTCGACTTCACCTGGCGCTACATGCCAACATGCCTCTTTATCTAGGAAAGGTCTTGTGCCAGTTACCTCCAGCCATGCACGTTCAACTAATTGAGATCGCTTGCCAGCGTCCTGCCAGGATTTAAGTAAAAGACTTTCCGTGTCCGAGCATTGGTGTCTATTCTCTCTAAGTCACAGCTTAAGTTAGTGTCCATGCTTCTGCGCCACACAGCAAGACTAAGACTATCAAGGACTTATATATATTGGATGCGAATGAGGCTTACAACCACGCATCGCTCACTGGATCTACAGTATCGTGTACTCTATCGTGAGACCGACACTTCTGTGTGGAGTCTCAGTTTGGTGGACAGCACTAAACAAGGCTATCAACTGCAAGGCACTCAACCGAGCACAAAGACTGGCCTGCCTGTGCATCAGCGAAATATATTCTGAATATTCTCCTCCATCTTCCCCCACGGGAAATATTCGGAAAACAAACAGCAGCCAGCACAGCCTTGAGACTCAAAACACTCCGATTGTGGTCCGAACTCAACACTGGCCACTCAACCATTCTCAAGGAATTCATTTTCCTTCCTAGCGACACTGACCGCCTACTACCCCAGGCTATCACAGATGGATCGAAGGCTAACGAGTGGGTGGGTGCAGGTGTCTATTCCCAAGATACTAACATTACTATCTCTTTGAAGCTCTTTTTTCAGGCAGAAACCATAGCGATTAAAGAGGCGTTGTCATGGCTCAAAAGCAACGTGATATCAACAAGGGATATCACCACCTGTTCCGATAGTCAGACCGCTATAAAATCCCTGGACAATGACATGTTCTACTCAAAAACATCCTTCAATTGCAGGCTGTCTCTAAACGAGACGGCTGAGCATTTCAACATTCACCTCATGTGGGTGCCGGAACACTGTGACATACCAGGAAACTGCAAAGCCGATGAACTCGCCAGGTGCGGTACAACCTCATCCCTAGCAATAGCAGGGGGATCGTTGTATGTTGAGGGCTGAGACAGTCGTGGCAGAGTTTTGAGCACGGCTAAGGACTGATCTTTTATAAGATTCTGATGCAAGTATCCCTGTAGTCAAGTTTGCTTTGCAACACGTTCGTCGATGTCGTTGCTTCAAGGTTCTATCCCGTTTAGTCCTTGTTAGTTTAACTGTTCCATGTTTTTGTTTGATTTATGTTGAAATTATTAATGTTTGGTCCCACAAGTAAGTCAGTGAAGACGTTTAACATCTAGGCTTAACCATGTACTCCTTAGTGGTAGAATCACTTCTCGACCCTTCATTCTTCCTTCGGGAGAGTGCACGGTGTCAGGTAAGGAACATCAGAACCGAAGAAGTTGGTTGTCTCTGCGTCACGATTTGTTCGCGTGGTGAGCCAGTTAACATCAGGCACAACTAAGGTGCTACTTGCGCATCAGGTAGCGTCGTTCTGGTTCTGTTGACCAGTTTGTCCGTCATTCCGTAAAGCGAAATGAGGTACAGTGTGTTTATTGTTCGCACTAGCACCGAATTATGGATTTTTTATAATTTAGCTTCGACAACTATAAGGTAAGACAATATGGCTGAACTAACTTATAATTGCTCTCCATAGTCTGGTGAACTCGCACAAGTATTCACCAAAAATGTGGTCCGACAGTGAACGCATCTCGCACCCAAACACTAAAACACACAATTATGAATTCGAAGACAATGTGCGTCCATGAATTCGTCCGCAACCGAACTAAGAGGTGCTCGAATTATTATCAACACACAAAGTTCAGTTGCGAGGCCACGCAGAGAATGGGCATATGAACATCGTTCATTGGCTCCCAGATAGAATACTAAGAGGGCCTGCCAATGGCTGTAGTTATTAGGATTTCTTTACATAGGAAACAATAATTTGCATCGTGACCTGAATATATGGAGATTTTTTGATTTAATTAAAAAATATGGTCACATAAAGTAACGCATTGACATTGAGCGTATGAACACAAAAATACCAACGTTTTGAGTCAGTTCTGCGCTGGTTAGAGGGATTGCTGGAGTAGAGCAAATTTGAACGAATGACTTGAAATAACGAGTGTTCGCTTGTTCTTAATTTCCTGCTGATTCGGTGTGTTTATTGGGACATTTTTGAGATCTGAAGACTTCCGGAACTTATCCTATCCTATACAGAGGCGATCATTATTTTAATGAGGAAGTTACTTTATTGGTGTTCTATGTTTGGCAAGGATCGCTTCGATCGCATGCGCATTAAATTATAATCACTTACGCCATTAACTGTTCCAGTTCTCTGCTCCGGTGCTGCAAGTGGAATGTAAGGTCCCTTAACAGAGCCCGTGCAGGCGAAAAGTCTTATAATCATATAATATGGGTGGCGCTACAGCCCTTAAACGCCCAGAACCTAGCTTCTCAGCAGTGACTTGTGTTGTGCTATTGTTCTTTCACGAGAGGAAGGGACCTAGCTTTTTATGCCGACTCTCTACGGCCAAGTTTGAGAAGTTTTTTCTAGACAGGAATTCTCTTTGAGTATTGTCTGTGACTCGAAAGAGGTAGGAACATTATTTTTGCCGAACACACCAACGGACCAAGGACCACCCACAAAGCCACGGGCCTCCAAAAGTCTTATGCTTGCTTATAAGAGTGAACACCTCAAGACAAAGGTCTTGAAACAGAACATCCAACTGACAACAGTGAGTATGACTTCGGTGATACCCTGAATAAAACATACGCTCCTTGCGAGACCGTCATCTAGAAACAGCCTGTACGACATCGCGATCGCATCTGATAACGTACTCCTGGTGCTACATTTTATCATGGACGGAGTCTCTCTGCGCCACATCTCAAAATCTTCAAAGCGACCTCTATCGACGTCAGACACTCTTCCAGCATGTTTAATGACCGAACCATTCGCGGAGCCAACACAGTCCTCTTGTCTTGCTATACGGTGCAGAAGCAAGAGCAGTCGCATAACCCAATGAGGAATTCATTGGTCTCTTCGAGACAAAAATCCTGTTTGGTCCCGTTTGCATGGCACCTGCACGACACAATTCAAGCATCTTTGCATCCAACGCCTAAGGTGGCCGGCTCATACAACTCCAGCCAACATTTTTGTTGCGAGAGATTATACCGATATGTTAGCCCAGGGAACAAGCACCATTCCCTAATTTTTGCTAGTCATTTGATGACGTCCATCGTTCGGAGAAACGAAGTCAGGCTGAGCGGTCTATAGCACTTTAGTAGGCTTGGTAATTCCCTCCCATTTTTGCACCAAAAAACGTTTGCCCACTGCCACTAGTTTGGTATGTTACCCTTTGCTGGATGACTTGTCCAGTTCTGTTTGTTGAGGCCCAGGTCTAATCCGGACTGTAGCTCCACGCTTATTCATAGATTGCAAAAATGCTTGTGGCTTACAAATTGATGCTCACCTTGAAAGACTGGATATTCAAAATATCTATAATCCCCGAAATGATGGTGGAACGTGGCCTTATGGGTATGTCCTTCGACCCCAATGTACTTGAACCTCGACGGCTGGGTTCCATCCCTGGTCTCTACGACAAAAATAATTTTGATGGCACCACCTCCTTTGAGTCACTGGCAATGCTCAAAGTGTATTTCTGTCTAGAAAAAGCTTCTCAAACATGGCCGTTCGCAGTCGGCATGAAAGTGTAGGTCCCTTCCTCTCGTGAAAGAACAATAGCACGCTCAACACTAGTCCTCTAATTTTAAGGACAACCTTTGGATTTTATTTATGTTTGAACTCCCCGTGGCTCAGTGGATGGGGCTGCATGTAGTTCGTTGTTTGATCGCCATCTCAGGCCATGGTCTGTTCAAACGAGGGCCATATCAAGTACATGAATTTCTTTTCAATCAATTTTACAACAGCAAATTTGACAAGCTCCGGACGGCAGCTGTACCCCCGCTAAATTGTCAAAGCACTTGCCAGCCCACCAAGGACTGTCAATGACCGCTGTGAATGAGTCCCACAAACCCATCTATTTGCTTTCCAAAAATCTTCAAAATCATTCATTCACCGCGCCACAGCCCTATCGACGTTGACGTTGACATGATGTATTGAAATCACCCGAACATGCATTAAAAGATTCATAGAACGTGCCGGCACCACGAGTGAATAATAAAACAGAGACTCCGCCGCACACCGGCAGCCCACGGCGAGTTGATCTCCACATTTCTGTTAATTCTTCACGCAATCACCTGGCCTAGGCCATGCCCATCTAGCCGAAATATTGATTCACTGGAGGGTAGCCTCCCTCCGTTCGGCCCCCAAGCCAATCACTCGCGGCAACCAGAGCCGAAGCGCCAAACCAAAAGACAGAGACCACAGCAAAAAAACCCTTCCATCAACCGGCAAGCCAATTGATTGACAACAATATAATTTATTATTTATTCAACATACGCGCACGGAAGAGGTACCAGTACCCGCACCGAGGAGAGCGACCAGGAGAGCTCGGCGCAAAAAAACTAAATGGCGCTAATAATTCCATAAAGACGAGCTCATTAGAAGTCCATCAAGAGCGCGTGATGTCTTCAAGTCGAAAATCCCTAATGGGCTGTGGCTGCTCCTGCCCGGCTCTGAGCACCTCGCTCCGCGACAGGCAGCAGCATAGACGACGATGATGGCCGAGGACGACGAGGCCACGACCACGACGATGACGATGACGATGACGATGATGATGATGGTTATGAGTGATGGCTGTGTTATGAAGGCGCACCAACCAACGGGCCGTCCGTCAGTTGATTTGGGCATAAATTTTGTTAAGTCCCACAGCAAGCAGCACCCAGTCCCTCCACCCATCACCGCCCCCTATTAATGTGCACTGATGATGATGATGGAAACTATTCCGAGTGACAGGTAGAAATCCGAATGCGTAGCATTACTCGAGATTAATTCAGGGAACAGCGAACATCAGCGGCGGTTGGCAGAAATTTCATAACTGGGGTGGGGGGCTGGGACATATGTACGATCGTGGGGCTCCCCACTGGCCGGGGAGCTGCTTTAAATTCATAAACATGTGTTCGCAATAAAAATATGTGTTCTCAACATCGGATCGTACATGCGGCCAACATGCCCATCAGCCCATCGGCCCATCAGGCCGTGGGCCCACCACCGCCAGTGGTCCCAAAAATGGAGTGCGCAGCCCGAAAAATGGACTCGCCGTCGGGAGCAGCACCACGCACCGGTGCCGGCGCTGGTGCCGGAGACGGAGCCGCACCAATTAATATTTATTGTTATTGTTATTGTTGTCATATGCGCTGCGGATCGGGCAGGCATGGCACGCATGACGATCGATCCGAGATCCAGATCCAAGGCGATCGATCGATGATCGATTGCCGGCCGATCGCGATCACGGTCGATAGGCATCTCCGTTGACTTTTGGGCAACTCTCTGCAAAAAAAAAAACACATCGACTCGCTCGCCGACCAGTAGCGCGCATCCTGTTTTGCGGAGGCTTCATGTCAATCGATCTTGTGTATCGACAATGTTTAACAGGAGATAACATCGATATGTGCTAGGGAGATGGAGATCGGCTTTTTGTCGGCGCGGCGTAGCGTCGCTCAGTTATGAATCCATTGGATACGTTTTCGGGAGACCAGAGGTATTTGTGTTTGAAATCTATTAATGAATTCATGTGGTGCAACGAGGCAAGCGAAATAAATTTCCAGCCTCGGACGTGAGTGACATCTCCAATGAGCAGGGCCATCTGTGTGTGCGTGGCTGTGTGGGGAGCCGAAGACAGAGCGCGAGCTTATGTAAGAGCGGCGCGAGATAATCTCCAGGCATCGCGGTAGTTGGGCGTTAAGTGCTTGTCTCTTCGCCTATAACTCAGGCCGGTAATGAGGGGCCATAAAGTTAAAAATAGTCATTTGGCCGGTAGGCGAAATGAATTGCAAAGAAGTGCCAATCGGCGAAAGGTTTTTCGCTGCGGCTCGGCGCTTGGCCCCCTTTCTTCGGGTTACACTGCTTCTTCCGCTTGGTTGATTGATGGCAACACGTGGACAAGATGAGAAGCTTATTGACCGATGATTGAATCGATTAGTGGGCTAGTTGACGTTTACGGCCGGCCGAGTGAAGGTGGATCGGCGATAGCTGATGGATGTGCTGGATATTCAGTGAGTTTCTCTCGCGGTTATGTAAGGGACATCGAAGCTGCGCTTGGTTGGCCGATCGGTGTGAGGCGATCTTTGCATCGCCGGCAGTGGTGTGGAGTGTGCTGCGGGTTGTCACCCTCTGCAGGTGACTCGTTTTGTGAAGTTACTTGAGTTGTCAAGACCGGGGAGGGGATCTGTTCCGGCCGACGCTTAGAACTCGATCAACAGCATAAGGCCCAAGTGATCATTTTAGAGGAACATTCAACAGACCAACTAAAACCACACCTTCCCTTCGATGAGTCTTACACGATCACCCACCAATACCGCCCGCCATCACCCAAATTGTCGTAAGCCCGCTTAAATCTGTTGAAGTCTAAAAAAAAAACCGTCACCATAACTGGGAAAGTCCACTGCGATTGGAGCCACCAGTGAATAGCGATCGATTTGTGAGATGTGAGCGGGTTCCCTTAACGATCGGCGTCGGAAGCATTAAATGAGAATTCGATTAGTGCCCCGAATTGAAAAGAGGACTGAGTGGCGGTGATCGTAGATAGTGGCGGAGATCTCTATCCGGTCGTTGCGAAATGGCACTTTTATGTGATACATGAAAAGTGATTGAGGACCGCGGCAACGTCGTGTGAATTTAGAAGATCTGAGCGGTTTGATTGAAGAGCTTGGATTCATTCATGAGTCGTCTGGGAGACGGTTGCGTTGTTTTAAAAGTGGTACTTGTTCCGGTTAGTGCACTTTAAGGAGCTCACATCTGTGTTGTCAAATGGAAGGCTTCTCAGGGCGGGATTAAATGTGCATTTAGTTTCGTTTGAGCCAAGTTAGCTAGTTCAAGCTATTCCGAGTTAAATTCTGGGCCAAGTTAGCCTTCGTTAGTAGGAGAACGTGGGTCCTATCATTTTGATTCAAACTGAACCGGTGTATGTTGGTATATGGCGTTCGTTTGATAACTGCGTAACTTTTTGGACTACTGTCAGCTTTTAAAATTTTCGGTTCTGCACGTGGAATGTGATGTCACTTAACAGACCACGTGCAGCCGTTGAACTTGCGGAGGCCCTAGAAGCCTATAAGGCTGACATCACCGCCATCCAAGAGTTGCGATGGGATGGGCCGGGCAAAAAGAGGATGAAAAACTGCGACATATATTACGGCGATTGCTACAAAGAGCGAAGGCAGCGCTTGTTTGCATGCGGTTTTGTTGTTCGAGGCAGACTTAGGCAAGAAGTCTTAAGCTTTAGATACATAAGCGAACGCCTCACAACAATCCGCATCAAGGCAACATTCGGCAACATCAGCCTAATTTGCGCCCACGCCCCAACGGAGGACAAAGACGATGATAGCAAGGATGACTTCTATGATCTCCTAGAAGGAACATACGATCAATGCCCCAGCTACGACACCAAGATCGTTCTAGGAGATTTTAATGCAAAGCTGGGCAAGGAAGAAATCTTTGCTAGAGTCGTCGGTAAACACAGCCTACACGACAACACGTCCGACAATGGACTCAGGCTGTTGGACTTCGTGACGGGGCGAAACCTCACTGTAGCCAGCACGTGGTTCCCTCACCTCAACATTCACAAAGGGACCTGGCGGTCCCCTGATCAATCAACCGTCAACCAGATTGATCACATTGCGATCGACGTCAGACACTCCTCCTGTGTCCACGATGTCCGAACGTTCCGAGGTGCCAACATCGACTCGGATCCTTACCTTGTTGTAGCCAAGGTCAGAACTCGGATATCGATTGTACAACGGAGTAGAGCAAGACCAAAACAGTTTGACGTTGGAAAGCTACAATCGCAATCGACCGCTGGGAACTTCTCCGATCGAGTCTCCCTGAAGCTCTCAGAGAGTCCAACCCTGCCAGGCGAAACAATCGACGAACAGTGGAACCGTTGTAAAAATGCCATTAGAGAAGCTGCCTCTGATGTGCTGGGTTTTAAAATGCCACCTAGAAAAAACCCATGGTTTGACAACGAGTGTCGGCAGGCGCATTCAGCGAAGCTGGCAGCATATAAGGCGACGCTGGATAGAAGGACGAGAGCGGTTCGTGAGCTCTACGAACTTAAAAGAAGGGAAGAGCACCGGCTTCTCAAAAAGAAAAAGAAGGAGCATGAGAAGCGCGTGATCGAGGAAATGGAGAGGTGGTACGGCAGAAATAATGTCCGTGTCCATGATCTGGTTGGGCGCATGCACCAGCTCATCTGTAGGATATGGTCGGAGGAAAGCATGCCCGACGAGTGGAATCTTAGTATCGTTGGCCCGATCCACAAAAAAGGAGACCCCTTTGACTGCGCCAACTATCGGGGGATAAGTCTCCTTAACATCGCCTACAAGATCTTCTCTGCCGTTCTGTGTGAGCGCCTGAAACCATTCGTCAACAACATGATAGGTCCCTATCAGTGCGGTTTCAGGCCTGGGAAGTCCATTATCGATCAAATTTTCACATTACGGCAGATCCTCGAAAAAACCCAAGAGATGCCGATCGACTTTTTGTCGACTTTAAGGCCGCATATGACAGTGTGCATGGAGACGAGCTATACAACGCCATGTCTAGTTTTGACATCCCTGCCAAACTCGTCAGAATGTGCAGGATGACGATGGAGAACTCTCGCTGCTCCATCAAGGTCGGTAACGAACTCACCGAGACCTTCAATGTCAAAAAAGGTTTTAGGCAAGGCGACGCGCTGTCATGTGACTTCTTTAACATCGTGTTGGAGAAGACAGTGCGAAACTCACACGCCAACACTAGAGGCACGATCTTCCAGAAGTCCGTTCAACTGCTAGCATACGCGGACGATATTGACGTGATTGGCCGAACTCAGCGAGCCGTCAATGAAGCGTTTGCTTGTATTGAGACGGAGGCGGCAAAAATGGGTTTAGCGGTGAATGAGGGCAAAACAAAGTATATGCTGTCATCAAGAAAGGACACACAACATCGACGACTCGGTCAGAACGTCACCATAGGCAGCTTTAACTTCGGGGTAGTGAAGGACTTCGTCTACCTTGGCTCCCAAGTAAATAGTGCGAACAACATCAGTACTGAGATTAAACGCAGAATAACTCTTGCCAACCGCTGTTTCTTTGGGCTCAAGAGGCAATTGAGTAGTCGAGCCCTCTCTCGAAAGACCAAGCTCACCTTATATAATACCTTGATCATCCCTATCCTGCTGTATGGCGCGGAAGCTTGGACTATCTCAAGAGCGGATGAAGACGCACTTGGTCTCTTCGAGAGAAAAGTTCTGCGTTCAATCTTTGGTCCTGTTTGCGTTGAAGGTTCTTGGAGAAGGAGATTCAACCACGAACAGTACGGGCTGTACAGCGACATGAGTCTAGTCAGGCGTTAACGGATTCAACGAATAAGATGGCTAGGCCATGTTGAGCGCACGGACAACACTGCTCCAGCTCGAAGAGTCTTCGACTCCGAGCCAGTGGGATAACGCAATAGAGGACGACCACGAACTCGCACTCAAGTAGAGAAGGACCTCAACCAACTTGGAGTGCGAAGTTGGAGGCAGCTGGCTAAAGAACGTGCCAGCTGGAGAGGATTGTTGACCGAGGCCCAGGTTCAAGAAGAAGTCAGCTTTTAAACATCTTGCGTCACTTAGTTTAAATTTGACAGCCATTGAGCAGCAGAGAAGGCCGTGAATTTAAATTGGTGCTGCATTGTGGGCGACTTCTTATGGGCAACTTGATTCTTGACAATCACTTGCGCTGGTACAGGCACGACGGAACTCAGTCAGCCGGAAAACAGAGTAGCCACAGTGCACAACAACAGAAATCGTCGATCAATGATTTTGGACAATCGATGAATTAACGTCCGTGAGTTGGCGTCGCCTACAAGATCCTATCCAGCATACTGTTTGAGCGTCTTCAGCCGCTTTGCACCGCACTAACCGTCACGTACCAGTGCGGCTTCTGGCTCGGTAAATAGACTATAGACCAAATCTTCACACTAAGGCAAATCCTGGAGAAGACCAGCGAGTTTCAAATCGATACTCACCATCTTTTTATCGACTTCAAAGCCGTATCATCGCAAGGAGCTATACGAAGCGATGGCTGAATTCGGGATTCTCGGACAATTGATCCGCTAGTGTCGCATCACGCTAAACCATACGCGACGCACCGTGCAGTTCGCCTCGTGGACCTCTGATCCGTTGGAAACCTGCACCAGATTTCCTTGCCCAAATACCTTGTCGAGACGCGCTGCCTTGTGATTTCCTCAATTTGGTACTGGAGAAGATGTGCGGAGGACTGCTGTTTTTTTTATCAAAACAACTGGGCTCGAAACTAATGATTCGAAGGACCAAAATCATGCTCTACAAATCCATAATCTAACTGCAGAGCTGATTCTTGGTGCCTTCAAAAATTCTACGTCGGATATATGGTCCCGTTTGCGAGGAAGGCGAATGGAGGGGATGATACAACAGGGAAATTTACGAGCTGTACAAGGATGTGAATATAGTCCGGTAGGCAAACATAGCTCCTGGTTTGAGAAGGAGAGGAAGACCGAACCTCCGGTATATAGTCATCGCGGATGGGAGCAGCGTGCCCAGTCATCGATGAAAGACAGCAATCGCGTATGCTCGGATCCTCCGTGGCCTGATAAGTAAAGGCCCATTCTTATGAGGTCGCTACGAACTGCCGCTTCACTACAGCAGGCTGACTCTTCACTGAGAAATGTTTGGTCGTGGTGGTTGTGGATTGCGTTTGTCTCTTTGTTGAGATTTTTGTCGATGAAAAAACTCGTTCTAATCTTTTTGCATACCAAGAAGTATACTTTTTTGTTTATATTTGTTGTAAAAGGGTTATTTCTGAAAGTTCCTATACGTAATTTGCGGCTTATATGAATGGGCCTTAAGTAAGTACATAAGTGTTGCCTGAGAGCCTGAAGACATCTCAAATAAGCGAGTATATCACAGCAGTATATGAATATTTGGACCAAAAGTGTGATCTGTTAAAATAAGGGCTACGATCTGCTATATTTATATGAGAGCTGTTGCTCTTAATACACTATCCAAATTGTGTGCGATATCGCTTGCGTGGATCGTCTGGATAAGGGAGGTTATGTAATGTAAGTGTTAAGTTGACGTGACTGACTGTGAACGTGAAGTTGTCACGAAGGCCTATTCTGCTACCAAGCGGATATAGTCGATTCCATACAGTGTGCCCGTGGGTGGTCTTGACAACGCGAGAGGACGACTGACTGATATTTAGAAAAGAGAAACAGTGTCTCCCGTCCATGAAACGTAACCAATAGACATTTTAGTGCATTTCCAGTACTCACACATCCATTTAACCATGCCTTCAGTGGCGTCTTGAAAGTGTCAGCTTGGAAGGCTCCACACAAGTTTTAGATCTAGGCTAGATCTAGGAAAGGGGCCTCAATAATTTCAAAAGCGGAATCTTAATCAAAGGAAACCACAAAAGCAGAATTGACGGACAAACTTGCATGCTATTGTCGCAAGCAATTGCTTTTGAATGTGCATTTTAGTACGGCAAGAAGCGCTCATCATTGTGTCATGCCACGCTAAAAGTCCAGGATCGATTCACAACAAGAACAAATGCCACCATCGGTTTGAGTTAAGACTCTTGTGAAAGGCCTCCTGAACCTCAGACTATCTCTCCAGTCATGATTTTATTCGAAAATAAACAACGCATATGTAAGTCCACCTAGATCGCCAGCCAGAGAATTAAGTAAGTCTTACCGTCTTGTCTGAAGATTGTACCTTCAGCCACAGGCAGAGTTTCGAACGGGAGGGTACTCTAGTTGCGACCCCCAAGAGGTTTGGAAAAGACCATCAACCAACTTAGAGATGGACATCGAAGACAATTAGAAAACGAATCCGCTAGTTCGATTGTTGATTAAGGAACTATAGCATTAGACGTGGCCCGGTGCGTTGTGGGTATCTGCGTCGACCCCTATGTACTCGGACCTAGGTGTCTAGGCTTGATCTCTCATAATGCACCATTTTTTTCGAGTCTCTGATGCTCAAAGAGCACTCCTGTCTAGAAGAAGCTTCTCAAACTTTGCCATTCGGAGTCGCCATCAAACTGTCTCATCCAATCGTGAAAGAACAGTCGAACTTACAAAACGATTGGTTGCTGCGAAGCTAGGCCAACCATATTACTATGCTTCTCATGCTTAACTTTATGTTAGTAGTCAGAATATATCCGGGGTAACGTAAGCCTAAGTGGAGACTGAGATCTATAGTTAATAGCTAATGGATTAGAATACGTCTATACCTCAGTGCTCATAATGGTGTGGTTGCAAGGGCAATAACAAAGGGTTATGTCGATAGTGCTATATTTTAATTACAGGTTGACACATAGCACATAAGGCGGTTAGGACCGATGTTATGCCATACTCCTGGTAGTATCAATTTAGTTGCGAAAGCTTTACCAGATGTTATAATGCCACGAGTGATCAGGCAAGCCTCCAGGGTCATCATAGGTACGAAATGTCTCCGTCGTTGTGGCTATGCTTTAATACTGCGAGATGTGGAGACCACACATGACTTCAAGACTTGAAGGGTATATGATCCATACCTGTATAGAGTTGCAAATTAAGCAACCGTGTGTTGCGACCCAAAGCCCAGCAGACGTATTAGATCGAGCGTATAGTATACCAAGGTGTAGAAACATGTCCATAAATATTAACTCTTACTTGCTACTCTGGGTCCTACTTAACGTTTCTGGTCCAAAAAGCCCCAGGAGTAAAAGCAGCCTGTCGGCAGGAGGTCGCTTTGAATGTTCAACTCACTTATGGGAACCATGCAAAAAAGGTAAATGAGTTTATACGCAATCTAGTCATAAATGCTGTTCTGTAATGGCTAAGGAGGAATTTAATATGCGCCCGGGATAGTGTATCTTTACGAATAGCAAGGCAGCAATTGAAGCCCTGGCACCGTCTTATCTTAATCTTAACTATATATAAAGCAGAAAGTTTGTGTGTCTGACCGACGAAGGCTCCAAAACTACACGTCGCAGAGCTCTGAAATTTTCAACCAAAAACATTTTACAATTTAGATGCTGAATGTGACAATTTTTAAGTCGGTACGACACACGATTCGGAAGTTGCGAGCACTTTTTAAACGGGAATACAATTCTCTAAATGAGGGTGGTTGCATCAATCCGGTATGAAACCATTTCAAGTTGCGTAGTCGTGGATATCAACCATCCCCCAGTGTGTTTTAACTTCCATGTATACCGCACATTTATCATATTTTACTTTGGTGCAACATTTTTTTCTACGTTTCAATGGAACATATACGAACGACTGCCTGAGTCACAAAACGAAAATGAAACAATAAAGATTTTCGTACTTTTCTTATTTTGTCATACCCAAACTATCTATGCATGTACATATACACAGCTACACACGAATCAAATTCAATTTTGCTGAAATTGTGAATATTGAACTTCTGAACGGATCAGCCGATTTAGATAAAATTCAGATTCAGAGCTAGAATAATTACACAATGTGTTAGATAGGCTAATTTTTTTCATGGTTCATGAAGTTTGACTTCAATTTGCACAACAAGTGAACATCGCGCGCAGGTACGTAGATGGGATTTCCAAGAACGTTTTTTTATGAATCGCTTGATGTGCCTCCACGTTGTGTGTAAATGGTTGAGAAGGCAAAGCGTTCGCTATAAACTCAAAAAGAGCAATCGTTTGCCGCACATCTCTTAACAAGGTATACGAGCAGTACACAATTTGCCTGACCTGGGTGCCTAACATTTGGTTCAGAAAATAAATGTCAGACGGTTGATGGGCAAAACCTGTCGAAAATCAGAATAAATCGGGCCTCTTCTTGATTCTAAATAATCAAGTCTCCCGATGGACAGTAAAGAGATCAAAAATCAGCACTGCAGTGGGTATAATCATCGGAGAATAACTTTTAAGCCTATACTAGGCCTTTTCTCCAACGACGTCTGTAGAAGCTGCCCAGGCGAGGCTGAGGAAGAAATCACCCAACAACTCATTTGCGACTGTCCTGTTCGCACCTTACCTAGAAATGCCACACACTAAATTGGTTCACAAAACTGGCTGGCTGTCAAAATCACTCGTTCCAAATTGAAGTATCCACGTCGAGGTGCAATAGGCCTACGTTTGGCTTAAGTGCATAAATGAAACTACCTTCCTAGCCACAACTGTTTCAAGCTATGCTCCCTATGACTAAAGTCGCAGTCGCAGTTGACCTTTGAAACGGATCTGCAAACGATCGTAATTATTCAAAACAAAACTCCCACCTTGTCATACGTGCCTCGGAGTCATTCAACCGAAGTGAGCACAAGTAATTTGTTTACGTCCACCGGTCACGCAAAAGATATCTCACGAGAGTATGAATCACGCACCCTCACTTGTTCCGTCATGGGCCAGCACCTATGACTCTTCTAATCAGAAATCAACCAGACGATAGGTTTGCATTCTTCGATGATTGCCATGAAAAAAATGTTCAATTCGTTCCAAACTTCACACAGAAGCCCCCAAACCGACGCAACATTCCATCGATCGAGTGAGTTCGAGTCACCCGACCGCAGCAAAAGGTTCATTAGCACGCCGGCTCCGATCCAGATGAAGTCACTGCGAGTACCTTTTCGAGCGTCAACTCGCATACGGCACCCAATTAATTTAACACCCGTAAGCGAGTAATTATCGATGACGCCAATTAGGGCCCGCTGCCGTGGACCAACAAGCTGGGCAGTCGCACCCGCACCCTCTCGCACACTCACCCACTCCGACCACAAGAATGTGAGCTCAAAAATTATGAAATTAATAACCACTTCGGCCGGGCGCATAGAAGGAATATATTTCCTCGCCATCATCGGCACCCATGGCACCCGTCGAATGCCTCGCATTCTCCGTCCAATGATAGGCCGGCTCCAGGACGGCCGCTTGCACTGCTCAACATCTTAATTGCACAGCTTTCATATTTTTGCCAAATTAATTATGAATTTCTGATGATTTACGACGGTCGCATCAAGTCATTATCGTCCCTGTCGTCGTGTGAGCCAGCCACTGGCTGTGGGCCGGACAGGGCCGGCGAGGGCCGACCGATGTTATTGATATGTTAACGTTTTCGGGGCAAAACTGTCACATGACATGACTTACTGTCACCGGAGCGACGCAGTGGCGCACATATCTGACAGCCCCGAGCGGAAGATGGAAATTCTTTATTAATTATTGTCATCCGAGCGATCCAAGAGATACGCGGCGGCGGCGGTCACATAATAATTAATTTTGGCTTGGGAATTAATTAGCGCGCAGCGGATGGATGCAAGGCGCTGCTGCAGCATTGTCCGGGGTTACGAGCCAAAAGGAAAGCCCCCCCATCGCAGGACAACAAAAAGAAGGATTCATTAATGTTTGACTGGAATTTCTGAGGCCACAAATCATCTGTCGATTCAAAACGACGAAGGGGCGCTGCCAATTCAATTCGAGTCATCTCTCGTCCTCAACAACATGTCTCCATCATTGTCAGCGACGTCGTCCGCGATGACGAGACACGACATGACGAACATTCACCAGCAGAAGATGGTTGCCCTCCTCTGGGGCGTACGGCGCGCTGTATCGACGGTGTGTCCTGACTGCTCGTCGGGCCGGGCCACGTCATTAACATCGCGCACATAACTAAAATGCCTGCGAATCGAATATTAAAAATTATAATCGATTATGCGAGACGGAGAGAGCGGGCGCGTCGCGGTCGTCCTTCCTCGCGGATGCAAGAAATTATGAAGACGGCGCATTTATGTCGTGCGCAGGGACAAGCGGAAGAGACAAAAACGAAGCCCAGCCTTTAAGGACACCGCGCCGGGCGGTTCGGGGTGCACGCACGCGGTCTGACAGCCAACAGAACATGGGATCGTACAAATGTTTTCATGCACAATGCCATGTCCTCTGTGCCGTGATATGAGAATTATGAGTTTTTGTTGGCCCGCTGGACGCGCTCGTATCATGGCTTGACGGATGACGGCCCCGACTGGGACATGCTCAAATGGATGTACTTGCGCCCGAGTATGCGCGAGTGCGAGTAGATAACTATCGGCAGAGGTATTTTTGTGTGAAAAGATAAAATAATTGACATGCATTCTGGGGGGATTTGTCTTGGCCGCTTTTTGTGATGTAGGCCACGGTGAGGAGCGGCGTTTTGAGTGATTTGCCTTGTGCGGTGGTTTTGGAGTGCGGGCAAAGCGATGGGGTGCGATAAGCGATGAGCGACAACTTTATTTTTCGAAGAGTTCACCGGAGGCGCGTTTTCACTTCTTTGGCAGCATTTCGAGATCAAGAGTGGAGTTAAGCGGGAGTCGAGCTGACTGACCTGAAGAGGAGGTATCGCCTCTGATGCCACAAATGATAAGGGCTGCCGATCGGGATGTGGTACCATAGGTCTGGGGGTTCGTTGACATCTCAGTGTGGAACTGCTTTGTTGCAGGATCCGAACGGAACGGCTTTCTTTTTGAGCTGCGTCCAAGGGAACAAAGCAACTGGAGAAAAATGCAAGGGAATTTGGAAGTATAGCGCAAAGGCCGTGAGACAGTACTTGCCCCCTTGTCAGGTCTAATCGGAGGAGAGAGAGGGCACCCAATGGTGGCGACAAGGTGACTACTCTGCTGCCGGGGTTCAAAGGATAAAGAGGGCCGTCTATCGAATTGTTTTGGTTCTCTGTGATGAAGGGAGAGAGAAAAAATAAAGATTATATGTCTGGTATTCGGGAACATTTACGATCGATGATTTGAAGCTTATGAGTTGGTCAGCGGGGATCATGTGAATCTTGGCGAATTACTGAACTTTTTTTCTTATCTCGGCTCAGGTCATTACGCGTGGATTTTCGATTTTGAACATGAAATACCTGCACGGTGATGGATCAATATTGCCACAGTCTGTTGTGCATTTAGCCAGAAGTAAACAGTTGTCTAGGAGCTTTAAAAATTCAAGGCTATACAATTCCTTATATTCGGCAGAATAGAAGGATATTACTGCAGGAATGAGGTAAGGAAGTTTTACCAAAGGGTAAAGTCAACCAGTCAAGGTTATAAACTCCGAACCGAAGCCTGTAAGGATGAACAAGGGAACATCGTAGTAGAGTCACAGTCGATGCTGAGAATATGGAGAAACCATTTCTGCAGACTGTATAAGGGCGACGAAGAACCAAATTCCGCTGTCAGGCAGAACGAACCATTCAACTCCAATGAAAGGGACCATGAAGATCAACAATTCCGTCCACCCGACCCGGATGAAGTGAGGATTGCTATATCTAAACTGAAATCCAACAAGGCTACTGGAGCTGACGGCCTACCCGCCGAGCTTTTTAAAGCCGCAGGCGATGATTTGGTAAGGAGCATGCACCAACTCATCTGTAAAATATGGTCGGAGGAAAACATGCCCGATGAATGGAACCTCAGCATTGTTTGCCCGATCCACAAGAAAGGAGACCCCTTTGACTGCGCCAACTATCGGGGGATAAGTCTCCTTAACATCGCCTATAAAATCTTATCTGCCGTACTGTGTGAACGCCTAAAGCCATTCGTCAACAACTTGGTCAGTCCATACCGGTGTGGCTTTAGGCCAGGAAAATCCACCGTCGACCAAATATTCACACTTCGGCAGATTTTGGAGAAAACCCAGGAGCAACAAATCGATACCCACCACCTGTTCATCGATTTTAAGGCCGCGTATGACAGCATTTATAGAGACGAGCTATACAGAGCAATGTCTAGTTTTGGCATCCCTACAAAACTCGTCCGTTTGTGTAGGATGACGATGGAGAATGCACGCTGCTCCATCAAGGTCGGTAAAGACCAAACCGAGACCTTTGATGTTAAAAAAGGATTCAGTCAAGGCGATGCGCTGCCATGCGACCTTTTTAACATCGTTCTTGAAAGAATTGTTCAAAACTCGAACGCCAACACCAGAGGAACAATCTTTCAAAAGTCCGTCCAACTACTCGCATATGCCGACGATATTGACATTATCGGAAGAACGCAGCGTGATGTCAAAGGCGCTTTTGTGAGTATTGCAACGGAGGCCGCGAAGATGGGTTAAGCGGTAAACGAGGGTAAGACCAAATATATGCTGTCAACAACAAAGGACACCCAACACCGACGTCTCGGTCAGAACGTCGCGGCAGACAGATATAACTTACTATCAACTCAGACAACGTCACCAGCGCTGAAATCAAACGAAGATCTTGCCAATCGGTGCTTCTTTGGGCTAAGAAAGCAATTGGTAAACAAAGCCCTCTCTCGAACAACCAAGGTAACGCTTTACAAGAATAATATAATTAATCGTCCCAGTCCTGCTATATGGCGCGGAGGCATGGACTCTGTCAAAAGCGGATGAAGCAGCTCTTGGTTGCTTCGAGAGGAAAATTCTTCGGGTGATTTTCGGCCCCGTCTGCATAGATGGTGAGTGGAGGAGGAGATACAACGACGAACTATACGGGCTGTTCAGCGACATCGACTTAGCCAGAAGAGTGAAGATCCAACGATTGAGATGGCTAGGTCATGTAGAGCGGATGAAAACCAATGCTCCGGCTCGAAAAAGTCTTCGAATCCACCCCCGAGGCACGGCGCAGTAGAGGAAGACTGCGACTCAGGTGGCGCACGCAAGTGGAAAGG
Organism: Eristalis arbustorum; assembly: GCA_916610145.1. NCBI lineage: Eukaryota > Metazoa > Arthropoda > Insecta > Diptera > Syrphidae > Eristalis > Eristalis arbustorum. The sequence continues at coordinate 29,821,001 of OU744317.1, forward strand.
GACCTCAACCATCTATGCGTGTGAAACTGGAGACAGCTAGCTAAAGATCGAGCTGGCTGGAGACGCTTATTGGTTGAGGCCCAGGTCCACCCCGGACTATAGCGCCACCTTAAGTAAGTAAGTAATAATGTTATTCTTCTCTATGCCTCCTGTGGAGCTAAGAAAAGCAAAGTCCGTGGGTTTCTCGAGGGTACGTAATCTCCAACTTGATGTTGTAGCTTCAACCCACCACTTTCTGGTCACTAGCAATGTTCAGTGAATATAACTGTGTAGAGAAAAGCATTTCAAACTTTGTCACTCACGGTGGGCATAGGTCCAGGTGTCCACATCGGACTGTCTGGCGTTTCGTGTTACAATCATTATTATACATTCAAAGAAAAAAAACGTAATACAAGTAGACCACATCAAAAAGGCTTATGTGGGATATCAAAAGGTGGTGGAAGCGCTAGGACCAATGGAAGCTTGTGGAACACCCTCCAACATCATCGTTCAAACACTGCAAAATTAGCATTAAGATTGAATGAGGACACCTCCCCGTAGGGAGATCAAGTTGATGATGGAATGCAGCAGGGTTGACTACAAGGACCAGTACTATTACACTCGTCATGGATAATACTTGCGACTTTGTCCTTGGCATTGGTGACCTAGGCCTCCTAGGCTCCTAAGTGTAGGAAGCTACGACTAGCCAGAGCACTACAGGAGCAAGGAAGGTGATGAGTGCTTTCTTCCTCCTCTTCATCCATGCAGCTTCTGCAGAAATCATTATATGATGATATATGAAATATTATGTCCGTTGGTTGAGGTAGTTTTCCACTTCTGTCACAAGGAACAACCGCTATAGTCTGGCTTAGTCATTTTAGTTTCTTATAACAGCGAAAATGTACGAAAAATTGATTCCAGCTGTTTTGTGTTTTGTCTTAAGTCGACACCGTTAGCGGTTATGGCTTGTGAGCACAGGATTGAAAAATATATATAACATGGGTGGCGCTACAACCCTTAAAGGGCCAGGGCCTAGCTTCTCAGCAAACCCTCACGTTGTGCGTGCTATTGTTCTCCCGTGAGTGGAAGGGACCTAGAGTCTTATGCCGACTCCGAACGGCCAATTTTGGGAAGCTTTTTCTAGACAGGAAATAATCTGAGCATTGTCAGTGACTCGAAAGAGGTGGGGCCGTGAACATTATTTTTGTCGCACGGAGCAGGCCACAAGCTTGTGGTCGTCCTATAGTGGTGTCAAACTGGTGCACGAGTCCACGTACCATCTACAATCTGGTTGAGTGCGTAGACGCTTGATCGTAATCATGTCTCCGTACCACTCATGCTCGAGGTTCATCATACAATCTGAACCAAAGATTTGAATCGGAAATTTGATCATAAAATTACAACGAGTTCTTAAATTGTCCCCAGTTAAAGGCCTTGTCCTTCCGAGTCAGGGTTCCACTCCATACTATGATGCTATGCGTCCTGTTTACCTAGAAGTTCAGGCAGGCGAAATTTCTGACTGCATCAAATATAGATCTGATAAGGCGAACGTTTTGCCAGAGTCCCCAATGGTTCTTGTACTCTTTAGAAAATGGAAATGGCACTAATTTCTTCCTCATTCTCTGATAAAGCTATTTTATCAGCCTCTGATTCAATACCGACCAAGGTCTCATTGTCTGTTGGCTGGGTTCAACCAATGTGCTTGCAGTTGAAAGAACTTTTGAAAGAACGCGTCTCGAACGATGTTAAATAAGGAACATGGCGGGCACTCCCCTTGCCTAAAGATTTTTTGAGATTTCTGCATTAATGAAATAGCTGAAGTAGAGAGAATTCTGCAACGTCATGCTGCACAGTACGGCAAGTTTGTAGAGAATGTCTAAACTGGAAATAGGCCTGACTTGAAATCGATGAATAGGTGGCGTAGGTCGATCGGAATTTATTGGGTTTTCTTCCAGAATCTGCCGGCCTTCACGGCACTCATTTTGTCATCAGGGCACAGCAAGTAGTGTCTCCGGACTCAAGAGCTCACTAATCTTTAAGTGCTATTGGCCTAGAGATCAATTATCTGCTATGTTGGGAATTAAGTGACAGAGACTTACATACGTACTTTCCAGCCTTGCGGCTCATGGGGAATATGACCCTCCTTCCCATAGGGACTTAGTCTATGGACCTGTTGCACAGTCATCAAGACAGAGCAGATTTGGATCGGTTCAGTCTACCGGAGATTCGAATGAATAATATTGTGGAATATTTTTTTTCGAACAGCATTGTGCCTGGCCCTTAAGCAGCCATTGCTTAGAATTATCTCACCAACTGGCAGAACACAAGAACATCTCATTCTATTTCCAGTTCGGCGAATTTATTGGCTTCTCAAAAATTCGCTTTCTCTAAGAACGCCAACATTCGTTCCAAGGCAATCACTAGCAGTCTACACGGCAGCAAGGCGAACATAATCTTGTTGAACTGCAGGGTTCCTTCTCCTTTATGTCCCTAGTGCTCGTGTATGACTTGGTAACCCACTTAGAGTCACCGCACTGATGTGCATTACTAACTAATCCCACTTACATTTCATTCAGACTAAGCAAGAATGTTGCTAAGAGCCACTGTCTCGTCGATACCTCAACTCCACAAACAAGAGAAAATTTGCAAACTCATTGCCTCCTAAGTCAAGACTCCTGCGACTAAAGTACTCTCGCTAATTATGACAAACGAGCCATTTCCATTCCATCCATTTTGCCGTGAACGCAAACCACGAATCAGCTGCAAAATGTTAATAAGTCATCTCAAAGCGCTAACCCGCCTGCACTCGCCACGCCATCGCAACCACTCCACCCGTCGTCGCAAACCCCAAGAATCTACAAATTAAAGCACTTCATTCCACGGCCCAAGCCCAGCTTTTGTAATCCGTTCACGTAGCCAGTAATTGCGTTCATGTAAAACCAAAGCCCGCAGCACTTGTGCCGCCGCATAGTGATGTCGCCGACAACTGGCGGCCCTCAAACGGAAGCCGACACCGAAATTAATTGTCATGCCAATATGCAGCTTCTCTATAGATCGCGGCCCCATGTCAAACCGTCGTCATCATCGTGTCCGCAGACACGTCAGAACATACACCCCAAACGGCGGCGGACAACGCACGGGACGCATGTAGACCACATCTCGCACAGTCGGCGAGGCGGTGCAGAATTTTCGACTCGAGCCTGTGCATCGCCGTCGTCATCGCCATCGCCATCGGCATTGGCAGCGGCAGCTCGGGGGCCCTCCGAGCCCAGCATATAGCGAAACTTATCAATATTCCTGAATTTGATACGTGAATGGTCAATGGAATGCGACTCGTTTTCACCGGGCACCAGTTCATGCGCACAGGGCACTGGTAACCTTCACCATAAAAGTGTTCCACTCGGCAGCCCCATATATATCACCGGACAAAATACCAACAATCCCATAGTTTCCTTTGAAGTCCGAAGTATGTCCAGATCAATTACGCGGTTCTGGCAAAAGACACTGCAACCGACGAACCAGAATCCAGCTCAGAACACCGCCTGCGTGCCCCCGCCACGCCGGGTGACAACAGCGTCGAGTGCGGAGAGAGAACAGCCGACGCAGCGCACAGAAGTCAATTTAGGCGGCCGAGCCCCGAGAAGCGGCGAGTGAGAAACACTCCGCTCCACTGATCGCTCCACCGATCGCGAGGACGATCGCGCATACGGTATAATAAGGTGGAAAATAAGGACGCACCGTGGCACAGGTAATCTGTAACAAAGTGCGGATTGATCGGGCCGGATTCGAGGGAGCCGCCGTTCGATTTATTGGCGGCGCGTCGCGTCGCGTTCTCGTGTCGTGCCCTGGTTTTCGGTTTTTTTCCCGCTCCTCTGCTGCCATTTCGCCAAAATCGACGCTTAATTTTCTGTCAGCTTTTCAGCATGAAACAGGAAAAAAATGTCAAGGAAGAGGACACGGCAAAACGGAGGAACAGAAATTCGACGCGACGAAACCGCCATCAGCATCGATTGTTTATCGAATGATTTCTCGGCTCGGTGCAGTGCTCCCCATTCGGTCGGCCGATGCTGTGCTGCGGTGCGGTGCGGCGCACTGCCGTTGATATACATATCGTCCATAAGTGGTGTGCTTCATTTCGGGCCCTTGTCTCGGCTTTTGCGTTTTTTTGTCTTCTTTCCCGTGTTCCTTGGCTTATCTGATCGCAGTGGGATAACCGAGGCTGGCTCAGATGCTGCGGCGGCGGGATGGTGTTGCCAGCTGGGTAGGGGTTGGCGCTGCGGTCAGTGCAAGATCGCGCCTGGTGCACTGGCTCCATAGACGTACTCCCAGGTGCTGTGAGTGTTCGTTTCATTTTAAATCATCTGCTAATTTTATCCTGGCAGCATTGGCAGAACTTGGACTCAAAAGTTGATTCTGTATTCGATTTTTTCGGTACCATTAGAAGAAGTCCGTTTCATTGGGCTGCTGACGTTGCCCTTCCTTCTGTGCACTCAACGACGAACAGCTGCAGCTTTTGGCCAAGACTGAACACAACTGCACCAAAAATTGCAACAAGAGAACATCAGTCGCACAACCTACTTACTTCTCAGGCTTCCATCTCATGGACACATACTTTCTTTCCCATTCTTTGTTATAGATTCCTTCCTGGGAACACCCAACGTTTCATTACATAAAGAAGAAGATACTCTCCACTCTAAGATAAAACACTGACGGCGCACCAGCAAACGTCTACTACTAGGGTGCACAAATTTGTTTGAAACTGTAGGCTCTTGATTCTAACGACACTGGATTTAAACTCATTAGAAAAGCTCATGTTGCGACTTTTCAGGGGCGTTCCAAAATAGTGGTGCCTTCGAACCTTTTGTAGTCTGGAAGGTAATTGAGTGCCCTGTCATTACTTAGACCAGCGTGTTGTCTTGTGTGCTCTTGATTGGTAACGTTATACATGAGACCTAGTTCAGTCCTAAGACCGCTGGATGGCGCAGTTAGTTGAGTGCCTGTCTTGGTTATAGGGTTTCTAAGTTGGAATCCCAGTGAAAACAAAGTTAAAATGATTTTATCTAGTTCTTAAATCAGTCCCAGTCACCATTAGCAGTTGTGGTCGAATTAACGGCGCTGAACCAAGAATGGTCTAAGTGCATCATTTTCTTTGCTAGTGCTGGACAATCGCAGAGAAGATGGTGAATAGATTGTGCTTTTTCCTCATCTCTTGTTATGTCGTCTGTTCAGTCGCGATGCATGAGTGCCTTGACAGAGTGCCCGATAAGGACTCCTATCAGCATGAGTACATGCTTGCAACTGAAGGTTATCGCTTTTTGATCAGCGTCTGCCATAAAGCCCTTGCCTCTAATACTCAGACCAAGTATTCGAATTCTGGCATTATGTCTTTTGGTTTCCTCTTTGATTTTTTTTTGGTTGAATGGCTAAAGATTTTCCTTCGCCTTTGTGACGAAGTTTACCAAGGATCTCTCACTGATGCTTTATCTGGACAGCCTAACTAGATTCGATGTCTAAATAGTCATGCCTTAATTACCCCCTGGCTACTAGAATAAATGGTGAGCGATTCGTCATATTACCATATGGTCTCTCTACGCGGGTTGAAAGACGCTAGATTAGTGCCAGAGATTTTTTGAAGAGTTCACAGAAGACTTCTGTGCCTGTAGTTTCTATATAATAATATAATATGGGTGGCGCTACAGCCCGTAGGGGGCCTGGGCCTAGCTTCTCAGTAACCACTCGTTTTGTGCGTGCTATTGTTCTCTCACGAGTGGAAGGGACCTACAGTTTTATGCCGAATCCGAACGGCTTTGTTTGAGAAGCTTTTGCTAGACAGGAAATACTCTTTGAGCATTGTCAGTGACTCGAAAGAGGTGGGGTCATGAAAATTGTTTTCGTCGCACAGAGCAGGAATCGAACCTACGACATCGAGGTTGTGGTCAACGCACATACCCACAACGCCACGGGCCACCACTGTAGTTACTCCCGTCTTTTAATCGCTAAGACAGCTAATACTGCAGATGTTCCTCTTATGAAATATCTGAAATATCCAATATCTGGAGCCTTAAGGGAAGTTGTCTGCTTTGTTTTCAGTTATCTTGAAAAGTCTCCACTCAATTGACGTGAATTCAGCCCAGAAGTCAAAGGTACGTTTCCGCAGCTTCACGCCTTCCAAATGAAAAACACGCGCATCTTCATCGCTCCTAGTATGGCTCTTTCAACAGCTTAAGCTCTTGCCTTGTAAAATGATTCAAGACTTAAAAAATTGGAAACAAAGCCTACCTAGTCCAACAAGGACATCTGACTAGAACCATGTGTAAAGCTCAAGTTTAATATAATCGGATGATCCCTAAATTTCACTAGGTTTGTCTGCAAATAAACACCTTCGTAGAAGTCCGCAATGGACCAGTTCTACGGCTGATCCTGCAAAATACCAAGCAGTGCAAATGATTCACCAACACAGCATGCACAGAGAAGGGCTCAGTTTTAAGTCCGATAATGCCCCCATCGTCATGGAAGTTCTTCCTCATCGCCCTGAAGAAGACGCCAACACTAGAAGCAGGATCTTCCAGACTTTCGGTCGAACTCAGTGAGCTGTCAATGAGGCGTTAAGTGACATTGATACGGAAACGGATAAAATGGGCCTGACGTAATTGAGGGCAAAACGAAGGGGAAAAAACCTGCATCGTTAACGACCTGTACAGATGGTCACAATGCGCAGCTACAATTTTGACGTAGTGCTTACACCGTCAGTACAGTGTTATAACTGAAATCGCTGTTTCTTTATGGTTCAAGAGGCAATGGATTAGAAGAACCCCCTCGAAGGACTAAGTTGACTTTATAATATAAGACACTGATCACCAATGTCCAGCTCTATAGCGCGAAATCATAGGCAAATTGACGCCGTTTCCATTACAAAAACCTACTCATTTTCATTATGAACTCAGGCTTCCTGGGTGAACTCTAAATGGAGGAAGTCACAACAGGCCCATCGGAGGAAGCTGTGATCAGACGATTCCTTCCCAGTGATTCCCGGTATCTCCTTAGGCAGCTCACAGAAGTACAGACACCTAAGAATAACATGTTGTCTTAGAGCTACTCCGTCAGCAAAACTCGAGGTTCCTTCCTCTCATCTACGATCGATATTCTAGATCAACAGTCCAGACTTACCGGCTCTGAGGCTTAGATATGCGAGACTCTGATGCGATGAACCATGCTGCCATCCCAATCTTAAAGGTTGGACAGCAGCAACAGTACAACAATCAAACGGACTACCTACTGCCACCATAAAGTGTCTGCAGTTGAGACCTACGGTTTTGTTTGATTTCCTGATATGACTGAATTACACTGGTAGTACCAAAAGGAGTACCTATTTCCGTACTCCAGCAGCAGCACAGTCTTTCGTGACCGATTGGTAAAAATCCGCCACGAGTCATACGTCACACAAGTCGTTATCCATCCAATCTCCAGCCAAGCGTCGATGAGAGATATAGCAGCAGACGTCAGAACTGGCTGGGTTATCCAGACCGAGTATTAGTGCGAAATGGTTCTTGATCCAGGATACCAAGGCATACTGACATTCAAGGAAACGAAAAAGCGGACAGGCTTGAGAAAAATGAATCTGGATAAATATCAGTCAGTCCATTACGCACTTATGCCGCTTAGCTCCACAAGAAGAAAACTAACAGACGTTGCCCTGGATAGAGCCAAAGTCCTCCTGGTTGTAGGAAAAGACTAAACCATGAACTTTTCAGTTACATGAGCCTAGTCAGACGTCTCCGGATCAGCCATGGGCCGTGGTGAAGAGTCTTCGACCGAACCTGTGGTACAACACAACAGAGGACACTCGTGTCCAACCAAATGGAGAAGGACCGCGTCCAACTTGTCGTGGGAAACTGAAGACAGCTAGCCAGATCCCTCTAGCTGGAGTGGCTTGTTGGTTGAGGCCCAGGCCCACACCAGACTGTAGCGCCACACAAGGAATAAGGAAAACATTGTGCCATTTGTAGCGCGAATCGAATCCGAAGAAGAAATCTCAGCACGAACTGACGACACTCTCGTTCCATTCAAGATGTAGTCGCTCCTAGACTGCCGTCAAGTCGTCCACTTCCGACTCACTTCCAATTCGCCACTTAAGGGCACTAGACTTCTCACACACATCACCATTTCCACACAACAGCCGCAGCACCAGCAATCAGTGGCGGCATTCCTCTTGCCCTAAATCGGTCACGGAAAATGTGTGAAATCCTTAAAATGGTAACACTGCCCCAGTCAATCTGCTGGACACAAGGCAAGGTGCCCATGCCCAATCAGCCCACGGCCACGGTAACAAGGCACAACAACAACTACATCCTACATCCTCTAACTGATTGAAACGAGAAAGAGAGCAAAAGGGATGCAAGCAAAAAAAAAAGAGGAAACACAGCACACCTCACCGACACAATTCAAAATATGCCAACAGCAGCGGTGGACAACGACAACGAACAACATTTTCGCAGAAAATACTCTTAGCGCCTTTTTCGTGTATCGGCTGCTGTAACAGCCGCCACACTGCCACAGCCACCACCACCGCCACCGCCACCGTCACCCACCGCCTCACCGCTGCCCTTTCAATGCGAAATAAATTTGGAGCGAGATTTCAATAAAAGGATTTTTGTTTTTCACTCCGGCCCTTCGCTGCTCGCCTGACCCCCCGAAACCGGACCACATGGCCGTGGGTCCGCGTGCGCGCGTGTGTTTGTGAGGTCGGTCGTGTTCTGCGCCCCTCCCCATTCGATGATGGCCTGGCCAACGTGAGGAACAGCATTTTAACATTCTACAGACGGTCGGCCAAACAGCGCGCTGCGGCGGCGATAGTGAGATGATGGGTCTGCTGCGGGCTGCGCCGCTCTCGGGAGTCGGTAGTCGGTGTGGACGCAGGCAGGCTTCCCTGGAAGTGATTGCATTTCGGGAATGCGCTTAAAATTCTAATAAGCCCCGGCCTGTCGATTGTTGTTATTGTTGCAGTTAGCGGTGGTTGCGGTGTTGTTAGGCCACTACGGTGGGAATTGACAGCGTCCATGACAACGACGGCACGACGACGTGGTGGTGATGACGGCGACGATAATGACTAGTTGGGGTCCCAAAAACGCTGCCCGGCCGGTGCTGGTGGTGGACCAAATTCGATCCGAATACCAGAGCGTGGTTGACAGCAAGGAGTAAGCGTATTCCGCTTTTTTTTGTGTGCCTCTGGACGGGGCCTCAGATTGACTGAAACGATAGGACGCAGGGCAAGCGCAATAAATTTCGGGCCTGGTTCTTTTTTTTTCGCGAGTAATTAATGTGTAATTAAGTAAGGGAGGGGGAATGGGAGCATCGGTCTTGATTACGGGCTGCGGGAGCGGACTGATTGGATGATACATATCATTGCATCAATTACCACCAAAACTGTGTTGAGCGCGCTGCGTGGTGGTGCCAGTGGCTCCTGCAGGGAGCCACTGGATGGACGGCAACATTTTAAATGAGAAGGGGCGCCATTTAATGCACTTGACTCGGGGTGCATTTGTTTGGAATTGCTAATTGCGCCGAGAGGACTGGCAGTTTCGTGCAATGTTCCCACGGGCTGTGCAGTGGAAAGTTGGATGCGGAGAGCGTTAGTTCGTTTTTTTGCGCCAAGAGATCCACGAGAATTGATTGGAAGCTGTCCAGCGGGGACTTGGAACTTAGACGAAATGCTCTGCTGCAAGTGAAGTAGCTTGAGGAATTTTGAAGATGAATGAAAGGAAATTGACGAAAGGCGTGGTGGTGTGCGGGAGATTAGGAAATGTTGGAATTGGTCCTTAGAACCAGCCGTTCTTTTACCGATTGATACCATGCCATCCGTGATGTGAAAACCTGCGAAGGTCGAATAGTTTCTTGCAGAGGGTTGCCCAGTAGGCGGTAAGCCACGTCTCACATAGGCAGAGTTGGACACTTCACGTTCTTTATGTGATAATTCACCCCGGTGCCCTGATTAGATCGTCAAGGACTTGTTCTTCTAGTGCTCTATGTCTCAACTGGCCGGACGGCTTCTGCATTTCATGGTATGCACATCGAATCATTACGGCCAATTAGTGCTTCAACTATCTTCTGATTAATTTCCTGCCCCGAAGGAGATTGATGTTTCCTCTCCCACTTTCTTGATGCGTAGGCCTACATCGATCATTTCGGTCCCATTTCTGGCAAGTTTATCAGCTGTCCCTTTGCGGCTAATTTCCCTTGACCTGAGACAGTCGAGAGTTACGAGTGCTGCCACTAAGAACCTCGTGCTCTTCGTGGATACCTGTGTTGAGCTTGAACTTGATTTCTGTTGCAGCTTCAATTAGAATGGCAATATTAGCTGATGGCGTATCCTGCATCTACTTACGGACCCACAGGGAATAGTGGATGTGCTTAAGCAATACTTCCTGCTTCCGCTTAGCTTAGCGGGCCTGACCAGGAGAGAGTGATAGGGAACCATCGGAGCTTTTCAAAGCTGGGGGCAATGTAATGGTAGGGAGCATGAACCAGATCCTTCATTCCGCATAGAGTGAAGTGTATCAAACCCAGACCAAATGCATGGTATGACTCGAGCTGCAAAGAGGCTATCAGTATAAGAGAGTTGAATTTCCGGTTATACAAAGCCAACCCTACTGAGGAAAACCGGAATAAGTTTAAACGGGCCAGAAATGACTGCAATGCAATAATCCGACGTGTGAAATTCTCCCAGGAACAAAAGTTGAGGCAAAAAGTGCTGCAATGTCCCAAGGGTGGCAAAAACTTTCGGTCATTTGTGAAAAACATAAAGAATTCCGCCTCGTCCTCAATTCCCACGCTCATTTACAATGACATCCCAGCTGTCAGCTGGACAAAACCAATCTGCTTGCGGCGCATTTTGCAGCCAGCTCAACACTGCCAGATTGTAACTTGTCCCCACCTGTACTCGAGAGCGTTGGTTTTACCATGGGACAAATTCACTTCCGCACTCGTACAGTTGCAAGAGTACTTAAAGATCTCGACGTGCACAAATCCGCTGGCCCGGATGGTATTCCCCCAATACTTCTGAAGAGGTGTTTTTCTTCGCTGGCAAAACCACTGCGTAAGTTTTTTCATCTATCCTACTCTTCAGGTCTCTTTCCGAGTCTTTCTAAGGTCATGGAAACGCTGATAAATCGTCAGCTTTTGAAATATCTTGAATCGCGGAAGCTTCTTAATGACCGACAGTATGGCTTTCGCAGCAACAGGTCCACTGGTGATTTGATAGCTTATCTCACCGAAAAGTGGAACCAATCTTTGCACAATGCAGGCGAAAGCAAGATAGTTGCGCTTGATATTTCTAAAGCATTTGACAGAGTTTGGCATCAAGCTCTTTTGTCGAAAATGCGTGCCTATGGTGTTGATGAATCTCTGCTTCTATGGATTAGAAACTACCTTTCGAACCGTTCAATCCAAGTTGTTTTGGATGGGTTCAAGTCTGATATCCACAAAATAAATGCTGGTGTCCCCCAAGGCTCTGTTCTGTCTCCGACAATCTTTCTCATTTTTATAAATGATCTCCTGTCTGCCACTTCTAATCCAATCCACTCCTTCGCTGATGACAGCACCCTCAGCTTTTCATATTCGTTCCAAAATTCACGACCCTGCCCTTCGGAAGTAATATTGGAACGGCAGCGTATGTCAAGCACATTGAATTCTGATCTGGACAGCATAATTAAGTGGGGTAAGAACAACAGAGTGGAATTCAATGCCTCCAAAACTCAATGCTGTCTGCTGTCTCTAAAGCGAACCCCTGATAATCAGCCATTATCCATGAATGGCGCTTGTATCGACGAAACCGGAAAACTTTCCATCCTTGGTATGTGCATCAACACAACACTTAGTTGGAACGATCATATATTCGAGGTCGCCAAAAATGCCGCGAAATGTTTAGGTTTCCGTAATCGATGCAAGAAGTATTTCACCCCCTCTGATTTGGCTTTAATCTATAAGGCGTATATTCGCCCTAAGCTTGAGTATAACGCTCATATCTGGTCTGGTGCCCCCAAGACCACCCTGCACCTACTAGATAGAATCCAAAAGCGAGCGATAAAACTTATAGGAGACAATGATATCGCGGGTTCATTAGACTCGCTCGAACATCGACGTAACGTGTCTTCTTTGTCCGTGTTTTATCGTTATTTTAACAAACGCTGCTCAAGTGAGCTAGCCAACTGCATTCCTCCTCTCCTTGAATTCACCCGCAATACACGTCTCGCCAGGAATGCACATCAGTTTACCCTTAAGCCTACTTTCGGACGCACAGTGAAATTTAGAGACTCGTTTTTTAGCCGCACCACATGAATATGGAATGCTCTTCCCAGCTCAATGTTCCCCATAGATTACAACGGGCAGATGTTTAAGACCAATGTGCACAGGTACCTCCTCTCTCTCTCTCCCTCTATACCTTCGGCCCGTGCTGTGTCTTGACCCCGGACAATTAAGGGTATTAATAACCCCTTGCGCACGCCAAATTATAAAAAAAAGATCATTTAACGAATTTGAGAAGACGAAAGCATGCCCGACGACTGGAATATCAGTCATGTCCCATCCACAAAAAAGGCGATCCTACCTCCTGCAAGAACTATAGAGGTATAACCCTGCTCAACGTCGCCTACAAGATCTTATCCAGCGTACTGTGTGAACGTCTGCGACTATTGACGGTGCCATGTCTGAACTACACGAAGCAGTCAAACTTTGTGAACGGTTGGGACAATTGAGCTGAAATTTCTGTGAAACTGTTTTTTTTTTAAACGTCAAGTGCGATAAAAATTAATCTTTTGACAGCGTTAAGGGATTTGACAGCTGCTCGGACACAACAGTTCCATGCTGCATCGATTCTGGTCACCTTCTAGCTCAAGGCACTGTATTGTGTCATTTGGAAGGTTTTTTTTATTGCTTGCGCCAATGGATGTGGAATCTTCTTCAAGATACTGGTAGCCCGTGCAACCATATTATTCTCCTTTGTCCTCGCGCCTACGACCTAAACCACACCTCTGCACACTTCGATCACTCTTCCCGCGGAACCGCCGTTAGGTATTACTTCGCGGGGCGGGTTAGCAATTATGCTCTATTCTGTAAGCCCGTCTCTTGGGCTCTTCGTAGTGCAATCTGTCAAACCTCTGCCCAGTCGCTCTCAGATCTCGTCATGTAGCATTCGAGTTCCTTCGGGGTTGGGAAGTTCGCTCTATCTTCGGCGAAGAGTGTGCAGAAGAACACTGCATGCTCCGCGTCTTCCTTCTCGTCTGGACATTCGGGGCACATAGGTGAGTTGTCGTGTCCAAACCTGTGGAGGAGTTCCCGATAGCCACCATGCCCCGATACGAACTGTGTGGAAGTTACAGTTCCCCATTTTCCTTTGTGTCCATGATTCAATGGTGGGAATGAGCCTATGGGTCAACCTGCCCTTTGCGGATTCATCCAACCTGGTTTGCCACAGCGTCGTCGATGCCGCACTTTCCTCCGTCTTTACTCTTCTTGCCTCCTGACGGTTCAGGGGCCGCCGAAGGTACACCCTCTGGTTCTCGTTTAGAAGGTTGTCTTCGCATATGTGTGTCGACCGCTATGCACTTGGACCTACCGTGTCTAGATTCGATTCCTGGTACGACCAAAATAATTTCGTCTTCCCTACCTCTTTCGAGTCACAGACAGAGCACTTCTCTCGAGAAAAATGCTTCTCAACTTGGGCGTTCGGTGTCGACATAACGCTGCAGGCCCTGGCCCTCTGCCGACTGGAGCGCAACCCATAAAGTCGGACATATCAAAGCATTCAATTGGAATCAACGCTCGAAATCTGAAACGAACCCTTAGACAAGCCGCAGTTTAATTTTGCGCCTTTTTTCGTGGTTGACCAACGTCAGCATTTCCTCTTCTTGCCAACAGTTGGCACGCGATTAACAACATATGACATTCACTTCCGCCGCTCGAGAGCTGATTGAAACTAAAGTCGGAAGATCTAGAAGTCCACAGCTCTCCGTCGCAACAAGATCAGTCTACAACTGTGCCCTCAACGCCCCCACCCGACACTGACGTCTTAATTCTTGGACAAACAATTGCTCCCCTCGGCTGCAGTGAATGCACTGAACAAGATCCCGGCGGATCTACCACCATAATCCCTCGCATAAATTTCGCCCCCGAAGACATCGGGTGCCTTACACAATTACCACTCGTGACAGTTGTTGAAATACGAGCCACCGGTGCCACCCAATAAATTATCTAAATTTAGTCCCGAAAAAACAATCCAACCCCAAGTGGCACCGTCAATAAATCACCACTCCCCCGGACACCTACGAGCCGAGACGGATTACCCACACGCCCAGCGGCCATTAAGGAAGCCATTAACATCCAACTTTGACATTTGTCCACTGTCACAGCGTCGCGGTCGCACCGCCACTCGCAGCCACACCTGTTGCAAGCGATCTTGAAGATCGATCTATCAAAGGCAGACACGCGGCGGCGCGGCGCGGGCCGCTTATCTGCGATCAACATTGTTGCAAGTATGCCACCGGTGCGGTGTGGCGCGGAGCGGCGCGGCTCGGCGGCACCTCTCGTCGTCGCGTCAGCAGGGTCGCTGAGTTGACGTACCGTAAAACATTATGACACTCGCGCTGCAAAACGATCTTGCAAGCCTTCGACCGGCCGACACACCGACAAATCTCTCGGTTTTATAACCCGTATTTGCAAATCGGCTAACTGTTGTTTCGCGATCAGCGATCAGCGACTGAGCGGCTGAGCGGCTCAGCGGTCACGTTGGATCCATCCGCCGAAGTGATGTAATCCTGTTCACTTGTTGCAGTATGAACTCGTTCCAGCTGCGATCGGTGGTTGCACGGCAGCGACGCGCGGGCCTTTTGTTGTCGCTGCTCCCTGCCGAATGGCTCCCTCCTTATGCCAAGCGCGGGTATAAACAACGACAAATGGCAGTGTTTACACATCAAATGCTAATTAGACACGGCCGCGATTGATCTAGAGGTACGGGCACATGATCGGAAGCGGCGATGCCAGCGGGGAGCGCCCGGGCGGCCGAACCTGCGCCAGTGGGCTGCGCAGTCGGTGCGTCATTGTTCGCGCTGGTCAGGTGGTCAGCGATTGAGGGCGATCGACGCACGGCCGGCTATTTCGGGACGGCCTGGCCATGGGCAGGAGGCAAGCGCCGAACGCGGAAGACGGCGGGACTCGTGCGCGGGCAGGTCACACGGGCGACAGCCCTGCCAGTGTGGCTGACCCAGATGCCCTAGCTGCGAGCAGCTTACACAACGGATGCGCCAGATAATCCATAATCCAGCGATCAGCGTCTATCACTCGGCCAATGAATGCACTCGCACATATGGCGTCGCCGTTGGCGTTGGCGTTGGCGCTGGAGCTGCCGATTGCGATTGCGGTGCGACGAGGGGACGCTTAATGCACAGCTGATTAGAGTGCGGCCGGCATGTGTGCTTGGAATTTCATCTTTAATTAGAAGCTGCTTCCTCCTTCGAGCCGGGACGCAGAGTCGCGTCTGAGTCGCTCGTCGCTCGGCGTTCGCATATCGGTCGCGTCTGGGTGCCGGAGTCCGCCTGGCCGTGCTGCTCGCCTGTGCAAATGCAAATTAATTGCAAATTGCAATGACTTTTGATTTCATTTACATCTGATGTAATTAGTTGGAATAATTGCGTCTGGGTTGCGAGCAGCTGCTGCGCTCAGCCCCGCCGGGGCGAAACGGGGCGCCTTCCGTTAAAGGCTGGCCAGAAGGTGACTATCGGCGTAATCGGTCCGAGTAGATCACTTGTGGAGCGGGGTTGGTGTTTTTTTTGTCTCTCCCTTTTTCGCTGACGTTGACTGTGATTGGGTGATGTGACGGGTGGGTGACGAGGAGGAGGGGGGTGCTCATGTAATTGACCTGAGTGCGGTTTGCTGATGAAGTCATATCGGGGTTCATTGAGTTATCTGTCAGTCTAGACATCTGGGTGGTGCAGTTTAGGCGACTGGTGCAACCTTCCGTCGCTCATTATGAAGCACTGCGATAATTAATGACTTTGCTTGCTGACTAGGGCGAGCATGAGCATGCTGTAATTGGAGCGAGGCACGTGTGGACAGAGACATGTGCCGTTGTTCATGTGCTTGTGATTAGAATGCCCCTTAAAATGAGAGCAGGGCCTGATCGGGGATGCTGTCCGACAGAGTGATGTGGCAAGATGTTGGACATTTCCTCGAAGAATTTGAACATGAAGTGTTCAATTGAACTGGATAGAAGGTTAGGTTAGGAGAAGGCGGTTGCTTGTCAATCCGCAGCAGTCACTTGGGCCAGAGTACAACCGCCGTGGATTCAGTTGATTCTGCAACAGTTGGTGCTTTTGACAAGGCGGTGAGGATGAATGACGATCATGTCGCTTATTTCGGTCTCCTCTCTGCTGTTACAGAAGTCAATGTATTGCGGACGGAATCAAGAGGCTTGAATTCCAGAAACGCAGTTCTCAGCTATGCAGCTGATAAACCTACCATCCGACGGCTCAGACTAATCGTCTCGGATTGAGAGTAGACCATAATTGGGGCCTATTCCAGCAGGGAACCACCCACGATTGGTAATCAACTTTAAACCAACAGAAGACGTTTTTTCCAGAAACGAAAAAAATGGATGTCAAGCGGAAAGCATGTTAAATTAGACTTAATTAAATTTTGTTTGAATGTTGTAGAGTTCCGGCAGCCATTTTTGCCTTTTACCGTCATGGCAACGACACCGCGACCTGAAAAATATTCCTTGTATGAGCACTCGATTAATTTGCTGAAATGGTAAGGACAGTGGACAGTGGCCAGTAAGAATGATTATTAGTAATCTTATTCTTTCCTTGTCGAGGATTTCATTATAGGAACAAAACCTAATTAAACCAGGCTAATAAGTTCAGGTAATCAGTGCTGTAGCCGTTGTCCAATTTACATTACAGTACGGTTCGGGACCTTTAAAAACGGATTTGTAGCCAACCCCAGCCAGTCCATCTGCGGCCTCTGTGTCTGCCATAAAAGCTTCTCAAACAAAGCCGTTCGGATTCGGCATTAAACTGTAGGTCGCTTCCACTCGCACCTAACAGCCCACACTTATTATTATTATTATTATTATACCGGCTTCTTCAATGACAGGCCGTGAACGATCTGACAATCACGCTCATCAAGCAGCTTCTCAAATGCAACAACACCAAATTTCGAGGAGACTAGCTCGTTCCTAGAACACGTCAATAGAATTTCTAGTAATTGAAGCCGGATGTCAGTGTAAACCCTTGAAGCTTCTGCTTCTTCCGTCAGTTCGCTTCGTTGCAGCTCATTTGATGACTTAACTGCCTCCTTGATGACTTAGAGGCAATACATCCAGATATCATTGGTATTGCTCTGTTAGACAGGGCAGGGATACCGGAGTGGCTCCACGAACTTTCCCTGGTAAGGTAATAAGCAAATAGAGAAAACTCCTAATCGCGTTGGTTCAACTCTCGTGAAACTGGGCTGAAGGGGGAGCACAATGTCTTGTCAGTTAAAAATGAGAGAGGTGGATGCACTCCCTGTCTCAGAGATCAAACGATGCCCCTTGGCACATGCGAACAACTGCGCCCCCAACTCGTAATATCAAACGCTTCTCCCTCGTGATGATCACAGTTCCAAAGCCTCAAACTCAATCGCCTCACATCCAGCATTTGTAAGCAATTGTGTGTGACGACAAAATCATCAGCGATCGCATCCCCCCCATCCGGGCGCTGCCAATCAAACGCGCCCGCACAGTCCGCCCCACCGTGTCAAGTCGGACCGCAGCCATTGTGTAACGATCAGTGTCATCTGTCATCGCGCGTCCACAGCCCGCCAGCCTAAGTGGGCGACGCAATTTTGGCGAGCAGTCTCATCGCATGATAAATAAACTACAAGTAGCGTCGCCGTCACCGAAAACTCTTTAAAATCTCAAAATTCAATTGAATTCACGACGAGGCCAAATTATTCACCCAAAACAATAGCAATTTGTGATTTAGTTGCTCCCTTTTGGTATTCGCGTTTTCCATTGAAATTCTCCTTGTTGTCGCTTTTTGTGCGCACAGCTCGGCCCGGGCACATTCCGTGGAATTTCTTAAGGACCAAAGGGTCCCCAAAGACTGCCAGCAAGCCAGACCGAAGACCGAAGACCGAAAATCGATCGACATCGAGGCAATCTCAAAAAGGGGCTCCTCTCGCGTACACACGCATCGTAAATCTTTAATATCGGATCGCACGCGTTTCGCATACAAATTAAGCGAACCGAAAATTTATTGGCATTTCATTTGGGGCGGCCGCGGCCACGGCCGGCGCGGCACGTTACGACGTCGCAGTGGCACAGCGCTGCGGTGGCGTTGTATAGCGCTCAAGTCCATGATCCCAGTTCCAGGCCGGTTCTCGAGTCGAAATTCACTCTGTTTGCCTACACACATCCAGTGCCGGCCGCTCTATCGCGCTGCGGTCGTGGATTTTGTTTTCTTTCGCCGCCGCACTCGTATCTTCGCAAACAGATTTTCGATTGTCAACAGCAACACTCACACGTGCACACACTAGTTCCGGGACGAGCGCGACATCTTTGCAGCGCACCTGGACTGGAGGCGGCCATATGGCGAGCGGAGGGACCCGCTCGCTTGTGCGTCGCGGCGCGAACCGAAATTTGCATACGACCAGCGACCGGGGTGTTCAAACAAACGCGACTGTTGTCACTGATAAGACTTCCTTCCAGCTTGACTCGTGGGGTCAGCTTGCGTCTTAGATCACGCAGTTTATTCAAAAGTCTGCCACCTCTCCTCTGGCCGCGCAGTATCTGCGCACGGGCCTATCTATGACGCGAGGGCTTCCCGCTTGCGCTGGAACATCTGCACGGCAGTTGGCACCCATCAGTCAGATAAATTTCGTCAGCCGAGCGCGGTGTTTGCACGAGAAGACGTCTCGGAATTCAGATACGACCGGAAGAAAGGATTTTCGCAAGAGGCGCCTTTCTTATTTGCTCCCCGTCCGCACGGAGCGCCCCTTATCAGCGGTGGACCTGGCGGCGAATGAGTGTTGCGCACTGCTTATCACCGTTAAATTCGAAAAAAAAATGATACTTAAGCCGAACCATCAGCAGCCCGTGACGGGTGTTTCATCAGTCGGCGCGATGATGATTCGCGTATCTTTTGGGGATTTATTGACCGACCGAGATGAGCGACGTGTCTTATCGGTCAGCGGAGAGGTGTGTTGCCATGGATGTGGACGACCCCTTATCGGGCGGACCCTGTAACACCGTCTTGTTGTTGCCAAAAGGTTCATTGGCTGGTAGCTGGCTCCGACGACCTCTGTAAGCATTTTTTGGCGATAAACCACCCGATTAATCGTCGATTTTCGTAGTAAATCGTATTTTCATCGTTGCTCCGCACAACTGTCGACACATGACGAATAGCGAGAGTCGCCGGCGTGAGCCGACATCGATTGCGACCGCGTCTAGTCTGAGTTATCGCCTCAGAACACCGCCCATGAGTCGAATGGCTGACGACAAAATAATGGTGCATTTCGTAAGCCTGCATTGCTGGGGCTCGTGTAAACCTGCAGTTCAGCTGGGCGAAAGCCTTTGGATTCGTTAGAAGACATTAGCTGCCGGTGATGGAATGTTTTCGAACAACACTGCCAGATGTGCATGACAACACTTGGGTGGGAAATTTCCTCATCCAGTCAACGTGTTTTTGAGAATGCGATCGCTGGTGGTTAGGGGGTGGCATTGATAACAATCGTCGTCGGTTGTTGTGGACGGAATGTGGGCGCGGGCTTACTTTCTCGAAAATTCGAGTTTCGAGATCAAGGTCATGCGGTGGTGCAGTGATCGATGTGGGTTTTGTGTGGCGACCGCTAGGCTCAAGGTTCTAAATTCGATCCCAAGTGAAACCAAACCTCATAATTTTAATTAGAGTGTGCTGCGAAGAAAATCTTCTACGTCGCCAATACATTGCGGCGTACGACAACCAAGCGACGAGCGGCTGAGCGATTAAACCATGAGCGACGAGCGATTGAATTGCGATCTGTACTCAGCGACGAATCTATGAGCTATAAGGCGATGTAAAATCATTAATGCATGAAAAGGCAGCCTCGCCACATCAAGCCGACAAAGCGATGTTGACATCAATTCTTTTTTCAGTTTTTAGTTCATTCCTGAGCGACGCTTAATTTGTGGGTGTGAGCGTTTGAATTCCCTACATTTCGCATACTGTTGGTCAGTTGCACATCGATAAATCGCTAATCGCTCGTCGCTCATCGCCAGTCGCCCATCGCTTGTCAATCGGTGATCGTTGCTTGTTGCCTAGAAACTCGTCGCTCATCACCAGTTGCTAATCGCTCGTCGCTCGTTGCTTTAAGACCATTAAACCGATAACTTAGGGACCATTAAACCGATTTTGTTTAAATCTTCAGCAGTGTGCTCAGAAAAAACCGCTTCTTCTTCTTTGACTGGCTCAGTCCGGGGTGGACTTGAGCCTCAGCTAACATGCCTCTCTCTCTCTAGCCCGGTTGTGTGCTAGTTGCTTCCAGTCACGCACATTCAACTTATTCAGTTCCCCTTCTAGCTGCGTTCGCCACCGTAGGCGTTGTCCCTTGGGTTGGAGTCGAGGACTTCCCGGGCCGGAGCATTGGTGTCCCTTCGCTGAACTAGCTATCTGAGACAAGAGCTTCCACCAGGTCGATATCGCTGTACGTGCAGCCCGTACATCGAATTCTGTGGCGATCTCCTGCGATTGTAGCCGTGCGACGTTAAATTCCTTAGCAGCATTTTAATGATTTTGCGGGGTCCGGGAAATAGTGATAGTGATCCGAATCATTGTTAGCGCTTCTGAACGTCCGGACGTCCAAAAATATGCTGGAGTGTCTTGCGTCAATCGCAATATGATCAATTTGGTTGATGATAGTGCAAAATAACACACTGTGCAGATGTTCCTCGCTCACGTTGGCTTAGATGCTTGTCCCTCAAATGTTCATTCCTCAGTAGCTCGTTTGCTCGTCGCTTAGATGATGCTCGTCGATCAGTCACTCGTATCTCAAGTACTCATCGCTTACGGCCTAAGAATGGACGAGTCGGACTAAAGAGACTCGCTGCCTCCTTAACCAATTTCACTTCCCTTCATTTCTTGTCGCTCCAGACCGTCTTGGAGCTGGAGCCTTCCATTAAAGACGGGTCCTTCCATTAAAGACGGGTCTCTCCAAGGCTCACCACTTGGTTATACCGCCTCAATCGTGGACATCCTGTGTTGCATTGGCCCACTCACAGTCAAATAGCTAATACCGCTCATTACCAACCTCGTGTCACCCTGTGTCCTATTCAGCTTTAAAATTCACACCTGCTGCGTAGCCCAATTGTCCAGAGTCACCTCAATCACCGATCACGACCACTCCGCCTAAACTCCACAATCCACGGCCTGCCAGGAGTTCTTCGCAAATTGTGCTAATTTCGCGCGCCGAACCCAAGCCAAAGCCGCTCATACGCTTCCGAGGTAATCGATATTTTTAGGCTTGCAGCCCCACTTTATCCCGCACCGCCTAGCCAACTGGCGCCGCATTCGCGCCGACACGTGAGCCCATCATCAAGCCCCGAATCGCATAAATGAACTAAAAAATGTCGGAATGCCTAGCCGAGCAGGTGAATGGGTAAACACGGTCCAGGTAGCCAAACACACGCCTGCACCGGCGCGCTGTCACAAGACCCGCACACCTCTGATATTTAAAAGCCAGCTAAATAGGGAAATGATTAAATCGAAATTAAAACAATTAACACATAATTCTAAAAACTTTCCACAAGGCTATCACGGCCAAAATTAAATTGATTAACAGCCAACCCAACCCCTCGGTCGGTTCGGTCGGTTCGGTCTGTGCCGGTTTCTGCAGAACGTGTGAAACGATTTTAATGTGGCGTTTAGCAGCTCGCTGCTCGATCGCCTCTAGCGCAGAGTAACAATAAAACACATCACCTGTTCGCAGGAGGACGCATCGGATGTAAGAGAGCCGAAGGAAAAAACCAAAACATAAACGAATCGAAGCCCGAGCCCCGAAATCTCCACGACGGATGCTACTAATTAGTCGGTCATCGATCATGTGGCTCGCTAATAAAGCACCGATGTGGGATGGCCCTCACTCCGCGCGGTCTTTCCCATGCCGCGATGTGTTCATTTGCAGGACGTTCGTGGTTTTTCTTCTTTCTCTCAACAAGTTGTTTCTTGCGTACAGACCGGACCGTGCCACCCGGTGTAAATTAAATGCTCAATAAATTAAATCGTGAAATAGATCTTTCGCACATATGTAGCCAGTCAGCTAGCCAGCTAGCCACCTAGCTGGGGTGCAAACGAAACGAATCGAAGGCACACGGGTGTACTCGACAGTGGCTACGGGGGATTGTGCTTTACCCTACTTGAGTGGCTCTGAAGCCGCAGAAAGGCTTTGGAAATATGGTGGATGAGCAACATTCGCTTTTCCGCTCGAGGGAAGCTAGGAAGCGAGCCGTCAGTGAGGCTTTTGCTAACATTGAGACAGAAGCGGCTAAAATGGGTCTGGCGGTGAATGAGGCAAAACGAAGTATATGCTGTCCTCAAAAAAGGACATACAACATCGACGTCTTGGACAGAGCGTCACAATGGGCAGCTATAACTTCGAGGTAGTCAAGGACTTCACTTACCTCGGCTCCGGAGTAAACTGTACTAATAACATCAGTACCGAGATCAAGCGTAGGATAACTCTTGCCAACCGCTGTTTCTTCGGGCTCAAGAGGCAATTGAGTAATAGAGCCCTATCTCGAAGAACCAAGTTGACTCTATATAAAACTCTGATCATCCCAGTCCTGCTATACGGCGCGGAGGCATGGACAATCTCGAAAGCGGATGAAGAAGTCCTTGGTCTCTTTGAGAGAAAAGTTCTACGCTCGATCTTTGGTCCTGTTTGTGTTGACGGGTTCTGGAGGAGAAGATTCAATCACGAACTGTACGGGCTGTACAGCGACATGAGCCTAGTTAGGCGTCTACGGATCCAACGCCTACGGTGGCTAGGTCATGTAGAGCGTATGGACACCACAGCTCCGGCCCGAAGAATCTTCGAATCCGAACCTGTCGGGCAACGCAACAGAGGACGCCCGCGTTTAAGTTGGCGCACCCAAGTGGAGAAGGACCTCAACCAACTTGGTGTGCGAAACTGGAGACAGCTAGCCAGGAATCGCGCTAGTTGGAGAGGCATGTTGGTTGAGGCCCAGGTCCACCCCGGACTGTAGCGCCACACAAAGAAGAAGAAGAAGAATGTGAGTGTAGGTCCTGGGTAAACAGTCTTAAGAGTGCGCTCAGACTAGGCCCATTATGACTCATCGAAAGGTTAATCCGCTTGCAAGCTAGCATAACACTAAACTGCGATTCTTACAAAGCGTACTAGAGCTACTAATTATCAGAGAAGGCTTCACCAGTTAAAATTCGGCAAAACTGGAAATAGACCCGAATTTTGATGTTCAATCTAACTTCGCAGAATTATATCTAAATTCTAGCCGAATTTTATAAAATCTCCAATCTCGTCTCATTTATTTTTCGCAAAAGAGGAACAACCTTTTTTCGAATGTCCATTAATTTTATGCTGAACACCCAGTCAGTCAATCGTTGATAGCTTTCTTTGGCGTTAGTTTCCAGAGTATTATGCTGTCATTATGGCAAGTTTCACTCTTCCATAGCATTTCTCAATTTTTTCGAACGCCTTTTATCTCATTCCTTTCCCAGTCCACAACTATGTCCCCGCGTTAAGAAGTCACCTGATCGTCACAACCACTGAAGTGGTCATCATGCACCGGCCTTCATACATTTCGGATGCTCTGGCTACTTGGATCGATTCCACTCTTGATGGGTAGATAATTTTTCTTGCAGCGTGTTGAGAACCTCCAGATAAGACCACATGAATTTGATAAGACCTTAAGCTTGAGCCAGTTAGCTTAGGAGTGTTAGCAGTATGCTATTTATTTTCCATGGTGTCAAGTAATAGGCGGCTGGGTTGAAAAGCCTAGGGAGTGCGCTCAGACAAGAACAGGTCCTTTATGACTCATCGAAGGATTAATGCCCATGCGAGGTGGAATGAAACTAAAAACAAGGCCTACAAAGCGTAATCAATTGTGTCACTAATTATCAATGAAATTTCCACCACTATGTCTTCAAAAAAGAAAATAAAGCTAAATTTGGTTATTCTATCTGACTTTGCACGGCTCTTTTTCATTAAGCCCCGAACATCTCGCTGGACTCCGAACGACCAAATTTCAGAAGTGTTTTCTACATAGGAAATACTCCTCGGGCCTTGTCAGTGACTCGAAAGAGTTGCCACTCAGACCAGTTATTGAACCTACGACGTCGAGGTTTATGTCCGTTAAGGCGGGGAACATCGCCGAGGACAACCCACTCAAGCGGGTAACATCTTTCAAAAGGAAGTATCTATGCAGAATGCAACGGAAAACCTCAAAAGCACCCACCAGTCCAAAATGGTACTCAATAATTTATATGCGCCACAGCTGCCATTCTCAACCTAAAGTCCACGGACCCATGGGCCAAAAAATTAAAAATTTGTCAACATTATCATTTCACTACAGTTGTATGTTTGGAGGGATCCGCCGAGAAATAAAAAACGTTTCTGGCCTTCCGCACAAGCTTAAAGGTTGAGGAACTTGCTAAATTAAACGAGGATATGAGTTCGATTACGAAGTGGACTGAAGAAAATGCTCTCATGCTCAATCCTGACAAAACCAAAGTCATTCCATTCTCCAAACACCAGCCCCCCCTTCCTAACTTCCCTCCCATAGAATTAAACTCTGTTGTCGTCGAATATGTTACCTGTGTAAAAAATCTTGGCATAATGTGTAATAGTGAACTAACATGGACTGACCATATAGACAGTATAGTGTCGAAGGTGTATGCGTCCCTTAGAGGTCTGTCTATTAGCAAATTTATACTCCCTATTAATGTCAAACTAAAACTCGCCAAAGCACTTATAGTGCCTATGTTAACCTACGGGTGCGAGTTGTTCGCTGACTGTGATAATGTCTCAATGCAAAAATTGCTAAAAGCAATCAACGCGACGGCACGGTACGTTTTTAACCTTCGAAGATTTGATCATGTCTCGGAACAACGTCGGCTTCTCCTCGGATGTGAATTAGAAGCATTTTTGAAATACAGATCATGCATACTAATCTTTAAAATCATTCATTATAAACAACCTGACTATCTCTATGAAAAAATAACTCTCTGTCGTACAAGTCGTAATATAACGTTGAAACCTTCAGTTCATACATGTTTAACATCACGCAGGCAGTTTTTCATTCATGCTGTACACTTGTGGAATCATCTACCTCCACAGGTACGGTCAAAGACCGAGTACAGACAATTTTGCTCCGCTTGTTTTTCACACCTCTCCAATACGCACTGAAATAATACCCACAACTTAAATCTTAATTTTTGTATCAGTAAATTCATATACTAAGCTAAATTTTAAAAAATCTGCAAAACTCTTAAATTCAATTTTGAAATATGTAATTATCACTCATGAATTCAAACGATGTTATATTTTAAGGCCTGTACAATAAAAGAATATTGCATTCTTAATGTACAGAGATTATAATGAAATAATAAATGAAAAAAATGAAAATGAAACTATGTGCCAATTGAACTTTGTAGAAACAATGCAGCTTCTTCTGGATTCTTTGGCACATGGGAAATAACGGTGACGGATTGGACATAGGTCACAATGTTATCTGACAAGCTATGCATCAAGGCTCCTTTAAAACATTTTTTTTCAAGCGATTCGATGATGAACTACAATACTTGGTTGAGTACTAATTCATGACTGAAAACTAACATTTTCTGTCTGAATGTAACATCGCCGATTAGACTCAAAGAGGGTTTGGGGCGGTGTGATTTTTACGATAGCCAGCTGCTCTTGGTTGGTTCGTGTGATTTTCGGTCCCGTCTGCATAGATGGTCAGTGGAGAAGGAGATATAATGACGACCTATACGGGCTGTTCAGCGACATCGACTTGACCAGAAGAGTGAAGATCCAACGATTGAGATGGCTTGGTCATGTGTACGGTAAACCAATGCTCCGGTCCGAAAAGTCTTCGCATCCACCCCCGAGGGACGGCGCAGTAGAGGAAGACCGCGACTCAGGTGGCGCACGCAAGTGGAAAGGGACCTCAACCAACTATGCGTGCGAAACTAGAGACAGCTAGCTAAAGATCGAGCTGGCTGGAGACGCTTGTTGGTTGAGGCCCAGGTCCACCCCGGACTGTAGCGCCACCTTAAGTAAGTAAGTAAGGTGTTGATTTTGGATATTTTTAGGGAGATCAGACTATCAGCCCTCCTTGAGTAAAAACCGGATTTTCTTAGTGATTCAGCAAGTATTGCCTGTATTCCTCTTGGCATTGACTTTGAGTTTGGCTTAATTACTGAGCTGTAACTTGAAGGAAGCGTAAGGAAGTTACAGAAGTCTCCATCATCTGGCTGTGTGGTGGCGATGTTAGCGGGCTTGTCAGGTTTGCAGTTTGCCACAAGGTCTCTACCCAATACAGGCGATTACAAAACTGTCTTGTCGAGAGAGATGTGACAGTTTTTAACTATTTTTGAGTTTGTAGAGAAAGGTGTTGGAGATTTAAATGCTGCCTGGCTGTCCGTAAAGACGCATGTATCGCTGGGGAATATCACGTTCCACCTCTGCCAGGACTGGGCTTCGTTGATCGCCATTTTTGCTGCTTGAAAGGTACTGCAGTGACTAGGATGGAGGATTACTTTATGAAGGCTTAGATGTTCGGCCAAACTCAAAGACGGGGCTTAATTCTCACTGAA
This sequence comes from Eristalis arbustorum, assembly GCA_916610145.1. Lineage (NCBI taxonomy): Eukaryota > Metazoa > Arthropoda > Insecta > Diptera > Syrphidae > Eristalis > Eristalis arbustorum. The sequence continues at coordinate 29,847,838 of OU744317.1, forward strand.
CAACACAGAAATTGTGCTGAAGGAAGCTCTAGAGTATCTCCTTTGTCAAACATACTTCAAATCTTTCAACGATGTGGACGTCGTGAAACAACAACAGTTTGTTTTAGCAATGGACCACAATCATCCTTTATCTGTTCACTGTGGAGCAACATGTCTAAGTAAAAAACCAAAGCCACCTTCTAGCCAAACCTAACAACGCCGCAAAGCTCTTCGCCAACATGGTCATGCACCTTCTCTCTTACCTAAACCAGTGAAGCTGATATTCTACCTTCTAGACAACTTCGCGTATACGCACTGCATGCTAATTGCTCCTTAATGCTCTTAAAGCATGCGCTTTTCCTATTCGCTCAATCTAGCAAGCCATACACAGCCAGTTTGTCACTTTCTAGCATCCATTTACATCATTTCTGGATGCACGTTAATTAGTGTCTCTTTTTTCCTCCCATACTAGACCCGCCTACCCAATCGTCAAGTTCATCATAGTCCCCAACAATTTAACCGCTTAACAAACGACCAAACAACAGAGCAGCACCCTACCAGGCACCGTCAATCCAAATCGGTCTCTGTGGCGTATGAGTATTTTTAGACACATTTTTCTCCCAAATCCAACGGCCAAGTGGTCAGGCGATCTGTGTGTGTCGCAAATATTCGATGATTTTTGTCTTCATTCGCGATACGATTTTTTCCCCATCGCCAGCCCCTCCCCCCGTCCGACGCTGAGTCTTTTATGTAAATCTAATTAAATTGTTGAAAATTAACACCAGTGGTCTAATTAATTTTGCCACAAGACCGCGCTACATTTTAGAGTGGCCCAGTCGGGTGAGACGCGCTGGACGTGGCGGCGCGCCGGCGGTGGGAACTCTTGAGACTGCTCGAAAAATCCACCAGCCGCGGGAGCGGAGCGGTGATCACATTCAATTACACAAGCAAATCCAATAAAGATTTATTTATTTTTCTGCAGTTGATGAGGACAAGGTGTGATGACGGATGAGTGTCGTGGTTTTTTTTGTGATGAAAATTACTGCTTGACAGATGGATGTTAATTATTGTTTCGATTCTTGCCGATTAGTGGGTTGGAATTTCGCCGAGTCTGGACGGGAGCGATGGGCGCACGCATGTCGTAAGTCGAGGTGTAATTTAGCGGTCTATCGGAATCGGAGCGATGAATATACGCTTTTTATGAATGTGTGAATTGTAAAAAAGATCTAAAAAAAAATTGGCGTTACTTTGATGATTTGTTGCTTTCATCATGTTTGCGGTGACAAAGTCTTTGATGATTTCATCAAAAAAAGATGAAAAATCTAAGTCTTGTGCGATCGACAACTTGTGACTGTTGCGACACAGCAGCCGACGCGACGTTGGAATATGAAGAATTAGATCATTGAAGGGTGCGTCAAGAGCAGACAGGATGAAGTCATTTTTCAGAAAGTAACACTTGTTCGGAAGCTAAACATACCTACGGTCAGAACGAATGCTGTGCAAGTTAACGAATGCGTCTCAATTTGAGGAGAACGTGGAAAGAGGCAGAAGTGACCATATGCCGGGGGACATTCGGCGCTGGACTAGACGTAAGATCTTGAACACGTGTTTGCCAGTAATCAGGTCAAATGGAAATTGTTCCTTTTTATGACAGTCAACATGCAACGAAGCTGGGAATTGTACAATACAAATAATACAAAAATACATCAGAGAAACAAAATCTGGACCCAGTACTGAACCTTGCGGTACACCAAATTTGATTGCCTCATGTCTTCCACCACAAACGAAGAGAAGAAACACTGGTTGTCAGAAGGAAAACCAAATAGCAGAAGAGGGCAAAATCGAGATTAGGTCACGAAATGAACAACTGAGACTTGTGACATAGTCACAACTGAGAACTTAAGGATATACGTCTGCAGACTGTTAAACGGTGATGACGGCCTTTTCTTTACCTTTCGCTATGGACGGAAATAGGTGGAAGTCACTGAATTTCAAGTCTGGAATTCAAGATGGATACATAAGGAGCACCCCAACAATGCTCCCGGAGATACTGGTTAGTCGCTATAGAAGTGTGAGCCGTGATTTGTCTTGATGGCATACAACCATAAGCTGGCTAAGGTTCAGCCGGACAAATTGTTTACAAAACGAATCCGCACTAAGAGCTTTGCCGTAAGATTCCCAGCTTAATCCACCAAGCCCACAACTAGACCTTCCAGGACAATCCTGGCTTGACCACTTTTGGCTCCGACTTACGGCGATTGGACAACGACCGTTTTTGCTTTTCGATGTCGTAAGTGATCAACTGTTCGTCAATTTAACAGTGTCTGCAGTTGGAAATTCGGCCCATAACGTTCCATGTAATTAACTCGTGTGAGGCAACACATCGAACTTCAGCCTTGTTCGATTGGTTCCAAGTTTTCTTAGCTCTAGGGCGATTGAAACAGTGTTTACATCATAGAAGATTTGTTCAAGAACTGTTCAGTGCCATAAGCCTAACTAGGCGTATAAGGATATAACGACTAGGACATGTAGAGTGTATGGGGAACTTGACTCCGACTCGGAAAATGCTCCAACGAGCATGTTAGACTTCGTGGACGTGGGGCTAACTTACTGTTTGGAAACGTGTTGATTAAAGCCTTGGTCTCCCACAAAAGGATGATAAATCATTGCCCCTTATGAAAACTATGTTTCATGGCTTGTGGGTAGGTAAGTCGACCTCAATGCCTGAACCTCGACGTCATGGTTCGATCCCTGGCCTGCGAAATATTATAGCCTTGGTGCAATAGCGCAAAGACCGACAAGCTTCCACAATCCATCCAAAAGGCTGCTGCGGATGGTAGTCGGAGCGATAACCACCTGAGCCATCATGAACAAAAAATGCGACTTACGTATGACACTAAAGGGTGATTTTTTAAAAGCTTTAGGGAAGTTTTTCAAAAAAAAAAAAAAAACATAAAATGAAAACTGCATGAAATCTTCATTTGAATCGATAGTACGGTCCATATAATTTAATGTTTGAAGATTATTTCATGCAAATGTTGACCTTGACTGCGCCTCAAATGGTCCATCCGCTTAGTCCAATTTTGGCATACTCTTTCCAACATTCTGGCCGGTATCTCACGAATAAATGCCTCAATGTTGTCTTCCAATGCGTCAATTGAAGCGGGCTTGTCTGCATAGACATGAGCTTTAACATAGCCCCACAAATAATAGTCTAAAGGCGATAAATCGCACGAACTAGGCGGCCAATTGACCGGTCCCGAACGTGAAATAAAATGTTCACCGAACTCGCCTCTCAATAAGTCCATTGTTACGCGTGTTGTGTGGCGTGAGTCACCGTCTTGTTGAAACCACATGTCATGCAAGTCAAGCTCTTGCATTTTTGGCAAAATAAAATTGGATATCATCTCACGGTGGCCTGTGGCGTTGAAGGTATGTGCGTCGACCCCAACCTCGACGTCGTATGGTTTTTGAAGCAAATCGATTTAGCTGCCTGATGTTGATCATGTACTAAAAAGTAGGCCCCTAAATTTGAGTTCCTACGGGCTACGAAAGCACTGCACAAGCAGAGGAGGTGATGTAATCCTCCTGATCATCCATGCAGTGCTTAAGTGCTGGCATGCATGTTGACCGTATCTGCTTTGTCTTTGGCACACAAGCACAGTGGAGCCCCAGGAGCAGCTAAGAAACTTAGGTTCAGCTTTGGGGATGGACTCACACAGTCTAAGTTCAACCGGGTGCTTGTCAGGATTGAGGGTGCTCCGTTCCCGACTGAAAACGTTGTTTGAAATGATCCCCAAGCCGTGATGATGTTAACCACCTTTGACATCTTGGTCTATGATCTAACAAACCACTCGTGTCGTGCCTGGCCATTGTTTTCTCACGACTTGAGGGATCTAGATTTAAAGCCCCTAACAACGAGAGCAAATGGCAAAAGGTAGCAAGTACGATTGTCCAACTCGCTGACCATTGTTCGTGACATGTAGGAGGTAACTTTGAGTTTACACAGTTGTTCCTGTCTTGGACTAAGCCCTGGAGTCCAGGCTGCCGGAAGCGCGGAGGTCACGCCAATACTGAAGTCACAGCAGTCATCCTAAGAATTAGAGCACCTCGTATCTGAGGTGTTAAGATCAAGTGATCGCGTGCGTCTGAGAGTGAGACTAAGAGCAAGATAATCTCTCTATTCAGCGAGCCAAGGTTGTACCCAAAGTGGGTTATCTGAGGCTTAACACAACACGTTGTTTAGCTAGCCCCTCCTTCAAGGTTGTCTAAGCTTCTTCGCGAAACCGGAAATATCGGGCAAATCTGCTTCGCCACCCCCTTGGCACCACGAACGAACAACAAATGAATCACACTACGCATGACAAATCGCCGAATTTCCCCAAAATCCGTCTGATAGCCCAGAGTTTGCAAGCACCCAGCAGTGAGCAGCCATCCAGCAAGGCCCCTCCAAAAATGGGAAACCTACTTCATGCGTACCATGACTGCGCAAGTGGAGTGTCGCACTATCTAATCAATTAATTGCAATTCGCGAATTGTTTTCTGCACCCCCTCGCGAAACCGAATACCCAGAGAGATGGCTGTGTTGACTGCGAGTGTACACCTGTTGCGGGTGCAAGTGTCCTCCGCCACACATGGCCACTGACACTTCGACACCCACTGCAAAATTGAGAGCCTCCGTCGACCAGTTATCGAAAAGTGAAAATTCGCGCCTATCGCCTTATCTGCTGACGCCTTCACCTGGGCCGGAGGATTAAGAGCAAGTGTACCTGCCCTGCTGTTTATGGCACACCTGTTGCGGGATGTGTCACTGCAGATAGTCGTATCTCCGCGGCCGGGGGCTTTTGTGGGCGCTCTTCGCTCGTTTCTGTGTTCTGGACTCGTTATCGCTGTAGCACTTGTAGCGACTCTTGAGCGAATCGAGCGCGCTATTGACTCGCGCTAGTTCGGTGATAATGGATTGGGGAACGTTTGCCTGTACTTGGATCATGTGCAGCTGCTGGCGGGCTGTTTTTAGCACAATTCAGATACTCGCCTCGCCTCAAGAATAGATCGCTATCATGTGAGATACGCGAGAGCTATTTTTGCGCGTCTCCTGATGGTGGGTGGCCTGGGGAGGGATGAAATACGATCGCGGAGTGTGTGCGATCGCGCTGTTTGTCTAAGGAGTTATCACAAGGTGCGAAGATTAACGTCTCGGTACGCTGCACAAGCTGGGACCTGTACCCTCAGCCGGCGGAATTAGTTTATGGCCACCGCCCGACTCAGACACCGCCGGGTGGAGGGCGTGGATCGTTGACGGAATTGAAAGTCACGCTGCGTGGCTGTAAACCGTGATAAGGCACAATTGCGTCTTTGGCCCGGATCGCGATGAGATTGAAAGCGCTGGCCCGCATCGGCGGAGCAGTGATCAGTTGCGTAGTTTGCTCATGAATGAATCCGTCGGCTCGGGGCGATAAGCCGGCCTTGCTGGCCCGTGGCACAGTTCGCCGCCAATACAGCGCTCATTGTAGTCTGCGTTCGGTTTGCGTCTAATGCGCACATCGCCAAAGAATGAAATCATCTCAAACTAGTTTCGCCGTAGATTCGATTGAAACGAGTTGAAAGACCTTTGCACCGCCCGCTATGTGGCGGGTGGAGTGGATTAATGAGGAAATGATTTCGAGCTGAACTTGTGACGGCACACGGCTGGGTGGGGCTGTTGTGACTGGTTTGCTCGACGATATGCAATCAATGTTTTATTCTTGTTCTTTTTTTGTTCGTGTGCTGTGGTGAATCACCGGCTGCATTAGGGATTCTGGACACAGACACTTTGCTTATTGCGCCGAAGTGGGTCTGATCCAATTAAGGAGAATATGTGCCATTTGATAAGATGAGTCAGATAGTCGCTGATGTTCTGGAGGCGGTGAAAGCAAGGTCACGTATAACAAAACACGTACACTGCTAGTCAAGTGATCGCAAGCAATTGAATGAGTCGAACGATCTAGATAGTCGATAGTCCCACTGAGGCTGATGCCTTAGACTAGCCGAGACCCAAGTCCTTATCCACCCACCTGGCTAAATGGAGATCTAAGTGAAGTTTCAATTACTCCCCTAATCAGTAGCACAAGACAGGTTCGGAAAAATGTGTGGAATCTCGTAACGATATGTTTCGATCATTAGGACAAGAAAGTGAACAGTGATAGTGCGACAAGTGCGAGCAAATTGCTTAGAGGTGCACATTCCGGAAATCGTTCCGAATTAGGTGAGCATTCTTAGAGAACATGCCGCTAGACTGGCATTCTCTGTGTTTGTTGATTAGGGTGAATTGATGTACGAATGGTCATCGCTCGGAATGATGACACTTAATGAGTCTATTTGTTGTAGACGCTAGGGCCTGGACCTCTATGGGCACTGGCTCCCTATCAGGAAAATGTTATTTTTACCCTCAAAGTTGTTACATTTTCTTGACATACACATTTGTGGCATTTACGTAGCTGAATACTGAGTCATAAAAGGCAGGCTCATCGCTCTTCGGAACACGCTCACTCAAAGAAACTAGCACAGTGAAACACTAGCGATTTCAATCGATTCCTTAATATTGCCTTAGCTAGCGCCATTTTCCTTCAACACCCCTCTTGAGAAGATCGTGAGCAACTTAAAGGTCAGCGGAGACCAGAGACCGTCTTCCAAAATTCCTTGATACTTCTCGGCTAAATCGATTGCATTGACATCATCGGCACACCGCAACGGGGTGTCAGTGGGGTGTAAGCGACTAAGATCGGCCTATAGACCAATTAGGGTAAAGCAAGGTATGTGCTGTCTTCAAAATCCGCCTGATAGCCCAGAGCTTGCAAGCACTTAGCAATGAACAGCCGAAAAAGGTCCATCAAGAGCGACGTCTTGGATAGAACATCGCTACAGACATTTCGAATGACTTTCTCTACCAAGGCTCCGTAGTTAAGGTCAACATAGACATCGCCGGGGAGATTACGTAAAAATTCAGCCTTGTCAACTGCTGAGGCGAGGAATAAGACCCTCTCTCGAATAACCAAGATATCCCTAACTCAGGCCCTCTGTACTTCGCAGAAGTATGGACACTAGCCAAACCAGACGAGGGGACTATTGGTAGCTTCTTGAGAAAAGAATGGTGGGTCCCTTTTAATCCGGTAATCTCGATAAGTCGAATCAACATTCATAACATCTCCAGTACTTTCACACAGCAAGTTCATTCATCTCAAACAGAACACATGACCTCTCCAAACGCTCCTATTCGTATTGGCGTTTGCTTCTTCTTTTTCTTCTTGTGGCCCAACAGTCCGTGCCCGTTGTCGTATGCTAGGTGCAGTGAAAACACAAAATATTTTCAAATTAGCAATCAAAGTTACCATACAACTGGGAATGATTGAAATATTAGAACGTAGTGTCTGTTTTCACATAATTTTAGAAAGACCATGTTACTGGGGTTACACTGATGACTGATGATTTTTCTTGCATATTGTTTATTCCGGACCCTCTGTCAATCCGGATCCGCTCTTATTTAAATTAGTCCGGATTAACGAGGTCGCGCTTTATAATCTCTTTGATGCTGAACAGAACAGTTTGGCCTATACCGCTGTTCAAAGACATGAAAAACCCTGCAGCTAACAAAGTCCCCTACATATCAGCATTTAATTCGCAATGAAGGTTCCGGCACTGACACCATTGTGGAGAGCGACAGCCTTAGACTGTGTGTAGTCGTGGCTTTTCCACCGGAGACCTACGCTACAATCATGGCGACGAACTATTTTGTGTAGACCATGTGAAAAGGGCGGATCATTCGTGTCTCTGGCGAAACCCAAGCTGGATTTTGTATTGCTCAACTTCTTAACCACTTCCGAGATAGTTTAAGAGCGCAAGTCTTCTCTGAATTTGAACGTCACTTCCCAAGACTCATCAGGTTGCCTGGCCGCAGCAGGATCATCAAAAATGCGATCGCCAATGAAGTTGCCAGACAAAATGCGCTGGGACTACTTTCGTCCTTAACTAATTTGGCCAACTTCCATCCATGGTTGGACCTCTCGAGATGTCAACGAGGACTACATGCATTCTCCCTAAAGTCTCATGTCGTCTCTTCACAGAAAACACTGCTGACAACTAATGACCAAAGCGATGCAATTCTCTGTGACACCTGTAAAGTAGACTACGACACAGCAGAACGCATCCTCTGCTACAGTCCCATTTTGTTCAAATTATGTGGCAGCAGTACTGACGAGGCAGGAGCCAATAATGCAAGTTCCTCATCCCAAAAGCTTCTGCTAGTCTTCCTCCGATAGATCGCGATTTTTTATCAAACGCCTGGCAGTACAATGGATCAGGTTTTTGTGTCTGAGTGCTCCAGTGCAGTGTTAAAAACCCCCGACAAAACAAGAAGGGCGTAGAAATCTACGCGGCAGAATTGAAACTTCGTAGCAATTGAATTTCTAGAGATGTTACGATGTCTTAGGAAAGAATGCTCTTAAAGCAACTTAAAATGAACGTTGTCCATAAGCAATCGTTATAGATTGCACCTTTGAATTTATACACAATCCCAGTCGTAACCCTAGGATGAACAGTTCGGTAGACATGCGGAAAAAACGTCAGTGTTAGAGGTAAACGTGCGTTATGCACGCCCCTGAGCAACAATCAGACCGTCGCAGGTGGAGCCATCGCTGAGTCGAGGTATCGAAACAAATGGTGTAGTTTTGAAATGGTTGTCGTGAAAAAAACGCTGGTGAAAAAAACCTCAGAAATTGCTGACCGGTCAATGCGCGCAATGTGATCTTACGCACTGTGTAAGGCATTAAGACGGTTCTATGCTATAAATTACAGTTACTTCAGTTACTCCTGTTAAGGAATTTTCTAAAGGTCAACGAGGACAAAACCAAATATATGCTGTCGAGCAAAAAGCAATACGCCGCACACCACCTAGGCCAAAGCGTTGCAATCGACAGCTACAATTTCGAGATAGTAAAGCAGGAAACGTAAACTCCACGGTTTGTCAAAACAACTGGGCTCGAGACTCCTGACTCCAAGGACTCTACAAAACCCTTATTCTGCCAGTCCTACTTTATGGAGCCGAAAGCTGGACATCAATTGATTGCAGAGCTGATTCTTGTTGCTTTCGAAAGAAAAATACTACGTCGGATATATGGTCCCGTCTGCGAGGAAGGCGAATGGAGAAGAAGACACAACCGCGAACTCTACGAGCTGTACAAGGATGTGGATGTAGTCCGGAAGGCGAAAGTCCGTCGACTACACAGGCTCGGCCACATCGAACACATGATCACCAATTCTCGAGCTTACGAGCCTCCTGTTTCGAGAAGGCTAGGAAGACAGAGACCAAGAGAGACAGAGACCTCCGGTACAGAGACCAAGTCATCGTGGGTGTAAGACGGCTTGGCCTTGATGACTAGAAGCAGCGTGCCAAGGACCGTCACCGATGGAAGGCAGCAATTGCTCAGACTCAGACCCTTCATGGTGCGTCTGCCTGACAAGTAAGTAAGCGATTTCCAATTGGTACACATGCTACAACCATTTAATGCATTTATCAAAAAACTCAAACCCAAGCCATGTTAAAAAGAGCAATTTCTCTTGTCCCACTTTTTGAAATGAAGACAAACCAACTCAAGTATCTAATCACGAATTGCCCCTTCGTCCATCCGAATAACTAATTAACTATCCCTCTTAAGCAGTCTCTCCACCCATTGTCTCTGAACGATCGGAGTTCATCCTGCCGGAGGATTTCCCAAGTTTTTACTAAATTGACTTTCTTTTCCCTGGGACCCACAGGAAACAATGAAGCTGTCCCCTTCAGTGCTTCGAAAAGTACTCACTTCATCTGTTTTTTTTTTTTCTTTCCTGAGAGGATAAGGCTTCCACTTTACATCTCCATTTCACTCGGTTGGTTGCAGCTCTCTTTACACTATTCCAAGTCAAATTGCACTTTCCTAGTTCCAGGAGTATCGATCATCTCCAGGTGTTGTTGGGACTGCTTACGGCCTCAGTTCCACTCTAACGCCATTCTGGTAATGCTGTCGTTTGTCTTCTTGATGGTATGACCGATCCGTTTCCATTTGCGTCCCTTGTTCTGTATCACTATTGGTTCCTCTCTTGTTATTTCTAACAGATCCACTTTCCTGGTGGCCAGAATATTCCACGTATAGTACGGAGATGTACGGAGCTTGTTAATTTTGCTTTTCGAAGTCTAATATGAACATCTGCTTCTGCTCCGCCGTAAGTACCTAGATAGCAGAAGTTATCTGCAAACTCGACCGGGTTTTCTTCGATGTTAATGAATCCTCCATAAACCCCCAATCCCACCCGTAGTGCTAACCTTGGGAGATGTTCTAATTTAGATTGCATGGTGTTCAGCCTATGTACGAGTAGACAAATATCGCCTATTATAAGTCCTCGTGTTTTCGTGTGAGACTTCAAGATATTCAATGTCTCTGCATTTTTGAATGCTCTGTAGAGTCTAGTCTGAACGTTGAGTTTCAGCTTTGGAGTCATCATTCAGTTCAAGCAACCAACGTACACACTCTGTTGAAGACCTCATCCCATATCGATGTCGGAAATAGGCACACGTTCGTTATCAGACATTCTGGCACCACTTGTTCCCGTGCTCATTTAGCTGCAATCTTATCTCAACAACGATTCCAAAAAAAAACAAACAATTGAGTCAATGCCACTGCCTCTGCTTTGCTGACTCTTTCAGGGAATTAAGGTAGCCTCAATTAGTTGCGTAGTTGTGATCCTTCTCTACTTTCCCATGACCTCGTGTCACAGGCTCGAGGACAGGCTCGAGGATGAGTTCTTCTCTAGGGGAAATAGAAGTCCAAGTCTTGACGCAGTAACTCAATAAGTTGCAGTGAGCCATTTCAAGCCCCGCATGAAATGCAGCTTGTCTGTCCGTACTAACGCCTGATAGCGCCTCGCATCCCTTAAAGAAGGGAAAGATCGACTTCTTTGAATCCCTTTCCAGGCAGCCTTGTACCCTGCAACAACTGTGTTCATCCAAAGGTAAACCTTCCAGTCTGTAGCACTAGCCGACAGCTAGGTACTTCAATTTCTTCTAAGAGTTAAGTAACGAACACCTCGCACCTTCCAAGACCCCCTCCCCAACCAGACGCACCACAATTCGCACAGACAAAAAAGTGCTAAAGTTCTTGCTCGTTATCGGCCTGTTCCCACCGCTGACTGGAATTCGATTTCGGTGCATGTCAACCTGATTCCGCCCGCCAGACACATAATCACACACACCACCCAAACGACGATAACGAAACGACGCGGCACCGTGAAGCTACCTGCCTCCCACACCCCACGCGCGAGCCCGCCAACTAGAACCACAACCCCAGGTCAGAGGGCCGTCATCGATCTCACTCCGCGACTGTTTATGCGTATCGCTGACACGTTACGAAACGGATCAATGAAATCTCACCCGGCTATGTCATCAGCCCTTGCGGGAACCAGTCTGCCGACCAGTATGTAGGTTACAAATGGCGTTTCTATTTTTATTTCACCGCCGATTAATTATTCTAATTGATGCAATTATGCGCCGCGTATCTCGGGTGCAATGACTGGCTTCGATTATCGAACAACTTTCAACATCATAACGACACCGATACTCCGTGGGCGGGTTGGTTGATGGACTGCCTCTTCGCGGTTCTGCTGGAACACGGCTTGATGTAAAACTGCACAGATTGCCCCAGTTTTTCCCCAATTTCCGGTGCCGCGAGTCTACCTCGGACTGAGGTGCACGAGAACTTGGTCGTTCCTCGACCTTATCGCCTACCCCCACACCAGATTCGACAACATTTACGATAAGTTTCAATCAAGCTATCGCACTCGAGCAACTCTGATAGCGCGAGATTAGGCCGCCGCACTGCTGGCCGGGCCAACGTCCATGCGTCGCTCGTATCGGGAGGTGTTTACGGTAGAAGGAGCTTAGAATGCATTCCATGACAATGACGTTGGCGAGGAAGTTCAGTGTGAACTTGAAAATACACGAGTAGATCCATTTTGTTAACGAACGCAGAGGAGTTGCACTGACTTGCTCTGCTGAGGTTATATTCTGGCCTTGACATTGAAGCATTCATTATCGTTGTGCACACCTTAAAGGTCCCGTCATAAAAAAGGGTTGGCTGCTGCTGAATACTGTCCAATCCGTTTCCTCACTAGATTGCTACGTCAGTCAGTCGTCTGGCGATCAAGTAAATAAGTCAGTGGGTGGAATTGTGTGTTACACATAATATCATGTGCCCGAGTTAGAAACGTTAACAGCGACTTACGAGGACTAGACAACGTCGAAAATACAAGGTTAGATTTCACGAGCGATTATATTAGTTGCCTTGTTCCACCCGTCCATACATCAACTCTACTGACGCTGACTCGGATCGGTGTAGAACTTTTTCTCGAGTTAAAACACCAATTGGATGGAGAGTGCATAATTTCTTGCAAACACAACATCATCTTCAACGCCAAGCTCCGTATTAACCTGACAGCGCGCCTTGTGATGTTTTCCTATTCCCCCAACTGCTTGCGAAAAGCTTTTTGAGATGATAGAGGTGCATCACTCTACGGTGCTTCTTACATCGGTATGAATCAATTCGCCCCTGAAAGGAATACGTTCGCTCGGAACTGATGTCGCTGGTATGCACAAATATAACAGCTTACCAAATGTCTTCAGTACCTTGGAGCTTACAAGTTATTTTTAAAAATTGTGTGAACAAAACAAACATTTTCACCCGATAATATGATTATGAAATACAATGTCTTTTACGTGGCTACCTACTCCTGGCTTCGAAGTAGAGCGTTCGTTCACCCTAATTTCCCAAAACCTTGTTAATGCCTTCGGGCTGTAGCTCATCAGGATCACTTGACTTGACGGTTTTCCACCAAAAAAAAAGTCCAACTCGACCAAATCGCAGCTTAAAAGCACCACTGACATCGCCAAGGAGCAACATGATTTGGGAATCTGGTGTGCAAAATATCGATTCTGCCATGTCACGCCATCCAATAATGCATTTCAACAATTTGATCAAAAAAACAAATCGGTTAACATGACTCTGTAAAGCGAAGAAGAAGAAAAATGGTCCAATGAATTGAGTCCCACACTCTCAGTCATAGTAGTCACATTACAGCTTCGTGCGCTTCGTACTACGACGGAAACCATGGGTATTGTGCACTAGCATGCCTGTTTTAAGAACTTAGTGCACAAACTTGCGTACAGCAGTCGCGGTGGGTGCTTCATTTCGGACAAAACTCCTTTTCAAAAAATCGCACTATTTGGGCAAAGCAGCATTAACTTTGGAAATCATTTTTCAATATTAGCGTCTCATTTCGTTCCGCTGAGATTTAGTACTGACCTTCTGTCAGTCAGAGTCAAACTTACCTAAGAAAAAGAAAAAAACACCAATTGGCCCACTCTGTTTGAATGATCGACGTCTTGAAATTCATGTGTTGACATATTCGAAATAATCTTCTTCTTTTTTTTTAGTGCGGATCGAGCACTTCGTTCGCCGCCTCAAACACTGGCCTCCTCTTTTGCGTAGCCCCATAGGTTCGGATTCGAAGACTCTTTGGATCGGAGTAGAGCTGTCCTAATGCTCTACATGGCATAGATCCGCAGACGCTTGGCTAGGCTCATTTCGCTCGACAGCCCCTACAGTTCACAGTCGTATCTTCGCCTCCAGTTCCCATTAACGCAAAAAGGACCAAGGATCGAGATCTTTCATCTGGAGGAGACCAAGAACTTCTTCATCCGTTTTTGAGAATGCAACCGTGCAGCGAGGTACCGTTGGACTGGGATGATTAGTGACTTATGTAGAGTCAACTTGCTCCTTCGGGAGAAAGCTATAACTCAAACAGAGGTTGGTAAGAAATATTCTACGATTCATCAAGGTACTGATGTTATTGTACAGTTTACAACGGAGCCGAGTTAGCAGTCCTAAATATCTCGAAGTTAAACAATCATTAACCTGAAATTGATAAGAGTTATTACCTTTTTGAAAAGCATATAACACTTAAAGCAATCTTCAGAACATAGTTCTCCAAGGCTACCAGAGTGCATCATCATCAACCCTCTACCCACCTTAGCAAGCTTAGGTAAAAAGCTTGAGAGACTTTGTGTGAGTAAGATTTTGTAGCTTTTCCTCGTTTTGACTCTCAGCACCTTCAACCTAAAATTTAAGAAGAGATCTTAACTGAACTGAACTGCAGAGAGTTTGTCTCTCTGACCCACAAGGACTTGAAAATTTCGTCGCAGGGCTCTACGATAAAATCTACAAAAATCGTTCTAAAACTTAGATGCTAAATGTGACCATTTTGAGGGCGATACCTCTGATGGTTCGAGCGTTACGAGTCTTTTATGTTCGTGTATTGACCATCGCAAACATATCTCTGTATCTGCACAACCTGGTATTCCTGGCCTCTTTTAACAAGTCTCTACACCGACCGTGGCATGTGTCATCATTGGGCTGCGTGCGTTCTGCTCTACGCTATCTTTCCAGCGCGGGCATGATCTACCTCCATAAAGTCTGCCAGCAAGGTTTTCCAGAGTAAGCTCATCTTCGCTCAAGCGAGCTAAGTGCCCAGCCCACCGGAGTCTACCGAGCCTTACCTTCTTTATCACATCTGCTTCTAGTTAGACAGCGAAAAACTCATGATGGAATCATTCTTCCTCACGTGAGGGGCCAACAATTATCCATAAGACTTTCTTCTCGAACGCGGCTAAGGGTTGAGAGAGCCGTCTACTGAGCACCCAAGTCTGTGATTCATACATGAGTTCTGGCAGGAACTTGGTCTTGTATCTTTGAAGCTTTGATGTTATGGTTACGTTTCTGGATTTGAAGAGACTTGATTGACTTTTTTGGCTCTGGGCAGCCGCGGATTTCCACTTTAATGTTGTTATTGGCTCATACTATCGACAAAAAGTACTTAGAGGATTGCACTACTTCAAGTAAGTGCTTCTCTACACTAACTGTTTGACCTTCTCTATGTGTTCACCTCGCCAACGACGCCTCCATTTATTTAGTTCTTAATTAATTTTCGTGCAACTCCATGTTCTGCGCCACCCGCCCAATTTGTTTAAAGGGTGATCGTACAGTCTTCAGATCTGCGTTAGCCAAGATCTGCCTGAACTTTGTTATGGTAGTCCCTCTTGTATTTGTGCCAGAGTCGTGGACTGCTTTCTCCAGCGCCAGGTTGATGAGAAGGCATGCCAGCCATCACCTTGTCGGAGTCCATTTAAGATGTTTATTGGTCTGGATTGCAACCGGCCTATTTTAAATTGCCTTGTTCTTGTCATTCTTATAGGTTATAGTCGTGTCCGTTTGTCAGGGACGCCAAATTGTCATACGGCATTGTATAGTCCTGCCACAGCTAAGAAATAAAGAAATACCCTGTTGTCTCAAGCCAAAGCATATTTTTGCCGCGACTGACAACCTTGCGGCAGTCAATGAGCTCTTACAATAAGTACGACCAAAAACCACGAATAGTAGTGTGGATGAAAGAACATACAGAGAGGAGACCCTAATAAGTAAGTAAGATCACCTTTCACCAAACGATGAAGATTTTGTTCCCATATGAATCTGGGTATTTTTTATCTGTGGTTCTACTCGGACTATGCTGCTGTCATAAGCGGCCGTAAAGCCTGTGAAAGTGGTTTAATAGAATATTCTGTTGAAAGCATTCTTCCATCGCGTGCCTGAGAGTAAAAATCTGATCAGTTATTGAGTTACCTGGAATAAAGCAGCATTAAAATTACCCAATGATGACTTTTGTGCTTAAGGTTTGACACCAGTTTTTTCTGTTCATCTTAGCGTCCTTACTTAAAGGATCTTCTTAAGCTACATAAACTTTTGAAATCAGGAATACATAGGTAAACGATATGCTTCCCGACACCCTCCACATATCTGGACAACCGCACTGACTGGAAGGTCAAGCGTCAATTAGCAGGTAAGCCTGACGTCACGACCACCTCAAAGAAGAGCTCCTCCACCAATATTTCTTTAAATCCGACAAGCGCTTATGCACTCAAGAAAGAATTCAATCGGCGGAGTTAATCCCCGGCATAATCGGCCAAATCTCTCGATTAAAAATAAATAAGTCACTGACTTATCAAACGACCGGAAACACCGTCCTGCAGCAACACCACCTCCCGCATAAAGTGAAATGCGCATAAAACCACCACACTAAACCAAGAGCAGGTATCTCATCATCTCAGCCAATTGTCCAACCTTGAGCATCCGCAAAAAACCAAAACGACTCGTTTTCCAGCAATCACTCCATCACATTAAATGGTCTCCTTCAACACCCAGACCAGTGATATTGAAATCTCTCGAAAACGGGATTGTCCCCGGTTAGCCCGAAAACTTGTTCAACCGATCGCGAGAAATTCCCTCGATCGCCTCGATCTGATTGAACTCAAGATTAACCAACTCTCGCTAAAATCGTGCAGATTCGTGCCGAGCTTCAGATGGCCGCTACTGCGTTTCCGATATGAGATCGCGTTCCCGATTCCAGGCGCTCGCAAGGTTCGCTGACATGCCAGCGAAACAGGATAGCGATCAGCAGCGAATGGCATTGCGTCACACGATACAGTGGTGTCGGATAGGATTGCGTCGGTGATTCGCCGAGTAAGGACTCGGTCCTTTTCCACTTCTTCCTGTTTCCTGTTGACACCACCGTCAGAGGGTGACGTCAGTCGACAGTG
This sequence comes from Eristalis arbustorum, assembly GCA_916610145.1. Lineage (NCBI taxonomy): Eukaryota > Metazoa > Arthropoda > Insecta > Diptera > Syrphidae > Eristalis > Eristalis arbustorum. The sequence continues at coordinate 29,864,528 of OU744317.1, forward strand.
GGGTTTTTGACATCCGAAGTCGCTCGCTTTCGGTTTAAATCCAACGATGACAAATCATAACGCCGAGTTCAACGCTTGAGCGCGGACTTTTCATCACCTGTCTGGGTGGTGTGGTGGTGCGCTGCGATGGGGACTTCGTTCACTTGTCAGCTGTCACATTCCGACGTAAGCCTCACAATCGGACGGGCTGATAGGGGCTCAACCTGGGTGATATCGCTTTGGGCACATGATTCGCGTGTCAACCTTGTCATCGAGCGGCTAAGCGCCTAACTAAGCCACGCCGATACGGTGACGAGTGGGCAGCTGTCTTGTGACCGGGCAGGTGGAATGACTCAGACCCAACTATCTACTAGACGACTGACTGAGTCGCACTCCCACCCCCGGATGCAAAAGTTTCGCCAATCAGATCGGCGATCACGGGTTAAATTTTTTTCGAAAACAAAAGTTGTCAGACCTCAAGGTCCAATAAGCGAACAACCTTATAAACGATTCATGCTGGCACATGATCAAACAACACAGTGTGCTGACGCCAAACCAATCAGGAGGACCGCCTTAAAATTTGACGTGGCCATTGGCATTTGGAGAGAGCCTTCTTCGCTTCCTTTGTTCGCCGACTGCACACCCAGGTGTTGGCCGGTCCCGCCATTAAACCAGTATCGATAAAATTGAACAAAAAAAGCGCTTATACCAATAAAATGAAAACAACTGAAAGAATAAAAATAAGTTAATTACCCGCAGAGTCGCAGCAGCAGTTGGATTCAGTGTTCGATCATTTTTTTGTATTTTTTTCAAATTTTTTTGTCGTTTTTCAACAAACAACCAGCAATTTCCCACGTAATCAGTACTCGATATTGCATCAGGCTTATCATTCGAAGACGAGGTAGGCAGGGGCTGGCTGGGAGCGAATTCTCTCGCAACTGAATGGTTTCATTCAGCTGAAACTGTGCTCCACATACAGCGGGGACGCATTTCCACACTTGCACACCTTAAATGGTTGCAACACACTTTCGATGAAAATTATCGCTGCTAGATTAATTCATTTCTTAGAACGCGCTCGATGAAAGGAACAAATATCGCATTTGTAATGAGATGCATATTTATGTTGGCTCGGGTGGGGGCCATGCCAGGTGTCGGCGGTTCAATGCGGCTGTGAATACTGAAATGTGGGGCGTTTTCGAAATGATGGATGTTTGCATTTGAACTCGAACTCGTTGGATGGCATGGTCTCATTGGCTTTTTCTGCACTCAAGTGACTCGGTGACGCTGCGCCAAGGCGACATAATGGTCTCGGTGGTGCTTGCTTGGCGCGGTTACCTTGAGCTGAGTCATGTGGAGCAGTAACACTTGTTTTAAAAAACCACCGGGCGATGTGTCTGCGAGCGAATGGCGATGAGGGTCAAGACTTGCGCGTTCACGACTGGTTCGGATTGTAGTCTATGACATTTGACAGCAGTGACACTGCAAAGTGAATTCGAAAAAAAAGCAATTGACTTCGCAAACTGCGATTGGAAAGTTTGCCGGCGAAGGAACGGAGTTACTCAGAAAGAAGGATGAATCTTCCCTTGACTCTAGTTTAAAAAAAAGTGCGTTCATCTAACATTTTGGACCAAAAAAATTCCCAAAAAGTTGGTGTAAGTCAAGAGGTTAAATAGAACTAAAGCAAGATTAGCTATAATCTCCCGGATAGGGTTATCTATTTCGAGTTAACAACAGTCGTTAAGTTATACCACAATAATAACGAACATTCAAAATTACTGGATATCGAGCCTGGAGTTCCACAGGGTAGTGTACTAGGTACAATCACTTATTTACTCTTTACTGCACATATAGCTAAGCCGCTCATATAGCAGCCTGGACCTCAGTCAGTACTCCTCTCTAAACTAAGCACCTCCAGTTGCGTACACACAGCTGATTAAGATCTCTTTCCAGCTGGTTACGCCATCGGAGACGAGGTCTTCCTCTAAAGCGTGGCCCCTTAGGGTTGGTTTCGAAGACTCGAGATTTGTCTTCAATTTACAAGGCATGCTACACTTCATGCTAGCAAAATTCCCAGACATTGCAGTAATTCCTTCACACACTTTTTTACAAGCAAAGCAAACGCTTGAAAAAGCAGTGGCCTTTCGGTTTACAGGCGAACCGAAAGGTGTCCAGGCTCAAATGGCGACATAAGCAGCTTCGTTACCAGTCTGTCGGTGATAACTGTGGATGAGGCAGACCCTTCACTGCTGTGTGGCACTATATTACAGCTAACTGCCATTGCGGAATTTCTGAGTCTCACGATTTATAGCAATCCAGGGAAGGGTCAAGAAAGCCTCTTCTGCCCTTTTTAGCTGCAAAAAAGCCATTGGATGCAAATGGGGCTTACAACCACTCATGGCTCACTGAATTTTCATCTCGATTGTCAGACCGACACTTCTGTATGGTGTCTCAGTTTGGTAAACAAGGCTCTCAACTGCAAGGCACTCATTCGAGTACAAAGACCGGTCTGCATGTGCATCAGCGAAGTACAGACGCACTGAATATTCTCCTTCATCAGTGGAAATATTCGGAAAACAAACAGCAGCACAGCCTTGAGACTCAAAGCCCTCCGACTGTGGTCCGATCTCAACATCGGCCACTCAACCGGAATTCAAATTCCTTCCTAGCGACAATGACTGCCTAATACCCCAGGCTATCTTCGAGAAGCAATTTTCTTGCTCAGCATTCCTTTCAGATCAGACTGGATGTCTGATAGGCAGACGTTGAATGATCCTTTGCGTATTTTCACAGATGGATCGAAGATTAACGAAGGGGTGGGTGCGGGTGTCTATTCCCAAGATCTCAACATTGCTATATGTTTGCAGCTCCCAGATCTCTGTAGCGTTTTTCAGGCAGAAACCATAGCGATTAAAGAGGCGTCATGGCTCAGAAACAAAGTGATATCAAAAGGGGATATCACCACCTCTTCCAAAAGTCAGGGCGCTATAAAATCCCTGGACAATGTCATGTTCTACTCAAAAGCATCTCTTAATTACGAGATGGCTGAGCATATTATCATTCACCTCACGTGGGTGCCGGGACACTGAGACATACCAGGAAACTGTAAAGCCGATGAACTCGCCAGGTGTCGTACAACCTCATCCCTCCATCAATAGCAGGGGTACCACCTTCCATGCCGATCGCTACAGCCTACCATCACAAGTAAAACCACCAATGACAAATCGGTAGAACGCACCACCTGCCTTAAAACAAAAGAAATCTGGCCGTCACTTAACCTAAAAGGGTCACTCAGTCTCAGCAAGCACTCATTAAGGACTCTCATAGGAGTCATAACCGGGCACTGCGCAATTGGCACTCATGCTCGGAGGATGGGTGCCCCATTTAATGATTTCTGCAGAAGCTGCATGGATGGAGAGGAGGAAGAGAACATTCATCACCTGTAGCGCTCTATATAGTTGTAAATTCCTACACCTAGGAGGCTACTACTTCAGCGGCCTGAATGCGCTAAACAGTGCCAGCATAGGCCAGCTAAATCGCTTCATTACAAGCACCAACTGGTCCCGATGTTAGGAGAAGTCAATCCGCGTGGTATCACAATGGGCCTACTCTGGCCTAAGTGTGACTGCCCTTAGCAGTCAGTCTCTATAACCTAACGTAACCTAACCTGGATTAGGCACCATTTCAGCCAGTATATCAGCAAGAAATTGCAACAAATTGATTCCATTTTCGATCTATAATCCCCGGCCAACACCGAATTGGCCAACACAAGATGGCTGCCAAGTAGTAGATGATGGGCCTCTATGATAATCTTTCCCTGGATCGCAAGGGCTAAAAACAACTGCTCTCTCCTAAGATACGGTCCGTTTCTTGACAGGACACTGCCTATTTGCAAAATACTCCAGGGGACTAGGTTTCATAAGAACTTACTTCAGTAATTTGATTCTCTGTGGGCTGTAGCCTCAAGCCCACAGAGGGACAGCGCCTAGGTTCTCAGCAACCACTCCTGTTGTGCGTGCTATTGTTCTCTCGAGAGTGAAAGCGACCCACAGATTTAAGTCGACATGTTTGAGAAGCTTATATGTGCAACATTTCCATACAAAGTGTTGGACCAAGTGATGAAGTGTTACCTGCGAAAAAAATATAGAATTATTAGCTCAGCAATGATCACATCAAAGTGCATACTCACAGCTCAGTCCAGCCACCCATGGATGCATTGAACGTTACCTGAAGCTTGACGATCTCTGGCACGTTGCTTCCAAGCATTCAAGTTGTCTGCCCTCTGCGAGTACCGGAGGTTCGTTCGTCCTCGACTTCTAAAAAGAGGAATCTCGAAATTGAAGATCTTTTTCGTGTAAGGGTAGTAGTTTAAATCGAATGTAATGTTAGGTCGGTGTAAGCGGTGCGCCCTCTATATTTGAGCTTTGGTAAACGCAGAGCGGAGCCAACTTCACAAAGAAGGATCGTCGGCCATCATGAAAACGGAGATAAATGGCGGAAGATGGTTTTTGACAGCTGGCAACTGAAATTGACGGAAGAAAAAGAAAAAAAGAAATCTGGATATTCGGGACCCATCTGTTACTGAATTAAAAATAAAATTAGAGGCTTAATATTCGATGACGGCAACAGAATTGAAAAACATTCCTTTTCATTATTGATTAATATTTCAAATATATTGATGATCGCCTCGTAGACTCTATTTATCGGCAATTATTACAACTTCCTTCTTCTCCTCAAAACTCCATCATCCCCCAAGTGCCATGAAAAACCCATTCGTTCAAGTATCAACAATCAGAACTATTCGGCATCCGCTCCGAGGTTGTTTACGCAACTGTCACGAGAATTTTGACTCAATGTCTGTAGATCTGTCGTTTATTCACTTTCCGTAGATCAACATCTTTCGCGACTGGAGGCAAAAACACTTCGATACATTGAACTTGGTGCGTAGTGTTTTTTTCGGTAGACTGCCAGAATTTGTTGATGTTGACGTTGCCACGTCTGGCCGATAGATTGTTTGTTTGCTCGTCTGGGGGAACGGTCGTTCGAAAATGAATTTATCGTCAAATAATGAAGTCAATAGTCGGACAGATGTAACGCAAGACATTCAAATTTGAATTAATGACCAGAGTTTTTCGGGAGTTCAGCGCTAAACTCGAAAGATGTGTGAATAGAAAAATGAAATGCGACGTGTCTGGGGGATCGCACTGTTGACTTATTTTATTTCGTGACAAAATGTTTTTGAGTTGTTTGTGATTTAGATATTGGTTCACGTCTTATATGCATACACTTGGCTGCACTCGGTGGTAGACGGCAGGATACAGTATCAAAAGGCTCTGCTACTTTGATGTCATGTGGTTAAGATATCCCCTCTATGCCTGACTATCTATAAGGCAGACTGCATGTGCCTCCTGACTCTAAACGTTCGTCCAGCTTGCTGCCAATGACTTTTACCCACTAAAACCTGACTTACACACATTCTCCTTCTCCTTCTTTAGGGCGGATCTGGGCCTCAGCCAACATGTCCGGTCTTGTGCTAGTTGCTTCCCAGCCAGGCACGTTCAAATTATTCAGGTCCCCTTCTAGCTGCGTGCGCCACCGGAGGTGTGGTCTTCCTTCACCGAGTTGTCCATCGGGGTTGGAGTCGAAGACTTTCTGGGCTGGAACAGTGGTGTCCATTCGCTTTACGTGACCTAGCCATGTGAGACAAGAGATTCGCACTCGATTGATCAAATCGATGTCCCTGCTGAGCTCGTAAAGTTCGTCGTTCAGTTTCCTCCTCCAAATGCAGAGGGGACCAAAAATAATTCGAAGGACTTTTCTCTCGAAGCGACCAAGAATATCTTCGTCCGCGTTAGTTAGTGTCCATGCTTCTGCGACATACAGCAGGACTAGGACTATCAAGGTCTTATATAGGGAATATCTTTGTTCGTCGAGAGAGAGCTTTATTCCTAGTGCCCTTCCATGTCCAAAAAAACAGTCAGCGTAATCCTCCGTCTTATCTCCGAGGAGGACTTACATACATGCTCCTCAATATTCATCCTTCAACAACTCCCACTCGGTCTACTCATAGAAAAACGATTATTTGTAGCTTGTTCTGCTTACAAAATCTGATAAGGTATGGAGGCCAGCTTCCGTTTGGCTGGTTGGTCGTTTCCTGGAACCAATATTGTGGTTATTTTGAACTTGTCAGGGAATGCAACAAGCTCACGGCGACATAAATACTCCCAAGACCAGTGGTTGCTAAGAGGATAACACATGTAGCGGCACCCATACTCTTTTGAAGTGCTGTGAAGCTAGTAAATCTTATCCGAATGCAACGCCAATATATTTCTTTTTCTTGATTCTTCTGGAACCCTTCTCTCTAATTCTTCTGGAATTAATTAAAAGAAAAATATTGGCGTCGCATTCGGATAAGATTTACTACGTTCACAGCACTTCTCCCTATTGGCCACGATATCACCAAGGAAAATGCTGCCGTAATTTGGGAGTCTATATTCTGAGTGAATACCGTCGACACTCATATCAGAAATGAGGCATATTCGCATGTTATCGCAGTCTGCTCTGGTAAATGGTAGGGTGGAGGACGTAGATTTATTTTAAAAATTCTGATGAAGATGCAATCGTCTGGAAGAAGGAAGGAAGGAAGAATGCTACTAAGAACCCCGAAGAAGGTTAATGGAGGTGAAATCACAAGCTCGAACTCTACGAGCTGTACCAGGAATGTGCATGCAGTCAGAAAGACAAAAATCGGGCGACTACAATAGCTCGGCATGGGCACCAGGGCACCAACGCTCCAGACGACGTAGGTCTTCGAATCCGAATCTCCTGGTTTGAGAAGGAGAGGAACGTCAAGCCTCCGGTACAGCGACCAAGTCATTGCGGATGTAAGACAGCTTGGTCTTGATGACTGGAAGCAGCGGGCCCAGGACCGCCACTGATGGAGGGCAGCAATTGCTCAGTCTCAGGCTCTCCATGGGTGACTGGCCTGATAACTACCAGGTGTACCAGTATGAAGTGAGCGTCAAGATGCAAATGTCTCGATAGGGAACATTTGTTGTGAACGAACCCTTATTTTTTTGTTTGTGACATGTTTGTTATGACATCTGTGAAAAATATTTAGTATACATCATACGTCATTGAACAGACAAAATCATATTTTTTCATCGTGTTAAAAATGTCGAATCTTGTACCAGAAAGTGATGATATGCGGAAAGCATTAATTTTATGTTTTCCTTTGAAGAAAAGTGCTGCAGAGTCGCATCGAATGCTTGTCGAGGCATATGGTGATCATGCTCAGAAGCAACATGCAGAAGATGGTTTCAACGGTTCAGAAATAATGATTTTAATGTGAGAAATGAAGAACGTGGAAGACCACCAAAAAAGTTTGAAGACGCCGAATTGCAAACGATATTGGATGGAGATGACACTTTGAATCAAAAGCGAATGGCAGCAATGTTAAATGTTGCACAACAAACAATTTCTGACCGTTTAAAAGCTATGGGAAAGATCCAAAAGTATGGAAAATGGGTGCCACATGAGTTGAATGAAAGACAGATGGAAAACCGAAAAAACACTTGTGAAATTTTGCTTCAAAGACACGTAAGAAAATCGGTTTTGCATCGGATTGTTACTGGCGATGAAAAATGGATTTATTTTAAGAATCCTCAACGGAAAAAATCATGGGTTAATACAGGACAACCATCAACATCGACTGTAAAACCAGATCGATTCGGCAAGAAGACAATGCTGTGTGTTTGGTGGGACCAGAAAGGTGTGGTGTACCACGAGCTCCTAAAACCTGGTAAAAGCGTTAATACTGAACGCTACCGACAACAACCATGCATTGATCGAGAAACGACCAGAATTGGCCAGAAGACACGGCAAGGTAATTTTGCTGACAATGCACCTGCACACAAAGAAAAACCGGTTCAGGATACAATCAAAACACTTGGCTGGAAGCAGCTACCCCACTCGCCGTATTCACCAGACTTGGCTCCTTCCGACTACCATTTGTTTTCATCGATGGGACACGCATTGGCTGAGAGGCACTTCGATTCCTACGAAGAAGTCGAAAATTGGGTGTCTGATTGGTTTGCTAAAGAAGAGGAACAATTTTATTGGCGTGGTATTCACAAATTGCCAGAAAGGTGGTCAAAATGTGTAGAAAACAATGGCCAATACTTTGAATAAAATGTGTTTACTTTCCCATTAATTATTAGTGTCTTATTTCATTCCGGTATACCTGGTATGTAAGTAAGTAAGTAATCCGTTGCAGTTGTATGAGTACTCCCAATCTAGAATGCCGCCATCTGATCCTGAGCTCCTAGACTATCTTAGTCCGATCGCAAAGTTTGTCGTTACATTTTGGATATGAAGATTCATACTTAAGAGATGGAGGACGACAGAAAGGGCGTCCTTAGATCGATTCTTGTGTCTATGAATGCAATTCTCTGTATCTTATCGAGTCGTGCCAAAATGAGCACACTAAAAATCTCGCTATACTGAGAGTTAACTCTTAGAGAACGTAGTGTTCTGCTCTTTGATGGGAAAAAACATGTTCTGTATGTTTTCTCAAAGCCTTTACTTACTAAGGCTTTCAATTTGATCGTGGGCTCCACCTTTTTTCGAAAAGACATATAGGGCTGCTTTTTTGGCGAATGCTGCTTTATTACTGAGCAACATACCAGTAACGTCCACTAATGTTGTTACACGAAGAATCGCGCCGAGCATCGTAACAAGCCCAGAACTTGTATGAGTGCGTTTACATAACAGCTTTGAGGGTGACGGTGAATAACATGCCATTGAGCTGACATAAAGGCTTTTTTCGGGCGAAATAATTGTGAATGAAAAAAAATTTTCGCAAGGTATGCTTAAGAGTAATGTCTGACCCCTATGCCTGACGTCAATGATCAGCCAAAGATTTGGCACAATTGAACACCATGGCAGTCTATATTGGCCATTGGTCGGTCAAAGATTGAGCTTAAGTCGATGATCTAGCTGTAATGCTGGCATTTCACCAAAAATCTGTCGTCGCTGCATAAAAATTAACCAACTTCAAAGAAACCACCGCCAAATCCAATACCATATTGAAGATGCATCTAGGAGAGCTTTAAATATATAATTCTTTTATTACTGAGCCCGTCGGCCAATGTACTCTGAAATATAATAATTTACACAGTGAAGGGAAGTCCACTTCCTGTGCAGTCGCTTTCTAGGGCAGCATGGTGCGTAGCTGGGAATCGCACTCTTAAAGCAATGGACACTACCCAGAGCACTAGTCTACTCCCTTTATGCCAGAAGAACTAAGGACTACCGCTGCCAAAAGCATAAAGACCACACTCAACTCAAAGCGAATTGCCTTACGATGGCATACTGTGGCAATCCATGTTGCACACATTTCTGTCTGTCATCTACTAACGACTGCAGAAAGAGAATATGGTGTCAAGAAACTGTCCACCGCTCATTCACCGCACGCCACTGAAAATGAAAAAAATCCCTAAAAACAACCGCCCAAAAGAATTGAAAGACCAGTTTTTTAATTTTTTCCATTTGACTCAATTAAAACGGTGATGAATCACCGTTTCGAATTTTATTTCTTAACTTTTCTCCTCGTCCACTTCACTCCTCTTCAGCTTCGCTTAAAACTAATTCTCACGTATTTAAATATAAATTAAGTATGTATATAGTATATTTTATGGCACTTTTTTTTCAAAAAAAAAATAAAATAAAACATAAGAAATATCATATTTTACAGTAAAAATTTACGATTTTTTTTTTTTTCATTTTAAAAATGAGTGTTTCTTCTCTTTCGTTACATGAATTTTTTAACATTTATCTACAATTGAAATTGTTTTTATTTTTTTTACATGAAAAATTTAAGCTTTACAATTTTAAAAATCTTTTGCGCAGATCAATTAAATAGTTCTTCCTCTCTTTATTGTCAATAGCTATTATTACGGAAGTAGCAAGTATTTTAAAAGTTCTTTATTGTCGATTACACGTATTAATTTTAATTATTATTTTTTTTTTGTTTTAGAACAAATTCCTTATGGCAAAGCTATGTATTTTTTTTTTTTTTTGAAAAACTCTTTGTACTATAAATGTTGTGACTTCTAAATGATGTATAAATAAAACTATTCCGTTCTACATTTAAATGAAACAGTTGTCGCGGGAGGAGTCTGTGGTTTGAAGGTCCCACAGGCGAACCAGATGCGCATGGCGTGATCTGCCACTCTGTCCCAAGGTCTGGCGACCATTTTCAAGTCTTCTCTGACAACCACCGGTCTGATGGTGCCACCGACACATGGCAGATCACCCCCGAACGCATAAGGTTCGCTGAAACGATCCCGAAACCCACACTCCTCCTTCCGCTGGCATAAGATGACCTTACATGAATATCTTTCAAAATTATTGAGCATTTAAATCTGTATCAAAAAAAAATCATCAGCTTTGAAGCTTCTTCACATGTCTGTCTTAAAAATAGAATCATCGAGCCGTTGGCGATTCAGAATCTCCACGTCTCGTCAGGCGGGTACATATTATTGAGCTTAGTCGGAGTCAAGCGCTGCCTATTCGTCCTTCTTTTTGCGGATTTTGCCCTCCGTTTGTATTGTGGCCGTCACCGCTTCTATGCAGGACGCGATCGACGGTTCGCTCTGATCCTCGCTGTAGTCCATGCCCGCCATCCGACTGAGGGTGAGGATATACGAGCAGGCCACCCTGAGCACCGACAACTTGGACAGCTTTTGACTATTTGAGTAGGAAGGAACTGCTTTGCGGAGGGTCTCGTACGCCGCGGATATGGTGTGCACGCGCGTTCGTTCGCGGGCATTCGCTTCAATTCGTCTTTCCCGGGTCATGTTCTTGTAGTTGCGCTGTTGGGGCCGGCTCATCTGATTGTTGCCACTGATGCTGGCGCCGCTGATGCTGCCGCTTGAGGACCCAACCGACGGGGTGATATTGTGACTATTCAGTTGCTTGTGCTCGTACATGTCGTCTTGGTGATGGCAGTCCTCGTCCTCTTGCAATGCCGCGGGCTTCTTCAGGACTAAGGCCAGCGGTTCGTCTTGAACGTCATCGTCATCGGCCATCGGCAGGCGGTGTAGCGTCGTCACTCCGGGGTGTCGGACTAGCACCTCAGCGGGATTTGGCATCAGTTCATGAGGTAGTTGCTGGCTGGAGTCCCACGACGGCCGCTGGTGGTAGACGCTCGTCTCATCCGCCCCCGTCGAGTAGCGAATGCGCTTCTTCAGAGGCCCCGTCTCCTCGCGATCACATATCACTTTCGAGGGCTCGGTGCTCTTGCGCTTGTTGCGGATCAACGTTATGGGGGTGACTTTCACTTCCAGGGAGTCCTCGGACGCGTCCGTCGGACTGCTGGGCTCGTGTCTCGAGTGGTCCATCGACAGATCGTCGCCTCCTTCCGAGCTGCCCGAACAAAATCCAGCATCACGATCGTTGGACTGTGGGGATCCTGCAAGTAAACGGAAAAAAATATGAAATTTAGTAAAAGTGAACGCAAGCAAATTGAAATTGAATTTATTGAGATAGTGAGCCATAAAATCTTATCGGTGAACCTGTTTCCCAACCCAAACGATGCCAGTGCATCACGTAACGCGAGTATATCTGCTCTTCTTTAGACACCGTCGCCCGTGTCGTGCATAAATAATAAATTTCTGCGTTGCATAAAACCCTTGAATAACGAGCCGCGGATATTCCGAAGAGCAAAAATTCACAAAAAAAAACGCAAGAGGAAAAGATAGTAGATTGAATTCCGCCCACGCAATATGCGCAGATACACACGACTGTATCCAAACGAGATGTGTGCCAACAGCGGCGCACACGCGACTCACAACATACCTGCTGCTGGTCGGTCGTGTGTCCGTCCGCGTCGCGCTGTGACAGTATCTCAAATGGCTGAAGATGATGTCGATGAAGATCACCATGATTGGAGATCAATGCAACACCGATCTATCGATGGGACACGATCATCGGTTATATGTGCACACTACACAGATTTGTGCAAAAAAAAAAAAGAATTCCAATAAATCGCCCACCGTGCCCTCGGTCTCGGGGTATCTTGAGATTTATTTTTATGTGAATTGGCCATTCGATTGCGCAAAAGTGCCGAAGAGTCGAAGAGCGACTTTCGCCAGCGGAAACATGCCACAGACACAACTCGAAACTGTCTCCTACCGACGATTGGAAAGGCAACGAACACCGTGTCGATTGTTCCAACATGACTGAAGTGTATCTATGAAGTGAAGTGAAGGATTTTGTTTTTTGCTTAAGTGATGCTCGGATGATATGGGGAATGAAAGGGAAATTCACCACTTCAGAGCGTCACCCAAGACGAGGGTGATCACGAGTACGGACACACGCACATTGCACAATTGATCGTGGCCGAGTGGACTGAAGACTCTGCGCGATCACTTGGGAAAGACGGGCTGAGTGAAAGAGAGATTGACTCCAAATGGAGGCGTCGATCGATCAATATGCAAATGCGATCTGGGCATGATATTTCCTGCACCGCCTGCCAGAAACAAGATCACAATGGCAAAAGAATCTCACCCGCCGCACACGCGCAGTCATATTCGCCATCACCTGTGAACACAATCCAGCACCTCACCCCAGCCGACAGCATTTCCATATTTTTTCCATTAGTACTAATAATCGAATGGCAATTGATCGGTGATCAGCACAAGTTGATTGCGCTCGACTATTGTTTTGATCTTGATAAAATCAAATGTCCCCCCGGGGGCCTTAAGTGGGCCCGAAGGCCAGCGGAGACAATTGCATTAAACATGCACACTGACGCCCATGGTGGCGGTGGCAAAACATTCTTCCGCCTCAAACGTGATTGATTCTTCGCGGTGCACACGGTGCAACCGTTCAACCGATCAAGCGACCATCGCCACAATAGGACTGGATACCCCGCATTCTTTTTGATTGACCACTTCCTTGCGAGTTTTCACCTTCGGATCGGATCGCGTCGTCATTTGCACCTGACAAATGCTCGGCAATTAATGTCGCAACATGTCGCCGACACCGGTGACTCGCGGTGCTGAGTTATAACCGCCCGATGAGCGGTCTTCAACCTGGCGCCACATAAATTTCACTTTAAGATACATTATCCCCCATGCAAATGGGTTTTTGTTTTTTTTTTTTTTTTTTCACACATGAGTTATGTTTCCGTTGTCGGGTGGTTTTGCTTGCCACATATGCACGCGTCGCATTCTGGAGACATGTCCCCGGGACCGTCGCCAGCCGCCCAAATATGGCATGCATCCGATCGTGGATGGTGGCGATCCAATTAAGTGCCGTCAAACAATAGGTGAACTAATTAAAGAGCACCGCCCACGCGCTTCCTGTGGCCTCGACTCATCCGTTCGCGCTGTAAACAGAGCCAGTGACAGGTCGCCGCGACAGGAAACCCAATCTCGCTCGATTTGGAGGACAAATGTCTAAGCGATAAACCGATGAATTTGCATATGCCTTCGATCGTCTCCGCTCAGTTGTGCTCGATTCGAAAATTGTGATTTGTTTCACTTCGGCGGAAAACGAAACTAAAGACGATGAAATGGTGGATTTTTTTGTTTTGTTTTGAAATGTATCTCCCCGGGTGTTGTTGCGTTGCGACTGAGAATCGAAAGTGACGGGGGCTGCGAGCTGTGGCGCCACTCAAAGCCAACGCACAAGGTGATTCTGTGCGCTTCGGTTTCCTTTGGGGGTTCGTCTCGCTGAAGATTGATTTGATTTTGGGAATTAATTATTTATTCTTTGCGGAATTAGGTGAAAGGAACGACACATCATTTGTCATATCTTCGGTGAGCATTTCGTGCTTTCCTTGGCGGCGATATCGAGTTTCTATGAGTGTCACCACGGTCTTGGCGGCCGTCGTTTACGCAATTTGATTGATTCTCGCGTTGGATTATCGAATTATTGAGCGATTAGCCGAGTCAGTGATTTGTGGGTAGAGATGGTTGGGAGAAGACAATCGTTGGGGATTAGAGAGATGGTCCACGGAGTGGCAGACATTCACTTTGGCGCGGTTACCCTCATCACAAGACGAGACGAACCAAAATTCGGCTGCTTTTTGAAAAGTTTACGGCGAATCGGACTGAAATCTCCCGATTTGAGCTGAAAAAATGATGAGGGGGCTCCACGGCGCCACAGTCCATCGCAGTCCCCGCCCCAAACCACTCTGCAACTGATACAAGGAAAGACCCAACTTCATCGCACTATCGATTGCATCCATTTAACCCCGTTTCCACACTCCTCGTGTGGTTTTTTCCACCGCAACGGCTAATTAAGTCGCAAGTGAACTGACAAAACGCAACCTCTCCATATACGGGTCATAGATACAATCAATTACAAGCTCCGACAACGACGACGGCGACGGTGACGGCAAGAGATGCCTTTTGCAACATCACTCCATCTCTCAACCACCAACCGAAGGCAGACAAAAATAATATATTCCACACTCAGTCGCAGATCCCTCTCACCGCCAGCAGACGTATGTAATTGTCCACTCAAACCCGGCCATTATCACATTTTCATCACCCCCTCGAACGTGCCTGTCATACCGATCACGCACAGCGGGCCACATTCACTGTGACTCTCACCAGCAGTCAGCATTTTGCCAACGCCACCCAAGAGACCACACCTATCTGCCGCGACAGATCGTAGATCATAAGCAAACGGCCACTCAAACGACCGGACTGCTTAGCTTTTCATTATGTTGGCATAAGAAAATCCATGTCAATTGACACTGTGACAGGTGTTGAGCTGAGCAGCGAAAACCAGCCAGCCAGCCTATCCCATCGCTCGAATAAGGTCAACTGCACTTCGCCGCCGACGACGACGAGAAGTCCAACAAACACTTACCATATCTTTAATTGATAAGATTGCGATAAAGTCTCCCACTGGCCGGTGAGGAGGTGCGCACTGGTGCTCGCTCGCTTTGATTGATTTAGCAATTTCCATGCAAATTGATGTCTCGCATTCATGCTTGAGATACTTAAGCTACTTCAATATCCGAGGGTACATAAATTCAAAGTATTTATTGCCTGGGCCTGCCGACGTGTGACTTTTTTTTCCTGTGCTCCGCTCTTTCGCTTGTGGTGTTAATTTTATGACACTTTAAATTAATTTATCGAAAGAGAAAAAAATAGTGGAAGAATTTTCGATAGGAAAAGACTGGCCAGACTGTCCCAGCAATTAACCGCAGACGGACGTGTTAACTACTCTCTCACGGCTCGACGGAGGCCGATTAAAAGCCATTGAATGCGCGATTTGTTTTATGACAGGCAGGCGGGCCGGTAAGGCCACTCCACCGACTGGTCTGGTCGGGACGAAATTAATTTGCTGACAGGCTGCGTGTGTGTCTGGACCGATGCCTCGAGGGGATGCAATTTTTGAGCTCCTGCGAAATCGAACTGAAGCAATAGATGCCATAAATCGGGGGGAAAATTCAATTCCCTGATCTGTCTTAAGTGCTAGCGCCATGGTGTCACGGTGGCGTCTCGACAATTTCCGCGTTGGAGTCTGTGGGGGATTGGTTGGACCGCGGTAGGGCCTAAAGAGGAAGTGGAAGCGGATGCGTGGGAATTGTCTTGGTTTTGATGAAATTGATGGGTCTAGACCAAAATTTCGGCCTGTGTGGACCCCCTGCAACGCATTCATCTCTCGGCGGTCGCCTCTGAACATAGAACTGGGGTGGAGTGATAATAAAGACGTATGTTTTTGTTTCATTGAAAGGCCGCCGCCAAAAGTGCTTTGTGGCTTTGCTTACTCCGAAAATGCTTTGTGGACTCCAAAAGTGCTTTGTAGACCGCTAGGGATCAGGTTGAGAATGGCTAGCCTAGACGGTCTTGGAGTGAAGTGTCAACTCAGAGCTCTTTTTGGAAAGCAGTGGCGGTTTGAAACAATCCCTTGGAGCTTCTTTTCTTGGGCCACGACTGCTTTCTTCGCAAGAAGTGCCTTAGAGCTTCTTTGGGGGAGCCTCGTAAAGGCATTTGGAATGAACCACCCCATGGAACTAAGCACGCAGCTGGTCGACTTGTGGAACGACTGATTTCTTGTCACAACAGAGGCTCTTTGAAGTGCACACATTGTCCGAGGCACATGCTTGTAGTTATTTTTACATTCAACGACATTGGAATGAACTATCCCATGGAACTTAGCATGCAGTTGGCTATGGCCTCGACCTCAGCAGAGGCTCTTTGGAGTGCAAACTTTTTGGACACACTGTCCGAGGCTCGTGCTTGTCGTTATTTTTTCCATTCAACGACCTCTTCTTCTACTAAAGGCTCTACAGCACGGACTGAATTTCTCCAGCTGGCACGACCCATAGCCTCCATGCTCAGGCGACGACTTGCCCACACTCATTAAGCTTTAAGTCAATTTGAACACGCCTCCATTCAAGGTCACTGCCTCCCTCTTCATTCGCAGCGACACACGTGCCGTCTCTAGGTCGTGCCTCCCGTCTGGGCATCCAGGCCTCCGATGTCTGCAAATGTTTGCCGGCAAAAGGCTCCGGGAAATGAACAAATAACGACGACGGAAACTTTTATGCTCGTCTGCAGGTATCTTGCGAAAGTTTTGACGAATTTTCGCGACGGTATTTACAAGAAAATGCGAAGAAAGTCCAGTCTCCCCCGTGACATCATTGAATTCAGTCAGCCGGGGTAAACTACACGCGCTAATGGTCCCTTAAATGCGCAAAAAAAAACGAATAAACAAGCAAACACACACTATGGACACTTCCCTTAGCACCTGTCGTCGTCGTCGTCGTTTACTCAAGCCTCCTATTTCACGGCCGTCATGATAACCACCAATTATAGCACATCGCCACGGTCCCACTGAACGCCACCATCTCGCTCATCTGATTAATTGAAAATGATCGCGTAAGTTGGCACTTGCTAATTGCCAGCTTCTGGTGAACACAAAAAAAGCCACCGCACTCGTGTCAGTCAGTCAGTCAGTCAATATACAACTCTATTGAATCGCACACAGTGTCGCGGTATCGTATCTCGGCGCATGATAAGTTACCTTAGTCACCATGTTTCCATGGTAAGCCGCCGCGAACAGCGCGAACTGCTGCGCTAGGCAAGTTAATAACTTATTTAACAGTGAGCGCCTCCTTCTCCGTCCCATTCGCCGCTGGGGCCGGTGGAACGTGATTCAAAATGCATTCATTTTGGCCACACAACCAAACAGCTGCCAGACAGACTAGACTTCCTTTCAGTCAAACATATTAGCAAAAGCAACAGGCAACAGCCTCCCCTTTGTACTCGATGATGCGGGGGGCCAGGCCATTACCTATGCAAATGACAAATGGACTTGTACATAAACGGCGGCTCGGTGGTTGGCGTTAGAAAGTGTTACGCGCGCGTCGACGACGTCCGCAGAGCTGAGGCTTACCTAATAGGAGAGCGCGAGAAAAAGATGTGCTTTGCATTTTTGATATCTATCTCTCTGACACTTGGCATCATCGCGACGAGTGTGTGTGTGCCTGTGTGTATCTCTGTGGCTCATCTCCTGTTAGCTGCAACACCTGTGTAGCATTTCAAACTCCACAATGGAGGATAAGAAATGTGTTGAGTGTATTTTAACGGCCGCACTGTGAACAAATAACACTACAAAGTGGTCTTTTTTTTCGTGTTTTGCCTCGGCTCCCTCTTCAACGAAACATTTTTTTTGTTTGTCACTCGTTAACTTGTCAGAGTTCATTTATGTTTTTCTTTTTTTATGGACGGAGGTTGGACTGAAAAAAAAATGTATGGTAGCACATATCGAGGGATTTTATGTCATGTACCAAAGTGTGTGGGTACAACTACTGCATGAAAACGAGGATCAACACAACACACGGAGCAGCGACAACAAAAAACAGACAAAAAGGTGAACAAGTGGTGCATCAGCAAGGTAACACACAGCGAACGTGCATCCCCAATACGCGGCCTCATCGAGAAGAAGATGACCATGATGATGATGACCACGACAACGACGACGACGATGATGATGATGATGATAAACCCTTGGGATTGAATACCCTGAAAAGGAACAAAGCCGAACCCAAGAATCGCTGGGCGAGCGACGATACAAAAAGGAAAACCGAAAGAAGAAGAAAAACAAAATCACTGTCCACTGGTAGACTTTCCTTTTATAGGCCACATAAAAATACCCACACAGTCCATGCGCCCGCCTGTGTATGCGTGTCAGAGCCAAAAAAAAAAAGAGATACTTTCCGCCGCACCGCCGTCACACAACCAGTTCACGGATAAGGTTATACAAAACGAGCGAACCAGGAACAACACAACCAAAATGCCAGAAGTCGTCGAAGAAGCCACTACGCCTGGCCCTCTGTGCACACACAGGCCCGATCATCAAAGGAGTCCGATTCAATGAGTTAGGTCATTTTTTTTCCACTTCTCCTTCTTCGTTTCTTTTCCCTTTTTTTGGACATGTTCCTTGACGTTGTTTTGTTTTTCTCCTTGCCGTCTAAAATGCGGAGGACTACACTTGTGGAGGCAACAAAAACAAAAAAAAAAGAAAAACATACGCGATATCTCTCCCCACACACACAGGCTGCTCTCGGCTGATGATGGTCCAGCGCAGCCTCCGCCCGCCACTGCATCACTTTTGTTCCACTGCCTGATTCCATTGAAATGAAGGTAAGACAAAAAAAACGGAAAGAAGAAACCCTGGTGGAAAAAAATGAACTACCCGTGGGCTTTATTTGGAGTTCTGAATGTTAACTTCTTCTCTGCTCCATTCACCCAAGCAGCGGCGGCGGTGGCGGCGGCAATGTTGACCGCGAAATATGCCCCGAAGATTATGATCTTTAAAGGAAACCTGTACGCGCACCTTTATCTACTTTACATCGCAGGAGGAAATATTTATTTGCGAAGAAGACGAAAATACTTGAGTCTATAATTAGTTTCAAGGAAGTGTAGCAAATTTTGAAAAGGGACGCGATAATGATGGGCGACCGTGTGCAGGCCAGTGATGGAACAATAGGCGTTGGAGGATGGCAAGCCAGTTGTTGGCAGCTCCTGGTCAACGACGAGCAACACCCTTCTAGACCTATCTCGGCACACATTTGCACCAAAACTGGTACCCAATGACCCACAAATGCACAAACTCTGTTGAATGCATGATCCCCTTAATTTACTTTGCAACCGCAAATGGGTGAGCCTCGACACAGAGACAACGGCGGACCATATATTCGACCCTAGTTCACGAATTCAGAAGCAAATCAAGTGCTTTCTCTGAATTCACCAGTCATCTGTACATCTGTGGAGGCATTTCTACTCCTTTGTGAGCTCCTCAATGTACCTTTCATGCGTCGCTAAGACGATAAGCCAGTGCAAGTCATCGTCGAAGGATTACGAAGAGAGATCAAAGCCCACGAAAACCCAAAGACAGAGGAAATTCCCTGCAATCCGCATGAGCTCGCTTGTGAAAGCTGAAGACAATTTCGCGGAATGGATTATCCTTTAAACTCACAGTTAGACGCAAAAGAACATCCACACAAAATGTCATTTAAAACTGGGCTAAAATTCAACGACTATGTGGCGTGCCACAGGAAACCAGTTCTCTTCCCCAATTCATGAAATCGATTGAAATATCCGAGTCCTCATCAACTGATCTTAACTGAGTTCCAGCTCAAATCCAATATTCGTATGGCATACCGCAGGAGACACAATTTGGTCCGCTTCTCTTCACTATTTCCTATGACGGCAATCGATTTAAGTCTGCAAGTCGATCTGAACTGACGTTCAGCTCAAATTGATTGAAATCGATTAAAATTTTGAAGCCATCATCTCAATCATTTGAACTGAATTTTCAAAAATTCGTATGGCATCCCACAAGAGGTTTAATTTGGTCCGCTTCTCTTCTCAATTTCTTATGACGGAAGTCAATTAAATCTTCAAGTCGTCACCTTAACCAACTGATCTGAAATGAATTCCAGTTCAAAACCAAACTTCTTGTGGCATCCCGCGCAGGAGACACAATTTGGTCCGCTTCTCTTCGCCATTGCCTATGACGGAAATCGATTTAAATCTCCAAGTCGAGCTGAACTGAATTTCAGCTCAAATTCAAAATTCGCATGGCATCCCACAAGAGACTGCATTCGGTCCAGTCCTCTTCCAAACACTCCCGAGCACCATTTCCTACGATTTCCCCGTCATCATCTCGCTCCACTGATCACTCCGCTGAATCGCCTCATCAATGCAAATAGCGGATTCCAACAAACGCGTGAACAGTCAATAAATATTCATGGGGAAATTTCCAATGCGCAGTCGCAGGCGCTCAACTCGCGTCCGATTCCGAGTATCATCGATTAGCAGATGGTTTTCCAAATGACTCGGCTTATCACTGCACCGCACGTCTGTGTAATGTCATCATCATCATCGTCAACATCTGATAATCACTCCGCGCGCACCGTCACCACTATGAAGTAGTTTTCCCGATCGAAACTAGCCCAGCGAGCAGTCGTCATCGGAGCCCGGTCGCGTCATCACTGGACGGCTCATTAATGCATGATTTTTTTTGCAACACACGCGCAAATGCACATGCCCATGCACATGCACATGCACATTTTTTTTTCGCTTGCGATATAAAGAAATTAATTAATTATTTTAATTGGCATCCAGTAAGGACATTTAGGCATCGCATTGGACCGTGACTGTGAATGCGTCGCTTGTGGTATGCATAAATTAAATGGCATTTTTTACGCTGTTTTTGTCATAATTTATGGAAATATGCCCTGACTGCCGACTGTCAGTATCTGTTGCAATAAAATCACTTGCCTTACTGCCATTCGATGGTGATGAGGCGGCTGTGCACTGCTGGGTGGCAATGGAATAAACAAGATGAGTTATTCTTTCTTGGGCGCACAGATTATGGTTATAGTTTCATTGCGAATTGGACAATTATGCGATGTTAATTAAATCTTTTTGATAGATGCGATGCGATGCAATGCATATGGATGAGATTCCAATTTTGACTCGGGAGCGACTGCGTTCTTCGATCATAACTTTTTCGGGAAGACACTGACATATGTGGAGTTGTTGCGGTTTGTAAGTGAATTCCTTAGGTGGTCCTTTGAATTCCACAGATGTCTGATAAATCGGAGAGGTTCTCATGTGCAGATGAAGTTCTGGCTGGGAAGGCTGCAGTCGTGGGAAGGAAGCTTTTTTTTTTTGACTGAGGAGCTGGTGCGAGGCAATGACTTCGATCGGTTGTAACAGTGCTTGAGTGGATGGGAAATGGCTTCACTTCTGAGACTTTACAAAAATTCAGAAATTCGGCATCTGCTTGATAAGCTGGACATAGTGAGGTGTCACCCCGAGCTGTCACTGAGCGTCAAGCAACAAGGGGTTACAATTTCAAACCAAGCCGCAGTGCCTCTGACTTTGAGAAAGACACTAATGTTTTATACCAGTTTCAAGTGCCCACATTGTCATTTGAGAAAATTCAAAAATGGAAAAGATGCTGTCAAGGCAAGGTCCAAAAAGAACCTTGTGAAAATCATTACGTTTTCATACAAATTTCAACGAAAATCGGTCACAAGCTGGGTTGTTAGTACCACAAGCGTGCTGGCTCGTCATCAGTCTCTAATTCAATCCTACTTGCGATGCTTTTTTCAGGAGATGATGAGAAAAGAACTGGACCAAATGCAGTCCTTTGTGGGATGCCTTACGAATTTTTAATTTGGGCTGAAACTCAGTTCAGACCGAATTGGAGAAGTTTTGCCAAACTTCTTGTGGCATGTCGCGCAGGGAACACAATTTGGTGCGCATGACAGAAATGACAGATATACCAGATTTCAATCTATAATAGGAATAATAGGGGTGGCGCTACAGCCCGTTCAGGGCCACGGCCTAGCTTCTCAGCAACTCCTGTTGCACGTGCTATTATTCTGCCACTAGTGAAAGGGCCCTACAGTTTTATGCCACCTGCGAACGGACAAGTTTGCTATATGTTTCGAAACTGTAACATCTTAAAGTTAAGGGCGTGCATATCATTTTAAGCTAGTCGACCAGAGCGAGGTGCTCTTTCACATCGAAATTGCCAGAACGGAAGCGACCTAACCATTGTTGTGCTACACGAACTGATACAGCATCGTCTCCGTAAACTTCACAAATTTCACTGGTGGCCTGCGTGGCATTCTTCCCGTTTTTATAGAAAAATTTGAAAATATGGGGAATTTCTTCATTATTTTCAAAAATTTTGAACAGCTGTAACTTTTTTTCAACTTCTCCGAATTTATTTTTTCTGGTTAAATGAAGCTTAAAATGTCACCTTTCCAACACCATATGACACTATAATTGGTTGGTAGCACAGGATATAGACGATTCCAACGACATCTATTGACAAAATATGACTTTTTCGATTACAAACAGTATACAAAGTTTGATCATTCGACAGAATGGTACTGAGAATCTGAGACCCAACATTTGAAAAATCAACCGAGAGCCTTCATTTGAAAAATTACGGCTCATCACAAGTTGTTTCGTTTTTGAGGTGCCTGTCATACCCCTACGTCAGTCGCAGGAGGTTAAGGTGCTTACGTCTCAAAAAGTCGCTGCCACTTGAAACATTTGCCACTCAAAATCGATGTGAAAACCCATCTCAAAGCCTTGCAATGAACACAGTCCGGACTTTGACCGTCAAATCATTCTGCCTACCACCCCAACAGCCAACAGATCAGTCTCTCGATCAGAACTCGGTCATCCCCACCACACCAGCAGTTCATCAAATAATCTAATTAAATTAAATCGTTCCACATAACTTGTCAATTAGTGAACAAAACCGATTTTAAGATGATCATAAAAAAAAACGAACTAAAACTCCCCCTTTTCTTTTCTTTGCATTTCTCGAGTGTCTGCAACTGCCGCCACTGTATCGCAACCGTCTGCGATTTCTGTTTAATAACCTCCTTGATTGGATTTAATGAAGACGTCTGACAGAAAATTAGCTCCAGAATGCCGCCCAACGACCCGCTTTTGTCACACACAAGAAAACGAACGAAAAAAGCAGATTCACCGCGATGGTGACGCGAGCTGACGGCTCCGATCAATGAATAATTGTACAAAAGGCGATTTCCATTGAAATGAGAAAATTTATGCACCGTCGTCGGTGATGGTCTTAAAATTATTTGTTATACTCTCTTAATATGCACAATATGATCGTGAAGTCAAATTCCCATTAAACACCTAAAAGACATTTATTGTCATTTAATAGCCGACCATTAAAGTGACAGCTGCATTCGACATCGAAGTCAAAGGAATGCTAAATGCTCTTGGCGCCACCACACATCGGATGTTGATGATGATGACGGTGAATATATAACGATGACGATGACGATATGACGGTGACGATGATGGGGTGTATTAGTCCTGCCCAGAGCAATTGCAATTGAATAAAATGCTCATAATTGACGCAAATCAATCAAGCGACAGTAAATACACCTACCTCCCGAGCCAGCAGTGCAGATACCAGGCAACGATACGAATGCAAGTCGTTCCGATGATGACTGGTTGCCAGTGTCACACACATTCTGAATGCGAAATGCGATTTATGCAACAAAACTGTCTGACTGAAATTTTCATTTGAATTTCAAAAAAAACAACCAACTGCCTCCACGCGCCTGTCTGTGCACCGCGTTTAGATACAAATTGGTGGTTAAGGTTTGTTTGCCTGCTTTGTTGGTTTTTGTACGCAAATCATCCTGCTAAACCGCGTCTTCCTGTGGCGAAGCGAACCACCAACAGCAAGGAGTCGATGCCGGAGCCAAGCCGAACCATGCCGAGCTGAGCCCCCCCTTCACAGCCAAGCGCACTTCGACGTTGAACAGCGTTTTGCTTCTTCATCACCATCATCATCAATCACCTCTTTGTGGAGTGTGGAGAGCGAAGAGGCCGAAGACATTAAGTCGACGAGCAGACCAACCATGGCGTACACCTATGCCACCACCACACATGACAAGTGAATGAATGTTTTGTGTCTGTTTCAAGCCAAGTTGATTGCCGCCCGCCTCAAGCCTACCTGACTGACTGGCTGGTGCTTGGCCCAGTGTTTGCCTGCTTACCTGCATAGCGCCACACATAATTAACGTTTGTCGAGTGGGAGACACACAAGAGTATCTTCACCTCCCCATCTGTACTCTGTACACACAATTCGCACTCTCTAGCGGCGGCTGAGTCGCACATTCGTGCGAGCTGTGCTCACTCGTACATCATCATCATCATCCTGATTGTATCTGTAATCGTTGTCTGGCACTTGCCCCACAGTTGGAAATGCCACATCGTGGTGGCGGCATCGGCGACGGCGGCGGCGGCAACCGGCAGTGCCGCCAATGATGGTGACGGCCGGCGTCCGTCTCGTACGCCCCCCGTCAGCCGTGTCGACTTGGATGATCGTCAAACTATCTGTCAATAGCAGTGATGATAATTAACAACTATTACTTGTGCCAATTTGTGCCGCCACACCACTTGTTCGTCGCCGTCGCCGTCGCCATCGCCACCGCATGGATGCATGCACAAGAAGAAGACGGATCAAATTTCGCACGAAGAATTCTATTCGCCTGAGCATATTTCGTCTTCAGTTGGGTGCCGATAGGTACATGTGGGGATCGCTCAGGTCACTGAAACGTTCAGCATTCCGCCTGAAGATTCGTGAAATGTGAGAATTCAAGACAAAAGGCCGCACACACACACTCACCCAGACCCACAGCCAGACATTGCTTTCGGTTGAGCATGACAGAGAACAACGCAAAACTGTCATGTCAATGAGGCAATTATTGGCGTCTAGATGGGCGCAAAACTGTTTGTCAGTCAGCCACGGTTCGTTCAGGCGCGAAACAAAAAGAACAGAAAGAAAAAAATGACGGCACAGAAACAATCAACAAAACACACTTGTTCTCGGATCCAATATAAAATACAATTTACGTGTGCCCAGATGGTTTAACACACGCGCTCCAAATGTATCCACACCACAGATGCCATATTTATAGACAGACTACGTGCGGGCCCAGCCGGACGGGCGCGGCGGTGTGTGGCGTGCGGTGGGCCAGTGAGGTCTTACTAGTGCAATTGGAGGCCAACATAAGTTCAAACGGGAGTAGCTGAATGTACGTGCGAGTGTGTACGCGATGTCTGATTAGAGAATGTTGGATAAATATTTGCCAACGAACGACATGGACAATAGACGACGAGCGACGAGCTACGCGTCGCGTCGGGGCTACATAACGGCAGAGACATTATGAAAATATTAAACACCTGTTCAATTGTTTACCACCCGTGCGCTGAGCCGCCACCGCACCGTACCGCACCGCGATAGATTCGATTTTATTTCGCCTTCGCGTGTGGTGTGTGTACGACACCTTAGCTGGATGTCTCGCTGCTTTGAGATCAGACGACGGTGTTAGCTGCTGCGGCTGCGGCTGCGGCTGCTACTGGTGCCGCTGATGAGTGTATTCAGTTGTGATTGAAACACCTTTAAGGTGTGGGCATCTTGACGTATGTGCGCACTTGTTTTCATTGGCAATGACGTTTGGTGAAATGCTATCAAAAACAGACGTCGCTCGTTCGCCGCAAATGCGATCAAAATAAGCACTTGCCACACAAAGTGCCCTGTCGGCAAGTGTAAACATCCGATAAAGGGGAGTTACTGTCGCTGTTGTTGTTGAATAAGTGCAATCTTTTGCTACTTGCTAGGAACTACTGTGTGTGAGAGAGAGTGATGCGCAGTTCGGGGGGTGTGCGTGCTCGTGTTCGAATGGGGAGTGATCTGTAATCGAGACAGACGTCACTCAGATTGTCACTCTATCGACGTAACTGATCAGGAATTTCCAAAAGAGGTGACATGTTGTCTACTGATCAAACGTCATTTCAATCGCCTGTCACTTAGAGCGAAAACAACCGTCAAACTAGGAATGGTGCCTTCAATTTGGCATTTCGCGGTATAGACTAATAGGAAGCGATATTTTGACAAATCAGCTAACTTCATTTTGGATCTCCTGCCACTTACGTCAATTACGTTAAACAACTGTCACCCGTTTCTGTCAAATTAGGTAAGACGTCTCCACTTTCAAACTAACTTACAGAAATTTATGTCAGCATTAGTTATTTTCGATCTCCTGTCACTTCTGACAAGCAACTGTTGTCCTATAATGTCCAATAAGGAGTAGCGTCTTCACTTTGACGTTTGCAATAAATTAAGACATATTATTGACATTTTGACAAATCAGCAAACTTCATTTTAGATCGGCTGTCACTTACCTCACACAACTGTCACCCATTTTTGTCAAATTAGGAATGTCGTCTGACTAACTAACAGAAATTGATATCAGCAATCGTCATTTTGGCTCCCCTGTCACTTATGACAAGCAACTGTCACTCCTTTCTTTCTGTCAATTTAGGAATGGCGCCTCTACTTTGACATCGTGCAGTGTTTAATATGTATGGACCCACTTTGTCTTGTGCCACTGCCACTACTGTCACCCTAATCTGTCAAATTTGACATTTCATCTTGACTTTTGTTGTCGCTCGATGGGGTTCCCCAACAATTTTGTAAACTAATCATGCATTTTTACCAAAATTTAGCAAATGTTTGACAGTTCACCAAACGTCACTTCTTTCAGCTGTCACCCATCTTCACCTTGATATGACTTCTCCTTGATCGGAGCCAGTACCCCACGAGCCTGGCCATCAGCCAACAAGTCTCTTTCTCCCACTGTCACAATCCCCTGACGTTTAGTCCGCTCTTAGGTTTGTTTTTCTTTCTCATTCCCCCAGCCAATCCCATGCACGTTTGTCATTCACCTGGGGTCAGGTTCAAGCAGTCCGTTCGAGCACCGATTCAAGTCATGACTGTCACTGTACTGTGACAGATGTCAGGCTTGTCTTTTAAAACACCTCAAATGTCACTGTGCATATTTATTTCGAGAAAAACAAACCGAACCAACCGAACAAAGTGACGCAGTAGCAAGAGAAATGCGTTAATTCAGTGACAAATTGTCTCATTAAAGCAGCCACAAAGTGTCACATTGGCATTTTGTTTTACATTTTGTGTCACCGCGCATTCCAGTGAAGGCTTGACATTCAGACAGACTGTTGAAAAGTTCGACATTTGATTGTGGGGTGACGGGTGACGTCAATTTTTTTCTGTGTAGTGGTGGCGCCAGACGAGGGGGTGACGTCAATAATCTGGAGTTTCTGTAGGCATCTTAGGAAAGAGGTGTGAAGTTGCAGTGGTTTGTTCGATTTCACTGCCTTTGATGGCAAAGTACTTCTGATGATGACGGAAAATAGAACCACACTCATATATCGTCGTACTTGAAAAACACACAAATTTTCACGCTCCACAGACACGTCAAAGCTCGCACAGGCTCCACAAGCAGATCTTGTGGAAACAGCTTCAACCGCAACCATGGCGATAAAAACAGATTCGCAATAAAAGCTAAAATATTCTCGCGTTTCCCCCCACAGAAGCACACACCCAGTGCACATCGATGCGGCAACCATGCTCCATTGGTTCCCAAACCACCTCCGAAGTCATCAATGAAAGCCCGCCGCACACCAGATCGCATCTACCCTCAGTAATTAAATCCCTCGTCGCCGCCACCACTGCCACCACCTCGCACACACAATCAATTAAAATCCTATAAAACCAAGCAACATCACGACTAAGCGCTCTCCGCAATCGCCGCCAAAATAAGGGGGGGCCAGAGACGGTCGGCTTCTTCTTCAGTCGATTTAGAGCAAAGCAGCTATAGATTCCGCTTCGAGTAAGAACTATGGCGCCTCAATTTAATTTTCTATTTCCGACGAACGTACTTAGAATGTGTGACAGCAGCAAAACTACCCTTAGCCCCCTCATCCGCTCCCGACCGACCACCGCGGTGATCACCCCAATTTGCAACCCAGCCAGCGCCACACAGAAAACGTTTCACCCTCACCCCATGGCTCCGCAACAGCTTGTGTGTGTCCCTGTCTTGAACGCTCCTCCCCCTCCCACCGCCCACCTCCCCACAGACATCAGCATCTGAGCATTCGATTCGTTTTCTTTCGTTTTTTCGCTGCTTCGTCTGCTCCTCGGTTCTCCTTGTCTCATGGCGAAATAATAAATAGCATCTAGATTGATGCCAATAAACAAACAAATGGGTCAGCCAACAGGGTTAAGATTGTAATTCAACTGTCACCAGAGGCGCACAACAAAAAATCGAAAACGAAGTTCGACAGTCCCGACGGAGAGACACGAACGAAATATTTTATCGACAATCATCGCCTCCGCCGTCGTCGTCGTCGTCGTCGGCAACGGAAGTCGACAAGTCGAGAAGTTGAGAGAAAATTTGTAAATTGATAAGTGGACGTATGCCGAGGTGACAGATAAAGATACGATCCCGATAGGAACGGGGGGAAAAAACACGATATCCCACGCGAGTCAGATCGGAATCGGTGATATGGGAGATTGCATCACCCACGGCCAACTGGGAGGGAAGCCAGTGATAATCGGTATTGTCATTCGACGGAACGGCGGCGATAACCTTGTTGGAGTAACGATAGTGTCACGCTAAGCCACGCCAATGGTCAAGTGGTTTTCATGGGTTTTTTTTTCCCGTCGTTCGTATTTCGTCTGGCTTGTAGTAGGCTTAGGGGCACATCTTTGAAGCACATGATGGTCTAGTGATTCAAAGTGTTTTCCGTTCGCGATAAGGTGCTCTTGATTCGGTGAACTTGACAGCCACGAGCTGGGGATGAGCACAGCGCGAAGCGTGATGGGAATCCTCGATCGGGCCAATACCCATGACCTCTGCTGTGGCCACAATGGACGGGGGCGATAAGCAGTGGCAACGCATTGTTTGGCTCTTTTGTGACATTCTTTCACCTTGTACACGCGTGTACAGAACTTCCGCTCATTGAGTCAGCAGCCGAATGGCACGTTCGAGACGAGGCAGTGCATTCATGTGCCACCAAAAACCCGATGACACTGTCCCCACTTGACATAAGTACCCGAGGAGGGCCCATCAAATGTCAGCCAGCCCCCAGATGAACGTCACCGCAGTTTCTTTCATTTGTTTACCCTGCACTTGGCTGCCTTCGGTCGTCGTCGCATCCAGATCTTGCCGCCCCATCTAGATCGATCGAGATTCTTTAAATGCACTGGCGCCTCATCCCCTCCATCCACTCACCGTCGTCGGTGCACCTCAATTGAATAAATCTCTGCATGCATGTACAATCGACGGGTTGACAATTAAATGCCTCCAACCGCACAGTGCACAATCATCATCGACGTCGCTGTCGCTGGCGTTGTCATCTGAAGCGACCGCAGCAGGTTTACTGCGAGCCACCCAACCGTCACCCCAGCCGGTCGGCTCGCTCGGTCCGCGTCCGCGTATAGGGTTACATAAAGCGCCAGCCAACTGATCACTATATCAGCGTATGACTTAAAGTGTACGTCAAACTTCTAGAGTAAATAAAATAGATGTGTACCGTGGTCGGCTAATTTTCCAATACACACACGCACGCACGCTCGTCCGCCGAGTCCGAGCAAGCGCCACTAAGTGAACGACGAGAAGGAGAGAGATACTTTACTGTTTAAACAGATGTCAATTAAAGTTGACTACCGTGAGCAAGGTAAAGAGAGACACTGTCCCCAGCTACTCGTCGGACAACAGACAAGCAACGTAGTCTATGCCATGGATTGGATCGACCGACCGACCGGAGGGATAGCACTGACGACGCCTGCCGTAGCGTTGTCATTTTACAGCTCATCAAACCATCTAGACCGCTACCATGGATGCCAGCCGAACAGCCGAACCACACCACGGCACGGCAAGGCACGGCATGGCATGGCACAATCCACTGCCAATAATGGTAGCACTCTGTGTGTGCACGCCGGAGGAAGAGATAACCAATCATATGGAGTGGTGCGCTGGCATGGGAAAGACGCATTAACTTTATGGGATTTCAGTTCAGCTTCGGTGGCAGCAGTGGACCCCGGCGACATGAAGAGTGGAAAGATGTTATCTCCCCGTCCATACACACACAGAGCACAGAGACACAGATGGTGTTGGCGGCGACGAAGTATCCATAAAACTCCAGCTAACTAGGTTTCCATCTCCATGCATGTGCGCCCCGCACAGTGTGTGTTCATGTGAAAATGGCGACGACAACGACAACGACAACGACGACGACCAAAAAGGACACCCTTCAATCCTCTTAGCCTTGTAGACGACGACTCCAGTCGACTTCAGTCGATTGCCAGTCTCGCCGCGCCGCCTCGAAAGGGCCCACATTTTGATCTACTAACTGGCTCCAGTTGTTCTGTCGCGATGTGGGCTATCCACTTTGGCTGTGGCTGTGCCGATGACGAAGCCTGGATGGAGGATGGAGAGTGGACCGTGCCCTTCTGTCGAGTTATGAATTGCCGATTGAGGCGCGCAGGGAGTGGAGCGCAAACATAAAAATTGGATAAAACGAGAAAAAATCCACCACTTTACCGACGCAGAGTCATCGTGTGGAAGCTTGTTGGGCGGGGAGGGGGAAGAAATGTTTGCGTGAATTGGTGTCGTATTGGCATCCGAACCAGGCATGGAATCATCCTCCTCCTCATCATCATCATCATCATCGCCGCCGCCATCATCATCATCAGCAGCAGCAGCAGAAGCTGAAGCAGCAGCACAGTCGACGTCGTCGTGAGCTCTCGAGTGTAGCAGCAGGGACACCAGGGAGCACGGCATCGGGTGGCTGGCTGGGGCAATTGGGGAGTATTGGTTTGGCGCCATCTGTTCCATATAAAAGTCAATGGATGAAGTTTTATGTTTATTGCCAACGGGGGGAGGGGAGGCGGCGCGGGAGCCGCACACACACTGAGACGGATGAGGTGGGCTTGTGTCCTTTTTTTTTTGCAGTGTTTTCGGTTTCATCCGAGTGGGATTTGGGGGAAATAGAGATGTACTCGAGAGATATCGTGCGGCGTGCTAAGAACCACACAGTTGTCCGAACGCGCAGAGAGAAACCGAGAACCAGCTGAAAGATTGCCATTGCCACTTGGTTAAAAGGGGATTTACATAGTCTGGCCAACGACACGCACACACAAGGATCGACGGACGGATGGACGGACGGATGGACGGACGCGGCCAGTGTAGAGGAATGGATCTTCTTCTTTATCATCGTCGTCGTCGTCGTCGCTTCGAGGAAACAGAGGAAAACGGCAAGTGGAGAGAGAGAAAAAAAAGAGGATCCTTTTCGGTCGCCAGTTTTATTGATTTCATAGGACGTTCGTTCGTTTTTTCTTCTTTTTTGGTTCGCTCTTCGCTGCTTCTTCCTTTTTATTGGCCTTTTATTTTTAATGTGTGGCACGGAGTAAATCTGTGCTCTTGGCCAGAATCGCTTCGCTTCAGTTCACCAGATGGGTGAGTGGTGTGTACGAGGACACGATACACACATCCGCACCAGAGCCCAGCAGAGCTGAGCACAGCGGTGGATGCGTTTATCTTCGGTACATATCTTCTGCATGCCCGACGTGCTTGACATCGAGAACATATTGGCCCACGATAATGGGTTCATGTGGCCTTTGCCTTCTCGGGGAAGATATACATTTTTTTTTTGCGTTTTTCTGTTTCGAATTTCGGGGAAAGATGAACTCACGAGGCAGCCTCCTGGGAGAGTTTTATGTTTATTGGCTGAGAAATTCCGTCTGAGAAGATTGGTGGCCGGTTTAATGCCGACAATTGTCGATTTGTTGACTCGCTGCCGACGGTGGTGGATAAATGGACGGCGGTTGATTTTTGCTGACTCACTGACAGCCCAGCAGAGGATTGATGTCGTTAAAGACTTTTGAGCCAGCACGTTTACACAACCACGCACACCCACTTTCTAATCAAGTTAACGGCTGGGTCTGTCGCGTGAAAGCAATTCTCAGCCACCCTCCCGGCCGTCGGGGTCATGGATAAACTCTCTCCGCAGAGATTACCGCACCGGTCAAGCTCTCAACACACAGCAACGGGCAAACGACTATTAAATGCAATCAAGTGTATCAAATGTTTGGCGCCAATGGGGGAAATATCGTATCCGACTGTTTCTCAGTGATGTCAACACAATTTAGATTGTCATCACTCGGGGCCCCCGAAGTGAAAATGCCGGACAGACAGACGAAGTGTCCTTCAATCTCTCACAGCCAGCACACAATCGGGGATGAACGAGCGTTATGAGAAGAAATCCCAAGATGTTAAGGGATGAAATCCAAACGAAGCGTGTATAATCTTTGCCATGTCTGACATGTGTCACGAAAATATAAATGCAGATTGTTCTTGCCACATGTCATGTGAACGATTGTCTGTTCGGGGGAAACAAAAAACCGGGGGTTTTCCCACAAGTATTTGTCTGCAGATTGTCGCCAAATGAAATGAAAGATAGGACATGTACAAACGCGCTGGCCTGCCCCCGGGATGGGGTATTGATAAGGAATGATGAAGGGACTGTAGCAGAAGGTCCTTGTGCTTCACTTATTGAAAAAAACGAACAGACAGGCGAGGCGAGTGCGAGGAGTGAGCAATGAGAGTAGTTGAACTTTTGATTGGAGATGATTCAGTTGGTGGTTCCAATTTGGGGATGTTGGTTGAATTTTTGAATGGCTCGCGATCTGGGGTTTGATTGGAAGAATGGTGGCATTTAATGTGATGGAGAATTGTCACAAGAAGAGATGCTTTTTTGGTTCAAAAATATGAATCAGTTTGTGGAAAGAAGGTTGAAAATAGAGGGCCACTTCAAGAGCCAAAATCTACAAGCTTGGTCAAGATATGTCCATGATGTTGCACATTTTCTCAAATGGCAGAGCAGTGTCTTCTCTTCGGTGCTGACATTTACGAAATTGCAAAATATTCAATGCGTTTCTCTTAAGATTCAAAATGAAACCTCTTAGTGAGTGTTTAAAAATAAGGGTTGCAATTTGAAAGTGTCGCAAGGGATGTTGGGCGGATTTCTAAATTTGCCGTGTTTTTGGATTTGATTGATTGAAAGAATGTTGCCATTTAATGTGACGGAGATTTGTAACAAGAGGAGATGGTCCTTTGGTTAAAAAAAAATTAAGAAAACAAGAAATAATTTAAAGAAGGTTCAAAATAGAGGGCCACTTCAAGAGCCAAAATCTACAAGCTTGGTCGAGGTAAAAATTGCAAAATGCATTTCTCTTGAGATTCAAAATGAAACCTCTAAGTGAATGTGTAGAAATTAGGGTTGCAATTTGAAAGTGTAGCGGGGGGATGCTTGATGAATTTCTAAAATTCTCGCGTTTCGTGATTTGATTGGAAGAATGATGCCATTTAATGTGACGAAGAGTTGTGACAAGAGAAGATGGTCCTTTGATTAAAAAAAAAATTAAGAAATAAGAAATAATTTAAAGAAGGTTCAAAATAGAGGGCTGCTGCAAGAGCCAAAATCTTCGAATTTGGTCACTATAAGCTCATGATGTTGTACATTTTCTCAAATGGCAGAGCAGTATCATCACACTGATGGTGAGATTTTTAAGATCAAAGCAACTGCAATGATTTCTTTTCAAATTTAAAATGAAACCTCTTAGTGAATGTTTAAAAACAGCTACAAACTGACTAGAAATGCCATCTTTCTCAAGTGATCCATGAAATTCGAGACACGGCCCCCTCATCGCTTGAACTAAATGCCATCTTGTGGGCAACAATTCGTATCCATCTCAAGTACGCGCACCCACCTTGTCACGCATCATCTCCGTCCCGAACAGACAAACAAAAATCTCCAAGAAAAATCTGTTTTCCAACGCAAATGTACACATTTGCAAGCACAATCCCCTCGTGTCCCCAACCCACTTTGATATCAATCATAAAATCAATCGGATAACATTTCAATCCCGCCATTTTGTCGATTGTCCAATAAAAAGACGAATAATGTCTAGCACTCTTTCAAAACCAAAAAAAAAGAAACCAAAAACCCGCTCTCGCTCGTAAATCGTTTTCGAACATTTTGTGGTAACAGATGTCTACACCGGCGGAAGAACGTTTTGTTTTTCCTTTAAATTCCCATCGCATCGCGGGGGAGGTGAGTAAGTACTGTTGCCTTTCATTTAAATGTTCCACCCCCTCAGTCGATGTGGGTTTGCATTCATTTTTTTTTCCTGGTTTCTTGTTGTCCTTCGCCCCCTCAGCACACATTTGGCATTTTCTTCCTGCTCCCTGTTTACAAAACATCCCTCCCACAAATGCGACCGTGTATCTGGAGCGTCGTCTGCCAGCTGTGCTGATCCAGCAGATACAACAAAAAAACGACTCGAATAAGGGGGTGTGAGCGCGAACGCGAATAAACACAATAAAACGGGAGGGAAACGAAAACACGATTAGAAGGGAAAACAAGATGTGCACACACACTGACCGAGCGTGCATCTTCTGCTACCACCCACCAGCCAGTTAAGACCTCGGCCGGGCCTTTGAAGTTCCCAGCGTTTTGATTTTTCTTGCAAAACGACGACGAGTGAAATTCGAAGAAATTGCCCGCGTATCGTAAATTTGTGTGTGCACCTCTACCCACCCCCACCGTCGGGGGCAAGAACCCATCTGGTCGGCGAGAGCCACAAACAGCTTGTAACACCCATTTCCGTGCTAGCCAGACGAGCAAAATTAAGCAACAACAAATTGGAGAGAAATTTCCATTAGCAGGTAGTAAAAATCAGATCGAATTAGTCATACATACGGTTGCCTTTGCTGCGTCTCCTTTCAGAATTTTTCCAAAGAAACTCGTCGGTTTTTTTTTTGCTCTTCTTTTTTGTGTTCGTTTATTTTCTTCTTGTATTGCCGCGGCGCGCAATGTGTAGCGATGCCGAACGGGGGAAGGACACACAAGTGGATCTGTGGATATGCTAGACAGGTGATGGTGACTTGCAACAGACGTTCCGAATTCTGACACAGTTTTTATTCACACAACGGGAACGTTACGCATAGAGTGGGTGCCATAAATGGGAGGTATCTTCTGTGCTGTGTGATGTCTATGATGTGTAGTGTGGATACAACGGCAATGTATCTATCGATGGAAATTTTCATTTTAAATGGATTTTTGATGGATGCAAAGTGCTGGGATTTTACCAAAGTAGTGCGGAGTCACTTCGTGGATGGAAATGGCTCTCCCCTGTATTTCAGATTTTTGATTCGATAGAGTTAAGAAGAATTTCATTTCATTTTCGGGTGCTTTCTTCGATGTCGTGATTTTTTTTTTGGCAAAATTGGATCGCCATGCAACTGAGAGAGGGTGTCATGTGCCATCTTGATGAAAAACCCCAGTTTTTGAGGTCAAACAACGTCGAAAACGCGGTTTCAAACAGTTTTTCGAAACTGCTGATGTCGGAAATGGGTTCAAAATATGACTTATGACTTATAAAAATCTCTTAAATCAGCAGATTAAAATGATCGTTGAATTAATACTTAAAAGTCTTTGATTTTTCTGGTATTTTTGTTTTCAAAAAAGAGGCGTTTTTGAACTTTTTTCTCGTAAATTCTCCATCATTTGACTTGTGGCTTTCATTTCCAATTGAATGATTAAGCTATTGCCTTCAAATCCGCTCTGAATAACTTTCAAAACACAGTTTTCGAGATATTTTCGAAAACTCGCTTGAAAATCGGGTGCTTTCTCCTCTACAATCAAGTCACCCAACATCACCGAGCATACTAAGAGGCTTCCATCGCATCAGTGCATCCACGCGAAACACCCCAACCTTCAACCATCAAGAAAATACAACATTTTTCAAAATATGACCCGTTTCCGACCTACTTTTCGAACCGAAAACGCATACTTTTCCACCCCATCCCATCTCCACCCGCCTCTGTCACATCAATTTACCTCTTCTCAGAACTACTTCAAACCCCAACTATCCCTGACAATCGATTCAAGGTTCATGAACCTCGCAGCTCATTTCCCTGAAAGTCCGATTGTGAAACATTCCATCGTATTTTCGATGCAATTTTCTACAAAACTCCCATCCATCTGACACTGTTTCCACACCGAGCACTTCACAAGGGGCATTGGATCAAAGTTCAACGACGGCCTGGCATCAGGCTGGTGTGTAACCAATAAATCAGTTTCACACTCAGCACAAGTGCGATTGCGAGTCGCGATTAAATTTCGCTTACCGCTGCAATTGATCCGTACTCAACCATTTAATAGCCATCAGATACATGTTTTGATATTCGCGAATTTTCCCCCACACCGGTTCCCACCCTGGCCCAGTTTGAATCGTTTGTGTGTCGGTTTTTTTTTTTTCTCTCTCTGCCGCTACTGCTGGCTTGCAATCGCTTTTTTTCAGCTTATTAAGTCGTTTCGGTGTTGCCGGGGTGTTGAGTAGCTCTCTGGGTGAGCCCATCGAAGTTGCACTCAGCCCCTCCATCACCATCCAGCAGGCCACCGGCGGGCATACGATACGGCTCCCATGGGTATTGACCAATCATTGATACAATAAGCCCCCATTGCGCTTTCCCATGTCGGAGGACCAGCGAAACGCTGAGCGCCGAATGTGTGCCGCGCGCGCTTAAATGTGTGAACGTCAGTAACAGGTGTGTCAATAATAATTGCGAAACGTGATCCTAATTTCGGTGTCGGCCTTTTTTTCAATTTTCTTCTTTTTTTTCTGTTCCATTATATAGGTTAAAGGTTTGGGGTGTTGGCTGTTGGCTGGTGTCGCATTTGCTGCAGTGCAGTGCCATCATCGATTTGATTAGTCACGTAGCACGCACAGAGCGGCGTTGATCTAAGCAGACTCCCCAGAGACAGATCGCGTTTGTTGAATTCTTTACGACATTCCGCGGGCCAGCCAAGCGGAGGCTGGTCGACCAATTAACTTTCAGTTCCGGTGGACTTGGAATAGACTTTGGATCTAAGTACAAACAGATCTTCGTTTTATGCCAGACCCGTGGGGAGGGGAGGGTTTGGTGCCATGAAATGAATTCCATAAGCCTTGCGGTGCTGTGCGAGGTGTAGGTAGCTCGAGATGGAATGTAGTCAGCTGCCGTATGGCATTTCTTTTTAATTGTTTCTCACGCACGTTTTCGTTCGTCTCGGAGCTAATTTCGATTCGTTAATTTTCTATTTATCTCCCGCTTCATATATTTACATTAAAACAGAAAACAAAAGGAAGGTTAGCAAATTCCAAGGATTGTTCCGAAAGAGTTTCGCACCATATGGCGGTGATATTTCAATACACAATTTAGTTGATGCCGTGGGCATTCCGGAGCGAGTCCATTCTCGTAATTGGGTAATTTTAAGTGATTGGAAAGTTTCCATATCTATTTAAGCTGAGACACGATCGTTAATGTCATCCATCGTGGGCCGAGTTGAATTGAACTCTGGCTGATGTTGGATTATTTTTGGATATCAAACAGTTGTTTTAAATTGGTTTTTATCTTTGTTGTTTGTTTTTTTTATTTTTAAGACATCAGACAGAGTTATCCGCGTGGCCGGGTTGCGCGAACTTATTAAATTTTTGTGCTTTTTTGTGACTCTCAAGACTTTGAAGATACGGGCCGAGTTGATTCCTTTCTCTTATTGGCTAAGTGGACGGTGGGATTGAATTGCTTCAGCTGCTTAAGATACAAGGCTTGTCACTGGCCATTACTTTCACCCTGTACCCTGATCTCTCGTAAGTGAGTGTTGGAGTGTCGCAAAGAGGCGAGATGGCATTTGTTTTTGATTTTTTACCAACTTTGCCAATAAGTACCTGTATGTGATCAAGGGAGGGGATGGGTTTTTCTTTTGGAGAGGGTCTGTCTGGCTGAGATGTTCGAGTGATCGAGGGGTCCTTCGGGGAGACTTGCCACTGGCAGATCGTTTCCGAAGTCTGGTCATGTCTGATCGTGACTGGGGTGTGGTCGTTTGTGGATTACTAAGCCACGGGGATTATTGCTCTGTGGCACCATTGAACAGAGGATTTCGTGGGGAGGCCAGGAAGAGATGGGCGGTAGGTATCCTCTTTGAATTTCTCGTGGGTACTGCCAGCCATTTGGTTACGATCACTCTAAGTTAGTTTGTCGGCTGATGCCCAGATCCACTCCGAGCTTAATGCCAGCCGAAAAGGACTCACAAGTGTACAGGAATGTGCATTTTGCCAGCCCTTAGAGCGCCACTTACACCCTCGATCGTTTGACTGATCAGACGAGATTCTCTGCCGAAGAACTGGCATGGACACCAATTCTCAAAACATTCGAACTTCATTCAGCTCGTCGATCGTTTGACTGATCAGACGAGGTTCTCGGCAGAAGAATTGGCATGGAGACCAATTCTCCACGCATTCGAACTTCATTCACATCGGCGATCGTTTGATTGATCAGACGAGGTTCTCGGCCGAAGAACTGGCATGCAGACCAATTCTCTATCCATTCGAACTTCATTCAGCTCGTCGATCGTTTGACTGATCAGACGACATTTTTGGCCGAGATTAGACCATGCATGGAACATCATTCACACCGTCGATCTTGTGACTGATCGGACAACAGATTCCTGCTCGCCACTCCGATCACCAAAAGCGAGGACAAATCGCACCAAAACTGACTTGAATCCACCCTCTGGCAACCAATTCTCTCCAAAAATCCACGACCGACCATGTGATCTCCCAACTGATCGACACCACAGCCGAACTCCAGCCCCCCCACACAGTACCCCAAAGCGTCTCATCTTTTCCCGTCGGCAGTCAACCAATGTCATCATCGTCACGATCGGTATCATCCGTCGCAGATGAAGATCTGCTGACTCAACTGCCACCCTGAAGTTCAAGAGTGCACCGAACAGACAGCCCGTCCCTGGAAACAAGAACTTGACTTCTTGACACACGAGACCACGACCATGTACCCGCCATGCGATAAGCGATCTATTCTTGTGCCAGTGAAATTCGACGACACTATTTCCTGGTGTCTCAGTGCCCATGCAGACAGATAGTACTTCCATGGAACTCTCTTATCGAAATCGAATGGGATTCAAGAAGAAATTTTTGCAAAGAAGTGAAACCTACCTTTCATCATGATCGCTGACAGCTCCGATGCATTTAGTTGCATGCAAATATTGTCTGCTGTGTTTGCCATATTTCCGCTGCTCGCTTGTGTAATCCAAACAATGTTGCGCAACGCGACTCGATTTTGCTCTCGTTCTCGCCTCTGGTATGGTTATGGTATCCCAAAAATTGATTTGATCTCCGAACAAAAATAGTGCGGAAAAACTAAAAAAAACAAAAATCGTCCGTAATTGTCTGTAATCCACGGTTATCCGGTCCGAGATGACTTTCAGTTTTCCCCACCCGTGAACTGATAACGCGATTCGCCAACACAAACACACACAAACACTTTGCTTTGCACTGAGATCTTGAATCTCGAATCGAAGCTCCGCCGAGACAGACTCTCTTCCTCTATTACTTATTCGTATTTATGTATTTTGGCTATTTTATATTTCCTTTTTCACTTGAACACCAAAACAATTGTAAACAGATTCAGCAAGGAATTTCATTCAGTAAAAAGCGCGAACGATAAATATCTGTTTATACGAGTGTGTTAAGAGACGGGGTTTCTTTTTTTTTTTTCACTGTAGATTCTCGCGAATTTTGAAAATGTATCTGCATATGTTCTCGCACCACAGACAGATGGTATCTAAGTATGGATGAATGGCAATTTTGAATATTTCCTCTGTGCGCAAAAAACCACCACAAATAATCCACTTAATTCGTTCGGTTTGTTTTTATTATTATTTTTCCTTTTGGCACACGATGCGTGCACGATACGAAGCACGATCGACGAATACTATACACACGTCTCAGTGATAGAAGAACACACAAGACACAGCACACACGTTTCCACACAGTACAGATGTGTTATCACTTGTGATTAGCACTCACGTCCGTCACCTAACAAAGTCCCAATGTGACTGAGTTGAGTGGGTACGTTACGTTCTCGACGCGGTGCGAAAGTATCTACAATTGAATTGAATTCCATTTCCATCCACCATCCACCACCAGCAAGCAGCGGCAATTGTATAGTAGCCGCCGAGCCGCACCAGCAACAGCAGCAACAGCAGCACCAGCCAGTCAGCCAGCCGATGTTGTGTTGTGAGTTGTCTCTCCATCGGCGAACCCGAACACGAACACGAAGACGAACGCGAGCGCCGCGCTGGCCGGCCCCTAAAACTGGTGAATCTGGCTGGCAGCATATGCTTTGTGGTGTATTCCACTGTCTGAGGCATTCGCACTCAACCTGCCGAGGCGCTAAGCACCATCATTACCGTCTGCCTGTGTGTGCGTCGTCTTCGCTTCTTCACCGTGCAACTCTCAGTTCGCAGCGAGCAGGTTGCGGTTCGAACCGAATGATGAATGGACGTGTTGAGAGTTTTCTCCCATGCGACACTTACTACAAGAGTATATTTCAATTTGAACGGTCGCGGTGTGCATGAGGCTTCGGCGATGGATGCACACGTATGCCTGTAGATATGAATTTTGTATCTCAGCGATTGTTGTCTGATGTTGGGCGTGTGTGAGTGTGTATGGTGTCGGGTTTGGTATTTGGATAGTGGCGCTCTGTGCGACGATGACGATGGCGACGCCTGCCTCGCTGCTGTGCTGGCCGCCGCTACTGCTTCGGCTTGTGCTGTTGGCTGTTGCTGTTTGCTGTTGGTGTTCAGTGTTCGGGGCGACGGAGTATTGCATATCGCGGAAAATGTGAGCCGGCGCACTTTGCACTTCTCGGGCGAGATACACGAGAATGCACGATGTTCCTGATGATTAAGATGAGCGCGGTGCGTTTGGCCGTGTTGCCGGTTTTCATTAAAGGAACTTTCTGAATTGTCGGACTGGGAATGGGTGGTGGGGGCAGACATTGAACTAAATAGTCGAATAGGATGTGACGAATTTAGCACGGGTGGTGGTGTGTATGGGGAATGATTTTTCTTAGAAGAACTTGATTGGGATTCTTGGAAATGGATTTTTAATATTTTAAATAATCTATTGTATAGGAGTGTTCTGGCATCAAACAGAGATAAGGGTTCTAATCGCGTAATGCGCCAATCGTCTCTCGCCAGCGTTCCTACGATAGTTTGGCTTCATGTAACCACGAAAAAACGATAGCCTTTTAAAGACATCCTTTTGCCTGCTTCACGTAAACTGAAAATTGTCTATTACTATGATAATGTGATAAAAAAAAAAAACACTTTTGAAACGAAAGCAAATTGTTTTTGTTTTTAGGATTCCTTATTTTTCAAAACTAATACTGATACTGAGAAGGTCGTGCAAAACTCACACGCCAATACTAGAGGCACGATCTTCCAAAAGTCCATTCAACTGCTAGCATACGCGGACGACATTGACGTGATTGGCCGAACTCAGCGAGCCGTCAATGAAGCGTTTGCTTGTATTCAAACGGAGGCGGCAAAAATGGGTTAAGCGGTGAATGAGGGCAAAACAAAGTATAGAGAAAGAAAGAAAGGACACACAACATCGACGACTCGATCAGAACGTCACCATAGGCAGCTACAACTTCGAGGTAGTAAAGGACTTCATCTACCTTGGCTCCCAAGTTAATAGTACGAACAACATCAGTACCGAGATTAAACGCAGAATAACTCTTGCCAACCGCTGTTTCTTTGGGCTCAAGAGGCAATTGAGTAGTAGAGCCCTCTCTCGAAAGACAAAGCTCACGTTATATAAGACCTTGATCATCCCTGTCCTGCTGTATGGCGCGGAAGCTTGGACCATCTCAAGAGCGGATGAAGACGCACTTGGTCTCTTCTAGAGAAAAGTTCTGCGTTCAATCTTTGGTCCTGTTTGCGTTAAAGGTTCCTGGAGAAGAAGATTCAACCACGAATTGTACGGGCGGTACAGCGACATGAGTCTAGTCAGGCGTCTACGGATTCAACGCCTAAGATGGCTAGGCCATGTTGAGCGCATGGACAACACTGCTCCAGCTCAAAGAGTCTTCGACCCCGAACCAGTGGGACAACGCAATAGAGGACGACCACGAACCCGATGGCGCACTCAAGTGGAGAAGGACCTCAACCAACTTGGAGTGCGAAATTGGAGGCAGCTGGCTAAAGAAGGTGCCAACTGGAGAGGATTGTTGACCGAGGCCCAGGTTCACCCCGGACTGTAGCGCCACACGAAGAAGAAGAAAAATACTGATACTACTATGGGAGGCGCTACATGCTGTAGTAGACCAGGGAAAAGCTAGCTTCTGTGCAACCACTCTTCTTGTGCGTGCTATTGTTCTCCCTCGAGCGGTTAGGACCTACATTAAAATGCCGACTCCGAACGGCCAAGTTTGAGAAGTTTTTTGTAGGCAGATGTACTCTTTGAGCATTGTCAGTGACTCGAAAGAGGTGGGACAGTGAATATTATTTCTGTCGCACTGAGCAGGTATCAAGCCAACGACGT
This sequence comes from Eristalis arbustorum, assembly GCA_916610145.1. Classification (NCBI taxonomy): domain Eukaryota; kingdom Metazoa; phylum Arthropoda; class Insecta; order Diptera; family Syrphidae; genus Eristalis; species Eristalis arbustorum. The sequence goes on from OU744317.1 coordinate 29,906,930, forward strand.
CGAAGTTGGGGTCGACGCACAGACCCACAACGCCACGGGCCACCAAACTGTCTACACTTTTAGTTGTTGTAGAGAAAATCTATCTTCTAGTGGAATACTCTTCTTTCCGGCCTATTTTAAAAATACAGTATCTAGGGCTAAACAAACATAATTTATTACAAAAAAGAAACAATACAAAAAATCACTAAACGTAGAAAGGCTTAAGTAAACAAAAAAATTACAACGACCCTGTTTTGACTATCTTGCTGGTGTATTGCGGATCATTGTCCTATCCAATCCTCAATAGCCACGGCATCTTCTCTTCAACATAAGGCGGTATAACCAATGTTAGTATCTCCAAATATTTAAATCGGTCCCATTCCTCAGCCGGGGAAGTACACACAGACTGATGCACCAAATTTGAGCTTTAGTTTGATTTAGTCCTGCTCTATACTTTACATGTGCTAAATGTTCGAGCTGTGATTTCGGTTTTAACATTCCTGATGTCTTCACTCAAGATATGTACTAGTATTGGGAAAATGTTCACCAATGTACAGCAATGACGAACCAAAAGGAGAACATGCAAATAAAAAGTTGCACTCATCGAGGTAGATTTTTTGAAAAGTTGGACTTGTAGAGTTAAGACGGGGGATGACTTTAGTGTTGCGAATATCGAGAAGTTGCGCGAATCGAGGGTTGCGTAAATCGAGTTTGTGCTGTAGTTCTCAAAGTGCCCGAACTGTGCACAAAATAAACGATAGAACAGACGATAGTCATGGTCTTACATGAATCAAGTCATCGGCGATATCACTGAAGAGAATCGAATGGATGATGATCGTCGCGACAGTTGAGCGATTTGGCCCCAGCATACGGGATCTAGTGATGAGGGGCGAGGTAAACATTTTAATGATTCTCGTGACGGCGTTAAGTGTACTGCTAGACGTTGTCTAATCTAAACACACGCTACTAGTCAGCACACGGGTACATGTGTGTAAACTATATAGAGAGACGACAACATGTATCATAGAGGAGAGTGAATGGCCCCTCTAAGACTTGAGCACGATGTCAGAACATGAGCTTTGGTCAATTATGGGAACTTTTTAGTCCTGGAAACATGCGTACATCTTTCAACACACAATGGCCATTATGTTCGTTGAAAACTATGCATTTACGGAAGCCGAAGCGAACGAAACATAATGAAACCAAGATAAATGCACACAATTAATTAAGCAACATTGAACGAAACCTTACACGACTCTGAGAAGTGCTTCCAAATATGTCAGAAAATGAAACTGCATGCATCACTCGCAATTAAGTGCGAGTGTGAACGAAGTGAACGAAATTGAACGTATCCAGTTCACACGATTAAGTAAGCAAAAATGAACGAAACTGAGATAAGTGCCTATCACCATCATCACCATCATCATTTTCTGACTGGAATGATCCACTGAAGGGGTCGCGGCAGATCACTAAAAATCTCCAGCCCAACCTATCCTCCGCCATTGACTGTAACTCTTCAGGATGCCCAGACTCAGTCATGCAAGTTTTTGGACTTGATCCAAACACCTCGTCCTGGGTCTGTCAAGGAGTCGCATTAAAGGCAAGCTTCGGGAGACATGATGATGAGGACCCTCGTGCCCTGTGCCCAAACCATTGAACCATAGCACTTTTCCCTTCGGAGAAACAGCTGCTCAACATTGAGTTCCTAGTTCACTGCCGCGCTTCTGACCCTATGCCGGCGAGTAACTCATACAACAACGCGAAAAAATCTTTTTTTCGGCAGCTAGTATTCGCGATCATTCAAATTATGCAAATTGCGTGCTCATAAGATTGAGAGTTGAAAACGGCTAACTTGATTTTCGCACCAAATTGGGCCTTTCTGATAACAGACCTTCCAAGCTGTTTCAATATTGATCCAGCTTGGTCAATCCTAGACAAAAGCTCAGCATTACTCCTCCCATCTTTCGTTAAAATACCCTGACGTACTTGAATCTTGTGGTGGCCCGCGGCTTTGTAGGTATGTGCGTTGACGATAATGCACTTGAACCTCGAAGCTTTTCTAAACTTGGCCGTTTGGAGTTCGCATAAAACTGTAGGTCCCTTACACACGTGAGAGAAGAATAGCCAGCACAAAACGAGTGGTTGCTGAGAAGCAGGGATCTGGACCTGTACGGGCTGTGGCGCTACGCATATGGCATACAGTTTGCGGTTGAATCTTCTTCTCCAGAATCCGTCAAAGCAAACAGGATCAAAAATGCGGCTTCTTCATCCGCTCTTGATAAAGTCAATGCATCCACGTCATAGAGCAGAACAGGGCTGACCAAGGTCTTATATAATGTTAGCTTTGTCCTTCTAGAGAAGGCTCTACTGGTCAATTGCCTCGGGAGTCCAAAGAAACAACGGTTGACAAGTATTATTATGCATTTAACGTCGGTATTGACGTTGTTGGGAGCCAAGGTAGATGAAGTCCTTAACCACCTCGAATTTATAACTGCCTATGGTAACGTTCTGACCGAGTAGTCGATTTTGTGTGTCCTTTTTTGATGACAGAAAATATTTAGTTTTGCCCTCATTCAATCACCCAATTTGTACGGCCTCCGTGCCACACCAGCATCTGCACATAGTCACAAACCTATCAAGTGCGAGCTGGAGTTCCGTCTGGAGCGATGTGAGGATAACTTAGTCATCTGCAGAGCCTCTGGTGGTCAAAATATCCATAGTAGCTGGTTTCACTGAAGTTCTAGCTTAGATAAAAAGTTGCATTTAAAATGTCAGTTCACAAAAGTCGGACTTGTTTCGTGGTAGTTACGATCTCGACCTCATAGTCACTGCAACCAAGGCATACTACAAGCAATGTTTCATGAGGAACCTTCTGGAGCTGATGGAAAGTCCTGAGCCTTACATCCTTACATACTGCTGCTTCCACTCATCAAGACCAATTTGCCGTCGTGTCAGGTGCATGTATTCGGGGACCTTCTTCGCTGGAGCATTAGGGCTAGTTCGCTTGATATTGCTGAGACAGTTATGTTGCGTCACATCCTTGTATCGTCCAGTCTTCAAAAGTGACTTCGAAAGTGAATCAGTTATTCGTCCAGGAATGCACAGACCCTGTAGTCCATGCCCCGAAGATCGCTTAAAAATGTAGACGGCATGTGTAGAAAACTCCGTGTAAGTTTGATTTCAAATATTCAGATGCAACATCTTTGAGCGTTGCCCGTACATCTAATACTTATCCGCTTGATGGCACCTTAGGCTAGGTTAGGTCATTGGGCTTGTGAAGTTGCCAGCACTCATAGACCGTTGTTGGTCCATTGTAATACCCAGTGTCGTTACTTCGATCAACACTGGAAGTTGTGATTGGATCAGATTTGAAAACCAGAGCATTTTAACGTTTTCTTTCACTGGGATTCGAACCAGCGACCCCTATAACCAACGGCGAGCTCTCAACCAACGGCGCCATCTAGCCGTTGATGGTACCATTAACGATGCCCTTTCAATATTACAAAAAAATTCACACAATTTCAGTGAATTCCACTCCGTCAGTGAACGCAGTTTCTTCTCGCATTCCACGCCCATATCTCCATATCTTCACCCGCACTTGCTTTGATGACGATCCCAGCAGTCCTCCCAATTGAAGCGCACAACTTCTTCTATGCCTGTTGCCACTGCTAGAGCAAGGCCTCCCAGCCACACAGTCATCACGTCTACATCCGGTTGCACTGCACTGGTGCTTACTTAAGTTGCCCTTCCAGATGTAATTTCTTCGTAATTCTAGCAATTCAACTTCAAAATCAATTAACTAGTTCAATTGCAAATTGAGCCGGCCAATTGCCGCACAGAAATCGCTCATAAGTTCAAACGGAATTCCAGTTCGACCGCTTCTGGTTTTGCATTCAAATCGTTATTACAGCACTGCGAATTCGCTGTGTGATCTACTTCGACTGGCACTCGGCCGGCCGATTGGCTCTGCTGATCGGCCATTCAAATTGAAAATTCATTACCGCTCTAATTGAATGTACACACACTTTAAGTATCTAATTGCTGACGTCTGACACAGCAACAGAATTATCATATTTATAATAATGTCCGATTTGATTTGATGGCGATCCCTACCGCACCTGGATTATGCTAAGTGAGTGGCGGCAAGCTGCGGTAAGCCGTCGTCACTTGTTGTGAACACGGAACGGCTGTGTGATATGGATTTGTTTAGGGAAGTTGGCCATTATGACAGGATTGACGTTTTTTCACCGTGAACTGATTGGAGGAAGTGTGGTGCGTTGCACGAATGAGCTAAAGTTAGTTATTTGCTACCACTTGGTCTGGCTACAGAGAAATGGCCTGGCAGCTGCATCTTCGAGGTGGTTAAGGACTTCATCTACCTTGGATTTCAACAACATCTGTACCGAGATTAAACGCAGAATAATTCTTGTCAACCGCTGTTTCTTTGGACTCCAGAGGCAATTGACTAGTAGAACCCCCTCCAGAAGGACAAGGCTAATATTATATCAGACCTTGATCATGCCTGTCCTGCTCTATGGTGCGGTAGCTTGGACTATCTGAAGAGCGCATGAAGAGACAAGTTCTGCGTTCAATCGTTGGTCCTGTTTGCGTTGACGCTCTCTGGAGAAGAAGATTCGAATACGAACTGTAGGGCTGTACACCGTCATGAATCTAGCCAGTCGTCTACGGATTGAACGCCTAGGATGGCTAGGCCCTGTAGAGCGCATGGACAACACCGCTCCGGCCCGAAGAATATTCGACTCCGAACCTGTACGACAACGCAATAGAGGACTACCACGAAGCCGATGGCACACGCAAGTGGAGAAAGAATTCAACAAACTTAGAGTGTGAAATTGGAGGCAGCTGTATGGTACCAGCTGGGGGTATTGTTGGCTGAGAACCAGGTGCAGTCCGGATTGTAGCGCCATTAGAAGAAGAAGAAGAAGGTCTTCCATCGGGTAAGTCAAGCCACAGTCATCCTCCCAAACTGTAGGTTGCTTCCACTCCTGAACAAAAGAATAGCACGCACAACTGCTTCCTGAGAAGCTAGGCCCTGACCCTCTACGGGCTGTAGCACCTCTAGTATTTTTTTATTATTCGGTCTTCCTCTTCTTCTCCAACAAGATGGATTCGAAGAGCATTTAAGTAGGTGTCGTTGATGTCGATGATCGTTCTGAGCGATCTAGTGTTGTCGACGAATATTGGCCTTCTGGACCTCATACACATAGAACCATGTGGGCGACGAGGGATCTACCAGGAAAACGAAAAATTGGTCCTTCGAGCCGGATTGTTACGACAGCATGCGCCAATTGCCATGGACTATTCTGTGTCGTATTCGTGGAGTTTACCTAGATAAGACCTCTAACTACGTCGAAGTTGTGTCGTTGATGGTGAAGGTTTGTAGAAAAAGTTTGCCGTTGATCAGGCATACCGGACGTACAAATACGTACGAAATTTCGGTTTTTGTATTTTTTTGTCAATAAAACGTTGTCCTTATGACGGATTCGGTTGAAATTTTCAAGGCTGTTTGCTTATTGAATTCTAATAGAAAAAACGCATAAAATATGAGCAAGATCCTAAGTAAGTTCGTAAGATTGACATCAGCGAGGACGGTCAAATTCCAACGGTCAGCTGACCACCTTGCTCCAGTCCCCACCAAATCTTAGCGCAGACACTCAATGTTACGTCCTTGACCATGCCTACGACGACCACCTTTACCACGCACACCCGGATGAAGATCACATCGCTAAGCCGCGTAAAAACATGCCAGTCTCATTTCTCAAACCTCCCTTAAGCCCAAAACAAAACAAAAATCAAACCATTTCCAACCGATGCGTATCTAAATGCTTACGTATCGCGCCGCTCAATGTCTCTCCTTCCCATTCCACAGGTAAATTGATTTTTAAATTTTCCCATTAAAGATTTGCTTAATCTTTTTGCATACGCGGTGCGTGGGCATCGGATCCACCGGCCAACGAACAAAAACAAAGCACACAACAAAACCGGATAATGAGAAGTGATGAGCGTCATTAAGGAAGTCAGCCGTCATCCACAGGCAAGGCCCCAGAGCGTGTGAATATCAATTCGATTGTGGTTTGCAATAAATTAACGAAACGCCAACAACAAAACGCCGAAAACCGAAACCAATCTCCGCTCGCTCAAAGCGCCGAAATGGCTTCGGAGTCGCGCGCTGGCGGCGAGGGGCGCTTAAGATGTCAATTTTCTCGACTCTTTTTTTTTTCGGGTAAACTTTCTTTCTGAAGTAGTGATGCTTTAAATTGAATGCTGCAGAACGATTTCGGCTTCATTAACATTTGCAGACGGATTCTTGTTTACGACCTTGACAGAGTGGACCATCTGCAGCGGACCACATTGTTGCGAGGAGGTTGTGAATGCAAATCGACGCTTAACCTAAATTATGTACTGTCGTTGTCGAGTGGGGATTATAATCCTGAATATGTGATTTCGTATTCAAGGTTTTCGGACACATTGGAGAAGCTTGAGCAGTTGTGGCTTCCTGGTGGATTTTTGAGATGCCGTTGATGAGTTCAACATTGTCTACTGTGACTAATCACGGTCTGAAGGCTTGTGCGCATTGACATTGACGACACCAAAGACAGTGTCTAAGAGCTCTTGGAAAAAACAGCCAGAGAGCATCTATGGTAGCATATGCGGTCGAGATGTAAGCCTACACGACTCCAGGCTGTCCAAAAGATTTTGACTGATTTGCTGAGGTTTGTAGTTTTAGTAAGAAGCGAATGATCTGTAGAATTGAGTGTTACGACTGCAGGAATGAGGGACTAAGTCATTTAGTTAACCAGTCGGAGTTGTAGAAACGAAGTATCCTAGAACGACGAATGGAATACCACGATGAAAAGGAACCATTCCTACAGATTGTATGAATGAATGTGCAACAGATTGACAATTATCATATAACGATTTTAAGCCCGTGTTTGATACCGGCATCAATGTGGTGGCCCGTGGTATTGCGGATACCGACCGATTCCTGGCACGATCAACAAAATAATTTTAACGGACCCACCTCTTTCGAGTCACTGACAAGAGTATTTCCCGTCTAGAAAAAGCTTCTCAAACTTGGCCGTTCGGAGTTGGCACTAAACTGTAGGTCCCTTCCACTCGTGAGAGAACAATAGCACGCACAATACGGGTGGTTGCTAAGAAGCTAGGCCCTGGCCCTCTACGGGCTGTAGCGACACCCATAAGTACATAAGTTCAAGTAAGTATGACAGCGTCTACATTAAACAGAGTAATGTCTAGTTTTGGCGTCCCTACCAAACGGGTTCGTTTATGTAGCATAACCATTTCGAATTCATGCTGCTTCATCAAAGTAAAGACCTAACCGCCAACTTCGACGTCAAAAAAGGTTCCAGCCAGGGCGACGCGCTGTCGTGTGAATTCTCCAACAGCATTCTAGCCTCAGACGCCAAAACCAGAGGAACAATCTCTCAGAAGCCAGTCCAACTACTCTCATATGCCCCCTATATTGACATAATCAGAAGAACGCTGAGTGGTGTCAATGATACTTTTGTGCGTAGTGGCGTACGAGGAGTTGGATTTAATGCAAAATGACGGTAACACGAAGTACATATGTGCTGGTAGTCAAAGACTTTATCGAGAGCTGGAATCAAACAGGGAATGACTCTAGCAAATCGTTGCTTTTTGAGCTAAAAAAGTAATGGATAAACAAAGTCCTCTCTCGAAAAGTTAAAGTTGGCCTCGGTTAAACTCTGGCAGAGAAAATCCACTTCCAGTCCAATGCGAATCCACCCCCGAGGCACGGAGCCGTAGAGGAAGACCGCGGATCATGCGGTGGTCTACGTTGATAAGGACCTCAACGAACTATGCGTGCGAAGCTGGAGGCACCTAGCTAAAAATCAAATTGGCCGGTGCCGCTTGGTGGCTGGCCTCCAGGTCCACCCGGATCGTGGCGCCACCTTAAGTAAGTAAGTAAACGCAAACTTTGAGTTATAATAAAATTATAGTTTGATAGACTACTACTACAGCTTAACGATTGGGAGACACTAAATCAGAATCAAAAACAAGCTCATAACTATCGACATATCCCTTTCCGTTAGAAGAAGAAGCTGCTGAAGGTTGAGGAGCGGAGTAACTCGCACAATAAGGCAAAGAAATCGCATTTCAGCAGCGTGTTTTTACGATCGGTCTACACACATTTTGGGGGAATAGGTGAACGTTTTTTGACCAGTTTGCGACCACGACCTTAGACGGTTCAAGTAATTTCAAAATCTATTCCAAACGCATAGCTTTTAAAGATGCTGCTCAAGAGCTGTGACAAACTGTAAGGATTATTATCTTTAAGCTGAGCTGATGGGCATACAATAAGCCCAAGCAGAAATCCTGGATTTTTGTAGACAGTCAGGTAGTGCTTAAAAATAATGCAATGAAGATCAAAACATACTCAATTGCGTTGATTCGCCACGGGAACTTAGGCTAGTGGGTAAACGAGGTGGGGCCACGTCTCACTTTGGTCCGGTTTGGACCCTTTTGTGCTGTCTCTTGCAGTCATCCGGTGGTCTTGACAAACTTGCAAGTAGATTTTGACAGGATATTTGCTATGTCTTGAAGGTTCTGGAAGAAGAGTTCAGTGTTCTTTGTCTGTCACTGAGACGGAGTTGGAAGTATCCTCTCTTCTTCGTCCCCACAGCCTCTGCATATGTCTCACATCTCATACGATTATGACCAGTAAGCGCCCTGACTACTATCCGCAGCAGCTTTTTGCTGCATTGGAGAAGTATGTCTGTTTTGGCGGTAGTATATCTAGGCCATAATATCAGAGTGTTCGCACATATGGTTCGCTTTCATTACATTAATCGTGTACTTTTGTTGTCCACTTTATTCTTGACATCAGCAAGGGGTGTATGGCAACATGGTATTACTTCGATTCGGCCCCTTTCGTAGTAAGTTCATCTACTAAACTCTATAGTATCAACGTCTCCCACCCGTGGGTTCCTGGTTATTTGGGAGTCCAGCGAAACGAAACAGCTGGCGTGGCGTCACAAGGTTATCTGAACGCAGCTCGGATAAAATGTTTCTTCAATGAATGCGCTGACGACATGGCTTATTCATGTCTCAAAACTAAGATTTTCTCGCCCGAATGTAACATCACCAAAACTAAACTAAACTACTAACCTCACTAACAGGAGAGTACAGTGTACTTGTAGGAATTATTACAGCCCTCAACCAACATGGCTCTCCAGCCAGCACGATATTTCGCCAGCTGCGCACATCAAGTTGGTTGAGGTCCTTTTCCACTTGTGTGCGCCATCTAGTGCGAGGACGTCCTCTGTTGCGCTATCCCAATGGCTCGGTGTCGAAGACTCTTCGGTCCGGGGCTGTGGTGCCCATCCGCTCTACATGGCCTAGCCATCTTAAGCGTTGGAGCCGAAGACGCTTAACTAGGTGCATGCCGCTGTTACAGGCCTCTGCCTCTGTCTAAAAAAGAAACTGCGGTGAATGAAGATGTGGAAAATGTCGATAGTTTTTGTCCGGTTTTGGCCAAAACTCGTTACAATCATTTTTCAAATCCGTCAATGATCTGCTTGCATCGATGACGAACTGTTGCAAAACCAAAACATTTTGCTTATGTAATTTAATAGGGATCTAGAAATTGGTTTAGTCTGTTTAGTGGTAAAACTACTATTTAGCTCAGCCCCCAACCCCCTATCATGGTTTAGATTAGGTGGGAGTGGCTGACTGCCATTGTGAACCAAGCTAAGTGACTACTTCTTGACTTGGAACCAGTTTGTGCTTTTGACAAAGCGGCTTAGCTGACGCTTTTTAGATTACTCAGACTGTTCAAATACATGTACACTCCTTGATGTAAGCATTTTCGACTTACCAGAGCACTACATGAGGAGAGGAGATACCTTGTGGTCTTCATTTTTATCCATTCAGCTTCTGGACAAACCATTGTATTGGGCACCAACCCTGCGGGCGTTAATTCCAATTACGGATTTTTCACTTGATGCTGATGAGCGTCCTGAATGTAGGTCTGCTGAGACACACACACACCCAGACAAAGCTTCAGACTTAGCGCTGGTCAAGTTCCCTTTTTTAAAGCAGGTCCTGCTTGCTAGCCACTTGTACACTTCCAATCTAAGCCTAACCAACTGCCTTCCTCGAGTGTAGTATAAGATTGAATCCGTCAGCACACCATGAAAATTGTCATCGACAAAACCAAATATTAACTGGTTGTCGTAATGACGGGCACTAAGATCATGCTCGTCGCTTCGGCTGTTTCTACTCTTCACTTCTTGCTCTTCTTCTAATGGCTTTTACAGTCTACAGTCCGCGATCTTTAGCCAATATAATAAAATATATGGGTGGCGCTTCAGCCCGTAGAGGGCCAGAGCCTACCTTCCCAACAACCACTCGTGTTGTGCGTGCCATTGTTCTCTCACGAGTGGAAGGAACACATTTTTAGGCCGACTCCGAACCGCAAAGCTTTTTCTAGACAGAAGTACTCTTTGAGCATTGTCAGTGATAGTGTCGAAAGAGGTGGGAACGTGAACATCTTTTTTTTGACGTATAGACCAGGGATCGAATTTAGACGTTCAAGAGGCATAAGGCGTTGGGATTGATGCGTTGGAATATACACAAAGCCACGACCGAAGAACAGCTGGCCAGCTGCGTCCCATTTCGTAGTCCAAGTTGGTTGGCATCCTTCTCCACTTGTTTGCGGCATCGGCTTCGTGGAATCGTTCGGAGTCGGGCCCGAGCAGTGTAGTCCACGCCTGGCCAGACTCATGTCGCGTACTTGTTTAAATCTATTACTCCACACTACGTAATTTGGAAAACAGACCACTTTGAGCTTACCTATTTAGCGTCCTTCAAGACATCGCTGTTCCTCTATTCCCCACCAACAACAGAAATATCTCTCAGAGGTGCAGCACACCCAAGATCCGCCTAGGATAGCTCATCAATTCGCTCCTATTCAAATTCCACAGCAATAAATCTTCAGTACAAGCCACCAAGTGATGACACCGCCATCAAAGACGACATTTTAACTACCGCCCCACATCCTGAATCGCACCGTTTGCGATACTTTATGCAGCGACATCCAATCTGACTGACTTTGAGATCTACAATTTATATCCGATGGTCTTCTCCGCAAATCTGCATAACCCGCTCGGATGCTTTCGACTCCGCGCCTCGACTCGGCGGCGAATAACCAGTCTGGCTCACCCACCACCAGCTCGGCGCTCGGCAGCTAAGGTTAATGAGAAAATTCCAAGCTTCGACTCCCATCCCATCGCCTTATCCTGCTGCCCATCCACGGAGGCGTCAAGCGACCACCTTGCGGCAGACACACTCTGAACCCATTAACATTCTTATCACCACCTACTTGGCCAAATGTGCTGGGAACCGTTAACGCGAAACAAGCTCCCAAACAAGTTCATAACTTAAGAGCCAGACAAGGCGAAAAAAAAACCTCACATAATCAATCGAAATTTGCACACAAAGTGTCACCGCACGGCACGGCACACAGCACACAGCACACACTGGCGTGGACGTTTATTAATTCTCGTCGAAATCAATCGATATCGCCATCGGATTCAATTCATAATCCGCCCCCTCATTCGCAAGCACACACACGAGAGCACACCTGACGCACGACCCCGGCGGCGCGGCGGGCGACTGGAGATGACACCTGGTATTTCCAGCGATTCAATAAATCCACTGGCCATTCTTTTGTTTACGTTCGGTCTAGAGCTGGTATCTGCCATCTGAGCGTGGTTCCCCAACTCGACTCGACCCGGATGGGGTGCTGCCGCTGCTGTGGACCTGTCAGACGGGCCCCGGTCCAGTCAGAGACTCACTCACTTATGGTACACTGCGACGGGGTTTAGGCAACGTAGACTACGTCGACGTCGTCGTCGTCGTCACGGTCAAATGTATTAAGCCGAGATAAAGATCTGCAATAAATAAACATTAAAGTTTGCAGCCCGTAGGAGTTCCACAGCTCACACCTTAAGCCACCGCTGGCTACGGTCAAGCTCATGGACAGCCGAGACCGAGTTGGCGACGATGCCGCAGCCAACAACGGCGACGGACGGATGGATGAAGCCGACAGATAGTGGATCTGGCAGAATTACTTTTTGTTCACTTGATCCACCCACCCACACGGCCACCGGCCACTGGCCGCGAGATACATTTCATTTCTCTGGCACAACTGGTTTCGCTAATGATGATGAATCAATGAATCCGTTGACTAGACAAATATCCTGATGCAGCAGAGCGTCGCAGCGCATCAATCCTCGAAGGAGCGAGCGCGGCGGTCCATCTCGGGATGCACATCGGGCATCTTCGAGTGGACGGGGCGAATCTATGACACGTGATAAATTATTAGTTCATGCTCGTCGTACGTTGTAGGTATGCATTCCACATTCCGGACGGCTGTGTTGGGTGGTGATGGCTTCGGGGGCACCGTGTAAGTGAATGGATGTGCTCCGCGGCGCCGATGTGGGATGGTGGCTATCTGTGCGCCAGAATGATGCCCGATGCCCTCGGGGATGATGATCATCTGGGCGGTTGGCGAGGATAAATAATCTCTGTGCCACCATCTGAGTGCCACTGTGCGGTGGATCGAATTGAGAAAGGATGTGGTTTGGCAGGTGGCACTAGGCTGGGTTTGAAGATGGGGCCTAGGAGGATGGAAAGGAGTCAAGGAGCCAGGAAGGAAGGAGAGGCGTCAAGGATCCAAAAAGGAATGAAAAGCGTCAAGGAGTCGATCAAGAACGATGGAAGACCCTTCAAGGGAAGTCAAGAAATGTTTAAGGAATCGTCCAGAGATTAAACCCGCTGTGATAGCAGTCTATGGCGAATACGTGGGAATGAGGATCAACTCGAGGACAAGCGACCAATTTTAAGCAATTTTTTTGCAGTTCAAGCGCAGCCTTAAGCAGCTTGGCCGTAGCAGCTTCGCCGTAGGATGTCTAGGAGGAAGGAAAGGCGTCAAGGCGTCAAGAAGGAAGAAAGGCGTTAAGAAGTCGGTCAAGAAGGAAGAAAGGCATTTCAAAGAAAGTCAAGACATTTTGAAGGAAACGTCCAGAAGATTGAGCCCACCGTGAGGTGAGTAGCAGTCGATGGGGAATACCTGCGAATGTCGATCAATTCGAGGTAAAGCGACCAATTTTAAGCAATTTTTTTGTAGTTCAAGCGCAGCCTTAAGTGCAGCTTGGCCGAAGGCACAGACACATGTGACCATTACGGTCGCTTGAGTAGAGGTAACGTCGTGGCGGCTTTGATTCAACTCAGCAATCTACCCTGGAATCGACCAGAAGAGTGGCGATCCAACGATGTAGACGGTTGGGTCAAGAAGAGCGGCCGGAAACCAGTGCCCTCTCGCAAAGTCATCGAAGCCACCCCGAAGGGACGGCGCATGCAAGTGGAAAGGGCGATCCAACGCTTGAGACCTTTGGGTCAAGAAGAGCGGATGGAAACCAATGCTCCGGTCTTGACAGTCATCGAACGCACCCCCTAGGCACGGCGTGCGCTCAGGCGGCTCAAGTGCAAAAGGACCTCAACCAACAATGCGTGCGAAACTGGAGGCAGCTGTCTGGAGACGCTAGTTGGTTGAGGCCTGGATTGACAAGAGCATCTTCTCTCAAGGTGCTCCCATCACGGCCCCACTGTGCCACAATCATAAGCGCGCGCCCTCTCATACAGGAACACACACACACACGCGTCATTAGTTTAATATTGGATTTCGTTCCTGGCAGCGTGGCGCAGCGTATTAGTGCATCGCTCCATCAGCAGCAACCATCCGTCTGTCGTATCAAATGATCCACCACTGGGCGACTCCGAGGTGGAATTTATCGCTGGCGGCTGTCGACTGTCGACTGTCGGCTGGATGCTGCCCATTTGCACGTACGTAGGTTGGTTTCGGCGACTGATTCTCTGCTTCCCGCTCCGCCTTGGCAAGCTGACAGTGCCCACCGCCTCCGCACTGAAGTGTTGTTCTTATTTCTATTTCATCTCTGTGCTGCTGTGCTTCTGCTGCTGATGCTGATACCAGTTGTTGCTGTTGTTGTCATCGCAGTAATCCCTTTCAATTCAATTTACCAAACGAGGAACAGAGAGAGCGAGAGCGAGTCGGTCATGGAAGTGCACACAACAGTGCCAACAGCATCAGGCAGGAGATTAACTCCTTGGACCTCCGTGCCACCGCATAAAGGATGACCCACCTCATTCGCGCCCCCATCCCATGGGCTGTCCCGTGCGGACGATGATGAAGTTGGTGCGTGCACAGCTGGGGCGAGTGAGCGCTATCTGGTATCTGGTATCTGGTCGCGGCGCAATGGGTGGATGTGGCGTGGTTGTGGGTAAATATGACACAACTGGCGCCTGGTGTCGCCGTTGCCATTGCCGTTGCCGTCGTCATCCTCGTCCCACACATAGGTTGCCATGGATGCGTCTAATATTGGCTGGGTGCCCTCGAGTGTCACAGCCGCACATACCATGGGCATGAGCGCAGAGTGGATTCGTGGTCCGTTGCGACTCATCCTTTGTGCCTGGCGCACGCGTGTGTGTGTGTGTGTGTGCACGTAGCACATAGCGAATTTTCTAGGTCTGTCGCCTATGGCCACGGAGCTGTGATCCATGTGCCAGATGTAAGTGGTGTCGTGGTGGAAGAAGTGGTACTCTCGTGTTGGCGGTTGAACACGATGACGACAGCGGCGAGTCGTCGGCGAAGGACGTCGACGACTCTGGCTCTGGCTACGATGACGACGATGGCAATGGCGACGCACAAATTGTTTTTTTTTCTTTTTTTTTTTTTGGTTTTCTGTATGATTTCCTATGTGGAGCCAGTTGATGCCAATTGGCACACACATTGGCATCGGGGCTGGTGGCTCATGGCTCATGGGTGATTGTGCCGAGCAGATAGCAGAGCCCAGTGGAGGACGTCTTGTACATCTGTCAGCTGAGGGGGACGACGTGCAGATGAGTGTGCGTCGGATCGTTGCGGGGAATTAGCATAGATTCGAGGAAGGATGACTGAGTCATTCGTCGCGGACGATGTCGCTCGCTCGCGCTGACGCGGTTTGGGTTGCCCACAATGATTTGGCGTCGAATTGAGAGCTATGGGGGTTAGTACGGATGCTTGGTGCGAGTTCATTGAACGGGGAGTCTTAGATGTTGGCAGAAAATTGCTTTTGGATTTTAGGGAATCTGGTGTCTAGTGGATCCATGATTGGCAAGTGGACGAATGTGTGAATTGGGACGCAGCATTTCCCGGGGGTTGTCGTATTTTTGTTGGAACTTAACCAGGATGGGGCTTCTGAAACGAGGCCGCTGATGGATGGACAACTACGCGCATTCCTTCTGGCACTGAGATTCTTGTTGTATTTCTCCGATGCGGCATACAACAAATCGCGTCTCCTTTGGGAACATCAGCCGGGAGCACATTTGCGTCAGCAGATTTGTTATGGCGGGTCAACCACCAAGGGATATCATGTGAAATTGAATGGAAAATGGGAGGTTTGCCATGGAACTGGATGATGTTTCACTTATTTTGAGGCAGACATCTCGAGTTGTCAGCTTCTGTTGGGCTCTGACCGTCTGAGAGGCCTACAGCAGCAATCCATCCAGGACCAGTCGAGTTGGGGCACCATGCTCAGATGACAGATACCAGGTCTAGACAGAACGTAAACACAAGAAAGGATACACAATTTAGCCCTCCCTTGGGTTATTTTCGGCGCATTATTGACAGTTGAACCGCTAAAACGTTGTGCTCGTTCGTCTAAGGTATGATTCTTGTCCCAAACGGGCCGTCGTCGTTAAGGTTAGTGGCTCAAAGTTGCAAGTAACCTTTACAGACCGATGACACTGCCCAATTTGTTTTTATTTCCTGGCGCAACAATGCGTGTGTGTGTGGATCAGGGCCTCAGTCAATATTCGCCTCCAACTAGCACCGTCATGGGTTAGATGCCTCCAGCTTAGTACACCCAGTTGCTTCAGGTCTCTGTTCAGCTGGGCATGCCAACGGATGCGAGGTCTTCCTCAACTACGTTGTCATTCAGGGTTGAACTCGAAGACTTTCCGTGCCGAAGCATCCTCATTACATGACCTAGCCATCTGAGTCGAGACAATCAAAATACCTAGGCGCTGTCGTTGTACAGCTCGTTTAGTTCTCGTTTATGTTCTTCTTCAAAAGATGAAGATACAACGTCCAACCGCCTCGTTGACTGCTCATCCCAGCAGTTCAGAGGACGCGTCAATCAGTGATGTACCACATGCCCTGTGCTCTTGGTTGGTGAATTGCTGAAGCAAGGCACCGTTAATGAAGGTTCTAGAAGACAGTGAAGACTACAATTGAAGTTAAGGAGAAGAATCTTGTTGATGTCGCAAGGTTCAATCTTAAAATGAAGGTTCATTCCTTGTGGGATCTGTCTACTACTGACTGAGATTCAAAGACTTTCTGAATGTCTACTGATTGATGCTCGATCCGCCATTAGGAGTGTATACACCGTTCCAAAGCTTCCTTCATCCAGAGTGCAACCGGGTCACATCCACTGGTGGTCAACTGCTGCAATGTTGCACCTGCTTTCCAACATTGCAGTTTGTACTATGGAGGACCATATTAAATCCACGCTTCCAAGGGCAGAGGGTATCGCCGTTACAAAGGGTGGATGGCTCTATTCGTATCCTTGAGCACTGGGAGATAGTGAGGACCTGGCCCACGAGACATTTCTTTCTGATCTCCGCCGGTTTTTAGTTTTGCTTGGTTATAGCTCCGAGATCTAAGGAGACTGTGGACCGACCCTTATCAGGGTTCATTCCATTCTACGAGAGGACTTCAAGGGGTATCGTCAACAATTGTAAGTAGAAGCACAGACAACAGAGATCCTTGCGGTAGTCTGGCATTTTATTCCCGAATGATCTCCCAAGTTTGGAGACATCTAGGAGGGAGGCATTCAAAGTCCTAACCCTACCCTGACCTTGGAGGAGTTTTACACAGTCCTTAAGCAGATTGAGGTCGTACTTAGTTCCAGACCAATGTCTGCCTTGTTTGGCCTTGGCCTTGGCGGGCAGTCCTATAACTAACGCTCTGGAACCGTCTCTCCTAGATATCAAAGCAAGCAGGTCAACCAAATGGAGGCAATTACAACCAAGAATCAGCAGAACTTCTTTCGAGTTTGGACACGGCACTTTCAGGTGCTTCAGAAGTGACTTCAAAGTTCGAACCAAAGGAACTGAAAATAAGCGACAAACTTTAACGAATGAAATCATTGTCTTAAACATTCTGCTAAGAGCTCATCCCGATTTTGTTCAAGGACTTATCGGCAACCATACCGGCTCCGCGCCCATTTCGGAATACCACCCAACACTCTGCCGCTGGACGGATGCACAAATGTGGTAGCTCTCAAAGAAGAGCCTCATTAAACGCCGAGGTAGCCTGCGTATTAAATGCCGAATTCCACCAGACTCAGTGCAGCCCATCACAATTATTGATCCTTTACGATTTTGTCTCGTTTTTTTACCTCGTCGACAGTAAAACTCTCGTCAGGATAAACACGGCACCTCCGTTAGCCATTAACTTGTCAGAGGCCATCAGAAGCAATCACCTCGTTCGTCACTTCACTGGTGGCTCGTTACACTCGTCTAGACTGCTCGGTGAATGGTGATGCACACTCGTTTGTATCTCTCTCTCGCCTGCTAAGGGCCATAAATTCAATTGAGGTTATGACCTACACCGCCGTAGCCTTGGCCAACTCACAAACGCCCTCGATGACTTGCTGTACACGCACCTGTTAGCACCACCGCCACCGACCGAGCAGCGAACTGAACTGCCTCCATTTAAACATCTCAAGAACCCACAAACGAAGCGTAAACACATTTTCTGAAACAGACACACAAATCGACCCGATTTCACGGAACAATTTCGAGAGAAACGAAACGAAAGCAGACATCCTCCGTTGCCCCCATAAACACAGGATGTTTACGCCAGCCGACTGGTGCCCCGTCCACCGAGTGAGAAACTCCCCGAAATCTGGTGTTAACTGCCAGCGACTGGCTGCAGGATCATCAATTTTCCTCGCCCACCTCATCACAGTCAGATGCGAGTCGATGGCCCATCGATTAAATACGAGTCCCCGCCGGTGCACCTGAGCCGCGCCGAATAGCTTAATCAATGCCCGACCCAAATGTCATCTTCCCCCGGCTTGTCAATGAGAGCAGGTCATGTGCTGCATCATCTACCTGCAGGCCGGCTGCTCACTCGGCATGATTCACATTTGATTCGCGCTCCGACTAGAGGTACTTTCTTTCTGCCTCCGCCGGAATCCCTTCGATCTGTTATCGACGGCGGCGAGGGAAGCCAATCCAGACGGACTGCGGTAATCTGCCGTCCCCCGGCCACGACTGTGACGACGGTTGCGAGGGGCGTGTGAGCACCTGGTTGTGTGTGGAAAGTGTAACCTTGCGCTCGGTTGTGTAGTGAGCTGTCCGCTGCGTTGCATCCGAATCAGGTGCACCAGTTTCTCGGGCTAATAGACAGATGTTTCTCCGTTTCGGCAGAACCCGGCCAAGGAGCCACCGCGTCTCAGGTAAGATTGGGATTGTTTATTAGACGGAAGGGTGCAAACGGGTGTTACACATGTGTACCACTTATCGAGTGTTCTCGACGGCGACGGACACGGGGGATGGCCCGGATGGGAATTTATGGCGTAAACTGTGGGAGAGTTTTATTGCGTATGCTGGTTGGGAATTTATTTGAACATTTACTGCGATAGCGGTGATTTAGTGGTGGCGGTTCTCAGGTTGTGCAGTATTGGCTGTTTGGATTGTGGTACAAATCACAACAATGCACACAAATCGGGACAAGGTCTGATGGCTCACAGAACTTGTATAAATTCGTGCACAAAATGTATCCCTTCTGAGAGCCATCTGCATAGACAACAAGCAGCCACCTGATGACCTGGAATATTCCATAAAAAATCGCTTTCAAACCATTTCCGAGTAAGCACTTGAGTCTTGAATGCTCAAGGCGTGACCTAAGAACAAGTGAAGAACTTTATTGCCGGGCGTCACAACACAACGGCGTCATACCCTGGCCCAGGTTCACTTGCTTTACACTCGCAGCTCAAGTATTCACGGTTTGTAGCGCCAAAACAATGGAATACCGCGTAGAAGGGCAAACCCTTCACTGGCTGCAGTACGAGCGTTGACAAAATGGGACAAAGCAGATTGGGACGGAAACAATCGACGATTTTGACGATTTTATGGTCGCCTAGGCGCATTGTTTCAGTCGTGTTTTTGTGATTGCGTGCACTTAATTAGGCACTCTCGCTTACCTGCCTCGTGGATATGTAAATATTTACCCAATCGTTGAGTTTGAGTTTGGCAGGTGGATTGTATAAACTCAACGAACAAGTCTGACTCCGCGCGTCAAGGTAGTTGAGGCTGATATCGGCTTGGCGTCCTGGCAAGCGCTGCAATGTCTGCCGTGTTGTTCAGATGCGGAGTCGAAGAGTCTTCGAGTCGGAGTTGAATCGGTCTTAGCCACTGTATCCGTAAACGACTGGCTGCACAGTTCTTGATTGAATCAACTCTCCCAGACACCATCAACGCATCAGACTGCATGGCCTCAGTACACAGAATTGATTTTGAGCATACCACCCATTGTCTCACCATATCTCTACGTCACTACATGGCCAAAAATGCACTCTCTCCGTCTATTTGTGGATGTGATTGTGAGGTTTCTGTCAAAGGATGCGTTGTGCAACATCCAGCCATACAACTGGCGCTTAAATAGAGATTTCTAATCTATCCCCCGTGCTGTCTGTTCACCGGCAGGTGGATTGACCCACATGTCCAGCGCGGCAGGCGGTATATGCACTTCTCAGTAGTGTACTTACGCAAATGCAAAACACTCGGGTAAAGAGGTTACTCAACTCTGTGTGCGACATACAACGAAAAATCCGAATGCACCTGTAGTGTCGTAGCATGTGCCGTACTCGCAGCGGTGAGAAGCAATGATAGTCTTTATGATCTGCTAAACCCTACTGCGATTCAAGAACTTAGAGCTTCCTTTGATGTCTAAGATGCGACTAGATACAGTTTTCAGTTGATTAACCTCTTGCCCTCTCAAGGCAATGACGATGAGAAATGAATTATCGCTTGGAGCATCAGCAAGATTCTGCATGTGACCAAGCTTTCCAAGTTGTTACCAGGACGTGAAGATTTTTCGCCTCAACGAAAATGTTCAGCAATTTCGGGACAACCGAGACACGGCTTGTCCCTCCAAACGTAGTCCACTTCTACAGCCCAATTCCTTTCGAACTTATTCACATCACCAATCTGGTCGTCGGACATCTTGATATGACCAAGTCAATACTTTCCAGAGGTCTCCGATCTGAGTCACTTGTAAGCCTGATTTCTTGTTAGTTATTTCCGTGTCACACGTCAGCAAGTGACACAAGTCAACTATATGAAGCGAAACTGTGTTGACTGCGTTAACAACTTGTCATGAAAGAGACAGTGGAATTCGAAAGTGTGTAAATAGATATGTTCATCATAAAGGACGTTCAGTCCAGAATTCTCAAAAATGGAACTCGCTCAGATGGAATAAACGGCGAAGGAATAAACTAAATTAATCTGTGAAAGACTTAAGGCTCACCTGTAATTGAAGATCGCAGACCCAAGTCAACTTTACCAATCAGAAGAACAATCCGGTCGACCGCTAGACTTTTTTTAGTCGGCGTCGTTAAGTCTTGGTTCCAAAAAAATCCAACGCAGCTCTGAGACAGGAAACAGTCCAACTGTGGTCGGAACTCATCTTCGGTCACTCGACCATTCTTATCAAGTTGGACTCTCTCTTGGCCGTATGTAGCAGATGGATCAAAAAACAGGAGAAGGGGTGGTTGTATTCTATCCCAAAGACATCAACATTACCTTCTCCTTGAAGCTCCCTGACTAGTGGTCCAAGAAAAATACATTGTTACAAAAGAAGCACAGCCCAGGCTCAAGAAAAATATAATTCGACAAGCTTCTATTTACTTTGGCCTAACCCCTTATCGCATACGAAGCCATATATGGTTTCCTTCAATTTTGAGCTTTTTTTTCGTTGTTGTTATCAATAATTTTTTTTGGTTAACGTTCTCTCTACAAAACATATATTTGTGTAACGGAATTCCGTTATTTTTGTCGATGCAACGCACAACTTGTCAAACTATTCGAGAATTTGTGAAGCGTGTTCGGTGGCTAAAGCAAAGATCAATCGAAGGTGCATTTTAAAATTAAAAAAACTATAGAAAACAGTGAGTAAACGCTAAAAAAAATATTATATATTGTATAAATATTCAAGAACTGGCAAATATAATGGGTTTTGTGTTGGTGCTTTTTTAACTTGATTGTTGATGGTTTTTTTAAACTTGCCATATATGGCTTCGTATGCATTCCCCACAAAACCCGGCCGTTCACATATGGCTTTATATGCATTCAAGGTTCTTTCGTTGTTTACAGAAATGAAACCTTCTACCTTTTATGGAAGTTCCAAGTTTGTTAATCCAATTCCTGGTGATGGATTTTTGAGTGATGATGAACTGGTTTCGGACTCTGATAATGAATGTGATCCTCATTTTGCTCACCAAGAAGATAATATAACCATTCCAGAAACTGATTCTCAAAGTTCCGATGACAACGAAAACAATGTTATGCAGCCACAAACATCATCAAGAGCAAAAAAGGTAGGATTAAAGAAAAAAAAATTAAAAAAAGTTAGTTGGGGAAACACAAAAATGTCAGCATTTGAGACTCAACATTTTGAATTCAAAGGAAACGCTAACCTTCCCGATGAAATAAAACTTTTGGATACGCCACAGGAAGTTTTTAAATTCCTTTTTACTGACGATCTGATAAATATGATCGTACAGCAATCAAACTTGAAGTCTCTTCAAGATAATATTAATAAGCCTGTTAGTATCACAAAAAATGAAATCGAGCAATTCATTGGTATTGTTATTTTTATGTCTTGTGTGAAATTACCATCAACCAGAATGTATTGGGCAAAGCATGTTGGTCAACCTCAAGTCTATCAAACCATGACTTGTAACAGATTTGAGGCTATAAAAAAAAACTTACACTTCAATAACAATGAACACTTCAAGCCTCGTGGAACAGATGGTCATGACAAACTTTTTAAAATCAGACCTCTTCTGGACAAAGTTCGTGAACGTTTGCTTTTGAGCAAATAATACCAACCAAATGCCGTCATGAACTGAAGCAATACAACCCTGCAAAACCTCATAAATGGGGCTATAAAAATCAAGTCTTAAGTGGCATCTCAAGCTTCAGCTACGATTTTGACATTTTTGCGGGAGATCAAAGCAATTGCTTTCCATTAGATGCGCCTGATCTTGGTGTCAGTTCAAATCTCGTAACAAGACTTACTTCCACTGTACCCAAGCTTCAAAACTATAAAATTTGTTTTGATAATTGGTTCAATAGCCCGATGCTTCAAGTTTATTTATTTAAAAATGGTTTGTTACCATTGGGAACAGTAAGACTTAACCGTGTGCCGAACTCGAAAATGCCTACTGAGAAAGAGTTGAAAAAACGAGGACGCGGAACCATGGCAGAAAAAACAGCAATCATAGATGGTGTTAAACTAAGCTTAGTGTCATGGTATGATAATAAGGTGGTTAATATGCTCTCAGCTTACGTTGGAAGTGAACCTAAAATAACAAAAAAACGATATTCTCGCCGAGAAAAAGTATACATGGATGTGGATTGTCCGAAAGCTGTTGATATTTACAACAAGCATATGGGGGTGTAGACTTGCTTGATTCCATGCTTCGATATTATAGAATCCATCTGCGTTCCCGCCAATGGTACAAACGCATTTTTTTTCATTTCGTAGATATGAGTCTTGTAAATGCATGGGTACTTTGGCGCCGAATCCACGAAAACGAATACATGCCGCTGTTTGCGTTCAAGCTTGCAGTTTCCGAACATTTGCGTAAATCAGGAAAGGTTATTATGGCCCGAAAACGTGGTCGTCCTGCCGGTACACCGACCTCCAGTACTCCAACAACAAGTCGAGCAGCTACTCCACCCAGCTTGTCTAATTCACCAATACCCAACAAAATGCCACGGAAAACTCCCAACAGACATCAAGACCTACCTCTTGATACGGTGCGATCCGACTGCTTGGATCATTTCCCAGAATGGAAGAAAAAACAACGCCAATTATGCCAAAATTGTAACAAATATCGATTCTTTATACAATGCCAAAAATGTGAAGTATTCCTGTGCCTCAATGAGAAAAGAAATTGTTTTAAAGATTTTCACAAGACATAATTTCCGGTTTTGTCTTTAATGCATACGAAGCCAAATATGAACCTTTTATTTTTTGCCACAATGCATACGAAGCCATATATGGATTGTTTATAAAATTAAAAGAATAAAAAACATTTAATATTTTTTGTACTATAATTTACTTAATAAAGCCTAATAAAAGAAGTTTTCATAAAAAAAAAAATTTTTTTCCACACCTTCATAATTCATGCAATAAGGGGCTAAATATGCTCCGCAATAATTGTTTTAAGTTTAATTTGCGGTTAAATTCGTGCTGTATCAATAAATAAAACGGTCTACCAGACGTCCCGCAAGTGGCTTATGCGTAGCTGCTCAAGCAAATGTGGAATGTCTTGAAGGGAGGACCCTAATTTTGTTCAATATATTTTTTTATTTTAGTTCTTATTTATCAGGCCGACGACCCATGAAGGGCCCGAGCCTGAGCAATTGCTGCCTTCCATCGGTGACGGTCCAGGGCGCACTGCTTCCAATCATCAAGGCCAAACTGTCTTACATCCTCGATGACTTGGTCTCTGTACCGTAGGTTCGGTCTTCCTTTTCTTCTCGAACCAAGAGGTTCGGATTCGAAGACACTCTTTGCTAGAGCGTTGTTGCCCATGCAACCCATGCGACTAAGCCGGTGTTGTCGACGGACTTTTTTTCTTTCCGGATTGCATCCACATCCTTGTACAGCTCGTAGAGTTCACCGTTGTGTCTTTTCTTCAATTCGCCTTCCTCGCAGACGAACTTTTCTTTCGAAGCAACCTAGAATCAGCTCTGCAGTCTGGCTTAGTGTCCAGCTTTCGGCTCCATAAAGCAGGACGGCAGAATAAGAGTTTTGTAGAGCATGACTTTGGTTCTATAAGTCAGGAGTTTCGAGCCCCGTTGTTTTGTAGCATCGGTTGCCAAGGGTGATTCTGCGTCGGATCTCCACTACGATGTCAATCATGGAGTTTACGTTTGCCCCAAGGTAGACAAACTCCTTAACTACCTCGAAATCGTTGCTGTCCATTGTAAAGTTTTGGAATATGTGGTGTGCGGCGGATCGTTTTTTGCTCGACAGCATATATTTTGTAATCGTTGACCTTTAGACCAGCTCGTTTCGCCTGTTCCTCAATTGAGGTGAAAGATTCCACTAAGGCGGGTTGGGACCCGCGATAATGTCGATGTCAGAGTTTTTGAACCGAACTACACGGTGCATCACGTATGTGTTTTGTTAATTTTTCCGGGATTCCGAATTTGGCCATCACTTCGAATAACTCTTTGCGATGAATTCTGTCGTATGCGGCTTTAAGATCGATAAAAAGATGGTGAGTATCGAATTGAAACTCTCTGGTTTTCTCCAGGATCTGCTTTAGTGTGGAGAGTTGGTCTATAGTCGACTTGGCGTGCTGGAAGCTGCACTGGTACGTGCCGATTAGTGCGGTGCAAAACGGCTTTAGACGCTCACACAGTACGCTGGATAGGATCATATAGGCGACGTTGAGCGGGGATATACCTCTGTAGTTTTACGACGCTGGACCAGATGCCTTCCGTAGGAAACTCAAGTTCCAAGTTTAGAAATAAGCTTATGGAACTATTTCTCCACCTTGGTAGGGTGGCGAGGCCCATCTGGGACCCCTCTTTGAGTCGTAACACCTGGTTCTTCTCTGCAACTCCACACAGACTTGGATCAATACAAGAAACGTCGAAATGCCCATCGCCTTGATGGACAAGATTAAATCGCAGAAATTTAAGTATATCTTCACTTCTCCCCGCGACTTCGGATTTTAAACCACAGCAACCACAAGGCTCCCACTTGGGGGTCAACCTCAAGCAATCAGGATGAGACCTATGCGGGTCTAACGGGCGTAGGTTTGATCTCCCGCGGCACCAAACTATAGCTGGCAGTAGGATGCTATAACATCCCCGGACAGGCCGCCATTGGCAGGATAAAGCGGAAGACTTATTGTGCAATGTCTATAGTAAGATAGGGCGCTTCCCGTTTATTCCTTTGTTTACGAACTTGAAACTGTCATTTTGACAAGCACAGGAGTAGGTTATTTCCTAAACCATTTGCTTTTAGCTCACGATGTTAGTCGCCTTTCGACAGGCATGCCTTACCTTGGGTGTATTCTACGAGCCCTACCCGAAGGTGGAGGACTATATAGAACAGTAGCAGCTATAAAATATTTACGTTGGTGTATGTAAACGCACTAGTGATCCTCTACTCAGTGAGTCGAGCAGTCTCTAGTGACCGGCCACTAATCATAATTCATACCATACCAGGCCCAACGATATTTATATTATACTAGCTGCAGCTGCAGTGTTCAAACGCATTTAAAAAAAATGTAAAATTAAAAAAAAATGCACGGCGGGGTATATTTGGTTTCAAGACCTTTTCCACACAATTCAGCACGAAGTTGCCAAGGACATCGCTTAAGAGTCCATAAGGGACAAGCAAACACTGATTTTTAGCAATAGTGGCTTACCCTATGAACATGACTTGTTCAGCTTATACTTCTGGTAAAATCTGGTAAAGCTCGTGCTAAGCACCTTCCACAGAGAGCGACTGAAATTTTAAATTGGAAGACGTATCGATTTTTCCTTGGCAAACACATTTACACGCATCAGCAACTGGCTGACGGCCTAACGCAGAAACTCAATCAAGCCATAGACCACACATCAGCCACCGTTTGACCGCCTCACACCTGTGAAACATATCGTTTCTGTGTTAACAACAAGCCGCGCTACCTGTCACCAAAGCAAAGAGACAACCCACCAACCTGCCGATGGAAAAACCTCGCCAGCCAGCCGGCCAACAATAGGAATGCAAATAGAGTCCTAACAGTAGTCAAAGCGTCCCAGTGCCTGCACCTCAAGTGGACATCCCCGAGTCGGCCTGACCACACATTCAGTTTCAGAGTAAACAAAATATTTGTCCGGCACGTCGGTTGGTCAACACCTCAAGTGATTCCGAGGAATTTTCGCCCCGAAATGCGCAAACGTTTCTCCCTTCGAATGCTGCCGCTCCGCTCGTCCTTTGTCGATGCAGTGCTTAGAGAACTGTTGCGTCCTCACACAAGGGGTATCCCTTCTCGTTTGTGCGACCTCCGAGTGCACTTGAGAAGCAATTGAATAGGTTGCCAGTCCCCCCGTCGGAATTTCTATGGTTGCGCCGAAGTGATTATCCCTCCAGCAGCACTCACATGATCCCCGAGATTTTTTGGTGACGTAACATGAGATGAGGATGCCGACGGACGGCGATGCCGTAAGAGGCTTACGTAGGCGACTACCGGCGACTAGGGGACTTTGGCTTCTGTTAGTGCCCACGCCGGTGCACGGGCGAATGGCTCCGATGGCGATGGTGTGTAATCGATATTTGGAACACCGCCGCCGATAGATTGGGATCTTACTGAGTCCTAATGGGTTGATCGGAGTAGAAGGGCTGTGAGTCGTGCAGCCATGGCCGAGGAACCGGTTCGCTGGGCTTTCTGCAGGTGTTTCGGATTGCATCTCAGGTTTTGGCGCCAAAATCCGAGCCGGCAGATACTCGTGAATGAACAGGGAACCGGTTCTCTTAGTCAGAAGAATTAATGAAATTAATATCACCGAAAGTCAACAAGTGAAAAGTGAAACATTTTTTGTTGGATCTTCATGACGGCGTGATTCACTGAATGAATCGCTCGTGGGGCTTGTGGAAAAAAGTGTTATTGCGTTGCGATCAAGATGCAAAAAATTGGGTTTGTTCTTGTTTCAATGGCTCGAGGAACCAGTTCAGTTGGAAAAACAGAGTAACGAGACCTTCGTCTCGGGAGGCGAGCGTGGGAGTTTTCGAGTTAAGGGTTAACGGTGTCAGGAATTTTTGAATGTGAATCGTGTCTGCCAGAATTCTTAGTGTCTGCACCTCTTCAGTGGTGCTACGGTTCGAGGAAGCCTGGGTCTTGTCTGTTCAGCCACCACAATTGTTTTCATGGTATGTACTTCGATTTATCCAGAATCCAAGTCAGATGCGTTATAGAAACTTCAACTAATTTTTTCATGTTTATAATGAACTTGATTGAACCAAATTCAAAACGGTGTGATGACAAATGCTTAGTTCTTTGGCTGCTTGTGTGACGGTCCTGGGCAATATTTTCGATATTTTAATCGACTTTTTCAACGATAGGTCGACCAGAGCGAGTTGCATCTTTCACATCGAAATTTCGAGAACTGAAGCGAGCGAACCATTGTTGTGCAACACGAACTGATACTGCATCGTCTCCGTAAACTTCAAAAAATTCATTGGTGGCCTGCGTGGCTTTCTTACCTCAAACTTGATGTTGATGTTGCCGGCATCGAAACATAGAATTTCAAAGTCCTGTGGAATAGATCTACTCCTACATTGTACATTGCGAGAGACTCATTAACAGGTATCTGCCGACGCTCACATCTTTTCTCGAGAAGTGGAAATAAAGAATTAACAACCGAAAGACCCATGAACCACTGTACAAGGATATTTTACAAGGAACACTCTAAAGCATCACACAAGTATCTGGACAACACTAAAGGACGAATCTGCACGGTCAGGCAAGGAGATGAAGTACCTATTAGCCACCAGGAACTTCTCCTTCTAAAGAAACACCTTCAAACGCAACCAAACCAACGCACTCTGCACAAAAATTTCAAAATTCTGTGCAAGCAGATAATAAGATCTCTTACTTACGCTTGTCGTGGTTCGAGAAGGAGAGGAAAACCGAACCACCGGTACAGACCAAGTCATCGCGGATGTAAGACAGCTTGGCCTTGATGACTGGAAGCAGCGCACCCTGAACCGTCACCGATGGAAGGCAGCAAGTGCTCAGGCACAGACCCTTCATGGTTCGTCTGCCTGATAAGTAAGTAAGTACTTACGCTTATTCGGTATGGTTCCACATCTCATCACACCAATTTTAGAAACTCCGACACTTCGAACGAAGATGTTTAAGACATTCACCTGCCTCAACCATCAACAAGTATATCAGGACTCTACTCTCTACAACAGCGTCGTGATAGAAAAAACCGACACACGGCATATCCCAGCTCACCATAAACTTCAGCAACAACCAACAGAAAATACCCAGTGGACTAATAGCCGAACGGACAGTAGAATAGTTGACGACCGTAACAACATTGTACACCACAGATAAGAGCGGACAACGATACGATCGAGTTCAGCAACTCTCAATACCAGGAGAGGCAGCCTCTAGCCGACGTCCTTATGCTGCACACAATACAGTAGTCATAAGATATATTTAGCATTTTCTATTTCTGCAATTTTTAACAGTTTGGTTCAATAAAGAAATGGGATTAAAAAAAGACCTCTTAAGCTGCGTTTTTGGATCCAATTGTCGATCAAATTTAATGAGTATTAGGGGAAAGTTCCATCCCCAAAAAAAGGAGACTCCTCTAACTGCACCAACTTCTTCTTCTTGTTCTTTGATTGGTGCTACAGTAAGGGGTGCACCTGGGCCTCAACCAACATGCCTCTCCAGCCAGCACGATCATTCGCCAGCTGCGCAGACCACGTTGGTTGAGGTAATTTTCCACTTGTGTGCGCCATCTAGTGCGAGGACGTCCTCTGTTCCCAATGGCTCGGTTTCGAAGACTCTTCGGGCCGGAGCTGTGGTGTCTATCCGCTCTACATGACCTAGCCATCTTAAGCGTTGGATACAAAGGCGCTTAGCTAGGTGCATGCCGCTATACACCCGTACAGTTCGTGGTTGAACCTTCTCTTCCAGACGCCACCATCCAACTTCCGTGGGGTAAATCACCCAAGTATTGCTTATAAGACCTGCTCTCCTATTTTGTGTCAGCGCCTAAAGCCAAGTGGTGAATAAACTGATCCTTATCAGTGCGGTCTCGAACTGAGGAAGTCCACCATCGACGAGATCTTCACACTACGCCAGATCCTGGGAGAAAAACCAAGAAGTCGCAGTAAACACCCACCACCTATTCGTCGGCTTCGAGATTGCACTTGACAGCGTATGCAGGGACGAGCTATACAGTGCCTTGCATAATTCTTCTTCACTCCTTCAAGGTCGGTACAAAACTCAAGACGTTCTTCTTCTTCTTTGGCTGGCGATGCAATCCGATGTGCACCTCCAGCTAGCACTTTCTTGGGCTAAGTGACTCTAGTTTAGAACACCCATCTAATTAAGGTCCCTTGGCCAGTGATATGATGTAAATCGAAGGATTTTTTCTCCCGACGCGATCAAGAATCTCTTCGTTAGCATTTGGTATTGTACATGCTTCTGCGGTCTTATACAGGAGGACTATTAGGGTCTTATATAGAGATAAGTTGGTTCCTTTAGACAGGGCCTTGATTTGCAATTGGCGTCTTAACCAAAAGGTGATTCCGTAGTCTACATCCAAGGTGTATCTGTCTATTGTTACACTTTGTCCTTGATGTCGGTGTGTGGAACCTCTGTTGTAGACAGCATGTATTCTGTCCTCCTTTCGTCCACCTCGACGCTACCAGTTGCATCGATTTGTATAAGATCTTGCCAAGAGACATTCAATCTTGATTAAAATTAGCCTTAGACAAAGCGCTGAGCTATCATGTGCCTTTCTTAACAGGGCAGCTATATCTTCGACGTGTTTAAGGACTACCTTTGCCTCTACTCCCCAATAAACAGTATGAACAGCAATAGTGAAGGGGTCAAACGCAGAATAACTCGTGCCAATGGAATCGAGATGAAATTAAGTAGAAGAGCCATCTCTCTATGGACTCAATAGATAAGATACGACTTTTTATTGCCAACGCTGTGCAACTATCCGAATAAGTTGCACTTGCTTTAGATAACGAACAACCCTTCTTTCTACAAAGCCAGATCCACGTCCTTGTGTAAAGCTGCAAAGTCCATTCGTTTTCTGCGGTTGGCTGAACTTTTTGACATCTACTTCCCCGGTGTTCTCCAAAATGTCTGTTCATGATTCTTTTTGGAAAGAGGACCAGCACATGTTTCTGGATATACTTAGGGCGGTGGAAGAAATAAGTGGAGAATTGGGCTGAATCCTGATAGATATTTGGACAAGATAACGTCCTTACACACAAGTCTCGACAAGTGATCATTGTTCTATGCACCAAGACAGTTGAATCCTCTAAACACTTCAGAGTCCAGATGTAGGCTCCATAGAGCATTTGGAAGACTTCCTAGAAAAACTGGTGCAAGATAACTTCAAATGGTACACTCAAGAAAGCTCTGCAAATAAATGGACTTCACCCAGAATCTGGTTGATCCTATGCCGCGAAGACTGCAAAGTGTAGTCAAATCTCGGGAAGCCCAACAAGCTACTAAGAACCTACTTCCATTTTTTTGGAAGGAACACGATGCATTTCGTCGTGCAAATAAAATAAATAATTTCGATACCGAACCATTGGGACAGCGCGACAGAGGACGTCCTCGCACGAGTTGGCGCACACAAATGGAAAAGGACCTCAACAAACTTTGTGTGCGCTGCTGGAGTCAGCTGGCGAGAGACCGTGCTGTCTACAGAGGCTTTTATTAAAAATTAAAGAATACAAAAATGTTTAACATCCGCTGCTCTTGAAACCCCCAGCCAAGATTGTCAAGCCTTTGGCTGGTGAATCTCGTTACAAGTTTCACTTCTGCGGCTGAGTGGCCATCTGTCTTAGATTTAAATAACTCGACAGCCAAATACTGATTTATACAAGTTTGAGATAATTTTCTGATGGATGTGGCCATACTGACTTCGCCGCACGAAAGGGAACGGACGACAATCTGTAGCCATTAAGTGGACGGCAAATCACCACCAAATTAAGGGTTGTACATGCCTCGCTCAAATCGACAACTCCATACATGTAGGAGTTGTGCCTCGCAGGCGTTAAGCTACAACTCAAACAATGTTGTTCCGTGAAGGTATCGATTGCGTTTTGAACACTGTCTCTGGATTGAATTGGGACATTGAAAATAAGGTTTGTACATTGTGCGCACGTTTGTAAGTTGATCTGAGCTGAAGTTGATAGTAAATTGAAAATGCCTGTAGTACGGAACCTTAAGAATGCGAGTTCTATTCCCATTTGGTCAGCAGAAGTTGTGCAGTGAAGCCTCTTACCGGAGGACTGCTTTCTTTGGCGGACCATTGGCTAACGAGAACACCCTTTTTGACCACACCCTCATGTCTCTGAAGCAAATGTTGTCAATGTGTGCCTCCACCTTCCACTGTATCGTGCATCGTGCACCACTCGTGTTGTACGTGCTATTGTTCTCTTACGATTGGAAGGGACCTACAGTTTTACGCTGACTCCGAGCGACCCAGTTTGAGAACCAGGCGTATTCTTTAAACATTGTCAGTGACTCGAAAGAGGTGGGATCGTGAAAATTATTCAGAGCTGGAATCGAACCTACGACGTCGAGGTTGAGGTCGACGCACATACCGACAACGCCACGGGCCACCATCACAGTCGATAAGCAACAGAAAATAATCACACTGTGATGTGAGATGTGAATGTGAGGGAAACTCGCGAAATTCCTTATCTTTCTTTCGTCAGCTAAACTACATTTTTCCAACAGCCAACGGAATGTCCTTTGAGGACAACATAGGGAATGCATGTCGTGAAGTTCCTCTGTGCACTGACATTTACATT
This sequence comes from Eristalis arbustorum, assembly GCA_916610145.1. Classification (NCBI taxonomy): domain Eukaryota; kingdom Metazoa; phylum Arthropoda; class Insecta; order Diptera; family Syrphidae; genus Eristalis; species Eristalis arbustorum. The sequence continues at coordinate 29,938,857 of OU744317.1, forward strand.
GATTGCACTGCCGTCATCGTCGGCAGAGAAAGGCGGCGTGGGTGACACAGGGCGAGAATAGCATCGCATGACATGCTCCAGGTTCAACGCTTTGTCTCTGGGGGATCACCAGATGCGGTGCTACTTCGAATCCATTCGCCACAAAATTCAAATGAACTCCTTTCAATCCTTCTTTTCCAACCGCAGTGCTCTTCCCCCTTCTTATTCAATCACATACTAATCGTAAGTCAAACGGTTTGATGGACTCTCCCCAGAAACGCGCACACAACTCAGGGAATACCCCGAACTGGCTGACACCATATGGGCTACCAAATCAAGGCAACCGTCATCGTAAATACAAATCAGTATCAGACGCCACCGAACCGCAGTCTAAGCATCATCATTACCGCAGCCCCCACGCAATTTTGTTTATTCAGAGCTCCCTCTGGGTGCACCCCTCCACTCACGCGAGGCTGGCAGTGTGACTAAGTGCGTCGCCAAAGCACTTCGCCTCGAGGGCCGCGACTAGTATGCGTGCGTTCACTTAAGCGCGACACGCAATAAAACGCCTAGATATATTGACAACTGCGGTTCACCGTCTCCAGCATAAAGAGTGCCCATCTCTCAGGAATTAACTTCTTAGGCCGCGCCGGCTATATTTATCCTGCATGGCTCATCGCGGCGACCAACTGCGGAGTTGCGCCTTGGGTTTCTGTTGTTTCAGATGGCCGCTGCGAGTGTGATGTATCTAGGGCGATAAATTGAATTCAAATTGAATTTCCTTCTCTCCTCGTCGGCGATGCACACACAGATTCGATCTACCTGCGCTGGCTGTTTACGACCGATATAAAATTGATTGCGTCTACCTGACGTTCGGCGGACACTCACACCACACGGCAACACGGAGTAACGATGGTGGCGTTAAAACCAACAAAAGCAGATAGTCACAGACACTGCACGGCTGTGCGTCAAGTCGTTACAATAGCACGGCGGCTTGTAAAAATATTAAATTTCCGTGAAAATCCTCCGGCACCGGCCCGCGCACGTACCTGTGAGCTTGCACTGTCCACAGGAACGGAAATTCACGGAAGGCACCCCGCAGCTCGAGAGACTGTAATTAGCGCAAACCAGACCGAAAGTAATTAGTGTCCTGCGCTAAAACAACAAACACGGCCCGGTGTCTCGGTCTCGTCAAGGATTACAGCGGAGTACTTTGGGAAATCGAAATTGTCATCGCTTTGTGGCCTTTTTCCGGTGGAAGACATAAATCTTTCGAGCGCAATCAAACTGATTGGCTGGCACCAGCCGGGGTGGGGCGCGTTGAAAAAAGGGTCCACCGCCGACTGCCGCCCGACATGGGACGAGTAATTGGATTGAGCAGATTCCGCATGTGGGACAGCGCCTCCCTCGGCGATGAATAAATGTGTCTGACCACCGGGGCCAATGAATCAGACCGAATGCCAGTCATATGTAAACACCGGGTGGAGGGCATGGCATGTGCTGTGGAGAAAAATATATTCAGCACGGGATGCGTGTTCGGATTTTTTCCATCTCCCACCGATTCTCTGACGGGGTTGCTATCTTCCGGATGGAATCGTTGGCGAACACCGCGCAGTCGATGGGGCACATCGCCGAAAAATTGAAACAAAAAAAAAATATACTCAGAAATTTAATTTACGTGCGTCTGGGCTCGGGTCGGAAGCGCTGTCAACTTCGACACACCGGTGAAGCGATTACGTACGCTCGCATGGCTGCCTTTCGGGGACTGACAGCCTTGGCTTCGAGTGCCGCCACCGTCGCCGAACCGATGACAGGGAGAATTTCCTTTCGTCGGTTATGCTGAGGTACCTTACTATGTCTGCACCCCTCCGCGTGACGCGAATTAGATCAGCAAGCACGTGTTTCACTGGCTGGAGTTTACGAGGATACGCTGTCAATGGCGAGGTTGTTCAACAATTCTGACGACACACTTCACTCGTGAAAGGAAGACAGGAAGACGTTTGTGTCGCATCGCCTTATGTTTTCGGGTTGATTTGCTCAAGGTCTTATGGGAACCCTTTTAAACCTTCGTTACGAGTAGTGGAAAATTACTTCTCAGGCTTGCTGCCCATGTGCTATAGCTGCTTTCCATCGATGACGGTGTGGGGTATGCAGGCGTCAAGACCAGCCTGCTCTGCATTCGTGAGGCTCGGTGGCATTTTCCTCGAACGGTTGGTCGGATTCGAAGTTAATTTCTGTTCGAGCACTAGTGTCCGTGTGCGCGATGTGGCCGAGCCAGGGCAGTCGAAGCATTTTTGACTGTCTATATCTGCAGATCCTAGAGCTTGAGCTATTGTCTTCGCCTCCATTAACCATCCTCTTGGCCACGGCCATAGATCAGTTCTGCCGTTCTCCTAATGGTCCAGCCTTCAGTTACATCGAGCAGAACTGGCAAAATAAGAGTTGTCGATAATCGAGACGTGTAAACATTGTGATATTGATGGCTCTGGGGGGGGCGAAAGCGAACAGAACGAATTTCATTGCCATTTAAAACGATCTGTCAAACAGACAGAGCGCGCGTGATGAGTGAAGAAGCGGAGCGACGACAAGAGTCTTGTAGAGCATGACTTTGGCCCAGTTGTTTCGACACACCAAAGTAGCTCTTGTTGACTTGGGGGACTAGGATATCGATTGGGTTCTTTCTGGTTTTCATATATATCCCGAGGCGGAGAGACTGCTTCACTACTTCTAAATTGCAGCTGTGGATCGTGATGTTTTGTCCCAAGTGGTGAGTGCGACGGCAAGTTTCTTGATCGACAACATATACTTCGGTCTGTTCTCATTGTACTTAAGTTCAGCTCCATTCGCCTCTTCTTGAATACTTCTACTACGTTGAAAATGCGCGACGATGTCTACGTCGTTTGCGTTATCCAACAGTTGGACTGATATGTAGGACGTAGTGCCCTCCCTGCTTACGGGAAGGCCTCTCCGGATTCTTTCACCACCTGCATCCAAATTCTGCATTTGATCTCGGTACTACTGCTTACTGTGGACGCGAGGTAGACGAAATCTGTACCCACGTTGAGAATACAACTGCACATTGTGAACCTCTGTCCAAGCATCGATGTTGTATGTCCTTTTTTGAAAACTGCATATAATTCTGTTTGCCCTCCTTCACGGCCATACCCATTGCCATTAAATGCATAATTGACTACTCGCTGTACTCTTCCAATCACAAATATGGCGCCAGCGTATGCAAGCAACTACACAGACCTCTGGAAGGTGGTGCCTCTAGTGCTCAGCTAGCGTCAGGTTTGCATGATCATCTCCAGATTTTAAAAAAGGTCACGTCGCCTTGTATGAATTCTGACTCAACATTGAGGGTCTTTTCTCGAGACTTCCCCATCGTTGAGCTGCACATTATGACAAGGTTGGCAGGAATGTCAAATTTTGACTTTCGATGTGTAGCTTGCTTATATGCGTACCCGCATTTGTGGCAGGCAGAAACAGGATGTGGGTGTGGATCTACATTTCTTCAGTTGTTTGCCAAGATTTGATCGATGGTGGCCTTCTTGGACCTAAAACCGCCTTGACCTACTATATCATTCACGAATGGTTTCAGGCGCTCACTCAAAATGACAGAGGGGATCTTGTAAGTGATGAATAGTAGACTTATCCCTCGGTAGTTGGAGGTAAAGCGTCTCCTTTTCTAAGTTCCCTTCTAAAAGCATGGGAATCGCACCGTATAGAGTTGATAGTGACTTGAACACGTCGCATACTTATCAAACAACGCATTTCGTTGCTTTATGCAGGATTTTTCTTGTTCGAGAGTATACTGACGTTAAGTAGATAGTGGCTTAATAATCGTGGAATTTGATTTTCAAAGTATGCCCGATGGATGGAATCTCAGCATCGTTCGCCCGATCCTAAAGAAAGGAGACCCTCTGAACTGTTTCAATTATATAGGGCTAAGTCTCCTCAGTAGTGCGTAAAAGATCTTTCTTCCGTTCTGCGCCTGAAACCCTACGTTAACAGCCTCTTTGGTCAATATCAGTGCGAGCTCAGGCCATCGAAATCCACTATTGACCAAATATTCACATTTGAAAAGATCCAGGAGTTTCAAGTGGATACCCACCACCTATTCATCGACTTTAAGGGCGCGTTTGTCAGTTTTTATAGAGACGAGCTATACTGCGCCTTTTCCAATTCTAGCATACCTGCAAATATCGTCCGTCTAATGAAAATGCCTGATGCTTCGTCAAGGTCGGTGAAGATTGTACCGAAACCTTGATTGTCAGAAAAGGATTCAGACAAGGAGACGCACTGTCATGCGACTTTTTTAATATCATTATCGAGAAGTTCGTGCGAAACTCAAGTGTCAACAAAAGAAGCACGATTTTCCACAAATCTGTACATCTGCTCGCTTATGCCGATGGCATTGACATCATCGGAAGTACACAACGAGCTGTCAGTGGGGCCTTTGTGAGCATCGAGAAGGAATCAGCCAAAATGGGGCTTGCGGTTAATGAGGGTGAGGCAAGGTATATGCTGACGTCTTGAACGAAATGTCATTATAGCCAGCAATAACTTCTACCTAGGCTCCGAAGTTAACACAAGCAATGACAGCCGAGAGCTGGACATTAAGCAAGACTGCAGAGCTGATTCTTGGTGCCTTCGAAAGAAAAATTCTACTTCGGACATATGGTCCCGTCTGCGAGGAAGCCGAATGGAGGAGAAGACACAACCGCGAACTCTACGAGCTGTACAAGGTTGTGGATATAGTATAGTGGCTCGGCCATATCGAGCGAATGGATAACAACGCTCCAGCAAAGAGGGTCTTCGAATCCGAGCCTCCTGGTTCGAGAAGGAGAGGAAGACCGAACCTCCGGTACAAAGACCAAGTCATCGCGGATATAAGACATCTTGGCCCTGATGACTGGAAGCAGCGTTCCGAGGACCGTCACCGATGGAAGACAGCAATTGCTCAGGCTCAGACCCTTCATGGTTCGTCTGCCTGATAAGTAAGTAATGACAGGATCACGCTGGCCAATACACATGGTGAACTACTGAGAAACAAAGCCTTCTCTCGAAAAACCAGGATGTCCCTATATCGCCTTGATAGTCCCAGTCCTGCTGTATGGCACAGAAACATGGACACTAACTAAAACGGACGAGGATATTCTTGGTAGCTTCGAGAGGAATGTCCTTCGAGTAATCTTTGGTCCCGTGTGTACTGATGGTGTTTGGAGGAGGAGACTGCATGATCTGTACATCGACATCAATCTGGTCAAACGCTGTCGAAGTGTTGAACGTGCGTGGCTAGAAGCGGCTAGATGGAAGGGCATGTGGGTCCACCCTGGTCGCACGCTTATCAAATAACGAATTTCGTTGTTGTAATCAGCATTTTGAGGTGACGCACCCAAGTGGAAAAGGACCTCAACCAGCTTGGTGTGCGAAACTGTGGACAGCTAGCCAGAAATCGCGCTAGTTTGGGAGGCTTGTCGATTGAGGCCTAGGTTCACTCCGGAATGTGGCGCCACACAAAGGATAAGAAACCGCATTTTTCTTGCCCGCCAGTACACCGATGTTGAGTAGATATTGGCTTATTAATCGTCGACACTAAGACATACCGTCGTGACAAGGACTCTCAGAATCATTTATGCCTGAAACACAATTGTGCGGTGCTACGTTCGACTTCAGGGTTACCGAGAGGTGCGAACATGATCGATAATGACATGCGATGGTCTTATGTGTTACGTTGCTCTCACCGCTCTCATTTTGTATTTACGTAGGTCGCCGCAGTATTCTGTGCATGGCCAGCGAATTGCGTGCGTTGAAAGCCAACCAATTCTCAAAACAATGTAGAACAAGCAGAGTAGCCTTCAGTGCGCTTAATCGTGTAGAAACGGTGTTTTCTGTGGTGCACTGTGCTTAATTTTTCAAGACATCTTCCAAAATGGTGAGAATTGCGGCAGAATTGTTTGTCAATTGGTGACTTTCATGTGCCCAATCGTTGATTAAATCTTCTTGAAGACTTCTTCTTTTTTTGTGAACCTTTGGTCCTTTCTTGTGCTACATAGCCTTCAACTTCAACTGCTGATCCTAAATTTACCTCGGCTCCAGCATAGGCCACTTGTTTGCTCAACGAAATCAAACAAGACCGCTGTATTCAAAATTGCTGAAACACGTGAGTAACTATTGAACAACGACTGATTTTGACATGAAATTATTCACAAATGTCTGTCGTCGATTCGATTTCCAAAAAAAAATTCAGAAAGTGCTGTCGATTGAGAACAGCCTGCCAAATAAGGTCGTCTGGAGTTGTGTAACAAGCGTGAAAACAGATCAGCGCGCGTGTTAAACTAGTCCCAGGCCCTCCACAGTTTACTCCAGCTAAAGCATTTATTTTGCCTTCTAAATCGCTAACAAATTCCATAAAAACCCCATTTTGTTCGGACGATTGCCTCCCACATGTCCCCTCGTTGATTCTTAATCTCAATTCCGATTTCAAAAAATCCGTATTGGTCACTTTACACACCCGAATTGCAGACGACTACATTTTTGATTCAATTTGCATTCAGAGCTAAATGGATGCCTGCATTCCTCGGTATATTCAATTTCTGGGAGCCTTTCCAACTTACCACCTCACGGACCGCATTAATCTGCCATGCCAGACTAGTGGTGCCCTGCATCAACTATCCCAGATGGCCAAATGTGGCAAACATCCGATTACTTAGGCCTAATTGGAAGCAACCTCATCAGTCGGTCCCTTGAACAACAATCAAAATCCAAGCCAACAATGCCGAAGCCACACTTGCAGCAGTACTCGTGTGCTCGTGCAATGTGTATGACAAAAGGAAATCCAGAAATACACACACCCACCCGTGAACGGGCCATTTCCCACCTGTTTCTAATCCCAGGTCTGTCATTGACGACACACACCGAATCCTGACTATATTTTCCCTCTCCTGCTGCAGCAACTCATCCGGAAACCGACGACTCACAACGACCCCCCAAAGAACAGACACACACTCACACACACACCGCACCGCACCGCAGCACAAACAATCGATTGCCAATCACTCGCGCAAGGGGTTTTCAATCATTTTCCGAAGAAACCAAATGCGTGCACAAACATCTGCAGCCTACGCATCCCCACCCCCAGGCGCCGGTTCATCCGATTCGTCGGCAAAAGCCTTCAATTGCACAAACAACCACTGACCATCTTTCCGAGGCAAAATCAATTCAAGGGCGAAGCTCTGACTGAAGCCCAAGCACACGGTCGCACATCACAATCGGTCCGTGTCCTGCGAGGATACACGGCAGCACGGCACAGACGCCAGCAGTGTGCACGATACGATACACATGGGTATTGTCGATTCGTATTTGAGGAGGAAGTGAATGTGACGTCATTAACCGGATTACAGTCACATGTGTCACGTGTCGGAAATGATAATTTCCAGATTTCGCAACTGTGGAGAGGACTGTGTGTGTGTTTTTTTTTTTTTCTTCTTTTCAATGCTGTCGCTGCTGTTGTGTGATGTGTGCTGTGTTGTGTTGTGTTGCCCTGGGAGGGTGGCGAACAGGGTGGATGAATGATTCGGTCGGTCGTTGAGTTGCTGCCGCCTGGTGGTTGCTCATGGGGTGGCTGGTGTAGTGCGGTGGATGAGCCTTAATCCAAATGGAGCATGTAATACCGTTCGCTGACGTTAAGGCGTCGTCACTACCACAGTCAATGGGAGGGTTGAGGACACTGAAAAAATGTTTTTGATTAAATTTTGAACTTTTTTGTATAGTCGTGTTTTGAAGTGTAGAAAGTGGCAGCTGCCAGCTGGAGAGGCTTGTTAGCTGAGGCCGTTGCTCACCCCGGACTGTAGCGCCATAAGAAGAAGACGAAGAAGAAGAAAGTGCCAGATAATCAAATTTTGATATTGCTCTGCAGTTTCGTTGAAATTAATTTTAGAAGTAGCTTAAATTTTTTACTCAGAAATTATTTCTAAATCTATTTCTTCCTCTAGGAGTCTAAGGGAAAGGGATCGTGAAATCGAAAAATCGTTTAACCTAAATTTGACCGATCACATGGATTGTGTAGGCTTTGAGAGTTCCTGTGGGTGTCTGGCTTACCATATAGACCCACGATTACAGAAAATCCCACAAGAAAAAGTCTAACGAACTCGGTCGCCAGTCAAGTTTACCTCCACGTGAGATTACCATTCTCTCGAAACGACGTCAGGTATGTGGCACATAGGACGGTCCTGTTGGAATCACACGTCCTTGGTGTAGGATCGTATCATCCGATTCAGGCCAAAGAAGTTAATAATCAATAATCATCGACCTCAGGCGCTCGTCGCTGACGGTGAAGGTCTGGAAAATCGATGAGATATGGACCTACTATGCCGCCAGCTCAATACTCACGTCGTACAGTGGCTTTTTTCCGGATATGTTGGACGCCCCTGGCTCTTATGTCATGATCCCACTCATGCAGAAATGACCGAAAACCCGTTTCACTGAAACAATCTTATAGTTCTTAGGTGTATTGAACGATATGTGATTTGGTAAAACATGGTAAATGTAAGTCAATTTGCTAGATTTGGTTCAACAACATGGCTGCAACTTGACTGCTCGAAAGTTACCATGGGCAGACTCTTTACATGGTGACTGCCTTAAAATAAGATATGACAGTCGTTGTCGGTATGTGCGTCCATCCCAGCCTCGACGTCGTAGGCTCGATTTCTGCTCTGGATCGTTTTCACGGCTAAACTCTTTTCTAAGGTTCTAAAACTGAGTCGGCCATAAAACGGTAGGTCCCTTCCACTCGTGAGAGAACAATAGCACGCACAACACGAGTGGTTGCTGAGAAGCTAGGCCCTGGACCTCTACTACGGGCTGTAGAGCAAACCTTATTATATATTATACCATATACTCGATAAGATTTGATTGTAGGCCCAGACTCCCTTTGGATGCCTTTTTTAAAATTTGCGCGTGCTCAAGGGGTTCTAATACCCTTAATTGTCCGGGATCAAGACACAGCACGGGCCGATGGTATAGAGGGAGAAAGGGACAGGAGGTACCTATGCACATTGGTCTTAAATATCTGCGGATTGTAGTCTATGGGAAATATTGGGCTAGGAAGAGCATTCCATATTCGTGTGGTGCGCCTGAAAAACGAGTCTATAAATTTTCCTGTGCGTCCGAAAGCAGGCTTCAGGCCAAACTGATCCGCATTCCTGGCGAGACGTGTATTGCAGCTGAATTCAAGGAGAGGAGGAATGTAATTACACTTTTTTATTGAAACATTATTTTCCCATTGAATACATACACGATCAATACATTTCATGATATGTTAGCGAAATCTGAATTATGGCCGAATTGGAAAAAACAATGAGTGCTTCAAAAAAGCAATGCCATATGTGAGGTGAAAGATCCCTCACATAAAATGGAGCCCAAGTGATTCACTGAACGGCATGGTCTACCTTCCTAATAATGCCACAAAAGAACAAATGTTATACAAAATTTACGACATAATGTTGAGCGATAGCTGGGTTATGGCTTGAGTCCAGCATGTTAAATTTGGTTCCACGTCTGTTGACGGTGGATGGATATCAAACTGATTTTGGATGTTTTCAAGCGCAAGTTTCATTGAATTTTTCGTCCGCTGCACACGACACATGTAGGAACATACAGAACGTGGTCTTTCGATGACAAACATCTAAGTGCAGAGTCTTCAAAACTGAATATCGCTGAGAAGTTTATCCAGAGGGATACAGAATAGACAATTTGAGAAAAATAACAAGAAGAAGGTAATTCATTAACAATAGTCATTATTTAGAACCCTAAAGCAAACATTTAAATGATTACTTACTTGCTAGACAAAAGTACTTAAAACTAGACTAATGAACTTTACTTAACAATAACTTATGGAAATTAATGCTAACCTACTGACCTTCTTCGGGTACTCTAAGCTAATCTAATAATATGTATTTGTGCCTTTCGGCTTACACTACGTTTTTTTTTATAGTCTTGACAGACAATCGATTATTACATTTTTTATTACCAAGAAAACTTCGAAAAACTAAAAGCATAACTTAACTAACTCAAAAATCTTAAAACTAACTTAAACCACCATAACGTATAACTAACTTAACCTAATATACGCCTTTAAATGACTTAATTATGCCCGTTGATATAAACTCGTGTAGCAGGGCATATATGACATGTACATGTATGATTTTTTCGTTTTATCTCAAAAATAACGTAAAAAAAACTATGTAAGTCGGCCACTATTGTCAGATAGTTGACATCGTCTTGGTTAGCCAGCGGAGACCGAGATCGGTGCCGATGCAACCACCATTAAAAGTGCAGGTCTTTTGCACACTCTTTTCTATCTCGAGCAGAGATCGCTCTACTGAACCGGAGGAGATCCTCATGACTACGAGCCACATCCCATTGGTATCGGAGTTGTCTCTCCACTCTTCGGCGTATAACATGATAGATAATAGGACATCCTTCATCATCTTGCTTCAAGAGGAATAAAGCCGTTGAGCCGCTCTCTTTCTAAGTACATGCTGTAAGGGAAGAAAGCCTCAATGATTAGGCTGTTGGTAGAAGCCATAGCTCGTGTAGTATGACTTCAAATCAGTTTGATAGTATAATTATCTATCTTGTTCAAGTTTGCCTAGTTGTACAAGATCTCGTTGGGATAGTACTTCTTATGCTCAGAATTGGGTGTAAGATACAGACTCCTAACTCCTGTTGCCAAACGCTCGCAGCTCACCGGGTTTCTTCTCCTCTAACAATAATAATGATAATAATAATAATATGGGTGGGGCTAAAATCATAGATACGACATAGAGCGACAGAGCCCAGCTTCTCAGCAACCACTTGTTTCTCGCATGCTATTCGAACGGCTATGTTTGAGAAGGCTTTTCTAGACAGGAAATACTCTTTGAGTTTTATCAGTGACTCAGAAGAGGTGGGAAATAATAAATAATTTTTTTTTTCGTACAGAGCGGGGATCGAGTGCGTTGGGGTCGGCGCACATACCCACAACGGCAGGAGCCACTAAAACCGTCTCGTCTAATATCCTTTAAAAAAATGGCTGTCGCCAAAGAGCTACGAAGGCTTGAAGAAGAGCTATTACATATTTGATGTTAGTTGTCACACATTGATTCATCCGCCAACCCCAAAAAAACAGGCTTGATGTTATATCTGCCCTCAGACGCTGTGAAATATGCGTCGGCTATCTTGTACGAAGCATGGTTTTTTCAATGCGAGAAAGGCAAAGTTCTTTATCATTCATAGACTAGGGTTAAGACGTAATTTTTTAGTCTTAATTTAAACACTGGAGGGATGTACTCCACGTTGCGACTAGTACTTCTCCATAAGAGCCCACCATCATCCTCATTCCCAAAACATCACAAGAACGAACTAAAAACTGTCTTCTCAGCACCCACCCACCTACTACACTCGTTTTCCCGCTCTCCATTCAGTGTACTCCGGGATCGGATTATGAATTACCGATTCCAGCCCGGTTTTCCGCTCATCGCCCACCGCCCACACAACGTGTCTGCCAGCCTACGAGGATTTGCCATCGTATCGAATTTCATAAATGAGAGCATCTCTCCCCCACGCGCCCGGTCTGCCTGCAGTCGATGCTGTACCTTATGGCATATCCTCTGCAGGATGAGTGCGATGAGATTCCACGTAAAGCTTACGCCAGGACCAACCGAAGACGATGATGCCGATGCCGATGCTGATGATGATGATGATGCCACTGTTTGTCAGAGTACTCCCGGCACGGCGGCGGTGGTGGTGGTGGTGGTGCCGATTCCCCAGTGCTGGTGCACACACGCGCACACCTTGCCCTGTGTCACGTGTGCAGAGTATGTGCCTTTTCGGTTGTATCTGCGACAATGTAACCGACCCACGCTAAGTGCTGCCTCCCATCCTGCGCAGCAGCCGCATTCGAGCACGCACGCCCACACCCACGACGAGTGCCAGGGTAACTGGCTACAATCTCTGTGGATATTATAAAACGATAAACGACAGCGGCGAACATCTGGTTCCAGCGAGGGGTTGACTCTCGGATTAAGTGCGTCATTCGTAAGGAAGAGCACACCGCACCGCACCGCACGGTGGACGTGGTTCCGCGAACGAAACGAATTAAATCTCCTGCCGTCAGCCGGAAAGGAGCGAACGCAACCAGCCACCCCCCGAGACGAGCCGCAAACTCAATTGTGGCAGCAGATGAAGAGGCGAGGATGGGGCGCGCTGTTTGCGGCGTCTTCATCTGACACTCATCACGGGCCGACGCGGAGGTGGTGAATGGTCGGCTAGCGCGCTGCATGCACTCGGTCTTGTTGTGATGGCTTCTTGTCGGGCCGCCTTATCTAATTCCGGGATCTCTGTTCCAACATCTGTTCCAGCGGGCGGGGGTTAATGGACAGATCACGCGAGTGCCGCTACTGCCGCCGCTCGTAAAACTGCCCCCCGCGCAAGCGGAGACGACGAGAATCTGCATGCGTAAGTGTGCGGCGAAAACATCGGACTCGGGCCTGCCTCATCCGTCAACTGGCAGCCGGAACATCTGGCTCCATCAGTGCACCGCATGGTGCGCACTTAGGGGGACAGAGCACGACGCTACTGCACAAAGCACTCATTCCGAGTCCGATTCAGAGGCGGACGCGACTGCGACCGCGTACCGACTTGTGATGGTTCAAGTCCATTTGGTGAGATGTGTGCTGAGTTCAATTAATCCGGAAATTGACGTTCCGCATGGCCACAGAGCACGTATGAGGGCGGGGTGCGTGCGGCACTTGGGCTCTCGGGTCAGAAGGAGTCAGTGTCTCTCGATGATGAGGGCGAGTGTGAGTGCCAGTGCTCGTGCCGTGCCTGCTCCCCCACCGAATGGAGTATTTCAATCAGTCATGCAGTTATCATCATGAAGATCTTCGCCGGGCTGACTGCATTAACGATGTGCACGGCCAACGATTTGGGGTAACGATGTACTGACTGGTTCGCCAAGATGTGCTGCGGATGCAGGCGCTGTCTGTGGCCGGGGGCCAGGGCAGGGGCCGTGCTCTCTGGCGTGTGGGGCTTAATGCTCGCATGCATGTTTGTGCTTCTTCATGCGATCAGCGCAGTGTGTTCGGGGCGGGCGACTTTTAAATGCGAGTAATTGTTTAGTTATCCGTGAAGCGCCTTTGATTTCGGAAAGGTTGCTGCGCGTTAAGGAGAAGTGGAGTGCCGCACCGAATGGCGTGCCGGAATATTTTGCGGTGCACGGTCAGCATTTTAAAATTTGGCATCGCGATGGGTTAGTGAATTCCGTTTGATTGACAGCCTTGGTTGGGCAGTGGAGTGCATCCGGATGAGGGCGGAGATGGGGTGCAATACATTTTTCGAAAAACGAGAAGATGAAGAAAGCTTGGACTTGATTGCCAATTCTTTGAATTTTGAATACTTTGTCTTTGAACTGGGGCACGTGCGTCGCTAAAGCTTGAGCTTTGTTGGCATTTTTGGATTCAAGAGCCATCGCCGCTGAATCAGCTAAGCTAAGCGAAATCGATGTAGACGAATGGAACGTGGGACTTAGAACGCGTACAGGTTGCGTAACTCTGACTTTTAGGCCGAATTCACCTCCATAGAGTGGAGAATTCATTCATTCTCTTCATTGGGCATCCAGTCAATAATAAGCAAAAATCTTCTCTTAAATCTGCAGATTTTTAATGTCCAAGGGAAGCGTAGTTCCTTCGCAAGAGAAATGTTTGCGGTCTCAGATGTCTTGACTGTACACCGGTGACTCAAAGACGAACACGGTGGTTTTCTGCGGCTTCTTCGTAAATTCCTGCCATTTAAGGATGACAGCAGTCTTTTAAGGCGAAGTCGTATTGGCTGCCACGTTGAGAGACCCCAACGTCACCGAAAAATCAATCAACTTTTATTCTCAAGTAGCATAAGACATTCCGACATCGAAGCTCGCAAGGTTGAGTGGACAGAGCATCAGTGAAAACTTGGTGACCCTCAGCTGGATTCCGGGTCGTTCTGGAATCCAAGGAAAAGAATAGGCGGACAGCGAAGAATGATCAGAGCACGCTTATGAGCACTCGTGGCTCAGAAATAAAAAAAAACTAGACGACGAAGCCAGAACTGGTCGACTTGGTCTGTGTCTGATGTCCATTTGCATTGAAACCAGGACTAGCGCGCTTCAAGTTATTTCCGCTTCAATGGTCGGCCTTCATGTCTTGGGGGAGGAGGTGCAGGAGCATCCACAAGATCATGGTCTGAGTGTCTTTGGTCAGAACGGAAGAAGTGCTGAGGATGCGGGTAACGTATTCGCTTCTTTTGTCATATTTTGCGGGTCGCTGGTTAGCTCTACCTCTGAAAGAAAATTGGAATTGACAACATGACTAGAGCTGTATCGGATGAAGCATGTTTCCCGGGGAGTCCCCTTCTACACCTCCATCGGTACCATCCGTCAGCAGTGATATTCCCTGTTGGGAGTCTGCAAGGCAAAAATCCGTGAACTATGCTAGCTGAACGCATGGGCACCACACTGCAGCGAAGACAGTCTCCGAATTCGAGCCTCCTGTTTTAAGACGGAAAGGAAGACCGATCATCTGGCATAGAGATCAAGCCATCGCGGATGTACGACAGCTTAGTATTGATGACTGATAGCTGGCTCGACCCTTGCATGGATCGCCGCCTGATATGTAAGTAAGTAAGATAATCGAGGACGAGGTGGAGAAAATCGACGACATTGACGGCAGAGGCTGAAATAGAGAGGGCTGTAAGGCTACTGAAGGTTCCTTCCCATCATTTGTGTATACCTTCAACGTGAACGGACCAAAATCGTTGTAGATGATATCTCCCAACTTGGTGAGTGTGCCCAGCGATTAATCGTTGCCCATTTAGTCTCTCCAGCTTTCCAATTATGGGTGGGAAGATCCAGGTTGCAAGGCTGGATATGACATAAATCACAATTATGCTTAATGTGCTAATAGAACTACAATAAAATATGTAAATTTGGACTCCGGTCGCATTTGGCTAGTTTATAGGAAAAACAAGAAAATTCCATACAAATATTCCTCCAAATACCTCTGTATGTTGGCCACCTGTCTATTTTGGAACTCAGTCGCACATTTAGATCTTCATTTTTCGTACTTAATAACATTCGAAAGTTGGTAAGCAACATAGTCGGCTGCTGGTCGCTGCTACAATAGCAAACTTACGTGTAAATTATGAGGGCAGAGTTGTTGTTGCCGGTACATCACGTTACAAAAGCCGACGAGGGCTTGATTGTACATAAGAAAGATCCAAAAGTGTGGAAAATGGGTGCCACATGAATTGAATAAAAGACAGATGGAAAACCAAAAAAAAACACTTGTGTAATTTTGCTTCAAAGACACGTAAGAAAATCGGTTTTGCATCGGATTGTTACTGGCGATGAAAAATGGATTTATTTTTGGAATCCTAAACGGAAAAAATCATGGGTTAATCCGGGACAACCATCAACATTGACTGCAAAACCAGATCGATTCGGCAAGAAGACAATGCTGTGCGTTTGGTGGGACCAGAAAGGTGTGGTGTACCACGAGCTCCTAAAGCCTGGTGAAACCGTTAATACTGATCGCTACCGACAACAAATGATCAATTTGAACCATGCATTGATCGAGAAACGACCAGAATTGGCCAGACAGACAATGCACCTGCAAACAAAGCAAAACCGGTTCAGGATACAATCAAAACACTTGGCTGGGAGCAGCTACCCCACCCGCCGTATTCACCAGACTTGGCTCCTTCCGACTACCATATGTTTTCATCGATGGGACACGCATTGGCTGAGCAGCACTTCGATTCCTACGAAGAAATCGAAAATTGGGTGTCTGATTGGTTTGCTTTAAAAGACGAACAATTTTATTGGCGTCGTATTCACAAATTGCCAGAAAAGTGGTCAAAATGTGTAGAAAACTGGATGGTCAATACTTTGAATAAAATGTTTTTACTTTCCCATTAAAACACTAATTTTATTTTCAAAAAAATTTCATACCGGTACACCTGGTATGTTAAGACGAATTTCAATGTGCTGACTGCCAATCCATTCATCAACCATCACCTAAAATGCTATTCATCATATTAATCAGCTTCATTTATACGTCTCTATAAGCCAACCAGACACAATTTTAGATGTTTTTAACATTAAAACCAGAATAGAAGAATACAAGGGGGAATCCTAAAACAAACAACTTTGAATAAATATGATCAAGAATAAATTTGTTTTGACTAAAACCGAACATCTTCATTAAAATGCGTTAAAAGAAAAACCGACCCCCTTATAAGTTGGCCACCTGGTGAACTTTCACTGTAGAAAGTATAAGACGAATGCACTACGTAGCGATCTAAGAATGCTACAATTAGCCTCTCTTTGATATCTTCATCGTATGACCTGAATTTAAAAATTCAATCAGTCAATCAGTAGTCAATATTTGTTGCTGTGAATAAAACTGTGAACTTGGTTACATGAAAGCAAAATATGTAACCACCAATCATCATATACACCATTCACTCTGGCGTACCTCAAGGTTCGGTAATAGCTCCCACATTAGTTAATATTTTCATGTCCAACATACCAGTACCTAATGGTAACACCTTCCTAGCCTTGTTCGCTGATGACACAGCCCTGTTCTCATCCAATTTCTTAACCCGCTAGATACGCTAGTTTAGGTTAGGTTATAGTGGCCTAAGTGGTGGTCCGTGTCGTTGTGGGTATGTGCGTCGACCCCAACCTCGACGTCGTAGGTTCGATTCCATCTCTGAGCGACAAAAATAATTTTCACGGCCCCACCTCTTTCGAGTCACTGACAATGCTCAAAGAGTATTTCCTGTCTAGAAAAAGCTTCTCAAACTTGGCCGTTCCGAGTCGGCATAAGACTGTAGGTCCTTTCCACTCGTGAGAGAACAATAGCACGCACAACACGAGTTGTTGCTGAGAAGCTAGGCCCTGGCCCCCTACGGGCTGTAGCGCTACCCATATTATATATGATAGTGGCCTAGGACAGTCACACTCAGGCCAGGTTAAGCCCATTGTGATAGCACGCGGATGGACTTCTCCTAACATTGGAACCAGTTGGTGCTTCTAGTGAAGCGATTTAGTTGGCCAAGCTCATTGACGCCGCTGTATTAGTAGGCCTCTAGGTGTAGGAACCTACGACTAGCCAGAGCACTGCAGGAGCAGATTAAGTGACAGAACACCATAACTTCGCTTCAAACGCTTCAAAATGCACTTGCTGAATTTCACTTATTCTGCCTTAGATGGAAAATCAAACCGAAGGCAAATAGATCTCAGGCTCTGTGGCTAGCTCGCACGCAGAAAGCAACAATTTCTACCTCAACAAACTAACTTCGAGTGGTCTGAAAGCTGTAAGTATTTAATAGTTACTTTCGATAAAAAACTCTCATTTGAAAAACGGCTTAGAAAGCAAACCCATTAATTAAAATCCTATTTCCCTTTATGAATCGTAAATCAAAACTAAGTATTGATAACAAGCTACAACACAATTGTTTAACCAGTCTTAAAGTATGATCCACCCGCGTAGGCCGATTGTGCCAAATCATACATTAAAAAACTACAAATATGACAAAACAAGGTGCTAAAGCTAATGTTCATCGATTTTAAAGCCGCATACGACAGCATTCATCGCAAGGAGCTATTCGAAGCGGTGGCCGAATTCGGGATCCCGGGAAAACTGATCCGGTTGTGTCGCACCACGCTACCACATACGCGATGCACCGTGCAGTTCGGTCAAAAACCTCTGAACCGTTCGAAACCTGCACCGGATTTCGGCAAGGAGATGCGCTGTCGTGTGATTTCTTCAATCTGGTACTGGAGAAGATAGTGCGGCGGGCAAAAGTCAACGCGGAAGGCACTATCTTCTACAAGTCAGTCCAGCTGTTGGGATACGCGGATGACATCGACATTGTCGCGCGGTCCCAACGTGCCATCGTGGAAGCTTTCACGGCAATTGAGGAACAGGCGAAACGAGCAGGTCTAAAGGTCAACGAGGACAAAACAAAATATATGCTGTCGAGCAAACAACGATCCGCCGCACACCACCTAGGCCAAAACGTCACAATCGACAGCTACAATTTCGAGGTAGTAAAGGAGCTTGTCTACCTCGGGGCAAATGTAAACTCCACGAATGACATCGTAGTGGAGATCTGACGTAGAATCGCCCTTGGCAATCGATGCTACTTCGGTCTGTCAAAACAACTGGGCTCGAAACTCCTGACTCGAAGGACCAAAGTCATACACTACAAAACCCTTATTCTGCCAGTCCTACTTTATAGAGCCGAAAGCTGGACATTAAATAAGGCTGCAGAGCAGAGATTCTTGGTGCCTTCGAAAGAAAAATTCTACGTCGGATATATGGTCCCGTCTGCGAGGAAGGCGAATGGAGGAGAAGACACAACCGCGAACTCTACGAGCTGTACAAGGATGTGGATGTAGCCCGGAAGGCAAAAGTCCGTCGACAACACTGGCTCGGCCACATCGAGCGAATGGACAACAACGCTCCAGCAAAGAGGGTCTTCGAATCCGAGCCTCCTGGTTCGAGAAGGAGAGGAAGACCGAACCTCCGGTACAAGGACCAAGTCATCGCGGATGTAAGACAGCTTGGCCTTGATGACTAGAAGCACCGTGCCCAGGACCGTCACCGATGGAAGACAGCAATTGCTCAGGCTCAGACCCTTCATGGTTCGCCTGCCTGATAAGTAAGTAAAGCTAATGTTAAATCTGCCCTGGCATTTCTTTAGTATGCCACATCTCATTGATAAATTACACCAGAATTTCTTAAGCAAATGCTCTCATTGTGAGAGTGAGCCTATATGTAATATCTTCAATTAAGGATTATAGCTTTCCTTATTATTCGTAGTTATATCGTTCTTCCATGTTTCGTAGTTGGTTAGGTGCAAATTAGTTAAAAGAGTCATTAGTTGTAAGAGTCATACTAAGGGTTTTCGATTGTAGTGTTTTGTTAAGGTGGCGCTTCAGTCCGTGGCGGACCTGGGCCTCAACCAACAAGCGTCTCCAGGCAGTCTCCAGTCTTTAGCTAGCTGTCTCCAGTTTCGCTCACATGGTTGGTTGAGGTCCTTGCGTGGGCCACCTGAGTCGCGGTCTTTCTCTACTGCGCCGTCCCTCGGGGGTGGATTCGAAGATTTTTCGGGCCGGAGCATTGGTTTCCATCCGCTCTACATGACCTAGCCATCTCAACCGTTGGATCTTCACTCTTTTGGCTAAGTCGATGTCGCTGAACAGCCCATATAGTTCGTCGTCGTCTCCTCCTCCACTCACCATCTATGCAGATGGGACCGAAAATCACACGAAGGAATTTTCCCTTTGCCTATTTGTTGAGTGAAATAAAGGAGAAGATGAAGCCACCAATTATGACAACGACAGCCTGCCACAGCATGTTTTTTTTGTGCCATGGGTCATATCAACAGGCCTGGCCCAGTCAACTGTGCCTCTAGTTTTGAAAGACGTTTTTCATGTACTCGATGCAAACATTTGTACGAAGTGGATTATATTCAATTACGGACAAAGAATTATTTTTTCGAAAGAAAAAGGATTTCTGGACTCCTAAAAATCTAGTGCACTACCACCGGAGTCAAGAGAAAATCTAAGGAACGATTCCCAAACGCATCCACTTCCGTGACGAATGTCATTGCTTCACTGACAGCAGAAACACGTCGCCAGCCAAATCTACTACCCATTTGCTGGTCACACGCAGAACTGAACCCGCATGCGTCCACTCCCTAAAATCAACTCTATTTCAAATGGATGCGTTAACCCGCCTAATCAATGCCAAGCCCCATTCGGTGAAACCAGGGGTTCACTCGTGTCATCGCGCGACTCCACCTGGAAAGCATGACTCCGCGCGACAGCAATTGAAATTCATTTACACCCATAATGACATTTCACACCTGCCGCATGGGAGCATTATCATGCACATTACACCGCCGCTATCGGGCATCTCATCTGCGCCGCAACACGCCCACACTCGAAATCGCATATCTCCTCCGGTTACGAGCGCAAAGTGTCACATTCGAGACATCTTATCTGGCATCCGAATCAAGCCCACGACTTGTGCACGCCGACGACAACGATGACGCCGACGAAAAACCGATTGTCTCGACTTGCTAACTATACCTCGAGCCACCCGTCCGCCACCACTCGCGCCACCGTCCATCGTCCGTGGCCATCGGTTCCATCGATGCTCTCGCATATTTAAATTTTTTCCCTCAAAAGAGCAGCCTTATCGGGACAACAAGAGACGACGATGATGGTGGCTGTGGCTGCGGCTGTGCCATCGTCGCTGTCGTTGTTGTCGGGCGCACCTTTTGAATTCGCCAACGGTGAACAGACAGACCCATCGAGAGGGGGCCCACAAATAAGCAAAAGGGAACCGTAGACGTCGCTCGTGGAATATCATCTCGCGCACTGATTCCGATCTATGTTAAGGAGTTTCAACAAGTTACTCCTTTTGGGGCAGCAATCATGACAACAACGACCGGGCATACAGTCGTAGATACATGTTAATGCAGCCCTCCGCCTGTACACACTCGCGGAATGTTCGGCAACCATTCCTTATCCTGTGGCGCTTTTAATGGCATCTGGCATGCGAGGAGGTGGAAACACAGCCCGAGCCGAACCGGCCGGCCGGTCGAGGATGCGATGGATGCTGTTCACCGGCAACAGCCAGCCGCCGCATCGCGGTATGCATCGCCTTTGCAACAGCGATACCTGTTTCAGATACGCACTCATGCTGATTTGTGCGCACGGTCTCTATGGATTCGAGAGATCACGAGAGTGCTGCTGCTGCCGGTGCTGGTGCTGGAACAATTCAGGTCGTACCTCGAAAGGCTCTGGGCCTTGGCACGGCTCACATCGGGGCATGGCTCGTATTTTTTTTTCGTGGCCTTTGTGCAACGCAGGCCCCCCGTTGATAGCTGGCGCCAGTCGAGAACACCTTTTCCTTTGCGCGCCGACACTTGGCCATTTAACACCATTAAGTGGCGGTCTCGCCCGTCGGTCTCGCTCTGGCTCTGGCTCTGGCTCTGGCTCTTCTCGCGCGGCTAAGGTGTGACTATTTGTTTCTTGTTTCGCTGCGCGCATTTGAATCGAACACACGGGACACACTGCGGTGACAATAAGGTGTTGCACGGCATTAATCAGCCGGAGTGTGGTTCCCCCAGGAACCCGTTCCGCTTGGGCCGACATAAAGGGCGCGATGCCGGCGTACCAGCGTTCGGCGTTGTCGAAAAATTAATTACGAGTTATGAGGGGAGAGTATTTTGACACCCATGGGGAGGCCGAAGTGCTTGGGTTTTATGTGGCGCGCTCTTGATGTCTTTGTAGCGCATTCAAATGCAAATTGAATTGAATGCCCGGCTTGGCTGGCTACAGCACGGTACGGCACACGGCTGGTCCTGCAGTCGGACGTATTCATAGGTGGACACCGTGGCGACCGCTCAGGGTGAGGATTTAATTGAAAAGGTCGTTTAATCAAAGGGAGCTCAATGAGGAGTGATTGAGCCGGGGGAGGCCGTCTTTGATGTCAGTCGATGGCTGAATAGATAAATAGACGGAATCACCGTGATAAATGCCGAGGCTCCTGGGGGTCTGCCGGCCGGAGTGGATGTGTCTCAGCGTGGGGACGCGGCGTAATTGGAAAGAAGTCATTTTTGGCTTTACGCCTCATTAACAGATGCTATTGTGTGCATTGAATGCCTTCTGAGGGGCGAGTCTGGTTCGTCCACAATCCACAGGAACATCTGAAACGCAGCAGTGGCCGGGTTCACGACAAAGAACTCGGTGTCTGGTTGCCTCTCGGGGGGACAGGGTGGGAATATTTTATTGGAACAGATCGTTGAAATGAATGGGA
Source organism: Eristalis arbustorum (assembly GCA_916610145.1). NCBI lineage: Eukaryota > Metazoa > Arthropoda > Insecta > Diptera > Syrphidae > Eristalis > Eristalis arbustorum. The sequence goes on from OU744317.1 coordinate 29,960,753, forward strand.
TCGCAATAAAGAAGACAATTTGTAAAACCTGTGGGGAGAGGGGTTTCGTTTGTGTTTGCTTTGAGTAATGTCAACGGCCAGGAACTCAGTGACCGCTCTGATTAGAGGTTGAGGAGTAGGTAGAGCATTTATGGGCATCTTCATAAATTGACGGCAGATCTCCATAGCGCACCATGCCGTGAGGAGGTTTTGGGCGGAAATAGTAGCCATCAATGAGGTAGCCCAGGCGATGTGCCACAGGGACTGCTTTACGTAGGTTTGTAAAAAAAGTTTATGAGACCGATAAGCTAATGGACGACACTCATGGTGCACAGTTGAGAATATGGTTGCTGTGGTCGAGAGAGTGTGACACTCAACATTTTTCTTCGAAAATTAAGCTAGTAACAACTTTTTTGTCGACGGTGGGCGTTGAAGAGCCACTTGAACGGCCTCTGGTTCATGGTGGATGGTGCGCTATGCCAGACAACCCATGTCCCAATCGATATTTTGCGCACAAAATGCCCAGTACGTGTTGTCACTCGTCTGGGCGACGTCATTTGGCAACCTCGGCGCTTCGATTCGTCGTTTTTGCCGAACCATGAAAGACCGATGTTATACCATTTCATCCGAGCCACGCGGAAGCTACTGCCCGAAACCAACAAGAATGTCTTGAAATATTGGGGGGACAAAATGCGCTACTGCGAAGCCAGCCGAAGCAGCCACTTGAACGGTGATGTATTTCCTAATAAATGGGAACGTTTGTTCACACACGTGTCACCATACGAACAGCGCCCTACATCTAGGACAGGTATATAAGAACTGTCAAACAGAAGTGCGAAATAAAGATCTACTACGGGTCACTTTTTGGTTGTAATTCAAAGCGAACGGTTGTGTTTTTATTTCGGGGTGATTTTCTTTTGTTCTAGACAGTGGTTTTTGAGAGTAAACATCTTGACAGATTTTCAGAAGTGGGATTGGTTTATTTCTTTCAGGACAAGAATTATCTCCATGGCCAGTTCGGTGGCATATCGTACAGCGTTGTTTGCGTTGGGGTTGTGTGCAGTTGATGGAAATGTGACCTGGCTGTTCACAGTTAAAACATTTCACTGTTCGTGCGTTGTTCGTTGTTGGTGCGTTTCGTTGGGATTCTCCGCTGAAACCTCTAAACGTAGAAGTTGACGTCATCGTTCCCGTTGGTTGATTGGTGATAAACCGATCAATAGCGTTTCTAAATTCGTTTAGTGAAATGAAATGTAAACTTGCCAGTGAAGACTGTAGTTCCACGTGCTTCATCCCCCTACGTATATACGTAATAATTGCAGAGTCGGACAAACCATGTTTTTGTCCCAAAGCCCTCATTTTGAAAAAGTATTCCATTGGCGATTCAGACGATTTGCGAGTGCATTCGACCATCGCAAAGTGAATGTCGGCTTCGCTTAGTTTTCTGCCAAAATCTTCCACTAAGCGGGTGGTGAATTCATCCCAAACGCTCCGAAGAACGGCATCTTCTGCATAACAACAAACGACGAAACAGCCGACAATAGAACGAGAACCATCCAGATTAACGGCCGCAAAATCAACGCTTTTATTGACATAGGAAGCGATAAATCTCTTATTCAACATTGTATCGCAAATAGCATCGGATTGATAACAACGTGTGACCCATACAAACTTAGCGGATTCGGCGGAGGAGTATGGACGGGCAACAGCTGCATCAACGCACACATTCATATGGATGATCGACATTTCGAACACAGGCTCCTAGTTGTCGATGACGACGTCCTACCTCACAAAATTATCTTGGGAAACGACATACTGAGCGACAACACATATCAACTTGTCGTAGGAAAATCAAACCATGGTGCATTCTAGGACCGGAGATTGAAAGCGAAGATGACGGTGATGAGGATGAACCAGTGGAGCCGAGGACGCCTCCGGAGCCAGGTATGGCCGAACTGTCACCATACGAACAGCGCCCTACATCTAGGACAGGTATATAAGAACTGTCAAACAGAAGTGCGAAATAAAGATCTACTACGGGTCACTTTTTGGTTGTAATTCAAAGCGAACGGTTGTGTTTTTATTTCGGGGTGATTTTCTTTTGTTCTAGACAGTGGTTTTTGAGAGTAAACATCTTGACACACGTCTACTTATGTTTTGCTCTTTATTGCATTTTTAAAAAGAGAGACTTGTATGTCGCCCACCCTGTATATGACAGATTGACAGATTATTGATACAAAGTCGAGCGTCAAAACCCCGTCTGCTGCCTGTATTGCTGGTGCGCCACGCTTGGTAAAAGTATACTTCAAGTAAGAGAAGAGAAAGAAACAAGATCATACTGAGTTCCAAGAAGAAGCCAGTTATGGCTGTTCAATACAAGTGCCTACAAGTACGAGAATCACCCGGACATTTTGTAACAGCCTAAGGACCTACTAATCAAAGGTATCGGTGGATTCATCGCATAAGTTAATCAGTCAGCAATCAGCGAGGCACTTTTCAAGGGGCACATTCTTTAAGGTTTGCAAATTATTGTACACAATAATAATAATATGGGTGGCGCTACAGCCCCTATAGGGCTACGGCCTAGCTTCTCAGCAACCTCTCGTATTGTGCGTTCTATTATTCTCTCAAGTTTGGAAGGGACTTACGGTTTCACAGCGATTCCGAACGGCCAAGTTTGAGAAGCTTTTTCTAGACAGGGAATATTCTTTGAGCATTATCAGTGACTCGAAAGTGGTGGGGCCCCATAAAAAATGTTGTTGTCGCTCACAACATGTATCGAACCCACGACGTAGAGGTTGGAGTCGACGCACATTCCCACAACGCCAGAGACCACCGCTTACAATAAGGCATTGTTTTTTTTTAATTTCGTAGACATGACTGCAGGACCAGCCTTCTTCTTCTTCTTGTGGCGCTACAGTCCTGGGTGAACCTGGGCCGCAGTCAAAAATCCTCTCCAGCTGGCACGATCCTTAGCCAGTTACCTCCAATTTCGCACTCCAAGTTGGTTGAGGTCCTTCTCCACTTGAGTGCGCCATCGGCTTCGTGGTCGTCCTCTACTGCGTTGTCCCACTGGTTAGGAGTGTGGAGCAGTGTTGTTCATGCGCTTTACATGGCCTAGCAATCTTAGGCAGGATCAGCTTTATCGCACTCTATTTTCTGTGTCAGATTGGTTGACTAATCTTCTGTATTATTCAACTTCAGATCAAGATCATATCTCCTACGTAACACTTTTCGATTTCAGTGAATGTCACTTATCACAATGTAAAGCCCATGGACAACACTCCTCCAGTCCGAAGATTCTCCGAACCAATGGAGCAATGTAATGGACGATACCCGAAACCGACGTCGCCCAGGAGTGAAGGACAACGTCAACCAACCAATTTGGCATGCGAAATCGCAGTCGGCTGGCCAGTGCCAGCTGAGGAAGCACGTTGGCTAAGGCCCAGGTATACCCCGGCTACAGCGACACTAGAAGAAAAAAATGGAAACATTCTTAGCAACCCCTGCTTAACAGCAATTTAAGTTCACGAGTTCATTAACAAAGAGGAATATGGCGTGGTTCCAACCAACCGCACGAAAAATTCGATCAATTAATGACGGATGGTACTCGAAAAATAATACCTACCTACATTCTACTCCGAAAACCTTTTCTTTTCAGATCTTTCCGAACAGCATTTTGATCACAAGATCCTCCAGCAACTCAGCTTTTTTATTTCCCATGCGTTTTTTTAGGATTTGTGCTCACTTTCCATACAATAAGGCTCTCTTCACGATCCGTAAATATTTTCGGGCGTCCAGATCGGCGGTTAGGATTAAATCATGCGGTTGTCTTAGAATTTTGTATTATTGCTTGCATAGTAAAGTGCGGTCTTCCAAAAAGTTTAGCAATCTCCCGTAGATAATGATTTTCCGTCACAATTGTGTTTCATTATCAGTTCCCGCAGTTCAGTGGAAACTTGTATTTTGCGCACAAATCTGTAAATGTTTATTAAAACGCTCATAATTCTACAATGAATTATTAAAAGAACACAAAATACAAATGAAAAGAAAATAATTGCGAAAATTTACAACACAAAAAGGAAACAACTGTACCTGGTGTAAGCAGACTCTAGTCACCCTCGGCGTAAAAAATGTATTGTCTTCTGGTTGTTAACTTTTTTTAAGAAATAAATCTTTACTTTTAAAGTTGATCGAATAATAAAGCAAACCATATTTACATTTTTAAGTGTTACTTTATTTTAATAGGAAACTTCTGCTGTATGTAGAATTTTGTTATTAAGCGTATATGCTGCTTTACGCAAGGCACAAATATTATTTGTTTTCTATTTCACATTTGTTGCCTTTCACTATATGTCACACTAGACAAATGGGGAACAAAAGAGATTAAATAACTTAGTTCAACAATGTCGATGCTTCGACGCATTCTCCTAAAAACTTGTGGTGACGGCTTGAAGTTTTAAATACGCCAACTCGCCAATAACGTTAGCACGATAGTTTACTAAGCTCCAAGTAAAATATGACGAAAAGTTCGATTTAATCAACGATCCATTGGCAGGATGTGTTGTGCCAATACTTAACGTTAATTTAATAATAAGGGAAATAACAATAATAAGCATTTTCTCAATCACTCGTATTGTACACGACATTGCCAGAGTTTTATGAAGGTTAACCTTTATCTTTCCTTATTAAAATAATAATATAATATGGGTGGCGATACAGCCCGTAGGGGGCCAGGGCCTAGATTCTCAGCAACCACTCGTGTTGTGCGTGCTATTGTTCTCTCACGAGTGGAAATGGAATCTTTCCTTATTGCAATGACTAGTTAGCCAAGTCCTGTTTCATGGAGCCGAAAGCTGGACATTAAGCAAGACTGCAGAGCTTATTCTTGGTACCTTCGATATATGTCCCGCCTACGTCAGATATATGGTCCCATCTGCGAGGAAGGCGAATGGAGGAGAAGACATAACCGCGAACTCTACCAACTGTACAAGGATGTGGATGTTGTCCGGAAGGCAAAAATCTGTCGACAGATTTAGACACTCGGCGAGTATATGTTCCATGGTCCATGGTCATGTAATTTTCTGAGCTACTGTTCCCTAGGTGATAGTTGCATGAGAAGTCGCCGTTAAGTGTTCCACATAGTATCCTCTGGTTAGGTTTGTATAGATTTAGGGGCCCATTGGTTCTCCTGACATCGACTCGCATGCATTTTTTTGGATTGTGCAAGTCCCTCCTGCCTGTTCCAGAATTGTAAGCGACATTTATTTGATTTGAACTATTCTTGTATGTTCTTGTGGGAAATTTGTGTGCCTTTTCATTGCTTTGGTGGTTTTCATGTCGTGTCCTTGCATCCACATCTGTTCCATCCTGTTTTTCTTTCTCAGAGTTTTAAGTGTTCTGTGACATTCCAAGTAGTTCACCCTTTTCGGCAATAGGGTCCTTTTTACGACTTCATAGAGTAGCTCTATTCCTCTAAAAATGGAGGGCTTGCCACCGGGAAAAGATCACAAAAACCCACCTCTTCTCACGTAAAAACAGCCAGCTCTGATTGAAGATAAACGATCAGTGAACGCATTTACATCAAAATGGCTTGTCGTAAAAAATTGAAAGGAAATTCCTCGATAAATCAACCAGCCGATGACGAACATTTCACTGACGAACGTAATCATTCAATCACACAAATATTTGCTTTGCCAACGTGTCTCGGTTTACAAATCTCCGGCCGCCGCAGGACATCGCAACACACGCAAACCAGTCCTCGCATTTATCGATCCATTTATCTCATTATTCTCCCTAAAAGCCAATTCCCGACTTATCGGTCATCCGCTGCCATCCCATCCATTAGCCTATTCACCTTCGGATCTCGATCTGCCTCGTATCTTCATCTGGGGACCCGAAAACAAGAGAGGAGCAAACGAACAAGACCACTTCGGGCGAGCGTAACATGATCCTTTTTCACTTTCCAGATGATCGCCAGCAGGCACTGGCACTGGCACAGGGACAGGCACAGGCAACCTGTGGTAAAGTGTTCAAATCACCTGAATCGCATTTCCCCTACGCATCGTCGAACTCTAATCCGAGCGGCCGGGACCGATAAAGTGTCAATTTTGTGTTCACTTGACGGGTTCCCTTTAAAGGATCCCAGACAAGACAAAAACGAGGGGCACCGTGGAGGCGATTTGAAAAGAACTCTGTTGCAACACTCATCCGCGTCAGCGTGGTCCTTCGTTGTTCGTTTGAAGTGTGATTTAAGCGACGCGTCAACAGCAAACACACACACACCAGCACAGCAGCGAAAGCCATAAGAGAATGCAAAGAATCCAGCGCCGAAAGATGGTGCAACAAAGAGCAACGCAAATCCTTATACGGCGTGGTTCATTTAATTCCGCTGCCATCCCATGCCATGCAATGCAATGCAATGCAATGCCATTACCCGTACCCGGGGGAACCCTCGTGCAGGTGTCTGGTGTTGCTCGCTGACGGATACCTGTGAGCTGCGGTGATGTATGCACACGGCAAGTCAAGTGTCGGAAAACATCGTTTCGCTCCTTAATCTGAGAATCTTGACATCTGCACAAAAGTGCATTCAGATTGTGTGTGCATTTCGGGAGGACAAAAAGGTGAATCGTACACATTGTTACCGTTTTAAGGATTCCAGGGCTGCAGGACTGCAGGATTGCCGTATTGCTGGATTGCCGGATTGCTGGATTGCTGGATTGCTGGATTGCCGGATTGCCGCATTGCATTGTTATCCCTTTTTTTGTGTGTGTGTTGTATCGAACGGCAGGGACGCAGGGTTTTTATTGGAAGCTGGCACTGGAGAATTGGTAATTGCAGGCTTATTACACAACACTTGATTGAGGCGACCCATTGTCCTGCGAAGGCCCATTGTTGGTGGCAGGTGAAGTGGCTGCAAATTGGATTTGAAAGTGGGCAATTGTCTGGGCTTGGCTGACTCGGGGGACTGGCACAACAAAAGAAAGGATTGTGTGCTGGGAATCGGTCCGCCTTGGGGCCGCTGTCCAAGGGCCCGTATCTGCACTGCCGCTCATTATGTGCATGCGATATCGGCGAACTGCCGCCCCCGAGTCATTAGCCAAGCGAGCCTAGCCACACACGCGTACGCCAGCGGCAGCAGTAGGTGCAGCAGCACCAACAACAGCAACAGCGGCGGCATCAAGAAGACACATCCAATCACCTTCTCATGGGAGAGTAGGAGTCATTCGATTTATATTGCCGTCGGTTCTGGATTTTGGTTCCCCTTCATCTTCACCTCCATCCGCACACACAAACACACACACATACCATTCATCATCGATCCTGAGAAACTCCTGTGGGCGAGACCTGTTTGCCTGGGACGCGACGTGGAGCTGTGGCCCCGATTTTAAGGGCAATTACAGCCGCAACGCGGTCGTGGGTTGAAAATTAAATGAGAGTTTTACTCAAATTACAGGTTCCTTGTGCTCTCTGTGGAGCGATACTCACTGATTGGACGTAGGTGAGCCGAGCTGAGCCGAGGACGGGCGACTAGTGGCGGGCCGTGGAACGTTTTGGAGATAGTTTCGTGGCTCATTAGGATGAACTCAAGTGAGGAATTTCGACGGGCTAACGGGACCAAGTAAACTAACTCACAAATCGTGTAGGAATCTGTTTAGATTTGAAGAGATTCTCGGAAAGGATCACCACGAGTAGGGGACGGGACCAACACAGCGATTTGGATTATTAGTGGGAGGAGTGGCGGCGATTGGAAACGGTTAAGTAATTGGATTTAAGGCAGGTGGTTTCCTTCAGTCGAATTGAGTGGGAAGGAGTAGTGTTCGGCTCGGAGGATGATTAGCAAAAAATTTGGATTTTTCAACTGACGCTGTTCGGATCGAATGGGAAGATGCTCATTTCGACAAGTGCAGGGATATCAACATGTGCACACACGTGGTGACACAGTCGAGTGATGAAGATGAGTCCATCTGGATCAGTACTCACACGAGGATCAGGATGAAAAAAGATCTCAAATGAGAGTTTTGCTTAAATGCCGAAACTAAGCCCAACCCAGTCCAACTAGACCACGAATGAATGCTAGGAAGCTAAGTTCACAGCTTAATTTTTCGGCATTAGTGCAGTGCAGGGTGGTGCGGGACTATTTTTTGAAGCAGCCACTCGAGTAAAGCGCTCTATCGCGGGTGAAGGGGCCCCACAGTTTTGTACCGACGAAGTCTGAAAATCGTTATAAGTGTCGAATTTATAGGTGCGCTGATTATTTTAAAATAAATTTGGTTATTGGACCGCCAGCGAAATCGCCAATACACTTAGACCATAGATGGTGCACTGTGATATCCAGTGTCGTTATTTTGATCGCAACGGCAAATGGCGACTGGACCTGATTTGAAAACCAAATAAAAGCATTTTAACTTTTTTTTTCCTTCACAGGCATTCGAACCTGGATCCCCTATAACCTTCGCACTCAACCAACTGCGCCATCAAGCCGTGATTTTAGAGTGTGTCTGATGATAATGCGAGCGAGCATCTTCAACGGCAAGAATGGAAAGCCGCTTACTACTGTCTAATCTGTCAGTAAGTCACGCTACAGCCGTCCAAAGAACCCATAACTTTTAAAGGAAGCAACCAAAGCCACTTAGAGATTCTGAGAAAACACCATCACCTTAATGAACTAAGCAAGGTCTTCTTATTCTTCCTATGGCGCAGTCCGGGGTGACTCAGCCAACAAACCTCTCCAGGTGTAACGATCCTTAGCCAGCTGTCTCCAATTTCGCATGCCAAGTTGGTTGAGGTCCTTGTCTAATTGAGGGCGCCATCAGCTTCGTGGTCGTCCGTTATTTCGTTGTCCCACTGGTTCGGAAAGCATGGCCCTGTGAGTCCAGAGCAAAGTTGTTGATTGCTCTTAGCTTGGCGTGATGCCAGCAACGATCCCTGTAAATGCACAGGTCAAGTTGAAATACAGCCTTCTCGAGGTGTCCTCTGGGTAACCTCTACTGCTACCGCTACCAATGCATGCAGTGGCCCCTTGTCCAGGGGCTTAAGACAGCACCTTGTCCTCCAGGTTCGGGGGTTTCGCGTGGGGCTAACTTCATCACCGTGTAAAAAAAATTCTACTTCTACGGCACTACAACTAAGCACGATCTGTGAAAAAAAAAACAAACTTATTATTCCTAAGACAAAAGAATGGGACAACAGCCCACGACGACAACCAAAGATGGCACATAGATGGGTCGAAGTCAGAAAGTGGAGCAGGAGCAGAGATAGCCAGGCAGTACCTAAATAGTGAAAGTGCCAAGCCGAACCTTTCTTGAACCGAGCTAACCCGAGTCGAAATTAAAGTAAGCCGAGTTGCAACTTTCAACTCGAGTAGGCTGCCTGTACTATTTGATAATACTAGAGAACAGTATAGACAGCAGTTCGCCTAAAGAAAAATTAGTGGTGGCGGGAAGAAGTTATGGTACAATTCTTGGGTCACGTCAGAATCAGTGTGTATCGGCTTGTCGGATTGTGATTACTTCGGTTAAGACAAGGGCCGTACTACCACGGGTCCACTATATGTGAAAAAAGAAATAACAAGACCATCAAGTTGACCACGTTCCACCGATCTCCAACTAGTATTCAACTTGATGCAAGTAAGAGCAATCTGGTCGTTTGTCTTAAGCAATCAAAATCGAATTGTGCGTTTACTCCACCAGTTCCATTATTCAATTCGTTTTCAACAACTCGGTTTGACTTACAATTAATTTAAATCATAGTGGCCCATGGCGTTGTGGGCGTCGTCCCCAATGCACTTGAACATCGACGTCTAGGATCGATCCTTGGTCTGTATGACAAAAACCCAATTTGCACAGCCCACCTCTTTCGAGTCACTGACTACGCTCAATGAATATGCCTGCTTCCTAAACTTGGCCGTTGGGAAGCGCGTGAAGGAACAATAGCACGCACAACACGGGTGGATGCTGATAAGCTGGGCCCTGGCCCTCTACGTTCAATTTTAATTTTATTATTATTTGACTTAATTTTAACTCGGCTTAACTCGCTCACTTGTCCTAACAGCTTCACTCTTAACTCCAGCGCTGTCTGGAAACTCCACAAAACAAGAAAAACTGGTTAAAACTGATATAAGTATCAGAACATGAAATCTATGTGGACAGTGAAAAGGCAAACGTCGTATAGCAGGACTGGGATGATCAGTGTCAAATTGGTCCTACGAGAGAGGGCTCTATTGCTCAATTGCCTCTTGAGCCCAAAGCAACAGCGATTGGCAAAAGTAATTCTGCGCTTGATCTCGCTACTGGTGTTGTTGTCCATATTTACTCCAGAGCCGAGGTAGACGAAGTCCTTGATTACCTCAAAGTTTCTGCTGCCCAATATGACGCTCTGACCGAGACGTCGATGTTGTGCGTCCTTTCGTGATGACAGCATGTACTTTGTTTTGCCCTGGTTTACCGCTAGACCCATTTTAGCCGCTCAATGCCAGCAAACGCCTCATTGACGGCTCGCTGTGTTCGTCCAATCACTTCAATGTCGTCCGCGTAAGCAAGCAGTCGAACGGACTTTTGGAGTTTACGTTTGAGTTGCGCACTATCTTTTCAAGTATGATGTTGAAGAAGTCACATGACAGCGTGTCGCCTTGCCTAAAACCTTTTTTGACATTAAAGGTTTTGGTGAGAACGTTACCAACCTTGATGGAGCAGCAAGAGTTCTCCTTCGTCATCATGCACAATCTGACTAGTTTGGCAGGAATGTCGAAACTAGACATGGCGTTATATAGCTCGTCTCTATGCACGCTGTCATATGCGGCCTTGAAATCGACTTTTTCCAGGATCTGCCGTAGTGTGAAGATCTGGTCTATTGTGGACTTTCCTGGCCTGAAGCCACACTGATATGGATCTATCAGATTATAAATTAATGGCTTTAGGCGGATACACAAGACGGCAGAGAAGATCTTTTATGCAATGTTTAGGAGACTGATCACTAGTTAGATAGTTGGTGCAGTCAAATTGGTCTCCTTTCTTGTGGATCGGGAAACGATACTGAGATTCCACTCGTCGGGCATGCTTTCTTCAGACCATATCTTACAGATGAGCTGGGGCATGCGCAATAACAGATCATCTCCAGCTGCCTTAAAGATTTCAGCTGACAGACTGTTAGACTTCAGTCTCGTCTATGTCTGGGGGACGGAAGTCTCGTTTGTCATCGTCATAGATTGAGTGGAACATTCTGCCTGACAGCGGTATTTTGGTCATCATCGCCGTTTAACAGTCTACAGAGCTACTGGCCACTTATCATCCATCAATCGCCTGCAGCTTAGGTAGATAAAGACATAGAATTCTGGAAGAGTACTTCTTCAAGACCTAAACGGATTGTCAGAGGTGCCATCAAATTATACTTACAGGTTCATTTTACAGGTTGTTTGGACGCTCAACAGACAGGACAAAAGACATACATGTAATTGGGTATGAAACAGAAACACGTTCCCCAATGGGTCTACAATGACCTAAGTGTCTAACTGACTTTCGACTCCTTAACCCATTAACCTAACCTTACCTATCACCTGGGGCACACCAGCTCAGAAAACTGTGAACATCAATGCCTACTCACCAAGTGTCGAATTTTGACAACCAACTCTGACATAACAAACAGAATCAACTTAACAGCATAGCTCTAAGGTTCTAGATCAAGGAAAGGGCGTAAATTCGCCTTGAACAAAAATCCAAAGACAGGTAGAAGGCGGAGAGACATAAGAAAGCATGTATCCAAAAAAGGGTAAACCACGGAGAAGTAGAACTTTCCTCCTCGGGGCCTTCGTAGTAATTTTTCAAAAGTGTATACCAAACGACAGGTTAATTTTACGTTCTTCTGTTTCGAAGATATCCTCGTAGTGGCCACTGGGTCTCCAGAACTCGAACCGACTGAACAGTTTTGGACGGTCTTGGATAATGGAATCAAATTGGAGGAGCGTCACAGCTTATCGTCTATTTGAAAAGACTAAGGTGGGGAACGAAGGAGGGAGAGGCTGATCAGATCCATCCCCATTTACCGGAATCCCATCTTCTTTCGAACTCTCTGCTGTGACCTAACGACTCAGCGACACAGATGAGCTGTCCAAGCACACATCTTTCAACAGCTCAGCAAGCCTCATTTCATTCACAGTTCAGTGGCAACGTTAGTGTACTCATTCTCGGAAGCAAACGCACTACCGCCACGCCCATCGCAATAAAACGCTGCTGAACGCGCTGCGGCCTACTTCCAGCACCGGGAACACATCTTCATCTGGTATCCTGTTGGTTGGCGAACAGCAAGACCACATCTGGTCGCCTCACATGCACATCCGATGGCCTGTGTAGATGCCGCCACTGCACTGTGCGCACGTCTGCGACACACATTTCACAGCCGAGCCCGAGCAGATCCCCAACCAGGGTGTTCCTAGGAAAATCAGCCGCACCAGAAGCAGAGCATCGGCGCAGCGAATGAAATGGGAAATCAAAGAAAATGCTCACCATGTCAAGGTCATCGAACGGGCACAGCGTCCGGAACGATTCAGTCACAACAAAAGCGATCGCTCTGTGCGCTGCTGCATCCATCCGGGAAAAGTCGCTGCAATCTGCCGGCCACATGTGAGTGATTCCACTCGGTTCGGCTTTTCTCCAGAAATTGCGAATGCAATAGTCACGCCTATTGTCGTATTGTTCTCTTGTTTTTCCTCTTCGGAGTCATTCGGTGTGTGGCAGTGCCCTGCCGCTTGTTGTTGGTGCGAACTAATTGGGATCGCACTGCGATGCGATGGATTCAATCTGGCATCGCCGTCATCTGGCATGAGTAAGCCTTTAATTTCTGCCTCGCCGTGGTCGTTTCTATTCTTACAAGACAAACACTCGTTTGAAGTGTTGAACATGTTGAACAGGAGGCGGTGTCCTTTGGGTTTTCGGTTTCGGAATAGACGTGACAGGGCCTGATGAGCGATGGCTGATGACTCAATGCGCTGGGGTGAGTCAGGATTGTGTGCAGTTTGGTGAACAGTTGTGTAGGGACTCTAGATCGTTTAGGTAGACTATCGGGAACCGTGTGTTGAGTCTGGAGCTGACGAGAAGAAGCTGCCGGCAAGTGGAGTCTCAGCCGTAGAGATTTCCTTCATGCCTCGGCTGGGTATAGGTGCCATCTGCGATTTCTGTCGAGCCTTAAGAGATGGAGCTGATGGAAGAGACTTCGCAAGTGGATCACATGACTGAAGGCCTAAGGCATTGGGCCAAGAGATGGCCAGGAGGGGCGGAATTTCTGGGAATCTTGAACGATAGGCGACTGCCTTGAGACTGTAACATTGCTGGCGGAAGAGCTGATTGTAGTTGTGGCATAAATTCATCGAAATTGTCTGTTGCGTCCACATCTGAAGTGGCTTAAGGGAAGTCGCCATGTGGGCTGTAATCTGTCTTTCATTGACGGAGGGTGGTTAAGTTGGGCTTAAGGTCAGCGAGGACAAACCAAATATATGCTGTCGAGCAGGAAACCATCCGCGGCACACCACCTAGGCCAAAACATAACCATCGACAGCTGAAATTTCGAGGTAGTTAAGGAGTTTGTCTACCTCTGGGCAAACATTAACTCCAAAAACGACATCCCTGTGGACATCCGACGTAGAATTGCCCTTGGCAACCGATGCTAGTTCGGTTTGTCAAACAACGGGGCTCGAAACTCCTGACTCGAAGGACCAAAGTCATGCTCCACAAAACTTTTATTCTGCCAGCCCTGGTTTATGGGGCCGAAAGCTGGACACTAAGTAAGACTGCATAGCTTGGTGCTTCCGACATCGGATATTTGGTCCCATCAGCGAGGAAGAGGAATGGAGGAGAAGACACAACACGGATGTAGATGTAGTCTGAAAGGCAATAATCCGTCGACTACACTGGCTCGGCCATATCGAGCGAATGGACAACAACGCTCCAGCAAAGAGGGTCTTCGAATCCGAGCCTCCTAGTTCGAGAAGGAGAGGAAGATCCAACCTCAGGTATAGAGACCAAGTCATCGCGGATATAAGACATCTTGGCCCTGATGACTGGGAGCAGCGTTCCCAGGACCGTCACCGATGGAAGGCAGCAAATTGCTCAGGCTCGGACCCTTCATGGGTCGTCTGCCTGGTAAGTAAGTAAGGTTAAGACGAATGATGAGTGCAGCGGAAGGTGTTGTCTTTAACGCCCATCCAATTGACACTTGACAGCTTTACCGAAAGTTGCCCATAATGTTGGATCTAAATGCTTGGGCACATGCCTGTCTGTTGTCGATGGATTCAAGCCTCACGTACGTACCTTTCCACAGCGGTATAGTGTAGGGAAATGATCGCAGTGGCGTAGTTGGTATGGACGTCGAATTTTTCGCACTTGAATCTACACGGTTTTGAACTTTAAAGTCAACGAATTCTTAAACTTGGTTCATTCGGAGACGGCATACAACTGCAAGTCAGCTCTAGTCTTGCTGGATATCATGCACAACCTAAATCGTTGCTGTGGAAGGTAGGACCAGCTTCAGACCTGTCTGTTCCTCCTCCTCCTCCAGGGAACAAGTTGCCAGTGAGCAAAGCTATGATCTGACGACACAGTAAACGCTTATGGTCAACGGAGAATGTTAAACAAAGCTCTTTTTTTAAATATGGCAGTCACCCCGACCTACCATCGTGTTGAAGTCTACAAAATTAAAAAAAAATCGTTGCTAGGAGAGATCCCTGTGGAGCATCCTCATGAGAGCGTACCTTTGCTTGCTCCGCATTCCATTTCCATATAGTTCGCATATTCTAGAAAAAGACCCGTTCGTACTTCTCTTAAGGCGGACTTCAAGGCAAGCAGATGACTACTGCAAAGAGCGCCATAAGCATCAGTCCATCCAGTGGTTGGCTCTCAAGCTCCATTGGACATGCAGGCAGATTGGATAGAATATAAACTGGCCAAAAATAGACACTTCATCATTCGACCATCCTCGTTTATGCAGATGGATCGAAAAACACAGATTAGGCATTTTTTCCCCCAGAATTGTGGAACACGCAATGCTCCATCGGAATCCTAAACTATGGGAGTGTTCTAGTGGCTATTAGAAGTTGGATTAGTTCATCAAAGTACAAATTCTCTAGAAAAACCTGTCCCTTTTACTCGAAAAGTTGAACTGAAGACCTCTTGAATAGAAATTGCTGCAAGCACGGGGCACTGGCCCATAGGCATCCACGCTGCTAGACTCGGAATACCGCTTAACCCACACTGTCGCAGTTGCCTCGACACCCTCTCAGAGGAAAGTCTGAATCACTTCCTCTGTGTATGCCCGGCACTATCGAGTCAAAGGTAATCGCCTCTGGGCAAAGCTTGCTTAGCAAATTCTCCGAGATCGGTATTTCACATATAATTAAATTCCTAAACTCCACAAGCTGGATTTAGCTAGCCCTAACTACCCTGCTCCACGAGGTGTAGTTCTAAACCACCGACCCACGTATGGCAGTGTTTTTCAAGTGGTGTAACTGACGCTTAAGGAAGCGGCCGTAATAATTTCAATGTTGCAAATACAATTGGCTTATATTACCATTCTAATTGACAATCAAGCGCCAATAGAAGTCAATTCCAGGCTCGCCGCAGGCTGTCGTGAAGATTGGTAACTCTCTGAGGCTGCGAAAGAACTTGGAAAGTGGCCGAAACAGACACAGCTCACACAATCCAATGCATTAAGCCACCTCCTGTGGATATCAAGCGGAATCAACTGAGGGACAGATCAAGTGCTAGCTTTCAAAAGTCTCTAAGAAATCTGCGGCATTCTTGTTATCTCTTGACGACTCAACAGCGTCCTCACGGGCCATTCGACTTTCATCAAGCACGTAAGTGTGCTAGAGCTGAGCGGTGAGACCCTCTGCGACGCCTCTGGAGAAGACAACGACGCTGCAGAGCAGTACCTCGATTACTGTTCAACATTTGCTTGAATGAGGTGGCAGCTAGTCGGAGTTGATTAGATAAGAGCTAATGATTTAGGTTCCTCATCACAGAAGCGTTAGCTGTTATTCATTCGGAAGACCAAGCATTTTCAGAAATGTAGGTTGCTGCCTGATAGTACTGGCGTCTGAGTACTGCAGTGGAGTGTTCGATAGTAAAAAAAATCCAGGTGGCTTTGCAACACCTCAACAAGAAGATGAACACGGGATGAATTAGGAACGAAGAGGTTACATTCCCCCATTGGGTATCACAATGTGTCCAACCACCCTGGGTAAGGAAACAAACCTTCCCAAACCGAAACCATTGGGCTACGGAAATTTTACATATTTTGACTGATCGTTCAGGCAGGCGGCAGATAGAGACGCTCGTCAGGGCATCCAAGCTTGTAGGGCGGTACACCGGGACTTACTGACATCCGAAAAGAAGAAGAAGGCAACCTGTATCCTTAAAAGTGGTCGAAGATGACTAAGTGGTAATCAGTGTCAAATGGAGGGAGGCTAAGAACAAGTTTATGTTTTCTAGTGAGGAGCACTTACTTAGTTGTCAGGTGTGGGAGTCTGCTACCCGTGAAGGGTCTGATGGTGAGCAATAAACACCACTGGACACGTAGCATCCAGACACCCATACTAAACTACGCGTCCACGATCATCTGGTTCGGCCATCTTCTCGCAAAAGAAAGACCATCTTAGTTGCATTCCATGGGCACTATATGGCCGTTCCACATTAGACGACGAATTGTCTCTTGCCGGGTAGCTTCCGAATTTTGACCCGGCGCATGGAGTTGGCCAGTTGAAGAGTCCTAGTGCCGTTTTATGTGAGTTTCTGTGATTTTTGTCTTTTTTGTTGTGTGTGCAGAGCTCAGGTTTCGTGTTGTTGACTTCTTCTTCCTGGCAAACACAAGCTCAAAGAATGAGTCCCCTATCTTCTGTTCTGCCCCACCATCAAGTGAAAGGCTGTGCCATCTCTACTGATCTCGTGTCTTAAAGCGCGCCTCACTTGTGATCTCTCCCGACTACGGACCAGGTTCCCAAGCACACAAATGGCCTGACGAACAACAGACATGTGGACGTGATCATAATCCACCTGGTTAACCGCTTCAGCAGACTTCCACTGCCAAGCCAAAAAAAAAAAAATCGTTAAACGGTTTCCCTTCTCTGATCGCACCGATGATCGCCAATCACTTCGATGCTGCATCACAAAATGAGGGAATTTATTGAAAAATGCTCTTACACCGCCCATCAATGAAAAAGTCCAACCTGCTCGCTGCTTGGTGGAATATTTAACGATTATGACCCAAAATAAGTCCCCGCCGCGGTAGCCTCGCGCAAGTGCAGCGCCCCCCGGCTTGAGGATCGCTGGATACACATGGACGCCGATTGCTCATTAATTTGGATTATTGACGACTCACTAAACGCTGGCCAACACCTTTTTTCTTTCGCCAGCCGGACATGACACATCGAGCAGTGCGCACCATGACTCCGACAATGCGACCATTGTCCGATGCCGCTGTTGCTGTTGCTGCTGCTCCTGCTGATGATGATGATGATGATGATGGCGATGGGGATGATGATGACAACGACAGGTGCCTTCTTGAGTTTAATTTAAAAATTGGCCCACTGGTCGAAACTGTGATGACTTTTCTTGCTCCTCCCGCTGCCGACGGAGCGAAGCAGTCACTGCTGGTGCTCCAAAATTACACGGCCATTAAGAAACGCAATTGGGCTCCGTATAATTAAGAACTCCTCGGGAGTCGGGAGTCGCGAGTCGGGACTCGGCGCAAAAATTAAAATGCATTGCTTGCGTTCATTAAACACCGGCATGAAAGCAGGGAGAGACCACTGGTGGCACGGCGGTGGTTTGACGCGCCCGGCCCTCTGTCGACCGGACAGTTGGACGGCCGGACGAGTCGCAGGCAGATTGCCGATGATAGCGATCAATAGATGCACATGTCCACACGGGTCATGCAAATTTCTGCGGTCTCATTTCTCGTTCTTGGGCGGTTTTTGTCGGTTTTGCTGTGCCGTCGTGACTCCTGCTGGACACCGGGCACATGGCATACTTTATACGGTGCCCGCGCTGCGCCGCTCGGAATTTCGGCCATCACCGGCGACGCTTCGTGTGTCGCAGTACGCACCCGAGACAGCCTGTCGATGGTTCGGGAAATTGTTTAATGATTGCTCTGCGGTTACGTCTTTCAGGTGGCTTCTTGGCCCTTGCACGCGCTCCCCTGGTATCCCCTAATTGCCAGAGAGCCGGCGGTTGTCGGTTGTCGCACCTTTGCTCGGAGCAGAGCAGATGACTTACAGGGAGGGGGCTCGACCGCGGGCAAATTGTTTATTGCTCGATAATTCTTGCAATTTCTCACCACGCACGCACGCGGTGAGGAGGTGTACGCGTTTATCGATTCAAATTTGAGTTAATAACGTCGGCGCGCATAGCCGTTGTGTGGATTAATAAATCAACCGGCGCGCTGATTGGACGAGCGACTGCCAGGGGCGGCAGCATCGTCGACCGGATAATTGGGAAAATCTCTGACTGGGTGACATCTGGTGATCAGCCGCTAAGAGGGCTCCGCTTGCCGGGTCGAGCATGTTCTGCGGCGGGCAGAGCGGCAGGGGCGTCCGCTTCCTTTTGAAACTGTGTGCCAACTGCCAGTGTCATATTTAGGAAATCTGTTGACCAGATTGCATTTTTGCATGCACTGCACACTGAGTGTGTGTGTGAGAGAGCGCCTGTGAACTGGTGTGCCACCCAGAGGAGTTCTGAGAACTGGCGAGGATATGATTTTCCGGCAGAAGAGAGACTCTGCCGCCTCGACGGGGAGCATGAGGGTGAGACGCAGCGGCGGGCAAATCGTCACTTCGGTGGAGCGCTTGGCTTATCGTGCCTGTCACTGGCGATGATTTTATGATGACAAATGTTTTGACAGCGCGATTGGAGACGATCAGTGGCGATGGTGTGATGAAGTGAAGTGAACTCAGTCGCGGTGCATGACGAATTGTTTCGACGAAAGGGAGTGGCACTTGTTCGGGTGATTATCCGAGGGACAATTTGCGGTTAAGAAACTCAGTCGGGTGGGGCAGCATCTTAACTTTTCTGTAGGTCGAGGCGATTTTTTTCCAATTTCGAAATAATTTTTTTCTAATTGATTGTGTAGCTGTCTTTGCCATGATTCCGAGTGTTCCACATAGACTCAATAAACAAGTTGTCATTGGATTTATCCAGAGCTAAGAATCTCATCTGCTTTAATGAGCGTCCTTCTTGAAGCGCTTCTGCTTCAACTAGTCACTGCCACATGTTGGATGGTCTGCGACGTCTACGACTGCCATCCGGATTCCAATCTAGAGCTCCTCTTGTGGTGTCGTCATGGGGTTTGCGGAGTGTGCCTCCAATCCACTTCCATTAGCGGCGGGGGATTTCCAAGTGGAAGGGTACCTGTTCCGTCGACTCCTAGAGGTCGCAGCGTTAGTTATGGTTAAGGGCCAGAAAATGCGTAGGATGGTAAAGCATGGTAATTTGTTCGTTCGCTGGGGTCTGCAACAGTAAGTCCGCCAGTATCCGAGGCAATTGGGTGTCTCTGAACATTTTGTTTCTTATGTAGTGATGGCGTTAAGCCCACGCACAACCCCCAACTGGGAGGCCAGTCCCATTAGTTTTACCCTTGGACGAAGGGTCCGGATGACTCCGGTATCGGTGACCTCGCTGAGGTTGTGAGTGTCGCAGTGGAACCTATATGATAGGGTTCTTCTTTACTTTACTCCAAAATCCCGACATGACCTTGGAGGCAACCTTTCAGAGTTGAGCTCCGAATATGTCAGAGAAGCTCTAAAAAGGTGGTGTACCACGTAGCTCTGGATGTCGCCGTTGGCTAATCTGATGATCAGCTCCGGTGCCTCTCTCTTGGTGCCGTATATCAGCTGCTGAGCCGCCATATTTGGTGATGATGCTGCTAAGGTAACAACTTAGACGTTAGAGCCGCAAATCTTAAGGCTTTGTAAGTTGTTGGTGTAGATTCACACCATCCGTAAAGAGAAATGAGTGCTGATACAGACTCACCCACTCTCCCCCTCTCTCGTAAGCAGCCGCCAATGATTTCCCTCGAGGGTTGGGTGCCCCATCTTCAGTCGAAGGTGCTCGGCTCCCGGATTTCACCACGTGGAGGTGGTTTATTGACAAATGCTAAGTGCAGACGCCTGTGCCTGCATAAGTCGCTTGTCAACGCTTCGAAATCCTCCTTCGGAGATTACGGTTGTCATGGAGTCGCTTTATACGTTTCGCATATGCACAGAAGAATTGATTTCGCGTTCGATTAGAAAAATGTCAGCTTCTTGCGGTTGAATGTTCTAGATGATCACCACACTTTGACCAGCATAGCGAAGTCGACGCGACCCCTTGGTATTTGGTTACGTATATCAGCTGCTGCGCGGCCATTTTTAATGATGATGCTGCTAAGGTAACAGCTGCGACGTTAGAGTCGCAAGTCTTAAAGTCTTGCGAGACGTTGGTGTTGCTGCACATCGTCTTTGATTTCGCAATTTTGATTTTTATGCCCACTTGTGCTGAAAAGTGACCAACTATCTCCATTTGGTTTCTTATAAGAGTGTTTTGTGGGACAGTACACAGATCTCGTCCGCTTAGTCCACGTCTTCAAGGCTCCCATCCATGGTTCAGGATATCCCTCTGTTTTTCGCAGAAGCTTGTCGCACTATTGAGTCTAAGACCAGGTTAGATAAGAGTGGCCATAACACGCAGCCCTGCCTGACCCCAGTCTGCACTTGGATAAAGTTGCTGAGAATATTCGTGTCCCTCGCACCTGCTTAAGGTTTATTATTAATACGGGTACTCCTTTGCATGCTAGGGCCCACCAAGTTGGGTAGGAAGAAGAATGGGTGTCCAACGATTTCTTGATGTCGATAAAACAAAGATAGAGTGGCGTGCGACACTCGACATAGTACTCAGCAATTGTCCTTTGCACACAACTCCACGCGCCACCATTAAATACTTCAATATAGACAATAAGTTCTGACGAAATAAGCGGATTGAACTTGTGGAGGGCGAGAGAAGAAAAACAGAAGTAAAATTTCAGCGGTGCTCCGAGCAATCATTAGAGAATGGTTCTGAAGTAGAAGATTTTAGTGGCGATGGCGATGAGGACTATGGTTATGGAGATAAATCTGAATCCGAGCCAACCTTGGCAGTAGGAGGGATTATAGCATATGAAGGATACTGATGATGAACCGAACATCCGGTATAGAGTCAGTCGTGGCGGATTTAAAAGAGCTTGGCCTTGATGCCCGAGGCCGTCAACAATGGAACGATGGCTCAGCCTCCATGGGTCGCCGACCTCAAAAGTTACTAAGATGATAACGAGATGTTGGAAGATTCATCAACATCTTCTAACCCGCATGATCCACTAAGGGGTCTTGTGTGCAAAACGCAGACTAGAGATCTCCAGACCCGTCCATCCTCCGCCAACGACTCTAACTCATCAGGATTTAAGCCCAAGTGCAAACTGGCGAGTTTTTGAACTTGATAAAACCATCTGGATCGCCCAAAGAGTCTGCCTGAGGGAGTTGCATTTAAGGCACGCCTCGAAAGACATAATCAAGGTTAAATTCGTGCCACGGGCCCAAACTCTCAAAGCATAGACTTTTCCGTTCAGAGAAGCATCTGTTCAACATTGAGTTCCTCGCCCACTACTGTGTTTCTCACCCTATCTAGGCGAGTAACTCCCACAACAGCACAAAGAAATCTCATCTCATGGTGGAAGAGTTACAAGTAAAATACGACTGAGCTCGTTAGGAGCGCGAGAAGGCCAATGCTCCGCGAAAGACTATTGGGTCAGTGATAGAGCAATATGGTACCAACAACCCCCAACAACAGGTCTTCTAAGACTAGCATACAAAGTGATTCGAGATGTTGCTGATTACTCATCTTGGTACCTTTACGAAAGAAGGGGTCAACAGGAAATTGTTGACGATTAAGCAGAATTGTAGTCGCTTAGCAATATTCACCGCAGGTTGTCTATAAACAATTAGTTGTTGTACTCGGCTTTGCCCGAATTTGATTGGAAAAAGTTCTTGGAAGTCCCAATTGCTTGTATGCGGATTGGTTGTGCCAATTGAAGTCAAACTTCACGAACCAAGAAGAATTGTCTGCTTTGGCATATAGCGGGCACATACACAGCCATGCATAGATGGTCAATGAATGGTCATAAAAGACTCGCATCACCGATGAGAGTAGGTTTTTTTAGTTTGTTTCTTCTGCTGGTGAACGCGACTTTTGTGCAATCTTTTGGACTAGCATTGAGTCCAACCTTTAAGCACCAGTTAGCGACAAGGTTGAGTTTTCTTTGTAGTAAGTCCGAGAATGTGTCGAATTTGCCCTCTATGAGAATCTGGATGCCATCAGCATATTCTTGGACAGAGAAGCTTTCGTTGCTGAGGATGACAATCAGTTCGTTCACTATGGACCACAGGAGGGAGATAGTACTGAAGACCCTGAAGGCAACCTATAGCACCTCTGATTTTATTAGTGCCCAGTGCCCTGAGCATGTGTTGTATCCATTTGCATCGTAGATCGATTTTCGTTGAAAAGAAGCAGAACCCTGTGACTTGACTCACAGCGCCTTTGTGGACTTGTCAGACAAACGTTTCGCAACAAGAAGTTACATTCCACAAATCAAACATAAAATTGGCGCCGACCTTATGGATAAAATGAACATGATGAATGTCGCCGTATTAGGATCTTTCCGAATATTCAAAAAAGTAGATAATAATTGAGTGCAACGAACAAATCCCATGCACATCGGCAATTTTAATTTTTTTTTACTGAGCAGTTACTGAGTGACCCCTCAGATTGAAGGTACGATACACAATCCGAGGATAATATGAGTGTTTTCTGTTGGAAATTGCTTCGTTGTTCGTAGCACCATAGTAAAATAGGACTCCACATCCCAGTGGTAGCCAGTATCCAAATATCCACGGCCAGGCAAGTCAAGTAGAATAAGCAGAGTAACCGACAAAATCCTGTGAAAAAATCGATTTGCATGCGAAGAACTTGTCTGGTTACAGCTCAATATTCAGTTACAAAAAATGGACTTGGGTATCGCAGGTGATCAACTAAAACAGAAGTTCATTGGATCCTGGTCAGTAATTGCTTAGTTTTCATCTAAGCCGAGGCAGGCTTCATCGCAGTCAGTCTCTGAGTCGACTCTCAGTCTCGTTTCCCCTGCTCCTGCGCCTTATCCTTGTCAATCCCGTCTAGACAATTCGTTGATCACACATCTCGACACATCCATCGCATCGCACCACTAAACAGCTTCACTCACTTCGTCAAAGGATTACCCATCGGGTACAGCCTGGAATCCATTAATTTCCAAATGGGATCAGCTCCTCCCGAAAATAAACCGAAATCCATGCATCCGAGCCTCATCCACCAGGCTGTCAATGCATTGGGCATCACCACGATGTCGATCGTTAACCTCTCTCCCCCAACCGCAGGGGCACAGCAGACGGAGAGAGAGAACACACGAAAAAGGGAACAACAACCACGAGGTTGTGTGGAATTAATTTATGCCTCCATACGCCTGGCTGGTGGACGACGGCGGGGGAAAATAAATTATCTAAAACATCCCGTTCTCCCGTCGAAGATCACACTTAACAATCTCTTAGCTAGCGGCGCACAGGAGCTCGTAATAGCTACCATCGTCGCACAGACACCCGGGAGAGGGAGGCGCAGGAGCAGCGAACAGAAGCATGAAGTGTTGCACACTGATGTCTCGGTTTTCGATTTCCCCCTGTCAGATGGTGGCGCGGCGCACTGGTGGTGGTGGGATCCAAGAGCCGGGTTGGGCGTCGAACGAGATTCTACCCCCAGGGTGGGTAACGAAACGTTCAGGCGTGGGAAATCGCTCCTGGAATGCGCACACGAAACAACAGCCGATCGAACAACAAGACAGATCGACGCGATCGCGTGCTAAGCCTATTTGCCGTCCCAGACTTTATAGCTGGACAGGACAGGCGATCGACCACTGCGCCGTGCCACGCCGCGCCGCCTTTTGAGGGTCAAATGCGATTGCCATCGATAAATATGGACGTCTAATTCAGGCAAATTCCGACAGATTACCCAACGATCAATGCCAGCTCTCTGCAGCCCCGGTTTAAAGTGCAATCCTGGAGGCTGTCACGATGACGTTGATGATGATTATGCTGCGCTGCCACCACTTCTCTGTTGTTGCCTCCGTTCAGCTGCCTCGGCTGCTGCAAGCCCGATGCGGGGGACTGCGATCGATTGTTGCCCAAAAATTAAAATGAATTAGTTTGAGGTATCTCTAGAACAGCAGGACGCTGAGCGAAGGCCTTCGTTGGCAGCACCACTAGGGACGGCAATTAAGTCTCGACTTGTTTGCCGATTGACGACCGATGCAGGACTGCCAGTGCATGGCATCACCGACATTTGCGCTGAGTTGAGACATTCTACGCCTACGGGGACGTTTTCCTGCAAAATGCAGTGGCGGCTGCCAGATTGATTGCCAAGCAGACTTGCAACGAGCACCGATCGATTGATTGTGTGGGAATGTTTTGTTTTTTCGGTTTTTCGGCTCAAATTTCGCATGTAGACAGTGAAATGCGATTTAGGGGTCCAGACTCCGGTCATTTTCGTGAGCCACGAGATGTGTTGTGGAAGTGAATTTGATTAAGCGCTTCGAAGTCTGCTCGTGAATTAGTTTGTCATGTCAGAGCGGGGGACGATTTATGTTCGGGACATGGTCGATGGTGGTTTGTGAGCAGGCCTCAAGTGCTTCCACTGGAGTACATTGTTTGCTGTGGTTTGACGGGGAATATGTGACAGGTTGCAATTTGTTCTCGCAGGAGCTGTAAATTCACTCTCCAAATTGCACATGTGGCCGCCGCACCGTTCTCACTTGCTCCTAGCCAAATGGTGTTGAAAGAATGACAAGGCAACAACACTCTAAGTCGACAAGTGTCCGCCGAGCCATTTGGTTAGTGCGTAGAGTTGTTGCGGTGGACTATTGTCCCGAGGTCTTGAAGAACAATGGACACTTTCAAAATCTTTGCATTAAAGGCAAACAGTCTTTAACAAGAGTGTGCACTGAAATGGCCCTAGTTTTGGTTGAATAAGGCGATTGCTTAGCTAGCAACGGTGGTGGCTCAAGGCGGTCTAGTTAAAATTCAAGGAGTACAACATAATATGATGTCGTCAAAAGAAAAGGCTTACACCACTGAAAACTTCATCAGTACTTCTTCTTCTTCTTCTTTGATTGGCGCTACAGTCCGGGGTGTACCTGGGCCTCAATCAACATGGCTCTCTAGCCAGCACGATTTTTCGCCAGCTGCCTCCAGTTGCGCACACCAAGTTGGTCTAGGGCCTTTTCCACTTGTGTGCGCCATCTAGTGAGCGGACGTCCTCTGTTGCGTTGCCCGACAGGTTCGGATTCGAAGATTCTCCGGGCCGGAGCTGTGGTGTCCATCCGCTCTACATGACCTAGCCACCGTAGGCGTTGGATCCGTTGACGCCTAACTAGGCTCATGTCGCTGTACAGCCCGTACAGTTCGTGATTGAACCTTCTCCTCCAGAACCCGTCAACACAAACAGGACCAAAGATCGTGCGTAGAATTTTGCTCTCAAAGAGACCAAGGACTTCTTCATCCGCTTTCGAGATTGTCCATGCCTCCGCGCCGTATAGCAGGACTGGGATGATCAGAGTCTTATATAGAGTCAACTTGGTTCTTCGAGAGAGGGCTCTATTACTCAATTGCCTCTTAAGCCCGAAGAAACAGCGGTTGGCAAGAGTTATCCTACGCTTGATCTCGGTACTGATGTTATTTGTACAATTTACTCCGGAGCCGAGGTAAGTGAAGTCCTTGACTACCTCGAAGTTATAGCTGCCCATTGTGACGCTCTGTCCAAGACGTCGATGTTGTATGTCCTTTTTTGAGGACAGCATATACTTCGTTTTGCCCTCATTCACCGCCAGACCCATTTTAGACGCTTCCGTCTCAATGTTAGCAAAACGGTTCGCTGAGTTCAGCCAATCACGTCAATGTCATCGGCGTATGCCAACAATTGCACGGACTTCTGGAAGATCGTGCCTCTAGTGTTGGCGTGTGAGTTTCGCACGATCTTCTCTAGTATGATGTTAAAGAAGTCACATGACAGCGTGTCGCCTTGCCTAAAACCTTTCTGGACATTGAAGGTCTCGGTGAGTTCCTTACCGACCTTGATGGAGCAGCGAGAGTTCTCCATCGTCATCCTGCACAATCTGACGAGTTTGGCAGGAATGTCAAAACTAGACATGGCGTTGTATAGTTCGTCTCTATGCACGCTGTCATATGCGGCCTTGAAATCGACGAACAGATGATGAGTGTCGATTTGCATTTCTTGAGTCTTTTCCAGGATCTGTGGTAGTGTGAAGATTTGGTCTGTTGTGGACTTTCCTGGCCTGAAGCCACACTGATAAGGACCTATCAGATTATTAATGAACGGCTTCAGGCGGGTACACAAAACGGCAGAGAAGATCTTATACGCGATGTTAAGAAGATTGATCCCTCGATAGTTGGCGCAGTTGAAGGGGTCTCCTTTCTTGTGGATCGGGCAAACGATACTGAGATTCCACCCGTCGGGCATGCTTTCTTCAGACCATATCTTGCAGATGAGCTGGTGCATGCGCCCTACCAGATCATCTCCAGCTGCCTTAAATATTTCAGCGGGCAAACCGTCCGCTCCAGCAGCTTTGTTAGACTTCAGTCTTGATATTGCTACCTTGACCTCGTCTAAGTCTGGGGGACGGAATTCGCGTCGGTCATCGTCCAGGTTGAGTGCAACATTCTGCTTGACAGCGGTATTTTAGTCCTCATCGCCGTTTAACAGTCTACAGAAATGATCTTTCCAGATTCTCAGTATCGACTGCGACTCTACTACCAGTCCATTTAAATCCCGACAGGCTTCTGTCCGAGTTGTATATCCATTGGATAATTGTTTCACCCTTTGATAAAACTTTCGGACCTCCGTCCTGTCGTAACACCTCTCCATCTCCTCGACGCGCGCTTCTCATGCTCTTTCTTTTTTCTTCTGAGAAGCCGGTTCTCTTCCCTTCTCTTCTGTTCGTAGAGCTCACGAACAGCCCTCGTTGTTCGGTGCAGCGTTGCCTTGTAGGCCTCCTGCTTGGCTGCATGTGCCTGCCTGCACTCGTCGTCAAACCATAGGTTCCTTCTAGGTGGTGTCGTAAAACCCAGCACATCAGTGGCAGCTTCTTTGATGGCTATTTGACTCCATTCTTCTTCGATGGTTTGTGCAGGCGACGTCGAACTTTCAGAGAGTTTCTGGGAGACTCGGTCGGCAAAGATCCTGGCAGTCCGCTGCGATTGTAGCTTTGCGACGTCAAACCGTGGTGTTCGTTCTCGACTCCGTTGTTCTCTTGATATCCTGATTCCTACCTTGGCTACAAGGTCCGAGTCGATGTTGGCTCCTCGGAACGTTCGGACATCAAGAATACTGGAGAAGTGTCTGACGTCGATCGCAACGTGATCAATCTGGTTGACGGTTGATTGATCTGAGGACCGCCATGTCCCTTTATGGATGTTGAGGTGTGGTAATCGCGTGCTAGCAACAGAGAGGTTACGTCCCATGACAAAGTCCACCAGCCTAAGTCCGTTACTGGACGTGGTGTCGTGTAGGCTGTGTTTCCCGATGACTTTAGCAAAGATTTCTTCTTTACCCAGCTTAGAACGATCTTGGTGTCGTAGCTGGGGCATTGATCGTATGTTCTTTCTAGGAGATCATAGAAGTCATCTTTGCTACTATCATCTTTGTCCTCTGTCGGGTCGTGGGCGCAAATCAGGCTGATGTTGCCGAATGTAGCCTTGATGCGGATCGTTATGAGGCGTTCGCTTTTACAGACAAAGCTTAAGACTTTTTGCCTAAGTCTGCCTCGAACAACAAATCCACATCAATATAAGCGCCTCTCTACAACCACCGTAGTAGATGTCGCAGTTTTTCATCCTCTTCTTGCCCGGCCCATTCTATGGCACTTCCTGGATGGCGGTGATGCAACAGTCTGTTGACGTGAAATGCAGGCGACAACGCATTCGAAACTCGAAACAGTGCAAGCTTCGAACCCAGTTAAAAGCCCGTCACATCTGCCCATTCCCTTCTTCCGGGGGTTAGAGCGTCAACGCCATTTGATAGATTGAGTCCTGAAACCATGCAGTCTGTTGAAAATGAAACGAGCCATCTCGGAATAAGCTCCATCATGGTCCCATGACTACTGAGGTTTGCCGTTCAACTCCCGCAATCTCTTAACCGGAAGACGCTATGTATTGCAGTGATGTCAGTTAACTTACGTCATGGTCACTGCCCCTTTGTACACGGTGTCAGAACTCAACAAACAGAATCTCCAGTTGACGTCAAGTGATTCGCATCCACCGCAAAAGAAGACTGCGGTTTAGCTTTCTTGTCTACGTAGCACCATCAGTTAAAGACGTTCATCTCAACATCAGCTGCCCCCCTAGATTAGATGAAACTCCTTGCATGTCGACCTGTTTCCCGGCAACCTGAGCTACATCGAGCATCATCTACAATCACAGACGCCTCTCAGCTCCTGAACACCACCCTCCCTCATGTCATCGTGTGTCCCCTTCGAAATCTAAATCTGATTACCATTTCACACAACAGACAGAAAACACTTGTGAATCGCAAAAATAACCCACGCCAAGTCGAAACTTCCGGCAAGACGCCCCACCGGCCATGGCATACACGTCGTCGTTCGACGCATCTTGTTGCCTCGCACAGGCAACTTCTTCAAAACATCCTGGCGCTAGTCAGGATCAATCAATCAAATCCCATTCCCATCGTCTTCCACAAAAAGGCGCTACACTCACAATCGCCTTAGCAGCGCCGTTGCGCCGCCCCCTGCAACCACAAGACCATTCATTTGATCCTTTTGTGCCTCGCATTACTCATCCTTGAACCTGCACAAATGTGCCTTCCACCGAGGCATCCACAGCAATAATCCTGACTTTCTCAAGGCAAACAAAAGCAGAAATATCGTCGCACAATTTTGATTTATTGCTCCTTAAGCATTTCGTTCGTTCGTACGGTCGTTCGTTCCATCCAGCCGTTCGTCCTTCCTCTCGGCGCGGCGCGGCGTTCCTCAGCGTCCTCGTTCCCTTTGTCTTGCTGCATGCAATTACTTCAAACGCTGTTCGCTTGTGTTCCTCCTTTGTGACCTCGCTTCACACTCTCGAGTGAGGGAGGAAACTTTCCCAAAAACCCTCTGCCATCAGCACCATCACTACCACCTACTGTGCGAGTGGCGCCAGGAAGTTTCATCGACTTTTCTGGCCAGACACTGACTGTGACGCACACACAGCCGAACGGTGCAATTTGCAATTGCATTGCTCTGTCCCTCCTAACCTCGTCCCGTAGTCGGGATCGATTTGCCTTCGCCACAGGTAACGTGTAGGTATGTGTACCTGCCCGGCGAACGACATGGGACATTACTCACAAGGGAAATCCTTGTGAATCTCGTCTCCTTCCTGCCAAAAAGGATTCATTGTTTCCCGGGACAACTGCCGCTAATAGGGCGCTCTCCGTATCGATTCACTCCGGTCGACGGTCGGTCGTCTGCTGTCAGGGAGCACTCAGCTCGAGAGGAACACACACTCTGTCTGTCTTGTCATCTGTGAGTTGCTGGTGTTTTTTTTTGCCTTTTTTTGGGTTCATCTGAATTTCGATTCGATTTGAAAACTCATTTCCTTTAAGGAGTCAGGCGGACAATGCGACGATGGTCGTGTTTCTGCGGGTCTAGGCGACACATGCAGGAATCCTTGACCGGAGAGGGAAATGTTGAAATGTTGAAATGCTGAAATGTTTCCCTCATTATTGTCCAGGCACTGTTTGGCATGGCAGTCCGCAAGGACGACAACCAACAACAGATGCGCGAGTGTGGGTAGATGATATCATGTGCACATTGTCGCAATCAAATGAAATGGACACGGAACTGTCCCGGGGTGAGTGCAGAAAACAATTAACAATGAACCAGATGACAGATTTAGATTAGTGCCAGAACCCATCATCATGTTTGCAGCGCGAGGGGGCCCATGGCCATCGAGGACGGCAGGGTGGACACAACATGTGTGCGACTTGAGCGCCGTCGTCGTCGTCGTCGTCGTCCTCGTTCTCGTTCTCGGCGTCGTCATCATTCGCCCTCTAGGTGGATGTGTGTGGCTGGCATGACAAATGACTTAAGCACTTGCTGCTGCAGAAGTGTCGTTCGGAGTTGATGTGCAAAAATGTCGACCATTTCATGGGGGGCGGCGTTGATGGCAGGAGGGGGGAGACTTCAAGATGGTCTGCCATCTCGGTGCCCGCTTGCTGGCGATGGATCGTAAATTATGATGCTGTGACGTTGCAAAAGTATTTTTTTTTCTCTTTTTTGTTGTCCCGTCGATTAATTGGAAAGTAATTATCGAAATGTGAGGCAAGCCGATGCGTCGGGGCGCTCGACGGCCATGTGCTGAAGACAATCGGCAGATGTGGGGACGAGATGAAGTGCTTTTGGGGTGGGACGGAGTTAGTTTGCGTTCAGGCGGAGTGTGGGAAATATGAGGATTTTCTGGCTTATCCGACGACAAGTGGATAGGGAAGATCTTCATTGAGCTAGGTTAGGTTGGTAGACAGCAACAGTACAGGCCCGTTGAGCCACCCTGGTATAGATTGGGCAATAGTCCATGATTGAGGGGAAGGCGAAGAATGGGAAACGACTGCGAATTCGTGTGGAATGCGTGTTCTGTGCAAGCTCGGCGGCCGGTTATGTCTGCTTTGTAGCAGTTGAGGGCCTCCGAGAGGTCATCGGTAGGTTGTTGCTTCTGAACTCGTCTTGAGGAAGCCTCACGCGCTACCTTCAACTGGGAGTACAGTCTTATTATCTTAGCTCTCGGGCAGTGATTAGCTCCCTGCGGACAAATGTTTACCACACAAGCACAATCTAATCACCTTCTGAACCACTCTGGTGTTGCACAATACAATAGCCGTCAGACTCCTCCAATACGACAAGAAGCTAATCAGGATGGTCGTCGGAGCGCTATTTGCCTGAAGTTCCGTGACAACAGAATGGGACTTGGCCAAGACTGCATCTGCAGAGGCTATGACGACGAGGAACGGCTTCGTCATTATTTCTGAAACTGTCCACTGAGAGAACACTCCTTCCAAGACCTACACGAGCTAACAGTGGTGCCATTGAAAAGTCTGCTTAACCATCGAACAGACAGGACGAGAGTCATCGTAATGGGTACGAGAAAGGGGTAGGTTCGGTTAGGTTATTAAATTAAATTGCTAAGATTGCCTGCACAATTAGACCTTTGTTGGCCCATTGTGATACCACTTGCCGTTAATTTGATCAAAACGGCAAATGGTGTCTGGACCAGATTTGAAAGCCATGTCTTGCTTACACTGTGATTCAAGTCTGGCACCATTTTAACCAAAAGCAAGCACTCAACCAACGGCGCCATCCAGATGTTCACGAGAAAGACGTAAAGAGGAATCCATTTCTCCAAATGGGTCCACAATGACCTGAGTACACACAAACCTAACCTAAAGTACTCAGGTTATAACTTTGTCTCTTCTAACTTACAGCGCCTTTTCTAATGACTTACTGACTTATCAGGCCAATGAACCACGGAAGGTCTGAGAGTCGGGGAACTCGACTCGAGAAGATCAAGCGTCAACATGAGAGGCACGATCATCCACGAATCTGTGCAACTGCTCGCATATGCCGATGGCATTGGTATCATGGGAAGACCATCGAGTGGAAAGCGGCTAAGATGGGTCATGCGCTGAATAAGAGTAAGACAAGGCACATGCTGTCTAGGAAAAAGATTTATCAACACCGACATATTGAAGTGAAATCGTCACAGCTGCGACGTAGTCCTCAGTAAACTCTGGAAATGACAAGACAAGATAAGACAAAGGATCACCATGGACAATCGATGTGTCTTTGGGCTTGGATGGCAATTGGAAATTAAGGCACTGTCTCGAAGAACCAAGATATCGTATCGGGCTTTCGAATAGGGACTTGACAACTTTGAATTTAATGTGTGCAACGCACCCTTTCACTAATCATCAAACTGTCAATGTCAATTTATTCAGTCTCTTGACTCAAAGTTTTCGTAATGGTAAAGTACACGCACGAGTAACGTCTGTAAATTATAAACATTTTCTACCGAAATTAGGAGTTGGTGACGCCGACTTTAAGAGCGCTAATTCGAATTTTCGGTAGCAGTTTTCGCCCTAGTTGACACGCAATAAGTCCTTCACTTATCTAGGCTCCGCAGTAAACTGTACTTATAACATCAGAAACGACATCAAGCGTAGGATAACTCCCAACCGCTGTTTCTTTGGGCTCAAGATGCAATTGAGTAATAGAGCCTTCTCTCGAAGAAGTTGACTCTATAACACTGATCATCCCAGTCCTGCTATACGGCGCGGAGGCATGGACAATCTCGAAAGCGGATGAAGAAGTCCTTGGTCTCTTTGAGAGAGAAGTTCTAAGTGCGATCTTTGGTCCTGTTTGTGTTGACGGGTTCTGGAGAGAAGATTCAACGACGAACTGTACGGGCTGTACAGCGGCATGTACCTAGTTAAGCGTCTTCGGATGGCTAGATCGCATCTTAAGACACTTAAGATCCCTAGGTCATGTAGATCGGATGGACACCACAGCTCCGGCCCGAAGAGTCCTCAATATCGAGCCATCAGACAGCGTAACAGTGGACGTACTAACCATCTTGGTGTGCGCAGCTGGAGGCAGCAGGCGAAAGATCGTACTGGCTGGAGAGGCATGTTGGTTGAAGCCCAGCTACACTCCGAACAGTAGCGCCAATCAAAGGAGAGGAAGAGGACTGTTTGAGGCAACGTACCTTTATTTATAAAAAAAGTTGTCTCGTCCTTACCCTACACAAGACCGTGGGACTATAGTCTAGTTATATGAAGCAGAAGCATGGGCAATACCAAAAGCGGATGAAGAAATGTTTGTTTCAAGAGGAAAATCAAGTTCACTTCCTAACTAAAGGAACTCCACACTCAAAATTTCAACACAATCTGTGTTTCTTTTTGACAAAAGTAGAGGTGCGACTACTATCTCCTATATTTTGCGCTCTTATCTGTTAATACCCATGATCCAATCCGGGACTTCGAACACAATAAAAAAAACATCCAATAACTAGCTAGGATTTCTTCTATGGTCAAAGGGGCCTCAGATTTAGAGAAATCCTTGTATTATTTATTTACCATGATGCAGCCAGACAATGGCAACGAGAACTCGCCGAAGAACGTTGAGAGACAAGAGGTGGAGCGAAGTACTGGATCGAAGACACGATTCATAGCGATACTAGGTACTCCATCAGACTATGGTCTAAGGTTCGAGAAATATGCATATACATTAGATCCTTCACGTCTGCTTCCGTGTGCAAAGTTATGTGCCAAGTTGTTAACTCCAACTTATATTCATCTTGTCACTTGCCCAATCCTTACTTTCCCCAAAGTTGTGTAAGCACCCACCTCTGAGCTGACGCCCCATTCATTTCCAAGAAATCTCTTAATCCATGAGCACACACAAGCGATCGTGACAGATTAACGCTAATGAGTGGTACCACCTAATAGCCTAGACCCGTGCATTTTGACTTAATATCAAGCGATTAACTTCTTTAAGAGGTTTCAGGTAGTTGCGTGACGTGGGCTCCACAAACGAGCAAACCTTTCTTGTCAATGAACGTCGACTTGCTCAGTTTCTTCGGGACTATCTGG
Source organism: Eristalis arbustorum (assembly GCA_916610145.1). Taxonomy (NCBI): domain Eukaryota; kingdom Metazoa; phylum Arthropoda; class Insecta; order Diptera; family Syrphidae; genus Eristalis; species Eristalis arbustorum. Next base: position 29,994,511 of record OU744317.1, read on the forward strand.
ACCCCAATTAGTTGGCTTTCTCTCTTGTTAGAGAGATGCTTGATCTTATCAGAACATCTTCAGTCTTCATTTGTCACACATTCCTTTCGTCCAAAATAAAGTAATTTTCACTAAGAAGTGGATTCGTTTTTTTTTTCTTGGCGATTGTTTTTTGGGAGTGCTCATAATAAACAGCTACCCATCTTATTTGCTGTGGTTTTCTGCTTGTCCAGTCGTTCACGTCACTTGTTGTTTCCACAAATCAACAAATTCTTTCGAAAGAAAAACAGCGATCTTCCGTGTCTTAAGCTTCCCAGGACGACAGACAACGAACGCATACTGACTACAGCGGGTATTGACTCCAATAACGCCGTACTCGACGATGACTTCTTTGTGGTCGAAGATCCGCAGGGAAAAGTTGAAGTATTAGGCGCAGTTTTCCAGGAAGTGTACAAGGTGAACGTGAGTGTTCGCCCGAACCACGACCTGGAAATCAGCGTGCAAGCTAGCAACTCTAAAATTCGAGAAGATCTGCAGCAATGGCGATCTGAGAACATCGGCTTTGTCCAGTTCAATGACGAAAACATGGCAGACAATGTCATCGCCGACGAAGGGGTTCATCCCCCGTTCATTTCGAAGGCAGATCTTCAAGCGGTCTTCGCATCAATAAAGAAAAAAAAGTCAGTTGGAATCGACGGGATCTCCAACATTGTGCTAAGACATCTTCCTCTGGAAGTGGTCACTATGTACACAATCCTTTTTAACAATGCTCTGAATAATGCACATTATCCTGAGCATTGGAAAACTGCGATTGTACAGCCCATATCCAAGCGAGGAAAAGATTCTTCGAATCCGTGCAACCTACGGTCAATTAGTCTCCTTCCGAACATCAGCAGTATTCGAGAAGGTGATAAATAGAGCTCTGATCAACTGGACAGAGGACAAACATATAATTCCGGATAACCAATTCGGTTTCAGAGCGGGGTATGACACCATTCATGCCGCGTCGAAACTGGTGTCGGATATCCAATGGAACAAGAGCAAGAAACAATGCACGGGCGCCTGCTTGATTGACCTGGAGAAGGCCTTCGACACCGTATGGTTAGAAGGTCTTTACTACAAGCTCAATCGGCTAGGCATTAGTAAACCACTGCTGTACCTACTGTATAACATGCTAACCGGTAGGCGGTTCGTAGTCAAGAATGGCAGCGTGACCTCTGCAGGTATTTTTGAAGTTAAAAATGGTCTCCAACAGGGTGCCGTTAATTCGCCGATCCTGTTCAACATTTTCTTGAGCGATCTGATAAGTTCTCTTCCGCACGCAATTGCGTATGCCGACGACTTGATCGTGTACAGATCAGGCAAAAAGATCGAGGACATCACTACACTCACGCAGGGTGACTTCGACTCATTCATGAGAGATTGCGATGACTGGAAGTTGAATATCAACTTTCTGAAGTCGGAAACCATTCTGTTCAGGACGCCGTTGTATAAAGCTTCGGCGGATACGAAAAAGAATTGGCGAAAGTTCTCTATTGTAGGACGGCACGGGCAACCACTGACGCAAAGGATTGTAGTCAGATACCTGGGGATCTGGCTAGATCAGTATCTATATTTTAACAAACATGTAGATGCTGCTCTAGCCAGGGCCCGAGGCGCTTTCGCCCTTACAAAGAGACTGTTTTAAGTTTTTTCTTCCACATTTTTCTTAATTTTAATTTGTACTGTTTAATTGAATTATTTAATCACTAATCACACGAATTTAAGGTTAAGTCGAAAGACATAGGATAAGATTAAGTTTAGCTTAGAGTGCCCGCAGAGGGCCAGTAAGATAGAAATAAAAACATTGTACGTCCAGCTAGTTTTAAGCATTTTTGTCTAGTACGTAAGTTTATCATGAATGAGTAATAAAAATTAATTAAAATGAAATGAAATGATGTCGTTCACGTCAATTGAATTAAATGTAACCTCCCCGTTAGCGCCGACAGCGCCATCTGACTATTGGCGATCGAACAACTTAACGACAGTAAAGTAAGAACTTGACGATCTTCCGATCGCGAGAGACATTTCTCACTTTTGCAGTAGCCATGAAAAAGAAACGAACAGACTGCTTTAATTTGAAACAGTGCGAAGACTGATCGACGCCTGAAAACGAGCTGCATGGCTTTTACTAATTAAGCTAACACATTATCAACCCCATCACATCAACATGGACACACGGATTTGAAAACCCGATGTACAGACTGGACATATTAAAGGATTGGATGAATTGTAAAATATTGAAAAAAATTTAAATCAGTTGTGCCCGTATGAGCCAACCCCATTCTAGTTGTTATCACAAATTGTAGATAAATATTTTTTTGTTCACAATAAATTTTAAAAACGTCTGCAGTCTGGAGACTGTTGACTAATTCTTTATAGCTGGACGCATCATCGACCTTAGCATGCTTTTTGTGGGTGTGTGTGCTCTCGGATTAAATGGTAAGACGTTGAGTCGAAATGGGCTGAATGTGTGTCTGTTGAAGCAATTGAAGCACACGATGCGGTCCGCTAGTGTGGATGAAGTAGCTGCACGCTGTCTAGAAGTTGCGACATCAGATAAGAGAAGAAATTCGAATGTCAACATTAGAGGTGATCTTCCAAAACTCCCTTTACCTCCTAGATTACGCAGGCTTCATTAAAGTGATTGAACGAACACAGCGAGACGTTAAAGGCGCGTATTCTTTCATCGAAACGGAAGCGGGTAAAATTTATCTGCCGGTAAATGGATTTAAAACAAAGTATATGCTGTCATCACTGAAGGACGCACAATATTGACGTTTCGGACTGAGTGTCACAATGGGCAGCAGAAACTTTGACGCACTGAAGAACTTCATTTACCACAACTCTGCAGTAACAGGGACAATAACACCAGTACCGACATCAAGCGCAGAATCACTTTTCCAATCGCTGGTTCTCAAGAGGCTCAAGAGGCAATTGAGTGACGGAGCCATTTCTCGAGAGACCAGTTGACAACAATCTGATCATGTCAGATGATCACCTGTTTTTCTCTATGTTGCAGAGACCTGGACGCTATTGAAAGTGGATGAAGAGCTCTTGATCGCTTTGAGAGAAAAGTTCTGCGGGTGATACTTGCTCCTGTTGGCATTAATGGAGTCTTCTTCTTCTTTGTATGGCGCTACAGTTCGGGGTGGAGCTGGGCCTCAACCAACAAGCCTCTCCAACTGGCGCGATCTCTGGCTAGCTGTCTCCAGTTTCGCACACCAAGTGGTTGAGGTCATTCTCCACTTGGGTGCGCCACCTTAAACGCGGATGTTCTCTGTAGCGTTGCCGGATAGGTTCGGATTCGAAGATTGAAGGAGTCTGAATGAGAATTTTTAACCAAGGAGCTTACAGGCTGTACAGCTGCATTACCTGGTTGAGCTTCTTCGTTTTCGTCACCACAGCTCAGGTCCGAAGAGTCTTCGTATTCGACTGAGGCAACGCAAGAGAGAGAAGGCCCGCCCAGAATTGGAGAGGGACATCAACCGACTTGGTGTGCGCAATTGGAGGCAACTGAAAACTGAAAGATCGTGCTGGCTGGCACGACCTGAGGTTCAGGTCAAAACAGGATCGTACTACCAAGCAAGGAAGATCAAGCGGATGAAGTGGTTACATTGGTTACAGTGAGCTTTTGTGCCTTCTCTCTCCTAGCAAGTTTTTGAATCGTGGTTTTATACAATACCTTCACGCAAGCACACCAACAAATCCGATGTAAGGAAGTCATATAACTCAAGACCGCGTCGTCGGTTAGTCGACCACGTTAGTCACGATAAGTTGGCGCCCAACGGCAGCTACTTCCGTTAACAACATCCTTCGATACCAGAAGCTTTATGTTGGTTCAGCAGATGGTTTCAACTAAGTGGGGGGCTTCTCCCAAAATAAGTACCAATACAATGGCTATTCTAAAAAACTAGGCCCAACTAGCAATCTAAGATCCGCTTACTAAGATTATTAGTCACGAAGCACGTTGTCGAGGTTCGCATCAGATTGACGTTCCCCAATAGCGAGTGGACTTCCATGTCGCCACAAGTGTGATCATCGCAGCTGATGATGATTTATCGCTCAGATTCGCCAACAACTTAATGGTCGTTATCATTTGGAATTAAAATTTATTGCGAATGAGTCCTTCCGAGTCTATTTTAACATTTTGATCGTCGGTGTGCACTCGTAATTCTTTATTTTTGACAATCGGAGTCATCTTGAGAGAGGGGGGCATTTGGTCGATCTGATCTTTGGAACATTATGTGGCGCCCTCCTAGAGGACTAACCGTGCGTTATGTGCATTCTGAAATAAACAAACATTCTTCCACGGAGACGCGCTGTGAAATGGCGTCTAATCCACGAGAAAAAATTCCTTCGATCGGTTATTTTCAAAATATTCGAAACAATGCGCATTCCTGTGCCACAACTCTTGCGCTCTCTTTGAAGATCCACTTAGTGTCAGCCAATGGCGAGAAGCTTTTCAAAATCCGCCTCCCCCCTCCCCCCCATCTGTCGCCAATTAACGTCCCCAACCGCAAGTTCCTCTCGGTGACCGTGACTGAATCTCAGAACATTTCAAAAATATTCATCGCCCACTCAAACAAAACGCGATAATCCAGCATCGTGATCCCTAATCAACCCCTTGTCTACTTTACGGTGCCTAATAAATGTCCAGTCATAATTTAGCGCACATTATGACTACAAATGCGTATAAATAAACCGCCATAAATCCCCCATAAATTCCCTATAAATAATCACCCGCCCCAGTCCAACGGCCAGCCAGCGGGACAATGAAATATTCCTTTATAATAATTTTGACATATTTGCAACAGCATTGAGGATATATCCTCCTCCGGAGTCCCAAGCATAAACAATTTTCGAAAACATAAATAAACATCGTTTTTGAGATGATTTCTTTTTTTTCAAATTTTTTTTGTTTGGATTTCTTTTCACACAAAATCATTTGTTCTCGTCTTATCGTCGTCTTCTCAAATTTAGCATGAAGCGATAAATTGTTCGAGTGTTCGTTTCAAAATCTCAAAAATGCTCCTAGCCACAATTAAAATAGACCGAATCTTTCTGACAATCAGAGCACAGCGCGCAGAGTAAAAAGAGAGCCAGTCGAACAGCTGGTGCGTCAGCATTTCACGGGACAGAGGGATCCCCGGGGCCACGGGGTTGGTGTCTCGAATAGCTCGCGCTTCACCTCCAATTAGATGTATCTGCATCGCGTCTTGACTTTTAATAGTTCCATGTCAACGGATCTTGGAAAACAAAATGACAGGAAAATTGGGGGACATAACTTGTCCGGTCTCCCGGATGCCTGTCGGATGCGGTGCCGCCTGAGAAGATTGTTTTGACAAATCTTCGCCCCTGCCTGCGACGGAAAAATATTTTTGGGGTGGGCGATGCAGCCGACGGCTGGGAGGGAGGGGCGGCTGAAAATTCGTCATGAAAATAAATTTATGAGCAGAATTTCGTCAGGTCCGTTGACAGGAAACTTTATTCCTGACTTTTTGACTCTGTCTGTGTGTGCTGTTGTTCTCGTTGCGCACACCTTCAAGGCATCCGACACACACACACCGGATGATGGTGGCCGCCTAAAATATGTGGTCTGCCACTGCCGGCGACGGCTAGAAATGTCACCCTTGGGTGAAATATAGAATCCCAAAGGTTGATCTATGCTATTAATTTTTTGTCTGAGTGGAATTAATTTATTTAACACATAATTACGTTTCTTGTCGGCTGGCGGTTTGGTTATGTGCGCCTGTGGTGCCTGTCCGGATGGGGGTGGGGGACGTGTCGTCGTTCATTTGTCTTCAATAAATATTTCCATCGGGTGCTCTGGGCTGCAGCTTTATATCTTTTTTTGGGATGGATTGCCTTGAATGGTAAATTTGTGTTGTATCTTGGTTTTTGAGGAAAAAATGTGTTCATCTCCTCCGTTTTTTCACTTCAAATGTTCACCATGATCCACCTCGCACCAAAAACCGTCGATCTAAGGATCCTTCGCAGACACAGCGGCGCCCAACGATAAGTTTTGATCGATGTTCCTTCAGTCTTGAGTGCCCCATCATCCTCATCCACTTTCCGCCCCAAAACATCATCATCGCCTCTTCTTCCGAGTTTCGAGCGGTTTTATATTTGTTTTCTTTTTTTTTTCGTGAATACCAATAAAAGTTTCAAATTTAAGTGCCTATGCCTGAAATATGCGAAAATGTTTATTTTCAAAATATTTATCAGGCTTTGAAGAGATGAATTGTTAAGAAGATGTGCGGACTGATGCTTTGTGTGTCCAGATGCTTCGGAGCGGCTGTTTGCTTAAGTTGCTACAAAATCGCTTAATTATTTCGTGGAAAATGTACACATTCAGCGTGTCTTTGACTTCAGTCGATGAAAATGCATTTCCATTTTTCTTAGATGATTGACGAACGGGCAGAGGATTATAAATTTGTGGGGAATGTTCTAATGTCCTGACGAATTTACGCGGGCATTAACCGATGGACAGTATAAACGCAATTAACGCCTGAGAGCATACAAATGATGGCTTATTCAAAGTTTAGTTTAGACCAATTAGCATTTGAAATGGCCGAGAAACCGCTTATTTGTGTGTGACATGGTGTCAAGTGTTTCTTTTCCATTTGGACAGAAATGGCATCTGTGGACAATGAATGAATGGGCAACGAAGTACATGCACGCTGTCCTCTACACATGGCTTGATTGTATTTGGTGGGCGTCGCATGGAGAGGGTTGGGAAGCTAGAGGTAATCTGCCAAGGCGCAACTACCTGAACAGCGATATGAAGTGCAAAATGCATCTTCCCAACTGCTTCCTTTCGGTTCAAGAGGCAATGGAGTAATGGGGTCTTGGATCAACTGACTTTAAAGACGCGATCATGCGCTCTCCGGTGCAAAGGTTCGGACAGTAACAAATTCCCATGAAAAAGTTTTTGGATTCTTTAACGGACAAGTTCTGCTTGCGACCTTTGGTTCCGTTTGTGTTGATGTCATTTGGACAACCACGAGCTAGACGTGCTTCCGTTTCCAAGATCCAGCTAGTCGGGAATCGCTTCGGCGGTTCAGGTGTAGCCAGGACTATAGCCCCTCCTAAAGAAAAAGCCACAGAAAGGTGGATGGCTTGCCTCGGTTTTTAGACTGAATCGGATAAACCAGTGTAACCAAATCTCAAATCTGTCCGCCTTTTTTTCGCATGTAATTTTGGTTTTATTTCAATCATTAACCAACCTTTGAGTAAGTTGGCCACTATGGTCAACTATGACGCCAATTTGAGAAGCTATCGAATGCGGGGACTGGTTTTTGTGTAACCACCAGTAAAAGTGTCGTTCTCTAGTATACTCTTTCCTATCTCGAGCAGAGATCGCTCTACTGAACCTAAGAAGATCCTCATGACCACGAGCGACATCCCGTTCGCTTATTGAGTTGTATCGGAGTTGTCTCTCCACTGTTCGGCGTACAACATGATAGACAATAGGAACTCCTTCCTCATCCTGTATCAAGCCAATAGTATCGAGGTAGAGGTATGCTTCAGGAGGAATAAAGCCGTTGAGTCCCACTCTTTCATGGTATATGGTATTAGGGAAGTAGACCCCAGTGATTAGGCTGTTGGCAGAATCCATGGTTCGCGCAGCACGACTTCTGATCAGCTTGATAGTAAAATTATATATCCTGTTCAAGTTTGCTCTATTGTGACAGCGTGCATAGAGACGAGCTATACAGCGCCATGTCTAGTTTTGACATTCCTGCCAAACTCGTCAGGTTGTGCAGGATGACGATGGAGAACTGTCGCTGCTCCATTAAGGTCGGAAACGAACTCACCGAGACATTCAATGTCCAGAAAGGTTTTAGGCAAGGCGACACGCTGTCATGTGACCTCTTCATCATACTTGAGAAGATCGTGCGAAACTCAAACGTAAACACCCGAGGCACGATCTTCCAAAAGTCCGTTCAACTGCTTGCTTACGCGGACGACATTGACGTGATTGGCAGAACTCAGCGAGCCGTCAATGAAGCGTTTGCTTGTATTGAGACGGAGGCGGCAAAAATGGGTTTAGCGGTGAAGAAGGGCAAAACAAAGTATATGCTGTCATCACGGAAAGACATACAACATCGACGTCTCGGACAGAGCGTCGTATTGGGCAGCAGAAACTTTGAGGTAGTCAAGGACTTCGTCTGCCTAGGCTCTGGAGTAAATAGGGACAGCAACACCAGTACCGAGATCAAGCGCAGAATTACTCTTGCCAAGCGCTGCTTCTTTGGGCTCAAGAGGCAATTGAGTAACAGAGCCATCTCTCGAAACACCAAATTGACCTTGTATAAAACTCTCATCATCCCAGTACTGCTCTATGGCGCAGAGACATGGACGCTATTCAAAACGGATCAGGAAGCTCTTGGTTGTTTTGAGAGAAAAGTTCTGCGTACGATCTTTGGTCCTTTTTGCGTTGATGGCGTTTGGAGGAGAAGGTTCAACCACGAACTGTACGGGCTGTACAGCGGCATGCACCTAGTTAAGCGTCTTCGGATCCAACGCTTAAGATGGCTAGGTCATGTAGAGCGGATGGACACCAAAGCTCGGCCCGAAGAGTCTTCGACACCGAGCCATTAGGACAGCCCAACAGAGGACGTCCTCGCACTAGATGGCGCACACAAGTGGAAAAGGACCTCAACCAACTTGGTGTGCGCAACTGGAGGCAGCTGGCGAAAGATCGTGCTGGCTGGAGAGGCATGTTGGTTGAGGCCCAGGTCCACCCCGGACTGTAGCGCCAATCAAAGAAGAAGAAGTTCAAGTTTGTCTCGTTGTACAGGACCTCGTTGGGATACTATCCCTTCTTGTACTCAGATTCGCGTGTATGATGCAGAAGGAGAAATGTCCGAAGACATTGTCTCTCGAGCAACCTCATCTTTTCCATCTCGGAAATCTGTCCGCCTTCCAAAATATACAAAATATATGAAACTTATCCGAGTATATGTCGGATCAAGTTATATTGCTTATCCCCGTGAAAGACTGGTGTTGCCTCCAACACTTGTCCTTATGAAGCGCTTTAAAACTCAAAGTACCCCTAACGTTGTTTTGAAGCCACTATCCATGGACAATAAATTCATGTTAATCCAAGCTTACGTGTTCATGACTTCAATTCATATTCCAAAAAATGCTGGTTATAAAGGAGTAACCGTGATTGCGACCCAAACTATCACTGTTGGTGGTGCCAGATTTCTGGTGGATGTTTACATATCTGTGGCAAGTGAGTACTTGTTCAATTGTGACGGTCACTTGGTTCCAAACGATGCTATATCCATGCTTTTTTGTACTAAGTGAGGGAGAACTAAGAAATCCCAACTCTTGTCGAAGAAGGAATACCACCACATAGCTCTGAAGAAGTCGACGCAGTTGCAAAACGGAGTTCCTTTCCCCAGTCTACTCGTTTTCAACACCAGTGACGATATGCTGGTAGGAAGCATGCACCATGATCATCAGTAGAATTTGGAAAGGAACTCCCAGTGTTACTACGTTCTGGAACAACTACCGACTGCAAAGACAAAGCTCTATCCCTGCTCAGCATCGCCTATAAAATCATGCCCAGCCTGTGAACGTGTATGAAGTAGGAAAGCCAATCTTCATTCTAAGGCAAGTCCTGGAGAAGTCGAGCTTGTTTTGTCCATCACACCGCCTACCACAATTGCAATTAGGATAAGGGCGCGTAAGGTAATATTTTCTACAAATCAGTCCAACTACTGGGTTACGAGTCCAAGCGAAACGAAGTCCTGTTAAGGTCAATGATGACAAAACCAAGGATCATTGGGCTCATACGTGAACACGAGTGACCTCCTAATGGAGATTCAACGTAGAATCGCCCTTGGCAAGAACTGGTGTCAAACTCCTCACTTGAAGAACAAAAGCTGGCCGGCAGGTAAGATAGCAGAGTTGGTTCTTTGTCTAAGTTCTACGTCGGATGTATAGTCCTGACTACGAGGAAAGGGAATAGAAGAGAAAACAATGTAGCAAGATGTAGATCTAGTCTGGAGACAACAAAGGTACCAGTGCTCCATCTAAGAGGGTCTACGAATCCGAGCTCTGATTCCAGAAGAAGAGAGATCCCCAACGTCCAGTTTAACGACCAAGTCGCCGCTGACACAAGTCAGCTTGATCTTACCTCTAAAGGCAGCATGCACATTTCCGTCATTCAGGTAACAACCAATGACTACCTACAATGAAATGGCTAGGTGATATATTGATTTAATATTGGAACTTGACGCTTTAGAGCCAAACAAGGGGCAATAAATGTTGAATTCAAACTGAGATTCATGCTGATCTGATGCCATTTTCTTCTTTAACCCTGTAAAAATGTTCATCTTCTGTTTGTAACTGGCTTGTGGCGGCGGTGGCATTACAAGTTATCTAAGTCCACTTCTCGAGACTGCAAAATAAATAATCTGCACGGCCTAACATCATTCAATTCACTAACAATGCTTAAAGAGTTACAAATCTTTGTCAAGAAAAAGCTTCTCAAACTTGGCCTATCTGATTCGACATATGTAAAACCCTATATTCCATCCAGTGATCAGAAAACGGGTGGTTGCCGAGAATATAATACAATAATATGGGTGGTGCTACAGCCCGTAGGGGGCAAGGGCCTAGCTTCTCAGCAACCGCTCGTGTTGTGCGTGCTATTGTTCTCTCACGAGTGGAAGGGACCTGCAGTTTAATTCCGAATCCGAACCGACAAGTTGTCAGTGACTCGAAAGTGGTGGGGTCGTGAAAATTGTTTTCGTCGCACAGAGCAGGAATCGAACCTACGACGTCGAGGTCGGGGTCGACCCACATACCCACAACGACGCGGGCTACCACGGTTGCCGAGAAGCTAGCTAACACCTCCAGTGTCAAGTTTGATGCATTTTTTTTAGCACCACTGTAACTTACTTGTAGACATTCGACATCCTTAGTGTTCAATTCTGCATCAGAAAATCGGCATATTTTGAGCACCTTCTGCAGACTCAACAATTAATTGATTTGCCATGAGTGACACCTTCTTGTTTTTTAAGACCACGACTCAACGTACACCCTCCCCCTCCTTAGGTCACATCAAGACCAGAAAATTAGGAACAAACCACACGCCATAATTCATCAAAGCGCTCACCACAGCAGGCACTTCCTCCTTCCATCAAAGTCAATTCAAATGCACTCCCTCCCTCTCCCCCACAGTCTCGCACTCAGGGCCCAAAAATAAAGCAATTACATCGTAAAACGAGAACTTAATCAGCTCATTAGTCCAAATTCCATGCCTCATCCAATCAATCGGGCCATTTTGTTGCTTCAATTAAACGGCAAACCGGCAACACACGCCATCCCGCCACACGTACAGATGACATTTTCCCCCACTTAGCTCGTAAAAATTTTCAAAAAGCAACGCATTCCCACCGACCGACCGAAACTCCGAAACATCCGGCAGAAGGAACGCTAGTCCCCGCAATAAATCTGTCTCTCCCGCATCGGCGGGGGGGGGAGGGGAAGAGAACTCGGTTTGACACCGAAAACATGCATCCATGCCACAGGAACAAAGTGTCGGGGCCAGGCCCATCCATCCGAAATTCTAATTTCCAAAAGTCCAAAAATAAGAAACCATTTCCTCTTCTGCAGCAGCACAGTTCCTGATGGCACTCTCTCTCGCCACCAACCGCCCGCCCATTCGGCCGTTCGACGAATTTCGATATTCACTCCCGTTCGCGTTTGCTATTTCTGACAGCGCAGCGGCTGGCTGGCCCGCGACGGGAGGCATATTTTTTGTTTTATGGAACCACAGCAGCCGGAGGTGGGTAAACGCATTTGTCGCATTCATCGGTCCGAGGCTGCTGGCGCGTCGGTGGTGCCGACGACGACGACACTGCATATCTATCTTCGGAATATGACATTTGCGTCCCGGTACACGACATCGGTCGGAAATTTGTCACTTTTCTGGATGGAAGCGCATTCAGCACCGCCATCGCCACCGCCGCCACGCCGTTGACAACGACGGAACAAGCAAAACCAAACCGAAAAAAAAAAACGCAAGCAGAAAACCGAAAACCTGAAAAGAAAAACAACCAAAGACCGCTTGGCGTTTGGCATGTTCCGAAAGTTCGAACGGATCGTGTTTTTGTTGCATCTCCGTCCCGATGTTGTCGTTTTTGGTGGCACCACCGCCGACAGCGCGCTTGGAGTGCACCGTGCCGGAGCATGCGGGTGCCTTCCGTTCCGTGTGTTGAAAGCATGGCGGCGCAGATTATAGGCTAATGGGCTAATAAGACATCTGCTCCGGCTGTCAAAAATTTTGCTATTTTTGCTCCCGTACTTCTGTTTCTTCAGATTTAAGCTGTCAGATTTGTGTTCATCTTGGAAACTCGATGACGACGAGGTGAAGATTCGATGTCGGTTGGGGTGGTGAGTCGGTGAGGCGGTGGGGCGTGTGTGTGGTGACGGGCGTGATGAGCGATGGCGAGGAGGACCTACACTGCCTGATCTTCGGGCGATGAGTGGCGAGGTTTTTGGTTTTTATGGTTACGATGTTTGTTTGGTTTAATGGCTTCCTGCAGGGATCGAAGGCCAGGCGGGGGAATTGATTTACATGTAATTAAGTGTTTGATGGCGGTTCTGGAGTTTTTTTCTTGATGTTACTAATTTGTTTTTTTGTTTTGATGTTTTTTTTTCTCTCAATTTTTACGAGTCTGCGAGTTGGACGCACTGATTTTTTTCTTGGGAATAAACGGGATAAATTGATGGGCCATGACGTGATTTATAAGCTCTCCTTTTCACGAGGGTAAGTGCCCTTGTCGACGCATGCGTTCGGAATTTCCAACAACTCCAGACTGACTGACTCGGCTCGGCGTGGGCTGGATGTACTCTTAGGTGGGGAAAGAGAGAAGTCCTCTTGGCAGCTTAAGCAAGCGACTGTGAATTTATTGTGGCCAAGGTCGCATGAACGTGCTTGTGAACGTCTCAATCTTGCTTCATCTACACGTGTGTCAATCCAAGGTGAAAGCATTGTCATGTGAACCCTCGTCTTTAAAGAAGGATATCAAGAACTCGGCAAGAGCGTTGTAATGGGCACCGCCAGGTTGTAAAGGACTGTACATAGGTCGACTTCGTAGTTATTGGACTACTCCCACGTCTCCCGGTTTAATGGGAAAGAGACGTCTTAGAACCCACTACCAACGGATCATCACGATCATCTCCTCGTCACAGAATCATGGACATTGTCGAACGCGTCAGAAGAAGCGCTCGGTCATTTAAAAGGAATGCTTCTGTGTTGTGGGAACAAGATTTTCTGTCGACTACAAGTAACAATGGCAGAAGTGCCAACAATAAGCAGATGAAATTGACGTGATTGTCGTCACACAGTTGATCAGGCGTATTCTGCATCAAAATAGAATTGTCTAAAATTAGCTTAAGCACGTCGTCGAGGATGGCAAACGCACTCGATGGACAATTTGGGCAGGCAATATGTAATTACGCAAAACCAAATTTTCCCAATCAGTTTTTTAGACGCCATTGGACGTGTGGGCCACCATATCTGTAAAACAAACTACACACATGGCTACGTACCGTCTTGATACTAAAATCCTGTTCCTTGGCTGCAGGGGATTACTAGGACTAGAAGGCTTGGGAAACTTCCTTGTTCGATTGTAAACTCCTTGGAAGTTTGCCTCGCACCTGTTGACTGATAGCTCTAGCAAAAACCGGGCAAGTACAAGTGATATGTTTTAAAGTTTAATGTGCTACTTATTTAGCCCTATCACCGAATCCATTCGTACGATTCGAAGTTACGATACGAACTACGAAAAAAATGGTTTTACAAAATCTGAACGCAATTCGAACTCCGATGTACACTTGTTGTAGAAAAACATACAAATTTCCACTTCAATCGTATTCAGTGATAGCAACCTCCACGAAATTTCTACTACAATTCGGCCATGTCTTCCTACACGTGGCCCAGTTTGGATGACATATGGCTTTCAAGCGACATATTAATATAATATGGGTGGCGCTACAGCCCGTAGGGGGCCAGGGCCCAGCTTCTCAGCAGCCACTCGCGTTGTGCTGACTATTGTCTCACGTATGGAAGAGACACACTGTTTTATGGCGAATCCGAACGGACAAGTTTGAGAAGCTTTTTCTATACTTGAACATTGTCAGTGACTCGAAAGAGGTAGGGTCGTGAAAATTGTTTTCGTCGCACAGAGCAGGAATCGAACCTACGACGTCGAGGTTGGAGTCGACGCACATATACACAACGCCACGGACCACCACGACGTCTTTTCTAATAATCTAAAAAAAAAATCTAATAATCTTCTTTAATTTTTTCTATACATGAGACGTGTGCCAGGAACCCTAGGACCATCCTAAGAGAGACCCTTACGTACTTAGTGAATTTATTCTCGGAGCACGCCGACTGATATGCTACTATACGGTTGTACGTACTTTACGAATCATCTTGTCGTACCTACGACCTTGAGCTAATTCAAGGGAAATCAATTCACGTACGGCTCCAAGGCCAATGAAAGATCGGATCATCGTGAAGGGACAACATTAGACTGAACGTCTAGTTAGGAACATTTATGTCGATTTTCCAAGCGGAAATCCATGTAATATTGTGCAGAACAGATGGAAGGGGACGGAGTTTTTCTGTCTGTAGCGACACCGAAGTCGTGTTAACAGACCACTGCATTTCGTGGCATTCTTGTTATCTCTTGATAGAAGAGACTGCAAACGACTTGCCAGCGTACTTACGGGCCACTCCATCTCTGTCAAGCAGCTAAATATTCTTGGCTTGAGCGCATACAGTGGTATCATTGATTCCGCCAACGATTTCGACGCTACTCTTTTTCCAACCAGCCTGGTCACTTCCGACCTGGATTTTTGCCGGCCTGTCGATGCTCCTTCCCACGGTTTGCCTCCAAGTTAGTCGTGGACAACCTCCACTACGCATTTCTTGTAATGTCCAACTAAGGACCACTCTTTGAAGTAATTCCTGTTGCAATGGCCTTTGACATTCGTTCATGATCCATTTCGGTCAGAAGACCTTCAGCATTCCTACTCAAGCTTTTGTTGACGAACACTTGAAGCTTGCGGACAATGATGACGTTGGCCTGTCCGTCATTCGTATAGCACTACGGAATTGGATATCCGGGTAGTAGATTGCCTGTCTATTTGAGACAAAACGTACACGACAAGGAAAACAATGTCTGCGCATTTTACTACCGAAGGCTGGAATTTTGAACATCCCATGTAGCTAGATGGGCACCAGGCATCTTGAACCAATTCTTATCAGCTTTGTCTTGGCGACGTTGATTTGTACTGCATCTCTTCTGGCGATGAGGCCTTGGGTATGGCAGTAGTCGGCTTAGTGGAGGTCTTGGAGTTTCTCTGCAAGCCGCCACTGGATGCCTTTGGAAGCGACATTGCTTGTGCGGTCTAAATTAAGGTCAAGGACAATGATGATGGGAGGGTGATAAAATGCATTCTTGCCTTATTCCTCTGTTGTTGAGGAAAGTGCTGGCCTTGCCTTGAAACGCACTTTGTACTTTGCACGCACATTGCGCCTCTCGTTATTACCCCAAGATGAGCTAGATGATGGATGGCGGTATTCCACTTTTTTCTCACAATCATTTCAGATAGCCTCTCCGTAGACCATGTCGAGGACTCTCCGGAGGAGTTCCATTCAACCGATTGTGCCATGACCGTGTTGTTGCATGAGCAGTTGGGTTGAATACCGATGATGAAAGAGAAGTTCCTCTACACTCAATAAATGGATAAGTACGATGTACGTTTGGTGAGGTTATGGAATGAGGTGCCTCTTCAGTGTGCGATACATACGCTCTTTATCTCCTAGCCAAGGGGTCAACTAATCCTTGTATAAAGCTTAGATCAAATCCGAATGAAATCCGAAAGCTGTTTGGGAGGTTGGTAATATGTAGGTAAATACACTTTCTTTCTTGCTTCCTCCTTTTCTGGGACACCCTTTATTTGTTCGCCCATTGACACGCTTAAGATCACCTCATAATTCCCCAACCCACTCGGCTAACTGTGCCTGTCGATCAGTAAAAACTCGTTTCAAAATGAAAACACATCAACCACTCGCCGGCAGTACGCGATCTCATTTCGTTTGCAAAATCGCCGCTTAAATGAAATAAGCCACTAAAGAGGATGTCGAGGCATAAAGTGGCATAAAGTGGCGTCTAAATCACACAATCTTGGCACTCACTTGACTTCGGCATTTCGTGATTTGGCATCATCGCCAAAATATTGCGCCAATAACTCCTTACTTTGGCCTGATGTATCGCCTGCGGAGGCAGTAAATTGACCAAGTGCACGACGTCGGCCAAATTCTGAAACAAAATAAGCGTCGATCATCGAGCCCGGCAGTTAGTTCAGTTGACGGTTATATTAAGTCAGGTCGCATTTGGATGATCATAAATTTGAAATCGAAAGCTGCATGATGGTAGGTGAACTCATCTTTGGATTGATGTTGTCCAGCTCGAGGCGGATGAGGGGAAACCACCTGGGAGTGTCTTAAATTGAGCTGCAATCATCGATGTAGACTGATTTAAGTGAGATCTCCGATCGATTCGAGGCAGATGCTTGCACGCCCAAATCTGCCGTCTGTTGCTGTCGAAGGGACCGAAGCAGCTACACTACAGCTCGCTTTGAAGACAAATGAGCTTTATCCTTTCACAATCCACTCTTAATCGCAGCACCACTTGGCACCCTTGCATCTGCAAGGGCGGTCAAAAACTCACCCAAACCAGTGGCACTTCTCACACTCTTCTCAGTTTCAGGATGCCATTCGTCACCGGCGCACGATGCGATGAAGCGTCGCATTCAGGTCCTCCACAGCACAGCTTTAGATGGCGGCACATCCCCCGTGTGCGCCTGGTCGCGCTGCCCTGTAATTAGCCAAAATAACTCATCCCCCAACGGTCAGGTGTCAAGAGCACAATCAATCAATCAATCAAAGCCCTCTGGGCCGCCGGCCACTCCGCGCACGTGAACATGTGTACATAATTGTAACCATACACCGATTAAGTAACTCCATGCGAAAGCACCCCTAATAATGGCCCTCGGACCGTGCAACCGTCCTCAATGTAAATTAATTGAAATTACACAGCGCGAAAAGGGCTCCAAATTGATTTGCAGACGCGCGCTCGCACTCTCGCGCGCCGGGGCACCCTGTAAGGAGCCCATAATTAATGACAGTTATTTATTTTTATGACAATTGAAATTGCTGCACCGCTGCACGGATGGCGGATGCACCATACACCGATGCGTGGAATGCACACGAATGCCTCCTGACAGTGCATGACCGGACCCGGTCGGCTGGCAGGCCGGCACAGCCGACCGGCCGGTTACGTGCCGAAGTGGCCGGGGCTCTCTTGCATCCCCGAGTGCTATTATTTTATCCTCGACAATTCGGTGGTGCACATCGAACACGTGTCGCATTGAGGTGGAAGCCGACGTGCTTGCCGTGGAGTACGGGTACGCAAGGTGTTTGGCATGCAAAAATTCGTGGAATTTCGCAAAAAGAGGGGCGCAAAGGGAGCGACGGTGGATCAAAGAGCGCCAAGAACAGGGCCAACAACTGAATGCACTCTCATACTGCGGGACAATGATTAGTGAACCTGTCAGGGGACATTAATTGCTACCAGAATTGGTTCGGCAACGCAGGACGGGAGGCAGGGCTGCAGTGTTATCGCCGCATGATCGATAGCGAGTGTTAAAAGTGTGGCAGCGTGGCATTGTGTGTAACGACGACCAACATGGGCATGGATATGAGTGGCATGGCCCGAGGAGGGCTGGCTTGGCCGCTTTGTGACGGGGCGCATACGTGTGCGGCTGGAATGCGCCGAGAGTGGTGCGGGACAGGGCGACGGACAATTATTGTCACATTTAACCTGTCACTAGACGAATAAGAGGTTGACTTGTTGTATTACTCGGTCTTTTTCGGCGGCAAATCCTCCCCGAATGCCGCGGTGGAAGGGGACAGTGACGGCCGTTAATGATGGACTTGTGGTTGCTGTCATTTGAACGATTATGGAGGGTGTCTTGTTGGGTCTCCGCTTTGTGAGGATTGAAGCATGTCTTGTGTGGATTGACGGAGGACCGATGGGATATTTATGGAAAGAGTCAAATGAAATCCGATCCAAGATCTCTTTCCGATGACCAACTTTTAAAACTCAAAGTGGTCGTCGCAATGTGAGCTCTGGTTAGGATGGCAGCAAACCTCTCCAGCCGGTGTCATCTGTGAGTAGTTGCTCACAGTTCCACACACCAAATTAGTTGAAATCTTGTACAGCTTGTGTGCGCCACCTTAGACTTACGCCTCTCATCGATCTGCCACGGTCTCTTCTGGAGTTATTAGCTTTTTGAAATAAAAATGTCCTTTAACTTGTTGAGTTTGAGGACGATTTGAGGAGGAAATCAAACGTCAAATTGTGCGCGCTCTGCAGTGTGCATCGAAACGAGGTTATGCGGAAAGCCCATACGAGCCTAGGTAGGTAGGTGGCAAGCGACATTAACAAGCCTCAGTTAACAAGCACCTCCCACTGGCACGATCCTTAGTCAGCTGCCTCCAATGTCGTACGCCATGTTGGTTGAGGTCCTTCTCCACTTGTGTGCGCCATTGACTTTGTGGTCGTTCTCTATTGGGTTGTGCCACTGGTTCGGACTCGAAAACTCTTCGAGCTGCAGCAGTGTTGTCCATGCGCTCAACATGGCCTAGTCATCTTTGGCATTGACAGGCTAGACTCATGTCGCTGTAAAGCCCGTATAGAGAAAATCCTATAAGCGATGTTTAGGAGACTTATCCCACAATAGTTGGCGCATCCTTTCTTGTGGATCGGGCAAACGAGATCAAATTCCACTCGTCGGGCATGCTTTCCTCAGACCATGTCTCACAGATAAATTGGTGCAAACATCAGCTCATCTCCAACTGCCTTAAAGAGTTCTGCAGACAGTTCGTCTGCTCCTCAGCTATCTTCGACTTTAGTCTCGATATCGCTATCTTGAGTTCGTAGTCGAAGAACGGAATTCTCTTCTATCGGCGTTAATAGCGTGGAGTGGCGCCTTGTACAGCCATGTTGGAATTGCAATTCACTCAGTGGTTATGACAGCCAGCCAGTTTTTCAACGTTTTATTCTGTTGCGTTGACCGGTACTGAGTTCCTTTAGATTAGCTCAGAAATAGGAGCCCATCTCGTCTAGGAAGCTTCCAAGAATGTCGTTTTCGCATGAAGACTTCACAGACTGTGTCCAGTGATTATTCCCTCTGCGGTACTAATTTTAGATCTCTTGAGGGACATCAAGTTTTTGATCTTTTTTTATCAAAAAAGGCCAGGTTTCCTTTGAAGTTCGACAAGTTATACCTGCCGACGCCTGTTGAGATGTAGCTTAAGGGTAGCCATGACCCAAGTTGCAGGAGCTTTTATCAGTCGGCAGTCTGGTGGCATATTGAGCGAGTTCGCCAGATTTGCAGTTCCCCGAGATGTCTCTATGCCTGGCATCTAGCAAAGGCAAATGATGAACTATTCGGATATCTCGGGCGGAAACCACCCTTGCCAAGAGAGGGCTTCGCTGTTCACGATTGCTGCCGCTTGGAGGACGCTGCAGGGATTGAGAATACGTACGGCTTTGTAGTGATTCAGGTTACACTTCCTACTCCACCTTTCGCCTTGGGTCCATCTGTGAAAAGGTTTAGAGCTTTAGCAAAAGGAACCGTTCTATACCCGTGATCAAGGTTTCTAAGTTGTTCTCTGAGTACTGTCGTGGAGAAGTCGCTAAGGTTTTGAACATGTAAGATAGCGTGTCCAGTGGTTTAGTCAAAACATTGAGAGCTTGGCCTTAAACGAACTGCACAGTTGGTAGTTGATGGCTTACCAAAGATTTCTAGTGGATAAGGTTGAAGGGAATTTCCAATTCATCGGTGAGAGTGGTTTGAGTCCTGCAAATTTTGGGGCACCACTGGTGCAAATTCCGACTTGTCTCTGTACTTTTCATATGTCTAACGTTTCAGGCGGGTAGACAGTATGGATCGCAAGGGGAATCGCATACTCTGAGACAAAAGTGAGACATTCCGAGACTGCTGTACAAAGCAACAGATTCCCTTGTCTCCATTTGTAAAAGATGATGCTAACTGCTGCTTAACAAAAATTAATCAAAAGGTGTCGTTGTCGGGGTCGGAGCCCAGTTGTATATGCGCTGTACATGGCCCAGCAGCATTATACCTTTTTTTTTAAAGGCTCCGCGCTTGACTCATGTTTTTGTATGGACATGCAATTGCTGGTTGAATTTCCTTCTCCAAATGTCGTGCATCTAGTGTCGGGCTGGGTCTATCTTTTACGCAGTTCCTCTCTTAAGCGCAATGACGCTACATAAGTAGGTTGAATAGACTGTCATATTCATCCAGCTGAGAGCACAAAGAAACAGCGGTTGACAAAAGTTGTTCTGCGTTACTGCCGGCTGCGGAACCCATGTAGACGAAGTTAGCTGGCGTTTGTAGTGCTCTGTCGAGGACTTCGGTGTTATGTGCCCTTTCGTGAGGACACTATACACTTCCTTGTCCCCTCCTTTTCACCGCCCAACAACTTAAATCAGCTTCCACTTAAACGTCAGCAAACGTCTCATTGGCGATTTCTTGGATTTGTCCAATTGCCGGTAGTAAGGCAGCGGGATTTGGTTGACATTTTATCTAATTTGGGTTGCGAGATTGGAATTCACGTCTTTCTTTTTCCAAATTGATTGAAGTTCGAGTTGACAGTGTTATTTATGCCCTCACCAAGGTTAAACATTTTGCAGCACCAGTTTGAATTATTTTAAAATCAGGCAAGCAACATAAAATTCTAACGAAATATCCTAGTCATCTGTGAATTTGACTCCGTTTTCTTTTCGCTTCACATTCTATTTTTAACTACGAATGCAACGTTTGGCAACATTGATCCCAAGTTGGTGACGCTTACAGTCTTCTCAGTTTCTCGATGCTATTCGCCCCCGGCGGATGTCGTCTTGAAGAAATTTAAGGATCTCCTTCCAACTCTTTGGGTGACAGAACACACCATGTTGCTGGTTACCAGACGGCCAGCCAACATAACTCAAGCCAAGAACTTAATTTGGACCCGAGTAGGGCTAGACAGGATAAAGGTCATAGAAAAATATTTAAAGCTGCATCACTGACTGAAGACATCTGGTCTATATTCTCCTTGGAAATGCATTATTCCAAGATTACATTCCACACCAAAACACCGTCCACTTTACAACACCACCACTGTAGTAGTCCCAACTGAAGAAACAGAAATTATTTAAAATAAAATAAAATATTTATCATCTGGACCTTTTTGTCGTGTTGGCCGGACAAAAATGCAGATGTGCTGTCAGAAAATATGTTCCGTGACCACAAATCAACCGCTGGCATAGCCATCGGCGAAGCCAAAGAGCCCAAAACACATCGGTTAATTACTTTCGATGTCTGGCGGGCTTTTGCGCTGCACTTCGCTGAAGCCTGTCCTTTTCCTTTTCTGCCCTCCTTCTGGTGTGTTCTTCGCCTCGGCTCCTCTGAAAGCCGTGTGTCATCCCACAAACGCAGCGCATACTCAAGAGACATTTGCAAATGTATTAATTGATTAAATGTGCGCTACAACAGCGGTTAAGAGGCCATCTGAATATTTTTGTCAACCTGTCGCTTAAAGCGGTCCGCTGGTCTAAACATAATTGAATTATGCCTTTACGCCGAATTATTTTACAATTTACTAGGCGGTGTTGTGATGGTCATTTTCTTTTTGTCTTTCAATTATGTCGTAAATTGTTGTATGGTATTAAGTTGTTGCTATGAAGTAGATGGATGGCCTATTACAGGGCTGCTGACAGCCTGCTGTGACAAACGGCCAGCTGAGATGAAAAGATCCCAATTAATAGCCAATGTCGAACTCTTTAAAAAGGAAGGAGTGTCGTGCTATGTGCGACTCGAATCCATCACAAGTTAAGTTGACGTTGGCTTGGGCGGACACAGTTGACACAGTAAGAAAGTCGATTCAAGAACAAATCGAAAAAAATTGAATATAATGTCATGTAATTGTCTCAACATGTCCCCAATGGACTAAAGTATTAGATTGCTAGCAGCATTTAGCAATGATTTAGACGCAGTTAGTCAGATTGCTTGCTACTTACATCGAGTCTTGAGCTCAACTCGAAAAACACTGAACAGCATTGGTAAATCGCAAAACTCTGCTTAGCACCCTCGTCTTAAATCACCACCAGCAGCTGTGCTATGCTCATTTAATCAACTGTTGCTCAAAGACATTGACAAAAACTACGGATTCCCACTCGTTGGTATAGATTTGTTGCAACATTAGCTAGCTTGGTAGTGGAAGCATGGACACAAACATACGGACTCGGCGTTAACCCACACAAAACGGATATCGTACTCCTCACCAGAAGATACAAAATCCCCCAATTCGACACCCACTGCTGTGTGGCACTATATTAAAGCTAACTACCAGTGTGAAATTTCTGGGTCTCCGATCGATAGCAAGCTAAACTGGAAGCTCAACATCCAGGAAAGCGTCAAGAAAGCCTCTTCTGCCCCTCTTAGCTGCAGAAAAGCCATTGGATACAAATTTGGCTTACAACCACGCATCGCTCACTGGATTTTCACCTCTATTGTCAGACCGACCCTTCTGAATGGAGTCTCAGTTTGGTGGACAGCACTAAGCAAGGCTATCAACTGCAAGGCACTCAGTCGAGTACAAAGACTGGCCTGCCTCTGTAGCAGCGGAGCACTGAGAAGTACTTCGTCTGACGTGCTGAATATTCTCCTCCACCTTGAGACTAAAAACCCTCCGAATGTGGTGCGAACTTCCTTCCTAGCGACACTGACCGCCTAATACCCCAGGCTATCTTCGAGAAGAAATTCTCGATCAGCATTCCTTCCAGATCGGACTGGATGTCTGACAGGCAAACGTTGGATGATCTTCTGCGTATTTTCAGCGATGGATCGAAGATTAACGAAGGGATGGGTGCGGGTGTCTATTCCCAAGATCTCAACATTGCTATCTCCTTGAAACTGCTTGATCACTGTAGCGTTTTTCAAGCAGAAACCATAGCAACTAAAGATGCGCTGTCTTTGGCTCAAAAACAATGTGATATCTAAAGGGGACCATCTGATCCGATAGTCCGGCCGCTATAAAAACCCTGGACAATGTCATGTTTTACTCAACAAGATCACCCTTAATTGCTGGCTGTCTCTTAACGAGATAGCTGAGCATTTTAACATTCACCTCATGTAGGTGGCGGAACTCGGAAGGTGTGGTGCAACCTCATCCCTAACACTTTCCACGCCGATCGCTACCATCTCTTAAAGATACATACAATTAAAACTACCAATGACAAGTGGCTAGAAGGCACCACCTGCCTTAAAACAAAAGAAATCTGGCCATCACTTAGCCTAAAACGGTCACTCAGTCTACTTAAACTCAGCAAGCACTCATTAACGACCCTCCTTGGAGTCATAACCTGGCACTGTGAAATTGGCACTCATGCTCGCAGGATGGGTGCCCCATATAATGATTTTTGCGGAAACTGCATGGATGAAGATGAGGAAGAAAACTCTCATCACCTACTCTGTTCCTGTAGGGTCCTACACCTAGAGGCCTGCTACTTCAGCGCCCTCAATGAGCTAAACAGCATAGGTCAGCTAAATCGCTTACAACTGTTTCCGATGTTTGGAGAAGTCTATCCGCGTGGTATCACAATGGGCCTAAGTGTGACTGCCCTTAGCAGTCAGCCACTATAACCGAACCTATGTATGTAGTGTGTTGCACTTAGACCAAAGCAGGCCTATTGTACCGCAAGGTCAATTAAAAAATATGAGGGGTTATTATGATAACCAGCCAGTTTTGTCGACGATTTACCAGTGTATTGACTGGTGTGTTGCTGAGGTAACTGTCATTAAAGTACGAGCCTGTAATGGACAGGACAGTCACAGCAAAGGTGCTAGATACTTTCTTCCTCATCCTCATCTCGGCAGCTTCTACAGACGTCATCTTTTTGTATGAAGGCTTATAAGGCATATCAGAATCGCCTTAGGGATATCAAGCTACTAGATCTTTTTGGATCGAGATGGGACCACATTTGTTTCGTTATTTTACAGGTGTTGCCTGTCAACCATCTTGCTTTGGCATGCAACATTAGCTTCTTTATAGAAAAATAGTAATTGTCTCTGCTCAGTTTTTGGCTATTGAGAGACTAATCTTTGCCTCATATGTATACAATCCATATTTTATACAAACTAGATACAAACCTAGATTTTTTTCGAGTTATCAAGACATTCGAGTTATCGAAGAAAAAGTACATGTAACTTTCAGTCTGGCGCTGTTGCCAACCATTTTCGTTCGTTATCAAATATTCAAGTCGAAATTCGACTGAATTGAATTATGGAAGTTGGATTGTGTTTTTACTTATATTTATATATATAATAATAATATGGGTGGCGCTACAGCCCATAGAGGGCCAGGGCCTAGCTTCTCAGCAACCACTCTTGTTGTGCGTGCTATTGTTCTCACACGAGTGGAAGGGACCTACAGTTTAATGCCGAATCCGAACGGCCAAGTTTGAGAAGCTTTTTCTAGACAGAATATACTCTTTGAGCATTGTCAGTAACTCAAAAGAGGTGGGGTAGTGAAAATTATTTGTGTCGCTCAGAGCTGGAATCGAACCTACAACGTCGAGATTGGGGTCGACGCACATACCCACAACGCCACGGGCCACCACATCTTGTGTACCACAAGCTTATTTTCCATGAAATGTCTATGCTAAGTGAGCATGTTAGACACGCCATGCATCACGAGTGATCTATCAAAAATAGAACACGGAAGACCGACTAGGGGCTAAATACTGATGCCTCCCTTGCGAGAGCATAGAATCATAATTCCTACATCTTTATATGTAGTTGACACGGCATTTCTAAGTACGTGTCTGGGCGCCAAAGGTAGATTAAGTATGACAAGAACCGGGCATGCGCTTGACTCGATGCGAAATTGGTGGTTGCCTTATCTGTCTAGCCACTCCGGAGGCGTCGCGCAAAAACTTCTATTCACAAGTCAGTCCCCAGCCACGTGTTCTACAAACGCTTGAGTATCTTTTCAAAAACCTTGCGAAAGTCCATAAAACAGCCCGCGTCCAAGATGACTGTTTGTCAATATCTGCGACGGACGTGTGAGTAAATGCGGGCTGCATATCCGTCATCCCCCAAAAATAACCAAAAACAATGCAAACAAGAAAACGAATTCGTATTTAATGACTCTCACACCTATCGCCGAATGCAAATCACTCAAAAATTCTCTAAACATCACCGTCACGTGTCGTGGGCGGTCTTAATGATTGCGTGGTAATAAATCTTGTGACAATTGCCATAAATCTTCGATGGAATTATTTTCAAACAGATTTTTAGCAATCTGTTGTCGCTTCGAGATGAGAAGACAAACGCTGATCGTTGTTGACGTCTGTCATTAATTCGAATAAGCTGTGACATGGAAGAAGAGAATGATCAAATTTTAAAAATCTCTTTGAAATTATAGCGAGGTCTCTTTGGTTTGACTGGATTTTCAAGAGAAATCTTGATTGTTAAGTAGAAACGGGAAATGTGGTTGTTTGAAATCGGTTTTTTGGCCATTTTTCGACATAGTCTTCAATCTGCCAATCAGATCTATCACTTTGTGGTAGGCTAAAAGGAGATCTCATTTTAGGTGGTTGGTAGGCAGGTAGTGCCTTTGCGGCCTTGTTGGTGTAGCTCCCTTAGACCAGCATGTTGGATACAGAAAATGATAATCTTCACTACAGTGATACCTTCCTTTTCTCCTAAAATCATTCGTAATTGTTAATATTGTATGTACTTTAGCAGGTTTCTCACCTCCGTCTCTACTCCATGAAAGTCATTCAGCTCTACGAAGAAATGCTTTTTTCCATGAACTGATGTTTACGACTCAGGGCAGCGCTCTCACAGAGTAGATTTTGGACAAACTCATCAACTTCCTGCGGCTTACTAAGTCACTACACGTGCATGACTAGTGTCGATGGCACAGTACCAGTAAAGATTCCTATTAGACTTCGCACTCCATTGTGACTAAAGGTGATCAGTGTCGTGATTTTTGTCTTTCCTGACGAAGCAAATGAGTTCTGTCTATGGCTCTGCGCAAGTGTCATGAATTCATAAGGCGTTGCCCAAGATTTGATCAAGGGTATCATTCTTGCAGCTGTCGGGGATCCGTCGATTCACAAGGCTGCATAGAAGGTCGACGCTACAACTGCTGCTGTCATCGTGAACAAATCCACCGGCAGAGTGTCTAGACTGGGACAAGACTGTCCGCATTTTATTCCTTTCCTTGGATGCCAGAGTGCCTTGGCGTTAAGTTTAGCGTGGATACCTCTCTGACACTTTGTCCGCATGACCTAATCAGTTTCGACCTCAAGATGTCCGAAGCTGTGGCTTTTAATGCCGCTCGCCTATCGGAAATGGTGGATATCGATTTGTTTCATATGTGCACTTGAACCACTTCAGCTTAGAAAACATTGCTATTGTTAGGACTTTTCGAATTTGTCACAGACGACCCCTGCGCATGTACTCATTTGTAAGCCATCGGTGTAGAGCGAGACTACCACTACAGCTAGTAGCCAATGTTCTCGCCATTATTTTCAGTCAATAACACATAAATGGAAGGTTTCCTTAGGAGCCAATGGTGGTGGTAGGAAGTACATCATGTACTGCTGTCTACACCTTAAGTACACATTTTCCAAAGCCTTTTTGATACTTTCGGGGTGTAGCTTGGAACATATCACGGTTTGCTACAAAAAAAGTCCAAAGGAGTCAAATCGCAGCTCCGAAGTGGCACGGGCTGTGTTGTATATACCTTACGTCCTCCTTAGCCAGTCTTCAGTTTTAGTAAAAGTCCATAAATCAGTGCCCCGTTTATGAATCAGAGGTTGTCCAAGTCCATTTCATCAATTTCTGTACCAAAGATGGCCCTGTAGCGCCCAACGGTGATCAAAGCATTGTGCCCAGCTACATTCTCCATGAAAAATTGTTCAATGAATTGAGTCTCAAAGACAGCATGCTCATTCTTATCTGTGAGCGCACGACGGGGGCCACAAACGTTGTCTACTAGCATGCCAGTCTCACGAAGTTTTTACACAAACTTGCCGACAGCAGTCGCGGCGGGTGCCTCATTTCGGCCAGAACGTCTTTTCAACACAACGCACTGCTTGAGCTACACTTACTTTGCACATAAGTTATCAATGTTTTTCAACGCTGTTCAGGCATTAAATAACTAATTTGTTATTCTATCAAGATTTTGAGAAAACAGTGCCAAAATAACATATGATTTTAAGAAAAAACACTAAATGGCACACCCTGTAGAAGAATGCCAGTATGGTTAAACTTTCCTAACCTGGCTCTCTGACCTTCAAGGCCGGTAAGATGCTTCAGTCTTCTTGAGCTTCTTCGGCCCTTAAGCTATACCGAATAAGCCATGCTATTCGACTTTCCAAGCGTCACCTCATCGGTAGTCGATCTCCTCTAAACGTGAGGACGTAACTATTGGTCCGTGAACCCTTTGCTGCCATCTTCCTCACCGCTGTGGTATTTGGGCGATGTGAACGCTCGTGGTCCTTATTTGGCCGGCTTCATTCAATATGTCACTTGCCATGGGAAAAGTCACTTTGTCTCGCTGACCCCTGTGTTCCATCGGAATTTGGAAGATATTCTTGTAGGTGGCACGAGTGATTTGCCGTTTTACAGAAGGACTTCTAGCAGGCTTGTTCTACGTGCAGGGTATGCTGCTACCTATATATTACGTAAAAATCCATGGTGCTTAATTTACATCTACTGCCAGAACACTGGCATCACTGCCTACAATCAATGCAAATCATTGATTCCAATGAGAGCCAATGAAGCCGATTTTACAACCGTCCAATAAAACACACCACACAGCGGTATTTGCGGGAGCGTAATGGCATCCCAATCAAGGATTGTGAATTTTATTTTTCTTCCAGATAAATCAATTTGGTTTATTGACGGAACCAATCAACCTGCAGTAAACCGCGTCACTAAACAACAGACGCTTTGTTAGTTCCCCTAACTGAACTACTTTTTCAACGTTAGTTTCGTCAATTTGCCTCGCGGTGGCGGTGAGTGTGTTCACGACAAAGTTGTAAGTCATAAAGCCCAATCCCTTAGAATCTATTGCGTGAGTTGCGTTTACAATCCACAAAAAATCATATGTGCCGGATGTCGTCAAGGTGGCCAATGGGTAATGGATGCGTACGTTGCCTGCGAAATCCGTGCAACCCCATCAGAACAACATCAGAGGAATTTGTTTAGGAAATGAATTGTCAAGGTATGGATGGGTTGGAACTTCGCGTGTGGACCCCATTTGGTATTTTCTCATTAGGGCTCCTGGCTCATGAGTGGCGAATTTTTTGACATAACGCTACGTACGGAATAAAATGCAGGCGCTTGCGCCTACACTGGCAGAAAAGTATTTCCTGTCTAGAAAAAGCTTCTCAAACTTGGCGAGTCGGCGTAAAACTATAGGTCCCTTCCACTCGTGACAGAAAAATTACACACACAACACGATAGGTTGCTGAGAAGCTAGGTCCTGACCCTCTACGGGCTGTAGCGTATCCATATTATTATTGCAAGCTAAACTCCTAATATTTGTAGCACTGTTGCCAAACGCTTGCAGCTCACGGGGCAACTTTTTCGTCTAGTTTTAGTAAGCAAAAAAATGTTGACGCCAGAGGGCTCTGAGGGTTTGTAGAAAAGTTATTACATATATCAATGATGTTTGGTGTCGATTTGACACAATGTAATGTTAACCACCGTTGAATAAATTGTTTCATCACCCAACCACAAAAAATTGCTCTAGATGTCACATATGCTCTCAAACTCTGAATGCAAGAGGACACACTGTTTATGCGTCAGACCAACATGTACGCAGCATCGCTTCTTCAATGCGAGCAATGAAATTTTGAGCATTCTCGTTTCGATTCGGCATGTCCTTTTTTTCTTCCTCATCATCATCATTTTCTGACTCGCAAGATTCCTTAAGTATTCGCAGGGGTTAAGCACGAATTAGAAACCTCCAGACCACTCGATCCTTCGCCATCCACTCTAACCCTTCTTATGCTATTTGATATTTTCTGAGCAGCATGCCATTTACTTTTCGTAAGCTTCATTGGTTATAAATTCAATTTAGTGGGAGAGGAGCGTGTCAATAATTTTTTTTTCAAACACAATCTTACATCGAAAAATATAAAGGGTGGTTGAATTTTAAGAGCCGATGTTGAATGAGTGATTGTCGAAAAACCAATGCACCAACAAAGAGTGACTGTTTGGTGCGGTTTATGGGCTGGCGGCAGCATCGGGACGTATTTTTTCCAAAAATCACGAAGTGCACGATATGCATTTTGATTTTAACGCCCATTTTAACGCGTTGCGCGATTGTGTATCTTTCCAAGGTTCAAATTGAGTTAGTCTGACTCGACGTTTAGGTGTGGTTCACATTCAACATCCGCTCTTAAAATTTAACCACCCTTTACTTGCCATGAATGCTATAGTTCATTTCCTTCGAACCAAATTGTCCCCATAGCAATAATATGTGTTGTATCCTTCATGTCAATATCTCCGGGTACAGGTGCCGAGAGGCCTAGGCAGTTTGGGTTTTGCGTTTTCAGGTACAGACGATGATATCTTCTAATTTTGGTCATTCATATCATTAGCTAGATAATTCCGTGAGGCTAAGGTAATCATTTCTGACACAGACTGATACAGAAAATTATTTTGGAAATTTGCTAGACTGCAAAAGACGAACGAAACTAGAAGGCCTCTCTGTAATTTGGAAAGAGATAGGCATGTCTACCCTCAATTGATCAACTTCATCAGAGTCCATTTGCAAGTTCGGCTTCCAAAGGTCTTCGGCTTTTACGGGGATCTTCATCCACATCTCCTACAGATGATGATTCATGCAGTGTTGCTTTTCAATTCAAAATCTCACTTTCGCTATCCATTTCGCGTTCATTCGGTTCGCTTATCGCATGCACAACGCAACTTGACCCAAACACATCGTCCTTGGTCTTCCAAGCGGACGCCTTGCTGATGGAGTCACAATTAAGCGACGCCTCTGCAGACGACGTGCCACGTGTCCAAACCATCGAAGCATAGCTATTTCTGTTCAGAGAAGTACATAGTTACTCAACATTGAGTTCCTGGCGTACTGCCGTGTTCCCTGCGAGTAACTCCCACAACAGCACGAACGAAAAATCTCATCGCGACAGTTTGTATTCGCGATCGTATTCCTGCGGTCATTACTCAAGTTTGATGGCCATAGGTTGAGAGATGGAACAAACACTGAATTGAAAACGACAAACTTGGCTTTGACACCGAGCTCGGCTTTTTTGATTATATATGTTTCAACATTAATCCTTGGTCAATCCTCCAAGAAAGCTCACCATTACTCTTCCCATCACTCGTGAAAAGGACCCCGAGTTACTTGAACTTCACCTCTTTCTTTAATGGCACTCCACTCACATGTAGAGTGCGCTGAACAGGAGTTCTGCAAATTACCATCACCTCTGATTTGTCCCCATTGACTTTGCTCCCATCATCAGCACATACGGTCACAAGCCTACCGAGAGAGTGCTGAAGTTCCGTCTCGATGTGAGGATAACCCAGTCATCAGCCGACTTACCGTCAATTCTCCCAAATGTGGAACATTCCTCACCTCGACTACGCTGCAAGAACCCATCCATACATTTCTTTCCTCCCTACTATACATGCTTGTAGTTGAAGAAGAAATTGTTTCTATTTTCGCCCGGTCTCCTCCCCCTAGCGCGACTACTACGTACGACCGACACTGTGTGTGTCTCTGCTCCGCCGCCCATTGGTGCCAGTCCCTATTCCCTGCAACTACTTGCGATACCACACGCTGGGCAGCCTGCTGCGACCAAGAGTGCCCCCGCATTTCCGGTACGAAACCCCCACCCATACACCAGCAAAAGGTTCATTGAGCTTGTACACACTTTTCGTTTCACAATCACGATAAATTAGATCATAGAATTACACACATCGACGATGGATTTCACGGGAAAGCTGCATATGCAACACATCCTTACGACGAGGTCTCACAACCAAGCCACAAGCAGACCGCAACCTCCATCCATCCTCCGTCACCGTCGTTCTCAAACTAATCCTGTTGCACACACACACACACGCCCCCCGTTTGCTACATCCAACATCGAAGACAGCGTAGAATTATGCAAGTACACCTGTGCATGGATACAAACGTGTGCGGCTCAGCTGTACGCTCTGGCATACTGAACCAAATGGAGGCCGGTACACAACTGCAGCAGGTCTTGTGACCTTCCCGTGACTTCACGTGTTCCGAAGCATGTTCTGTGGCACAACGTGCCACAAAACCCTACCGACTACCGTCGGTATTGAGGTATCTCTCTATTAGACAAGGACATGCTTGTGCGCCCCGAGCGGAGGAGAGGCGCACAGCGCAAGGAAAAGGAAAAAAAAGGATTTCGATGTAGAAACAGTGTTTCACCTGTTACAAATGGAGCAGGAGTCAGCCGCAGACCTAGGAGCGGAGGCAGAAAAAAAAGGACACCAAATGCCGGCGGGAGCAGGAAGACGACACATCGTCATCGACGACCGGCGAATGGAGGGGGAAAAAACAAAAACAACCAGAAAACACACTCCATCCTCAAACACCACTTGTAACCTCTGCCCAGCCGCCATCGATCGGAGACTCGGAGTCCTACTTATCAGGTGCAGGCAGACTGCAGATAATGGACGCATTCCTTGGAATAATTTTCAGTGCGCGGTGACCGCAGCCAACGCTATCATTAACATTCATCTGAACTGCAGCCAGGCCATAGAGCCAAGGGAACCTTACCCAGCCCTGGATCAGGTGGCATTACAGGACGAGCACCGGCACCGGCACCAGCACCAGCAGTGAATTGTGGCCATCACGAGGCAAAGGAGTTGGCAAAATATTTTATGGCCTGCAAGGAACTAACAGCAGTGTGGCCTGGCCATTCCAGTGCTCCTCCTGCTGCTGCTGGTGCCGGTGCTGCTGTGGCGCACAGATGTTTTGTCGCATGTGTGCAGAAAATTAAGGAGAACGACGATGGCGAATGATAATAAAAAGGAATATGAGTGGCTGCTGCCGCTGCAGGAGTTTTTTTTTTTTGACAAGAACCATGAGTCAGGCGGGAGTGATGTCTGGCGGAGGGTCCTCATGCGATTGAGGACTGACCCATATCACCGTCGTCGACAAGGAGGCTGCTGATGGCGTGTGCCAATGTGTGATGCAATGACGTTGGAGTCTGGCCGAGTCACAGGAGGCGCTGAGGAAACCGAAAGTGTCGAGCCTATCGTTACGGCATCGTGGAAAGGATGTGAGTCATTTGGCTGTCTGGCTTTGTGGTGATGTAGTTCAAGCGAGCGAGCGATAAAGATTTGGATCGGTTACAGGTTGAGTGGTGTGAGTGGATGCAAGTGATTCATCAGCAGTGTGGTTGAGAAACTCTGACTGTTCAGGAGTACGCAACAAGGACTCGAAGATGTTATCGCGGAGGGACATATGCAAATGTGTTACAGATGTGTGCAGCGAGGAGGGAATCTTATTCTTCTTCCGGCACTGTGGAAGGATATAGATTGGAAGTCATGGCTTTATTTCTAGGCCGTTTGGGACTTATGATTGAAGGCGAATAAGGTACCTAGTTGATTTTTGAGACACTTTGGTGCACTTGCGTTATTGGGAGCGACTAGTGCCAAATCTGAGGACATCGAGGTCCAGCTTGGTAAAAAATGTACTTCACGAAATTTATTTTGCTACTCGCAAGCGACCAATTGCCATCGCTATTGTGGATTCATAGGTTTTTGTACTGCCAGCGCAATTGTCAGCACCTTTACACCATTGTGACACCCAAGGCCGTTAATCTGATCCCCACGACACATAGTGACTGGTCCAGATTTGAAGACCAGATAAAAACATATTAACTTGGCTTTCACCGGGAACCTGGCACCCCTTCAACCAAGGCCAGGCACTCAACCTACTGCGCCATCCAGAGATGCTGGACTTGCTTTTTTTTGTGGGTTTCGACGACTTCGACTCGACGCACACTGCCATCGATCTATAGAAACAGTGATTAAGGCAGCCTTCAGAGTCACATCTGCTGTTCCTTAGTTGATATATCAACCGTCTTTATTGATTATACTGCCCCTTCCCTGTGTGAGGAAGCTCGAGACATCGCAGTACTCCAATGAGATGATGTGCACCATGTTTAGCATTTTTGCCTATGAAGCTTTTTTGTTGTCTAAGGGGTTTGACTGTGTCCTGAACTGGTTTTCAGGGACGCCTTCTCTTCTAGTCGACCTTATACGCGCATGGTACTCCGTATGAGATTTGACCAAACGAGAAAAACTGTAGCAGAAGGTCTCTTGGCTTACTAAAAATTAAAATTAAGTGGCAGTCGATAAAGCAGCCCATACACGATTCAACACAGTTGTCAACTCAGTCGGTTTCTCCCCAAATCAGCTCGTGTGTGGCCTTGTCATTTGATCGATTTAATGGTTGATGAAAAATCAAAAGATTTTGATTTTGTGAAGTTGACTAGCAAGTCTTTCAACTTGATTGAATTGTGTGTGGGCAAGTCGATTGACAAGCTGTCAAACTTTAGAGTTTGAAGTATAAATTCATGGTGAAATCGTTTAAACCGTATCGCACCACCACCACAAAAAAATAATGAAAATATTTTTGACAGTAGAAGCAGTCTTTCAATTCAGTTGATGGAGTGTGTGGCCAAGTATCAATTCAGTTGACAATCGAATTGAATCGTGTATTGGCTGCTTAATGATGACGATGAAGTGTCAGCGAGTTCAATCGCATGTCGTTTGAAAAAGTTTTTTTTTTATTAGGTACAAATTGACTTTACAGGATTCTCATCTCATGCCAAATGTCGTCACATCAGATATCCAATACGGCGAGATATTCTGTCTGGTGTGGACCGCAATAAATGTTCGCACCTCATTGCGACTAAAACTGAAGAGTGATTTCGTTCTTATTTCATATTCAGCGTCGACCACAGAGCCCTCGCCGTTGCTCCAGTTTCCAAACTGAGCCATCAGTTTTTTTTACTCTATCTAGGGCTTCATCGTCTAGTCTTCTTCTTATAGAGGTAAGCGGTGTGAGCGCGTAAGGGACTGTCAGGGTCCCAGGGATACTCTAAGCTCCGATCTCTTCTTTGCGAGACTGTCCGCTTTTTCGTTGCCTTAAGTGCCAGTCTGGCCAGGTACACTGTGTCCAACAAGTCCCCGTCTATCGGTTGTGAAAACATTATCAAAATTGTTCATTTGCAAGAGAAGTAAAAGTAGCTTGACTGAATCACTGCATTTTCACCGTTGACACCAAGACCTTGAAAACAATTTGTAAAAACCCCGAGAATGCTTTGTAGCATGCTACAGCTCTTTCGCGTTAAACCTGGCGGTACTTACTTACTTACTTCTCAGGCAGACGACCCATGAAGGGTCCGACCCTGGGCAATTGCTGCCTTCCATCGGTGACGGTCTTGGGCCCAGTCATCAAGGCCAAGCTGTCTTACATCCGCGATGACTATGTCCTTGTACCGGAGGTTCGATCTTTCTCTCCTTCTCGATCCAGGAGGCTCGGATTGGAAGATCCTCTTTGCCGGAGCGTTGTTGTCCATTCGCTCGAAGTGGCCGAGCCAGTGTAGTCGACGAATTCTTGCCTTCCGGACTACATTCACATCCTTGTCCATGTCGTAGACTTCGCGGCGTTGTATTCTCATCCATTCGCCTTCCTCGCAGGCGGAACCATATATCCGACGTACAATTTTTTTTTCGAAGGCACCAAGAATCAGCTCGGCAGTCTTGCTTATGGTCCAGCTTTCAGCTCCATAAAGCAAGACTGACAAAATAAGCTCCTTCGAGTCAGGAGTTTCGAGCCCAGTTGTTTTGACTAACCGAAGTAGCATCGGGCATCAGGCGATTCCACGTCGGATCTGCACTACGATGTCATTCGTGGAGTTTACGTTTGCCCCGAGGTAGACAAAATCCTTTGCTCCTCGAAATTGTAGCTGTCGATGTTTTGAAAAAGAAAAATATTCTGATTTTAAATCCATAACAGCTGGAGTACCGCAAGGAATGGTTATTGGTCCCCGTGTCTACTTCTTTTATACACATGATATACTGTATGACGATGGAATCATACTTGGCAGAATGGCTGACGATACAGAAAATGTGGCAAAAGCTAAAACGGTTGAAGAAACAACAATGAAACGAATTTTAGATTGGGTAGAAGAATGGATAAGTATGGTATTTGTAGACATACATTTTACTCGAAACCACCTAACTAAGATGACCGCTTTGGTGAAAGCATGTAAAAAGGAACGAAAAGATGTGCAAAATAGGTGGACGCTCACAAATTAGAATTTGCGAAATTCGAACCGTCCAGATTTATTCGAAGCTGATGTATTTGAAGCTGCATCTGAAGACGAACTCAGTAAAGAATATAAGGCTGCAGATAACAACGAAGTCCACGTTGTGTTACCAAATGTTACGCATTCTACAGACCTTGCATGTCAATAATTTAATGAAATGAAGCAAAAAGAGTGAGTTGTCCTCCACTACGCATATGACCAATCGTTTGGCTCTCCGTAACGCTGTACAGTTTGTATTGGGAATTCGTGCTACAAACGCGTGATCCTGAATTCATGGCAGCTTAAGATAAAGTTTTTGCTCGTAAGGATAAAAGGCCATCGTTGAGATCACTCACATGAACGAAAAATAGTTTGATATGGCTTGTACTAATCGTAGACATGAAACTCAACTGGATATTGAATGTCAATGAAAGTGACAAGAATGTGCCCTAAACACCAGAATATTAGGTAAGCATTATGGGTTAAGTGGTAGCCCGTGGCGTTGTGGGTATGTGCGTCGACCCCAACCTCGACGTCGTAGGTTCGATTCAAGGTCTGTGCGACAGAAATAATTTTCCCGGCCCCACCTCTTTCGAGCCACTGACAATGCTCAAAGAGTATTTCCTGTCTAGTAAAAGCTTCTCAAACTTGGCCGTTCGGATTCGGCATAAAACTGTAAGTCGCTTCCACTCGTGAGAGAACACATTTAATGCATGTACAACACGAGTGGTTACTGAGAAGCTAGGTCCTGAATTTCTACGGACTGTAGCGCCACCCATATTATATAATTACCTTCCTACCTACCTAGGTAGCTAAACAAATTTTCGTGAGTCGGTCCACTCCTAGACTAAGCACTCCCGCTGCCATCAATTCGCCCCTAGTTTATATTCCCCGTCACGATAAGTGATTCGAAATACATCCACTCCACAAACTCTCACTATGTCTTCTCACGTTGATTTCTGTTCAAAAAAAAAATCATAAAGCAAAGGCGACACCACGTTAAGATCTTACGCAAGGATTTGAGGCGCATTCCGGTAACGTGCTTTGGGTGCTTTGTTGCTGGCCACGGCCATAGACAGACATTCCACGTGCACTTATAACGTATTTCGCTGATGTAAGGGATTAATTAAAGAGATTACGCTCGCATCGATTGGATTTTGCTCGTTTGCCGCTTGTGCAGGATTTTATAACCGAACAGAAACCTGGTGGTATACATTTCACTCATTACGTTTTAATTAATATTCGATAAGTAGCTCTGCAAAGGTACGCACCAGTGGACTTTCAAGGGATTTGGTTTAGGGCTTTAATTCACACGTTGTCGGGGCGAAATGGAGGCGTGACGGGTGACGCGTACTGTCAAATGGGTCATCACATTGACTCTGTTTCACAAGCACCGCATGGCGTTCCCGAAACGGGGTTCGCTGCAGAGTCAGTTTCTACATTGTGGCAATTATGTTAGAGAGAGTATGCGAGGAGCTCAATATTGAGCAGCCAGTTATAGGTACTGACGGGGGTGTGCTTCGATTACTTGGTCACGTGACATGGATGTGCCCATCATCATGACTTCTGACGAGGGCCACGAATGTTTGGCAGACTCAGGATGAGGAGGTACGACCAAGTCCGATTTTTTTCTCGGTATCGCTTGGTCATTGCACCTGATGACTTAGTCGATGGCGCAGGATCGGATGGCCTTGAGATCTCCCGAGTGTTGAACATGAAAGGCGCTTGAAGTCATGAAAAAAAATCTGTATGTACTCATGTCTTAAATGCCTGCGCGACATCCATGACGTCGGCTTTAGAAAGCCACATCGGCAGCTTATAGCTTGTAGCCTCTCATTTCTTTTTTTTTCGATCCGATCTAATTTTCTGATCGATCCGCCAGATTGCCCTTCACCTCTGATCGGTGCAGTCACCTGCGGAAGACCGTCAACGTGACACCAATTAACGTCCGAAAAACGGAAATCCGAGATCAAGCTTAAGATTTTGTGAAGTACAATAAATCACGTCTTTAGTCAAGTGGTCAAAACTGCGATCCACACACAAGATCCAATCAAGTGACACGCGACACAGTTTGACTAATATTTTTCTGGGTTTCGACTCAGCACGACGTCTAAGCAACGAATGCGAAGAGCTTTGCATTGAGTTCCACGAGCGATGATCAATCGA
The DNA here is from genome assembly GCA_916610145.1 of Eristalis arbustorum. Taxonomy (NCBI): domain Eukaryota; kingdom Metazoa; phylum Arthropoda; class Insecta; order Diptera; family Syrphidae; genus Eristalis; species Eristalis arbustorum. The sequence continues at coordinate 30,032,214 of OU744317.1, forward strand.
CTCACGTTTACGACTGAAACAAGCCAGGTGATGGTCGAATAGTCATCAGATTCAGCTGGGTTCTTCTGTTTTATATAATTGACAAATCACGTGTATATTTGACAGCTCACGTCACTCATGATGAGGCGATGGTGGAGGATCGAGTGGTCTCCTTCGACTCGTTTAGTGGATTATACATATCTCTGAACACTGAGGAAATAACAATGCTGACAGAGAATGTTCGGTTTTGATGGAAGCCATGGCATTGCCACAGACCTTGTTATGCTTTGATTTAAAATCTCTTTAGTTTTGTACATCACCTGCAACCGGCAAAAACCACCATAGTTGCATTTACGAGGAAAAGAAAAATGGAACGACAAAAAGTCGGTTGCGTACAACACAACCTCCAGTAAAAGAAAGGCAAAAATCCGTCGACTACACTGGCTCGGCCACATCCAGCGAATGGACAACAACGCTCCAGCAAGGATGGCCTTCGAATCCGAGCCTCCTGGTGCGAGATGGAGAGGAAGACCGGTCCTCCGCTACAGAGACCAAGTCATCGCGGATATAAGACAGCTTGGCCCTGATGACTGGAAACAGCGTGTCAGGTCTGTGATTTTTTCAACATAGTCAGTACTTGAGAAGGTCGTGCGAAACTCACTCGTGCCAACACAACAGCACGAATTTCCTAAAATCCGTGCAATAGCTAGCATAAGCGGACGACATTGACGTGATTGGTCGAACGGTTTGTTGACATTGAAACGGAGGCGACAGAATTGGGTTTAGCGGCGAATGAGAACAAAACGAAGTATATGCTGACACACAACATCGACGACTCGGTCAGAACGTCACCATAGGCAGCTACAACTTCGAGGTGTACACCTACCTTGGCTCCCGAGTTAATAGCACGAACAGCATCAGTGCCGAGATTAAACGCAGAATAACTCTTGCCAACCGCTGTTTCTTTGGGCTCACGAGGCAATTGTGTAGTGGAGCCCTTTCTCGAAAGACTAAGCTCACATTATTTAAGACCTTGATTAACCCTGTCCTGCTGTATGGCGCGGAAGCTTGGATTATCTCAAGAGCGGATGAAGACGCACTTGGTCTCTTCGAGAGAAAAGTTCTGTCTTCTGTTCAATCTTTGATCCTGTTTGCGTTGAAGGTTCTTGCAGAAGGAGATTCAACCACGAACTGTACGGGCTGTACAGCGACATGAGTCTAGCCAGGCGTCTACGGATTCAACGCCTAAGATGGCTAGGATATGTAGAGTGCATGGACAACACTACTCCGGCCCGAAGAGTCTTTGATACCGAACCATTGGAACAGCGCAACAGAGGACGTCCTCGCACGAGATGGCGCATTCAAGTGGAGAAGGACTTCAAGCAACATGGCGTGCGAAATTGGAGGCAGCTGGCTAAGCATCGTGCCAGCTGGAGAGGCTTGTTGGCTAAGGCCTAGGTTCACACTGGGCTCTAGCGCCATAAGAAGAAGAAGAAAGAAGGAACAGAAGGAGAACTTAGAACAAAGTTCATGGCATGAAGCAAGCCGAGAAACTCTGGGGCTAGTATATCCAGAAGAGGCTTAAGGCATGTACATGAGTATGAGCATATTAACAGGCTTCTTAACAGTGCTCTGCAGACTCAGAGAGCAAGAAATCTAGGTATATCAGAAGATGCTCTCCGCAGATTCCGGGGCCGAATCTATTGAAATTCCAGAAAGCGTTCTGAGATTTTGTGAGGCACTGGCCCACCAAAGACAAACAAAGCTGCTCCTGTCGGAAAAAAACCTGCCAACCAGCCAACGACAGACGTACGTCTAGTGACGATAAAATCGAGCCGAAGATTCAATCGCCGTTTCTTGAATCGTTTGGCCCGAGTGCCTCGGGGACCCTCAATATGTGTTCTCTTGCCATTTTGATATCACTCTTCTGGATCTGCAAAAAGCCAGGCCACCTTCACCTTCAACTTCTCCGTAACAAGAGTAACCCGGAGGCCTCAGGCCAATCAGCAAGCAATTAAGTTAATTGATTGCTCACATGGAATTACATCGCATTAACCCATGCCCCGAAAAGCATTCTTCTTCCGAGCGCGATCCATCCGAAAATAGGCACGCCACGGAGAAAAGCAAAAGCAAAGGCAAGAGCGAAAGCAAAAAAGGAAACACCAGAAGGCAATGTGTTCCAAGTGTGAAGCGATTCCTTTGTTCCCTGAGTGACGACCGCTCATGATAGATGTCCGCGATGCCATTCAAAAGCCACACACTGTCCCATCAACGCGCCCCCATCATCGTTCGGGATCACTGATCAACACCGGCCGACAGTCGCGCCAAATGCCATCAATTGTTGCCCTCCCCCTCTGCGGGGGTGCGCTTCCAGTTGAAATTATTATCCACTCATAGATAAATTCTTCCGCGCTGCACACACACAGACCGTCCGCTCGAGATGCACCACATGCTCGGCGAGCTCATTAACAGCAGAGTACTGACTGTCTGCTGGTGCCGGTGCTGGCCTCCGGCGTAGCACACGAATCGTATTTCATATTAAGACACACAAAAAAACAATCGCAATCTGGGCAATTGGCGGGGCGGTCAAGACGTGTGGTCTCGCGTTCGGCCGTAATAACTGCCATGAATTATCTCGGGGTCCCTTGGCGCCGATCCAGCGGGATTGTTATGTCCGCCGCAACGGGACAACTATAATTGGCCACACCTAATGGGGCTTTGCTATTCCAGTTGACAGAATCATTTCAGCGGAATTGTTTTAAGAGCGAAATCGCGACGATAAAATAATTTCGCAAAAATATGACACCCAGACCGGGCAAGTTATGAGTGCACGATGGAGGGAGGAATTTTCGGGCAGGAGCCGACGACAGCCGGACGTGCTTTATGTGCATTTTGAACTGGAGTGTAGTGAACGGCAAGCGATGCTGGCGTCGAGAGGTCGTCCACAAAGACCGGATGACTGGGCATTGGCCAGTTGACCGGGAAGACGCGCCGGCATCGCCGCGACTGTTCCGGGTGAGCAATCTGCGTGCGCGCGTTCGAGAGTGATGCGTGGCGGGTATAATTATTGAGGAAATCAATTGAAGACAATGGGGAAGGTCTTGTTGGTCAAAACGAGTGTCAAGCGGAGAAACAGAGCAGGGGTCTGTGAGAAGTTCAACGCGATAACATGTTGGTGCATAGTTCCCTTGCGCTTCTCTCATAGAGGGACTCGTTCATGTTGACGCAGTGGACAGGAAGAGGTGCTAAGCCTGGACTCTAAGGTGGACCTTTCTAAATTTTGGTGAACCACCGCCGATGTGATATCTTGACGGAACACAATTCTACTGCTATTGAACACGCATTGTAGCCTCTGGTCGATTGCTTCCTTCAAACGGGCCGATTATTAAGCGCACTAGTCGGAACTAAGCTGTGAGGGAGCAGCCACCAAGGTTCGATTAGGTTGGAGCGGCCTACTACTGGTAGCAGCAGACACTCTTAAGTCAGAGTAGGCCCGTTGTGTTGTTACACGGATCTAGACTCCAATTCCGCAAAACCAATTGGTACTTCGATGTATCAGCCGACTGACACTTATGCACAACATCGATCAAGTTATTAAAATAGTAAGCGTTTAGGTGACGTTTCCTACGGGTGGAGAGTGCGCTTAAATTCAGTAGAAGGTGTGAAATAATTTCTAATTCCTGTTCATCCCTACAGCTTCTGCAATCTAATCTAGCTGCGTGAGCAGTTTGGATCGATGGTAGTGCATAGCTGTTCACTAATGAGGCGCCTGCTGCCAGGAGACTATCTAGGATTTGCGAGAGTAAGCATTGTAAGCTTTAGTATATGTTTAACGTTAGCAATAGGTTTGGATAGCATGTCACCATCCGGAGGGAGTACGTTTAGCGGTCTGCTTAGTCTGAGCAGACATAGTGATCGTTTGAGATCTAGTGCTGGCCATATTACTTCCGTTTTGAGACAGGTGGTGCCTTCTAGGCACTTGTGATTTTTAATTTCATTTGTGTGAGTCATAATGGTATGGATGGCAAGCTGTAGCGATTGGCATGTACGGGCGACTGCTTGATTGACCTGGAGAAGGCATTCGGCACCGTATATTAAAAGGACTTTATTATAAGCTCAATCGGCTAGGCATACGTAAACCACTGCTGTACCTACTGTATAACATGCTTACCGGTGGGCGGTTCGTCGTCAAGAATGACAACGTGACCTCTACAGGTATTTTTGAAGTTAAAAATGGTCTCCAACAGGGTGCCGTTAATTCGCCGATCCTGTTCAACATTTTCTTGAGCGATCTGATAAGTTCTCTTCCGCACGTAATTGCGTACGCCGACGACTTGATCGTGTACAGATCAGGCAAAAAGATCGAGGACATCACTACGCTCGCGCAAGGTGACTTCGACTCATTCATGAGAGATTGCGATGACTGGAAGTTGAATATCAACTTTCAGAAGTCGGAAACCATTCTGTTCAGGACGTCGTTGTATAGGGCTTCCGCGGATACAAAAAAGAATTGGCGAAAGTTCTCAATTGTTGGACGGCACGGGCAACCACTGACGCAAAGGATTCTAGTCAGATACCTGGGGATCTGGCTAGATCAGTATCTATATTTTAACAAACATGTAGATGCTGCTCTAGCCAGAGCCCGAGACGCTTTCGCCCTTACAAAGAGACTGTTTTACAACAGCCAACTCGATGCAAGGGTAAAGGTAATCTGCTACATGGCCCTCATACGGCCAATGCTCACCTATGGTTGTCCCGTGTGGTTCAACGTGAGTGCAAGCTTGATGGAAAAGATTCGGGTGTTTGAGAGGGCTTGTCTTAGGGCTTGCCTTCGCCTTTACAGAACACCAGAGTCCCAGTACATAAAATTCTACTCCAATGAGGTCTTATACAACAGGGCGAACCTGATAAGAATGGACAATTTCCTGGTGAAATCGAGGCCACACTGCGAGAGCAATGAAGTCGGTTAATAACCTGATCTCTGGGGCTTACTACCCCAACCCACAGTACCACGAAAGGGTACGTCGCAGTGACTTCGTCCTTCCGGAAGCATTTCTCTACTTTGACAAGCACGGCCTGATACAAGACAAGTATGCGGTACCGCTCCTGTTTCACATAGCCAGGTCAACTGTAGATGGGTGACTCAACCACGACCGTTCCGTTGCACAACGAGCAATTAAAATGAATGCAGCGATTGACATAATCAGTGGATCCCCTCCTGATGCTAGGCAAAAGATTTTACCGCGAGTTTATCGGCCTTGCCCGGTATGTCACAATGTCTCGCCACCCACATGAGTTTTTTAAAAAAATCTCTCGTTGAGAGACATTCAATTTAGTGAAACTATTTCCGGTAAACTTGGCATTATCCAGGGACTGTCTGGCTGGCAGTCTGAACAGATGGCGATAACCCATTTGGGAATTACATAGTTCTTGTGCTAGGACAGTTCCTCATCTTTTGCAATGCATTTGGAAACCCGCTACTCTGTTAAGACCTTCCATTGAAACATCAATATTGAGGTCTTGCAAATAGACACCTTTGAGGACTTCGTCTACCTAGGCTCTGGAGTAAATAGGGACAACAACAACACAAGCGCAGAATTACTTTTGCCAATTGCTGTTTCTTTGGGCTCAAGAGGCAATTGAGTAACAGAGCCATCTCTCGAAACCCCAAGTTGACTTTGTATAAAACTCTGATCATCCCAGTCCTGCTCTGTGGCGCAGAGACATGGACGGTATTGAAAGCGGATGAAGAAGCTCTTGGTTGTTTTGAGAGAAAAGTTCTGCGAACGATCTTTGGTCCTGTTTGCGTTGATGGCGTTTGGAGGAGAAGGTTCAACCACGAACTGTACGGGCTGTGCAGCGGCATGCATCTAGTTAAGTGTCTTCGGATCCAACGCTTAAGATGGCTAGGTCATGTAGAGCGGGCGGACACCACAGCTCCGGCCCGAAGGGTCTTTGATACCGAACCATTGGAACAGCGCATTAGAGAACGTCCTCGCACGAGATGGCGCACACAAGTGGATAAGGACCTCAACGAACTTAGTGTTTGCAGCTGGCGAAAGATCGTGCGGGCTGGAGAGGCATGTTGTTTGAGGAGGACCTGAGCCCACCCCGGACTGTAGCGCCCATCAAAGAAGAAGAAGTAGTATACGTCTGACTGTAGATATAAACAGCCAGTGGACTATGTTGGGTTGCAGTCTCTATTCGCACCCCGTAGCTGTTTTACAGCAGTATAGAGCCATGGAGGCCTTTCTGAAGCTTTACGGGATGTTGAGATTCAAGCTTGATTTCATGTCAAGCAGAGATCAAAGAATTTTGCACTGTTATTCAGTTTTAGAGGATACCTCGTATAGTAGAAGAATGAAAGACCGGAATCTTGCATTTCCTGGTGAAGCGGACTAAGTATGATTTTTGATCTACTCCAACGCCACATTATAGTTTGAAGAGGACCTTCTGAAAAATATCCCTGATGGTGGATTTATACTTCCGGCAGCCTTAATGCCAAAATCGTCAGCGATGGCAATAACTATGAAGTAGAAGTTCACTCACAACTACGTTCCACAAGAGGAGGGAGAGCACTCCACCTGGAGCATCCACCAAGCACAAAGCAAATGCTTTCTTGCCCTCCGCTAGTGGGGATCGATTTAGTTGCGATTCAATATCCATTTGCAATTCGGTCCATTTGGCGTAAATCCTCGTGACAGTGTCCTCCTTTTCGTCTCCAGTCACTGAGAAGCTGTCTTCATTCGTCTAGAAGGCACCCGCGTCAGACGTCATCCCTCCGACTTCCACAACCTCTCAGATGCTACTCCCCCACCCCCGTCCGCGTGTCAATCCCATTCCCTGCATACACCATGTGCAACTCATTTGCCAGTCACCAAGTGGGACACTCACTTTTACGACAGACCTCTCGTCAAAACTTCTGCGTCCGATAATCCAGTATTTTATGTTCAATTATGGCCCCCAGTGGCAAGGAATTCAAACGTCGCACTCCCGCGTGATTAATTCGGTTATAATCCTTTTCGAACGAGGACAACGTGCAACCACACACAACCCATTAATGTTTACATTTTCCAAACATAAACAGGAACAGCATTCCAATTAATTTTCTATTTCTGTTCTGTCATTTGTAAGTGGATGTGCCCTTAAAAAACAAACCCCCTCTCGGTCGTCGATGATGCCACACACCGGCACAGGGCACAGTACTGGTGGCGACGAGCGATAACAAATTTCTGGTCTGGACCGCTGCAGTCGTCCCGGCGCGGCAGGTGTAACCCATTTTTCTCTCATCTCCCAAATGTGACACTCAATAAACGCACCAACTGCTCGAGGGGCGGAGAGGAGCCACTGCCACCGCCACAGCCACAGCCGCAGTCACAGTCGTCAGGCCGACAGCAGTGCATTACGAGCACTAATGAGCCGATTGAAGTTCAAATTCCGGTTGTTTATTGTTCCCCGAGCGCAGGGAGCACACCCCTTTCCCGAGCGCATAGTGCTCCTCACAGCCGCAACCGATGACAACTATCGATTACAGCCGCCTCCGGGCACTTGAAGTGTTGAAAAGCTGGTCCTCCCCAGCTCCTCTCCGGCTCCTTGCGCACGATGTCAATGCAGCATCAGCAGCAGCAGCAGCAGGAAGTTGCAGAGGCACGTCGAGAGCTGGGTCACAGATAGATGACAAAATGAATTGACGCAGTTGTTGTGCCACAAATAGACACGATTGTGCCTCCCTAATGCAATTACCATGCCACGTGCTGCCAGACGATGGCGGCGACACAGCACCAGCGGCACCTTTAGACCTGGGAACGTACTCGTGGGCGAGGCGAAATCCCTGCTGGTGTGCATAGCTGTTGTTTATGAAGAGCCGCACAGCCTTTACGTGTTGCCGGCGCGATGGGGTTGATATTTAGTCGTGCAAGTACACAAAGTGTGTTTCCGGTACAAATCCTGGCGCACACATTGCTCGGGGAGTCGGTGCGCGCCCCTGTTGTAGGGCCAGCTACCGGAAGGTACGATATATCGACGATTGTGAAGCCAAGTTGCGCACTTGTTCGTGTCGGGTAAACAGAGGGAACGGTTGATGAAGTCCCGCCACCTGGCATTTGAACATCTTCTTTTGTTTGGGGTGAACCGAATCAGGACTCCGCCGCAGCCGCGCCGCCGGCACAAGGGGTGAGTGCGAACGGGTAAATATTGGACGAACAGTTCCAACGAATGCGGAAGCTGGGGGTACCGTGCCGTCTCCTTGACAAGGGTATTGTTTGCCTCGTGGAATTGATGCGATACGCAATCAAGGGAGACCTGGATAACAACACTGGCGAGGAAGCAGATGAAGACATTTGGAAAGGAAGACATTTAAATTCTGTTCCATGGTACTCCCCGGAGTATGCTTACAGGAACCAATCGGATCGAGTTGAGCGATAATTTCTGTGTTATACTCTTAGGCTGACAGGGAAATGGAGATCAGCAGGGTGCCACTGAGAGCGACTTTCATTTTGGATCGCAATTGTCAACCTGAATCGAATTTCGTCGCTTTAGTGAGTGTAGAAGCTTCATCAGCTACTTGATCTGCGTTCTCCCATAATGATGACAACAAGCTTAAAACCGAACAGAATTGTATACGTCGCCTGCTCAAGTCAATATATGAACTAACTTACAATGGACACTGAGTTTCTTAGTCAACAAAATCTCGTGCTTATTCAAAGTCGGTACCGCCATGATTGAGCATGAAGTCAATTCTCTCCATTTGTACTATACTCCAAACCTAAGACAGCAGCATTCAGAAGAGACGCACTGCAGTACCTACAGGAACGTTATAAATTAAGAGAGCAGTAATTTGTGGCGACATTTAATCTCCTTTTAGAGATTTTGCAAATGGGCCTAGACAGAGTTCCATCTTATCAGTTTTCAAGTTTTTGGCTTGGATAGTTTGGAAATCGAATAAAATGTGGGCACGTAAAGACAGAACTGTCCTGCGAGGGCGATGACTTGGTGCTTGTACCCGAGGCTCAGTCTTCCTCTCCTTCTCAAAGCAAGGGGTTCGGATTCGAAAACCATCTTGAATAAAGCGTTGCTGTCCATGCACTCAATGTAGGCGAACCAGTGCGGTCGACGAATTTCTTGCGATCTACGTCCACGTCTTGGTGCACCTCGTAGTGCTAGTGCTTACGTCTTTCTCCTCGATTCACCTCGACGGGACCATATATCTGACACATGATTTTGTTTTGACGGAACCAAGAACCAGCTCTACTGTCTTGCTTACCGTCCAGATTCTTCCAATAGCGGGACTTCTTCGTCTTCTTTCCATGGCGCTACAGTCCGGGCCGAACCTCTCTTTTGCACTGTCCCAATGGCTGGGTATCGAAGACTCTTCGGGTCGGAGCTGTGATGTCCATCAACTCTACTTGCCTTAGCCATCTTAAGCGTTGGATCCGAAGTAAGCGTCTGGTAAGTGCATGCCCCTATACAGCCCGTACAGTTCGTGTTTGAATCTTCTTCTCCAGAAATCAACACAAACAGGACCAGAGCTTGAACCCCCTTCACTTTGGACCTTCAAGTGAGTTGTTTGACCCAATATTTTCGCCTACATTTACTCTCATTGTCATTGCCCATGAATGCTCCTCAATATCCTCGAATCCTATTTCGCGTATCAGATGGAAATTATAGAAAAGGTTTTGAACGGAGGTGAATCGCGTATATGTATGTTGCGTAACGTAGTGCGCTACATTCGGTCATCGCTTCCAATATTTTTTTCTTCTTCATTTTTTAAAAAATTTCAATTCATTTACTCACATGCTAGACAGAAACTTAAAACTAGCGTACATAACTTGACAAATGTTCTTACATCTAATTTACTTCCACTTAATGGGTACCTTACTTAATGGGCAGTCTGTGTTTGTTTCATTTGCTTGGTCTGGTAAGAAACTTGGCTTTGGAGTGCGCTTCCAATAGTTCCTTGAGTTCCTGAGCTTCAGAACAAGTTATTGCCCTGGTATGTATAGTCGACTTGACCGCATGCGTTGGTATGAGTCGATTAGTGCGGAGGAAAACGGCTTTGGGCGTTCAACAGGGTATGTAGATCTACACCTGTTGCAAGAGGTGGGATCGCCTTTTTGTGAATGGGACACACACGCTCTGATATAACAGCCATCGGACATGCTTTCGTCTCCTAATCTCCTGCATACCTTGGTATGATTTGACAGCAAACCATCTGAACCAGAGGTTCGCCTTTTAAGGGCTGTGTCGATTCTTCCAAAGCTAGTTAGGAGGGCTTCTGGAATATCCACGTTCCATATAATTTTCGTCACGTTAGGCAACTATGTTCTGTTCAAATACATCATCGTGGAACACAATAAGTCTTTCAACCCAGGCTAAGCACAAAATACTGTTCACACGAAATGAGGGGAATGAATAAAACGGAACAAGGTCGCTTTCTTTCAGTCTTACGTAAGGGATATCGAATCGGAAAAAAATCAGTGCTAGAGACGCTTTGAGCTGACATTTCCCATACAATTGAGAGATTTTCTCCCATATTGATAATAGCTGGCTAACAAAAATGACTGCTAAACTTTCGTTCACCATCAACAAACTTTGTCGAATCGACAAAGTTGTTCATAAAAATTGGTAAAACTATGACCTAAAATTTTATCGAATTCCTAAACCGGCAGACTCCTAAATTTTGACAGACAACATAATCAAATTTCGCTCATGTCTGTGTCAGCTGGTGAAATATGACAGATGTACTAGAATATTTAGTACAATTCGATGAAGTATTGCCGTGTAGTTACCTGTAAAGAGTGGACAGCTAATGTGGAGATCAAATATGATTATTAACAGCAAAAGTTATCAAACGGATAAAGTCACAATTCTTGTGTTAGCTAAAACATGTGTGGGCGGATACCATTCGTTTATTAATTCGGCTTTAAATCAATAAAAAAATATATTTCCTTCGCCCAAGCGTTTTATGAAATAAAATGCCAGCACCTTGCAGTTTTTTCGAAAAGTACTATCCCTCGCTGCACTGCGGCAACTCTAAAAGTGCTGTTAAATTTGATTCCCAACGCCGGCAACACTCCCTCACCAACCAATGACACACAATTCAGCTGCCATCACACTCCCACCTTCACGGCACAGGCTTGCCATTTCGCTCGCACATCCGATGTGCCAGCGCAAAACGCCACAGCCGAACCGAAATCCACGAGACAACTTTTTCTCAGTCGTTTACCTACTGTTTCGCCTGCTGCCCTGGGAATTGACGCGCGCCCTGGTACAACACCGCCACAATGTTGCCGCATTCTTCACGAGGGCACATCGATGGCGGGCGCAATTTCACGTATCGTGGCGGCTATCATCGCAGCGAGCGTAGTTGTGTGTGAAGACAGAGCAGGGGCGGGTAGACGGCACGGGGTTGAGTTGGCTGGTTGGCTCGCTGTTACGTGCACGGACGACGACGTGCCCTTGGATTACGGCGGGTAGCAGCTGATAGATGCACCCTGCTTGCACTACCCCCCTACGAGGGTGCTTGGAGTGCCAGAGTTGGAGCCCAATTTATGAAAAGAAAATAAACGTCCCTGCCCCGATGGACGGTTAAATACTGTGCATTTATTTGTCACTACAGCTGGCGAACCGATGAACTGCGTAGTGGTTATGTGAGTTTTGTAGGCGACCACGGGAACGGGAATTCACCTTGATTTCACTGCCGAGGCGCGCCCGGCCACTCTGCCACAGCTGATGGATGCTCGATGTGGCTGCAATTCAAAGAAAAATTATTAGTTTTGAGTCCAGGAAGGGATTGGCGAAACTGCTGATGAAAATCTCCTAATCACGTTTCGGCGATTCCAGAATTTCCGTTTACATGACAATCGGCAAATGGCAATCCGTATCTGATGAGTGGCAGACCGCGTCATTTTTGCCTCTTTGCTGACAAGTGCTGCCACTTTCGATATTATATTCGAATGGGTTTTTGGCGCGCAAGTGGATTCAACAATTCGAACAATTCTTTGGGGCTAACTGGGGATTTCCTGTTGAATTAAATAAATTTGCAGCTATTTGATGGAGTTTGAAGAGGCTCCAGTTGCTGGGGAAATGGGTGCACTTGATGTAGCTGCTGGGTGAGAAGATTTGTGCAACAATTCGTATTCGAAAAGCGATTGAGTTTAAGGTGGTGTTTAGACGTTGTCGGTCGGAACGATGGAAACTTTCTTGCAGTGCGCTAGTGCTTGGGGCATTTGTGCATTTGTCAGTAATAAGTTGGAAAATATTTTATTTAAAAGCTGTTAAATATTAGTTCTTAGTTGCACCGCACGGTCTTCATTTGTGGGGAATTGTTGTGGGCTTGAGTCGCGTTGGGTTATTTTCAAAGATTGTTGGTTAAAATTATAGAAAAGGCTTGCAGTTGAACATGAGCTATAAGAAGGCCATGTCAGAATGAGAGGTAGATGAAGCAGTAAGACAGTCCTTTCAACAAACCTAGAATCCAAGTTTGGAAAAACCATACCTGACGGAAAATACTACACTCGACGCTCATTAGGTTCTGGATTGCGAGCAGAAATCATGTATTATAGGGATAGCCGACCTCTACCTCTTTTTAAGACTTTGACAGCACATTTTCATACATTTCCCTAGGGCCCAACTAGACCAATCAGACTTGGATGACTTCGTGATTGAATTTGAAAAATACTGGCTTACTTCAAGTTCGGTGTTGAATAGGTTGATTTCTGATCATGAACATTGTTCGGACTTGGAATTCAAAGCGTGGTAGATTTCGAAAAAAATACGTGGTAAATTTGAAAGAAGCGTGGTGGATGGGGTTCATCGATTCACTTTCTAAGAAATTTCACATACTACGGTAATGCTGCTCTCATGAACGAAATGACCAGCTGCTCACTCTCCCCTGTATTCACATTTTTGTAGCACAGTCCTCAGTTATAGCACGTCTTTGTAATTTTGTGTACACATTTTCCTTGAAATTTCAGTTCTGAGAGGGGCTACGAAGCAAAAAACGGCAATAAATGGCATAAAGTGGAAGAATAAAAAAGTGTGGTAGATCTTGCGATTTGGGCAGTGGAAGTGGTAGATTTGATAATTTCGCAAGAAAGAACCACAATTCTGAAGAAGTCCCAAAACTGATCATGAGCTGGGCACAATCCCAGCGAACTTCGAGTAAATTTGTCTAATTTTTCACTCAGTCTTGGTGAAAATAAATACCTACATAAATTGAGAGCTCAAAGAGAGACGGTCGTATCGTGACTCTAGTTTAGTCACTCATGACAAGATGTGGTGTTTTCATTCTGATTTGGGAGGAACGCGAGAGATTTCCATAGAACGACATACAGTTTTCTATGAGAGGTTGCTCGTGGAGACGTAAGTCAAAGAGAACCAAACATTTTTTAAGCACACATTTAAGGAAAGTATGACAAGGAGTAGGCATAACTCCAAAAGGATTTACTTCAAGAGTCTGCCTACAAAAATTCGATCAGATTTCTGTAAGAACTTTAAATACACCACTATGCCATACAAATGAAGAAAAATCAACCGTTTCTAGGGTCTAACATGTCCAAGAAAGCGGAGACAACGCACTGGGCCACAATCAAATCAATGTCTTCCTTCTTTTTTCAGATTATTATCAGTAAATTTTTATCAAAAATTTCTAATTGGGTACTAGTCTTACCCTTCACATTGAAATCGTCTAAGTCTGTGCACCTGAATCTACTCGTATGTACAAACGAACCGAGCGCAGAAACTGCATGTAACAGGAGCTCAGCGTAAGAGTAGCAACTTCGCATGGTTATTCGGTCCCTATTTCGAATCGACTTTATTGAAGATCATAAAGTTTCTTTGAGTTGTTTGAGCGAGTTTCAACAACGACTTACTGGAATTGAATTCCACGAGAAGAACTAAAAAATAGTTGTCCACTAAATGGCTTCCAACCTTGCCTTAGGTACTTACAATTGATAAATTAATAAAAGATCCACAAGCAACCCCACGCGCATGAGACATATTTTCACTTCACAAAATGTTTTCGCTTTAAAAATAAACCCAACCAGAAGTGTGTCTGATAGTCTAGTGTGACTGTGGCATAATAAAATGACACTGACAATTCCGTCGTCGGAGTCCGTTCACACTATGCAGATACTGAACAGCCACCAGAAGACGTACGCGTGCAGTTGCACGTCAGTGGATTTTGTATGTACATACCCGACTTTGAATGGCACGAGTTCGAACAAATTATCGGGCTGTTGTCGCATTCACTAAAGCAAAGTGTGATGGTTCAAAATTATTGAATATAGAATGCTTCTTTTTACGCTCGCCTTCATTAGATTGCTTGTCATTCGCGGGATTGCAATTCTTAAGTAGCAAATTTTTTGGGCACTGACAATAAAAATCAGTCAAAATATCATCTCAAATTTAATTTTCAAATAATCATACTTGCTAAATGGGAATACATATGAAACGATCTTTTTAAATTCATAGGTGGTCTGATTCCAGTCTCCCCGTTTTAAAGACACACTTTATTTTTACATTTTCATTGAAAAAGATCTGGAATCTTGGGTTAGGTCCAAACAATTTCATTTAACGTAAGCATAAACTCTAGATAATACATTATCGAGAGAAATTCGAAATTTACAGATTTCGAAATACAAACAATTGTTTGCTGGCACCCCGACTGACCAATCCCTACAAAATAACAAGCGTACCAAAGCAAATTTATTTATCAAGGTCTCTTCAAAGGACCTAACAATCAGTTTAAACTGTCGAAAAAGACTTATAGCTTTATAACAGCACAAATATACGACTTTCTTCATTAAAACCGAAGAACTTTTTGTCAGTTAAACGTAAATTCTTGACATTTAATCACGAGATCAAGTAAATGACAGTCTTGCACTGGCCCATTTGGTTCGAACAACCCTGTCAACACCATTATAAGGAAAAAGGAGTGGTAAGCTTTCTGACTTCTGATTGGCAGATGCTATACTTTTGCAATATAATCAATTTATGCAACAAAATGCATTGCTTACCCTGTATTAGATTTCTAAATCGAAACCTTAAAACCCGGTCAAACTAGGAAATCTCAGACTCTGTTACAACAAGACAATGGTTGCATTCTTTGAGAAATTTGTTTGAACTGCTGAATCAGACATGTAAATAAAGTCCGTGCAGTTTGAGTGCAAATAATAATCAGCTCTGATTAAAATAAAATGAGTCCTGTTCGGGTGACGAAGTATAAAATGATAAGATGTCAATCAAATCGGTTGTATTGCTCACTTTGAAGAAAGTTTAACAAAAAGTCACTAAAGTCCATGATAGACTGTAACACTTGTTTTTCTTTTATTTTCCAGCGTAGTCAACAGGTTCTCCAATGATATTCCTACTATTTGAACACTTCCGTCCGAACAAAACGCATTTGTTTTCGTTTGCTGCGGCACCCTTGAAACTGTCGATAGTTCCTCATTTGTGAGGCATAGTGGTTCCGGCGCTACGAACGCAAATGCCGGAGCATCAACGGCCTCCACCATCAACAACACTCCTACCAATATATTAGGAAATCCACTTCCAACCACAGCGCCCAGATAGAAAGACCCGACAGACGCATATTCCACCTCAGCTTCTTGTAGCTTTAGCAACAGAAAATCCCCAATAAACCAATAGCCGTACTCTCAACAAGACCCGATTTGATCCTTCCTCACACCCTCCTCATTACAAGCCACATTAGAAGCATACATTTCATAAATAAATATCAATCAATATAAATATCATAAAAACATAATAACGCACAAGGGTCCACAAGAAAGGAGACCCCTTTGACTGCACCAACTATCGAGGGATCAGCCTCTTCAACATAGCGTACAAGATACTCTCTGCCGTTTTGTGTGAACGCCTGAAACCCTTTGTCAACAACCTGATAGGTCCTTATCAGTGCGGTTTCAGGTCAGGAAAGTCCACAATAGACCAAATATTTACACTTCGACAGATCCTGGAAAAGACTCAAGATATGCAGATCGACACTCACCACCTATTTGTCGATTTCAAGGCCGCATAGGACAGCGTGCATAGAGACGAGCTATACAGCGCCATGTCTAGTTCTGCCAAGCTCGTCAGGTTGTGCAGGATGACGGTGGAGAACTCTCGCTGCTCCATCAAGGTCGGTAACAAACTCACCGAGACCTTCAATGTCTAAAAAGGTTTTAGGCAAGGCGACAAGCTGTCATGTGACTTCTTTAACATCATACTTGAGAAGATAGTGCGAAACTCAAACGTAAACACCCGAGGCTCGATCTTCCCAAAGGCTGTTCAACTGCTTGCTTACGCGGACGACATTGACGTGATTGGACGAACACAGCAAGCCGTCAATGAGGCGTTTGCCGGCATTGAAGCGGAAGCGGCTAAAATGAGTCTAGCGATAAACCAGGGCAATACAAAGTACATGCTGTCATCACGGAAGGACGCACAACATCGACGTCTCGGACAGAGCGTCATATTGGGCAGCAGACTGTTTGAGGTATTCAAGGACTTCCTCACTTAGTTTTCTACTGTCAGCAAACACTGTGCATACAAGCAGAATTCGAAAGACAACGTTAATTACTTGAGATTTGGTTACTATTCTCGATGTGACTTAAGTTTCGGTGATGTTTAAACGCGCCTCAACTAAAACCAGCCAAAGTTCTTTCGATCTCTTCTTCAAAAACAAGCAAAGGCACCAGAAAGGAATCATCTGTGCAATTCAAGCGGCCCCTAGTATCAAAGCCGTAGACTTACCAAACAACACTCGAAATGTGATGGAAAATACATATCACATTCATACATAATCTACCCTCGGATTGCTCTGCCCTCAATCTGACCAATAGCTGCCTTCTATCGTAGACGGTCCTCGCCACGCTGAGCCTAGTCATCAAGCTGGCGTCCGTGATGACTCAGTCTGTATGACGTCTATTTATCTTCCACTTCTTCTTAAAAAAAAGCAGTGAGAAGAATGCAATGTCACATCTTGTTTGAAATGTCATTGTAGTCGAACCAGACAACTAGCCAAATGTAGCCCTCCAGTCAATTTCTTTCATTTATAATTCGTAGGTACTGAACGGATAATGTCACTACTCACTTAATTATTTTGCTGTTTTTTGGATGTGAAGTTACAAATACTCATAAAACTGGTAATTCCAAAAAACAAATTAATAGAAACTAAACGAATTCCTATTCGGGCACTTTTGCCCATTTGTGGTTTTTCGTTCAATCGTGTTCAATCAATACTCCTAACATTTAACCCAAAGCCCTTAATTTTGTATTACACTGTCAATTGTTTTAGGCAAGTTTTCAATGATTCCGTGATCAGTGCTCTGCCATTCTCTTCTTATTCTTTCCCAAGTTTCGTGCGTAGTATTTGGTGGATCTTGTCATGCGCCAAACCTCGACCATACGTTTTCGATTGGGATTTGACCTGAGCTCTCTGTAGACCTTTGAACAACTGTATGCTGTATGCTTAGGGTCGCCATATTGCTGAGGCGTAATTTGGCGGGATATTCGCCAGCTGAATACGTGCACTCGTATACAAAATTAGGAAGATTCGTTTGAATAGTGATTAAAATTTAAATAATTCCTTTATCATAAACCCCTTGGACTCTCACCAAGGGACCGATGTGCCACAAAGTAATACAGCCTTAAGCCACTGTCTCTTCTCTGTACAATATGTGTGTAAGATCAAAAGACCACCTTCATCTGACATCGCATAATTTATTCCTACGCATTCGCAGTATTCTGAACAAAAGGCCAACCACAGGAAAAAATAACTTGGCGCGTTAGACGTTACAGAAGAAAGTGAAATTTGCTTGAAAATCAGTGACATTTAACAGCACAAGCATAAGTAAGTTGTTCAGTAATGCCAAATTAACATCTACCAACCACCGCCATCGTCAAATGTCAACCACTTAACTTCTATTTTCAAAAAGTGCGCCAACACCGCCTTCCACACAACAAAGTGTCAACTCTCATTTCCCAAGAAACGATAACAACAACACCGCCGTCCGCCACCGTCAGCACTAGCACTAGTAGAAGTGAGTCTCTCTGTCAAACGAAACGCGCCATCCAGAAACGCCATTCAATCCGAACCCCCTACTGCATAAGCGATTCAACTGCGCCCCGCTTATCGTTTTTATTTGAGCGGCAACCTTAGCTGCTTCCAATTCCATCCGTAGGTACAATCTCTGCGTCATGCCGTATGCCTGTGCATCCATTCCTTCATCCGCCGAAACAGCAGCAAAATCCTAATCTACCAGTCGGTTCCCGGCGAAACGAAGACGCGCCGTGTCAAACACTGACACCCATCCCCGGCAGCTGCGCTCCTGATACCAGAATTGTAGCATTCGACCAACACAAACCGTTCCCAAAACAAGCGAGCGTCGAGCGACGAACGCGACGAACAGAAACAGTCTGTTTGTCTGGCTGTGTGCCGGCGCGCTATACCACCGCCACCGACCGACGACCAAGCACCGTTCGTCGTCAATCGCTTGCCATAATAAATTCGGCAAGACAGCGTCGAGCGGGACACTCTCTACCGCTGCGGCGGTGATCACACGTCTGCGTTGCTGCTTGCGAGTAGTTCCGATTCGTGCGGAGGCCTACGCTTCTGCCTGGGCGCCTATTGCAAATATCGGTAACGCTGTGCAGCAACGCCAGAACGTAAGTGCTCCGTCGTCGCCATTACCGTCGTTAGGCTGCCGCTGCTGCTCTGCAGCCGCTACGCAACGTTTGACAGTGCTTTCGAACGCGACGGCCACCGCCGGCTACACACACACCACCGTCCGCCGGATCACGCGCAAATAGTGGTACTGCCGTGGAGCGCCGAGGTGAGTACCTTCGAATGACCGTGACCACGAAAATCCAGCCCGCCACTGTCGGCCGCCAGCCACCATCTGAACTCCTTCGGCGCCTGATACATCAGTCAGAAATTTGTTTCACTTTTCTTGGGTTACACTGCGATTCGGAGCATGCCTTCTCCCTTCCGCCACCGGCCGGCATACGCCGAGAGGTCGATGTCGCCTCCCGATTACATTACCGAACGCCGAATTTGAGGCGTTTCGGAACAATGCCGCCTTTGTGTGCGCGCCGTGCCGTGTCGTGTTTTCACTTTTCGGCAAGCGGAGGGAGAGAGGTCATCGCCCCCGTTCACAGCTATTCCGGCGCGGCGTGTGGTGCCGCTGGCCATCATGAATCGAGTCCGCGTCCAAAATGTCAAATGTTTTCCCTCCAAAATGCAATTCAACAACGAAACCTGGCGAAGAGACTATCGGTCTCTCTCTCTTCCGCGTGCACACACTCTCAGCTCGGCGTGTCTCTTTCCCCATGGCAATTGGCATGTGTGTGCGTCGAGGGCGCGCTCTTCTCGCCTGCGCTAAAGAGCGCCCGTGGAAAAGAGAGGAACACATGCCGAGGCAGGCGAATGGATTTGAATTGCAGCCAAATAGACGGCGCTGCCTTCTGATTTTTCTGCGCGACTGGTAGATATAAACTCGGCAACATTGCACTAGGTAAGTGCTACAGAACCGGCAAAGCGAAGTACCACTGGCGGGCAGGCGAACTCTTCGGTCGCTCGAGTTGAGTTCGTTCGCCGAGAGTAGTCCGTCTACACTTGTCACTCGTGTGCTGCCTTGCTATGTGGTGGTGGACGGTGGTTGGTGTTGTTTTTCTTTGTTTTCATTCTAAGCGCGCGATGAATGGCAACGAGTCTCTTGGCGGAGGTGCCCTGCTGTTTCTGCTGAGCGCCGGGCGTGCGAAAAAGTTATTTGTCTCGAATCAAGTACGACTTTTGTTGCCTTCCTCGGCCGAGTGTAATCAGTATCGAATGTCGTGTGCGACAGGAATATTGTGGGAGCGAATGGTTCGTGTCTGCGGTTGATGGGCAGGGATGGCATATGATTTAGTAGTTTTTAAATTCTATAACTATTGTTTTTAATGTTTGCAATTCAAATTGTGCTAGGTGGTACGGTGTTGGCTCAACAATAGAAGGCCCAATCTACTGATGAAGATTGTTTTATTTAACATTTGGCATTACAGTATGGGTATATCCACCGATGGCCAAACAAGATCCAACAAAGGGGAAACGTAGTCGATGGGAAATTGCGCTCGATTACCTAGCTTCCTGCAAGTGTCACCATGTATTGTAGACATATAATGATGCTTCGTCGTTGCTGTGGTGCTTTCGACGGTCTGTCGAAGGTCAGACCGACACATATCCGCAGTATTTTCCTTTTGGAAATGACGTGTTCTTCCATACTTGTCTTAGAAACAATGTGGCATATTAGGAAGCCGAACATTAGCCACTTGCAGAAGCCGAACCTATTACTTACGCCGGATAGATATGATGGAAGTTGTCGGGAGCAATATCCTTACGCTCCAGTATTTGGTTGCTGCTTTGCATCCAACACGGAATGGTCTCCTTAAACACATACTATGGAGGTACCAATTGTCCGTCACTTATACCCCATTTCGCGCCGTTTTTTAATTTTGTTAGCAAATTTGAGCTTTTTTGATTCTATGTGTTGACTCGGTAAGGAAATCGTGAAATTTGAGCACAAATTCCATTATTTTTTTATTCTAATGAACATTTCCTTTCCAGTGCTTTCAAAACAGTTTCTTATAATATTTAAGGGGTCCATTCTCCATTTCAAAGAAATTTGTTCGAATCTATAACTATTCAAGAGTGTTCCTTTAAATTTTTAAGTGAACCTTTAAAAAACTCTTGAAGATGTAGCCGATAGAATATAGAACGATACGATAGATAGAACGTAAGTAGGTTTTAAGCCCAAGAATTTGTTTCTCAAAGCTTTAAATGCGTTTTTCTCGAAACAGTGTTTTTACGACTGGCGCATGAAGTTACTCAAAAACTATTATACTGCCGGTTCCAAATTTGAATACGTTATTCCATACATATATAGCTATGGTATGAACTAGGATACCTCAAATCACTGAAGACCTTCTTTACTTTTTAACTTGATACGTGGTTGAAAAAAAAAAACCGATTTAAAAAAAAATATTTAAATGTCAGCCATTTTGTTAATTTTTATGCGAAATTAATTATTCTAGTTCAAAATTTAGTTTTTTATGTGTCCAATGTCCAAATGAGATCTAACATCGGTTTTATTTTTTAATCCGAGATGATGTAGTGGCCATGCTGCTTGTGGATGCCTATTTTCTTTTCGAAAATAACGAGTTTTTCCATGTTGGTCTGGGATGCCGAACGCTAGGGTGGGCCGCATCACTCACTTGTAATGCAGCTTTGTCCTCCGAATCAATTTATTTTACTTACGCCGGATAGATGTGATGGAAGCCTAAGTTGGCCTTCTTAATGAAGAACTATCCTTACGCTCCAGCATTTGGCTGCTGGTCCTTAAGCACATACTATGGAGGTACCAATTGTCCGTCATTCAAACCCCATTCTGTGCTTAGAACAGTTTCCAAACTAACTACGAATGCGTTATACATTTGGATTTAATTCGTTCTACCACAAGCTAGAGCGGGGAATCGCAACACATCTTGGATATATGCTATCTCTTCCTCATCCCTGCATCTGCTGCAGAAGCAGTTGTATGGTATGCTCAGTATGCATGCGTGCCTGTGGCACAGTGCCTGGTACGGACTCTTACTATACGTACATACATCCTTGCAACTAGAACCAGTCAACGAGTTTGATCTTTTTCACTGAGCGTTGCTTGCTGCAGCCCAGACCCAGACCATGTCATCGAGTTGTGGCTTTTCTTCTAGTTTTCTTTCCTTATAGACCGACGATTGGCAGAAATTATTCCAGTTTCGATTCCTTGATGCTCTGTTCTCCTTGATCCTTCTGATGCCATCGTCGTTATTGGCGCTTTTCTTAGAGGCTACCAGATAAAATACTGATCGGTTTTTTTTTTGTTTACGTTGTGGTCTCTCAATGTGAGTGCTGCATGCGTGGTGATTGATGAATGTATCTATTTTCCGATTGACATTTCCATAAAACTGTAGCTAGGCCGATATGTGTAAATTCATCAACATGCTCAACATGAGATGTTGATTGAAAAGTTGATTCCTGGTTCAAAAGACCTTATTCCATTTCAAAAAGTATAACAATTTGTCCTCTCTCTTTCGTTGATTTGCTGATACAATGTCAAACATATTTCAATTAGAAATGTGATGTATGTTTGTACATTTTCATTCAGTATAAAATCGAGCTACAGGCTCCTGTTGAGTTGATGCATAGTAAACAAATTGTGTACACCATGTTCTGAAAAAATCTTGCCATAAGAAATTCTGACGAAGATCAACCATTTCCATGTGTTAACAACAGTTCCACATACCACATCATGATTTGGAGTCAGTCAATCGGGTCTTGTTTTTTCTATTTAAGACTAGGTGGTGCCGGCGCGCGTTGCAGTGCAACAAAAAACATTTATTTTGTCAAACGAAAGAAATTGTTCTCGGCGGGCGTTGCTTTGCATTTTATTAAAATCAAAAACAATTTAAAGAAAAAAAAATGTTGTGGCCAAAATCATTTCCATTGCCAAGGACATCAGTGCTCCATCTTTTACCATTTAAGAGTCTATAGAAGACAAACAAACAAACAAACATTGATTTTTATTTATTTTTTTTGATTGGCGTACAGTCTGGGGTGGACCTCAACCAATATGCCTCTCCAGCCAGCACGATCTTTTGCCAGCTGCCTCCAGTTGCACACGCCAAGGAGGTCCTTTTCCACTTGTGTGCGCCATCTAATGCGAGGACGTCCTCTGTTGCGTTGTCTCCGTATCGAGCCGTATCTTCAGGCCGGAACTGTGGTGCCCACCCGCTCTACATGACCCAGCCAAGCTAAGCGTTGGATCCGAAGACTCTAGACTAGCTGCATGCCGTACAGTTCGTGGTTGAATCTTCTCCTCCAGATGCGATCAACGCAAACAGGACCAAAGATCGCATGCAGAACTTTTCTTTCAAAACGACCAAGAGCTTCTTCATCCGCTTTCAATAGCGTCCATGTCTCTGCACCATAGAGCAGGAGAGGGATGATCAGAGTGTTATATAAAGTCTGCTTACCCCTTAAGCTCAAAGAATAAATAATTAATAGTTAAATAACATGTAAATTCGCTAAATTCGAATCACTGGAATCCAAAGTAAATACTTTCCTTACATACGTATATACTGCAGTTAGCAGCCGTGGTGTCCTGCATAAACACAACCCACAGCCTTGGAAGCAGTTCTAGAATTCTTCTCTAAGCTGCCTTAAATGGATACACGAATAACCACATGGAGATACCGAACGTCTTTTGCATCAAGCCCGCTTATTTGTATGGCAATAGCCATTTGCTTCATGAGAATCAAATTATTCTTGCGGACTCTAAGAATCCATAACAAAGGGTATTTCCCTCTCAAGTAGCTTAGGGTCCTTCTGTCATCGTTTTGTTAACATCAAATACAGTCGACTTAGCTGCCCCATAAACATATTTTTTCCAGTAAAGTGCCCTAAACAATCGTTGCACAAAACAAACCATAAATTTGCGTATCCTTTGTGGCTGGATATTTTGCGTTCTTAATATTCTGCTTAAAAATATGGGTTGCCTCGAAAGAGGTTTACTTATTTAGTCTGTTTATATACAGTTGTGTGTCTCACTCTACTAATGTTCACTGCATTGGAGTTGTACTGTACTCATAATTATTATAGTTAAAAATAAAATTACGAAATCCAACGTATTACAATGTACACTGTGTCACAAAAGTATGTCATGAGTGGGAAGAGTGTGTTCTGCAGAAAGAAAAGAATTTTTTTCTTTGATACATCTTACAGCATCTGTAACTTAATCAGTTGTAGACGGAATAAATGATTTCCGAAAAAAAGTTTAATATAAAAACGAGCAGTAGTAGGAAAATAATTGTATAAATTATTGTAATTCCTAAATCAAAAAACTGAAGTAAAAATTCAAAAAATGCCTGATTTCCAGTCTTGTCTGATGATGCAAAGTCATAAATCAATTCTTAGTGATTCACCACGCATTGTGAGTTGCTTGTGCACCTACATACGTGTTCATTCTTTCACAATGGTCAGCACGATTTTTCTTCTATTTTTATTCACTCAGCAGCTCTGCGCAACAAAAATGCTCTACATGAGCCCCCGTCCATCTGTGCTGGTTCTCCTACGAGATCTGTTCAATCAAATACATCGATCCATCGCATCCTTGGTCCCATTGAAGTCGTCAGTGCGAATAAACGAGTGTAGTACCATTAGTTCAAGTGAGCTGACACCTGTCACGTCAATACTCAATTGGTGGCGATCTGTCAATTCCGCCAAGTCTTCGGTTCCTCTTCCCTCGATCATGTTTTCGTGAAAATCCCCAAGCAGAGCGCACGTGAACACCCCACCGAGCTAGGGATCCACAAAGACGCTAAGTCGAAGACGGAAGTGGAAAATTGCAGTGCCACCTCGCGCGTGCAAGCGTCAAGTGAGAGAAAACATAAAATTCATGTTTTCGAGTGCGATGACGTCGCCGTTGAAAACATCAATTCGAGATACTTTTTGTTGTTGGGTTTTTGATCCACAAGTAGATTTATCGTTGCAATGACGGGTAAAAATAGACGAGATAGATTTTATTGCGCAATCTCCGAATCACTCTCGGTTGGACTACGGGTGACAAGAAATTTGGAATTCTATTTTTAATTGACGATGAATTCTTGGTTGGATTTCAGAGAGGGCCTGTGTGTGGGGCGGTCGAGAAATTAAGATGCCTTTCGCAGCGGAGCGGATTATGATACTCTTGTATGTGTCAGACGCAAAGCGGGACACTTAAATGAAAATCTATCGTAACTAGGTGCATGGTTTAATTGTTTTTTTTGAGAGAGAGACAGAGAGAGAGAGAGAAGTTAATGTTTTACGGGGAGATTGGAGGTGGTATTTTCCTGTTGGTTTCCCAGAATAAAATCATAATAAAACGGTGTGAATTATGTAGAAATGCGTTACAAAATCGAGAGACGCTTAAAGGCTATTTGCACGTTAATTCTGTGATGACAGCTAGGAGTTCTTGTAGCTTTTGTATGGATCTCAAGGTCATTGCATGTACCCTGGTTTTGCTGAAATTAATTAATTGCGGAAAGTTTAATGTGAACACTCTACCAGACGGGATAGGACCTTACTTAACCTCTGCGATGGAATCACAACAGCTAATGCAGAAAAAGGTAAAGAGTGATTTATATTCTGAGGTTTGATTTATAACGTAAAATAAAACACAACAATTTTAGTGAAAGTGGACTTAACATTTTTGCTAGCGGTTGAAAAAACAATTTATGGCATTTACTTTTGAATTTAATATCATGTAAGTGTTGGCCACGACTAAGTCTGAAGTGCTGCATGCGGAAGGTCCAATTTTGGGCGTCCCGTTCGAGCACAATGACTGGTATCTCGCGGATAACACTTGTCATTTTGGCTTCCAGAGAGACAATCCAAGCTAGCTTATTCCTGAAGACCTGAGACTTTACAGATCACCAAGTTCAAAGGTGTTGCAAGAGGTGTAAGTGGAACAAATAAAAGACAAGATGATATGTCTCAGTTCGAGGATCAGTGACAGGCTCTTTATTTGCTATAATTCATAAATATCTGTAGAATCAGCCGATCAGATAGCGCAATCCATTGATTTTGTTACTTACATGAACATATACATCATAAGAATGCGACATGTATGTGTACCAACAGTAGCGTAAAAAGGTAAAAATGATTTTAATCTAATTTCGTCTACACTGTGATATCGCACTGTAATATCTAGGTGACCAATTTATCGTACTAAAACGTGAATTTAAATGCGCACCAAAATGATCTCTCAACAAGTCCATTATTTCACGCGCTGAATGGCTCATAGCGCCGTCTTGTTGAAATCAGAGCTCACCGAGACCATGTGCATGTTCCACTCGTGAGTGAACAAAAGCACACACAACACTAGTGGTTGCCAAGAGCTAGTTCCTGGTCCTCTACGGTTGTCATTGGTGGTAGCATTCTGATTTGCCTCATTTTTGAAGAAATGACTAATGATTCCACCGTCAACCAGCCCATTAACCACACTATACCGTCGTTCTTAATGGATGTACTCTTCGGATTGCTCATCGGCCCAAATAAGTCAATTTTGCTTCTTAACGTATCCATTGAGCCAGAAATGGGCTTCATTGGCGCACTGAACAAAATTTCACCATTAAACACCGGATTTTAAAATTTTTTCCCAAACGCAATCGACTGATGCAAATTCAAGTCACCTTGCACAAGTTGCATTCTGTACGGTGTTATAGTGAGATCATCACATAAAAAAGCCAAGCCAAGCTGCTACTGCTGGGGAGCCGATTCCTTATGGTCTTCGCGTGCAATCTCTGTTAAAGCTGCTATAAGGCGTGTTTTTTGACCGGTCAGTACTCAGCTTAGTACGATTTTACACTGGAAGCAACAACAAAGCAACTTACTGAGTTAAAACTACTTAGTAAAATTTCACTGCCATCACTGATAGGCACGCGTTGAAAATCTCACTATTTGTTTATTAAAGGTTGGTATCCCTCGAATATTTGACACTTGTAAGTGTTTACTTGTCGATGTTACTTCTGCAAATTTATAAAATATCAAACCATTCATATTACTTGTTTGGCTATCCATTATTTGTGTATTTTCTTTGGTTTTGTGAGTTAAATTTCACTTACGTTTGAAATTAGAGTAGCTTGACATCTTTTGCATTGGACGTAAGCACACGTACCAACTTTCAGAAGAAAAATTTAACTCAGTAAAAAAAGCTTTTTATTTAAAATCATTACTAAGCTGAGTACTGATTATTTAAAAAAAACGCGCCTATAGTCTCTTCACTACGTCCTGGAAGTGGACTTACCGGTAGAGTATCATTAAGGCTAACTGGAACTCAAATTTTTTTGAAAGAAACATTTTTCATGTGATTTTCGGTCTCGTCTGCATAGGCGGTGAGTGGAGTACGAGATATGATGACTATATGCGCTGTTAAGCAACATTGATTTAGCCAGAAGAGTGAAGATGCAACGATTGGAAACCAATGCTACGAGGGACGGCGCAGTAGAGAAAGACCGCGACTCAGGTTTCGCCCGCAAGTAGAAAGGGACCAACTGTGCGTGCGAAACTGGTGGGAGCTAGCTAAAAACGGAGCTAACTGCAGACCTGGAGATCCCCAGGTCCACCCCGGACGGTAGCACCACCTTAAGTAAGTAAGTAAGTGAGTTAATATTGTTAATAGTGGTTAAAGTGGATCAATTATGCGCACCGCAAGTTTCTCAAAACGCACGGAAAATATTTCTCACAGAGCGCTGATTTACGTAATAGAGCTGAAAAATTTGGAGACTCTGTTGTGGTGTGAGTCTTTCCATGATGACTTGCCAAACGATACTGAACTAATATGAAAAAGCAGTTTGATAGGACTCACGCGTAATCTGTCAAAGAACAGCCTTTTGAAAATCCATAAAAACGACCACTCCATCTGCCAAACCAAACCAAGTGTAATCAAAAACGGCGGCTTCTACAATTTGACATCACGCATCGCCTCTACAAGGCAACCAGACTTCAGCCTGCTCCAAACTCCGACTTCCTTCACTCAGTTTCAGGACGAACACATCGTTATGTGGCTTCTTTTTCTTTGCATGGCGCTACAGTCCGGGGTGGACCAGGCCTCAACCAACACGTCTGTTCTACTAGAGCGATCTCTGCCTAGCTGTCTTCAGTTTCGCACACCAAGTTGGTTGAGGTCCTTCTCCACTTGGGTGCGCCACCTTAAATGCGGGCGTCGTCTATTGCATTGCGACACAGGTTCGGATTTGAAGATTCTTCTGGACGGAGCTGAGATGTCCATATGCTCTACACGGCCCAGCCACCATAAACGTTGAATCCATAGACGCCTGTCTAGACTCATGTCGCTGCACAGCGCGTACAGTCGAGCATTTGTCAGTGACTCGAAAGAGGTGGGGCCGTGAAAATTATTTTTATAGCAGAGAGTAGAAATCGAACCTACGACGTTGAGGTTGGGGTCGACGCACATACCCATATCGGCACGGGCAACCACAATGATCAGTAACTTAGTCCTTCGAGAGAGGGCTCTATTACTCTATTGCCTCTTGAGTCCAAGGAAACAGCGGTTGGCAAGAGTTATCCTGTGCTTGATCTCGATAGTGATATTTGTACAATTTACTCCGAACCTGAGGTATGTAGATGAAGTTCTCGTTTTGTGGCAACACAAGTTAATATAAAACAAACCAAAAAACACCTGTTCCTGCATACCGCACAACAACTGCCCGTGGGCTTGTATAATTTTTACAAGAAATGTTGGGACTTTTTATCGCTTTTTTGTCCCGAAGAGCAGAAAACAACCTCAGATGTTGTCATAAAAAAATACACAAATTGAATTGATCCCCAGACGTGACGGCAACAACCTTGTCAAAGGTATATTTTATTTTGTGCCAAAACTAATTTAAATACAAAACGAATGATTGATTTTACGACTTGAATTTTATACGCGTTTAAAAAATACTCAAATTAATTAATTACAAAGAGATAAACAGGACGATGAAATTGTGTGCATTGGCCACTTGGGCACGGATGTCATGTTAAGTGGGCGGGAGGGAATGTTGTGCAACCAATATTTGAATGGATACGTCATTTATTTGTTTCTCCTGGGAGCTAAAAGGGGGAAGCCACTAGTCGAACGCGAACTGGATCTATCTTGTGTTTCGGCAATAATATGGCGTTGTGAGTAGCGGTGGTGGTCTATATTTAGTATTTATTTTTTTAATTTTTAAAACTAAACACTAAAAAAATAATTGGTCCCAAATGACTCATTATCTGTTGTTGATGTTGCTGCAAGGGACCATTCAATTTCAATGAACGTGAAAATTGAGAATTTTCACACTTCGCACAGTTTTGTCCAATAAATATAAATAAAAAGTTAAATAAAAATAAATAACAAATTTCTAAGACAAAAAAAAAATAAAACACCACATCTATCCAACCAAACTGCGACATTTTTTTTTCAGTAAAAAAACACACACATTTCGAAAACAACAAATTATTACAAAAACAAGAAACGTATTTATAAACAAAAAAAAAATGATCACACCCTCCCCCGTCCAACAAGCGCATTACACACGCGATCCACCGCGACAGACCATCCTCCACATTTATTGGAAACTCTGTTTATTTATTCGCCTGTAATTCCAAGTGAAATACAATCTTAATAGAATGTATCTACAAAAATATCACACCGAGTTATACTCGCACATACCTTTGGAAGACATTTCTCGCTCTCCTGCCTGGCGAGCGCTACGAGTCGAGAAATTCTCTCGGGTTCTCGGGAGATCTGTGCCGTGTCCTAAGTTCTCTGCACGTTGTCTAGCTAAGATATCTAAAGTAGTTTTTTTCTCATTTCATTTTCAATCAGTTGCCGAGTCGACAAGACATTTGTCGTCTTTTGGTCTTGTTCCTTTCGAGGCGTTGAAAGATACATATATTTCATTTTTGTTCACCCGTGCCGTAAATTTGAGAAAAAAAAGAAAAGTTTTTTGAAAGAAGTGAACGTGTACCGTGTCCTCCGCAAGGAAAGTGCTAAACAAAGGTGTGTTGACTACAAAAAAAATTAAAATGCTCAAATTTTCCACAAAAAAACGTTCAAAATTTTACGACAGGTTGCGTAATTGTCAGGCGAAAAAACATGACAACACACGAGTGCAAACTGTTCTGTTTTTCCATCGACGACAAATGTCCTTCTTGGTCATCAGGTCTTTTTTTATTTTTGATTCGAATCTCAGAAGAAGAAAAAAATCGAGATAATTATACGCTCATTAGCGAGCATGATTTGTGGCGGAACGCAGGCGCGCTCTATTTACTCTCCCACACACGCTGCCGCTCTGGTAGCTCTGCCTCTTCGGATTTTGCTGTTTCTGGCCCAGTTTATTTTATTTTTATTTGAATGATCTTCAGCTAGGTAGTGTGCAAACATGAAAACATTTTTGTCATGTTTTTCAAACATGAGTATTTTCGAAAGAGGTTATTTTTTTGTTCGTTCAATTTTCTTCTCACCCCACCGCTGTGTGTGCGACACCTAAATGGGGGGCAGATTGGGTGTTGGGGACGTGACGGTGGATCGGAATACTAACATGGGAATTTTGCTGAGCATATTCTTGAGTATTTCTTCTTCTCCAGAATTAGATTTTTAACGAGATACTAAGCAATTTTGAATATAATTTGGATGTAATTTAATTAAAATTAAGAATAGTGCATTTGGTCATGGCTAAAATTGTTTTTTGTTTCTTGTGATGATCGGGAAAGCGATTTTGTGGGTGACTCTCTTTGACCTCGTTCTATTTGTTGTATTATATCGCGAGGAAGTCTTTCAGAAACTTCAGAACATTCATTAGAATTGAATACATTTATAATTCAGATTTTGATGACATTTTTGCAACCTTGCAAGACTCGATTCTGAGGAGGGCATTTTTGGTAACTTTGCGACGACGTAAATAGTCCAAAACTTGACCAACATTAGTTTTACAAAACGGCTAGCATTTGGTAGTCGTGTGCAGGAATACCATATTAGCCATGGATCCACAAATCGGTGACAATTCACATGACATTGATGACCAGTCAACACCACAAAACCGCAAATAAATCTGTTAAAGCCAAATGCTGGCCGTGTCCATTCCATTTTGATTTACGTTTGAACTGTCACTCCCCAGTTTCCACATGTGACAATTATACTTTGTTAATGTATCGAGTGAAAAATAATGCCCATCAAACCAAAACTGCATTATGTCTTAGCATTCTGTGGTCAGCAAGCTTCATGAGTGAGTTGATCCTTACATGGTCCATGTTCCACAATTGTTGTGCCCGTCCTAAAGCAGTTTTGCAAAAGATACTGACATACTTGTGGCTCCACAGGCCTGGAGTGAACTTGAGTCTCAACCAACAAGCGTCTCCAGCCAGCTCGATCCTTAGCTAGATGCCTCCATTTTCGCACGCATAATTGGTTGAGGTACCTTTCCACTTGCGTGCGACACCTGTGTCGCGATCTGCGTCTACTGCTCCGTTCTTCGGGATTGAATTCGAAGAATTTCCGTTCAGGATCATTTGCTTCCATCCGCTCTATATGACTGTCATCTCTATCGTTGGATCTTCACTCTTCTGGCTAAGCTCCTTCTTCACTTACCATCGATGCAGACGGGACCGAAAATCACACGAAAATTATCACATCCATGCCAGCCTCGGCGCCATATATTAGAAGTTGGATGATTGATTGACGCTACTTTGGTTGCGTGAGAGTTGGCTTTGTTTATCAATTGGAGCCTTTACTCAAAGATTTCAGCGCTGGTGTTATTTTCTGAATTGAAGTTGTACTTTGGTGTGGCAGGAATTTTAAGAGCCTCAGAGCAGCATTTGGCCATCTTGAGGTCCTATAGATTGGATGATAAGGCCCTGAGTGTTTTCTGACTACCTGAGTATGACTATCGCAGATCTCGATGGCGTGGATTTCTGCTTAGAATATAGTATGACTCGACCCTATGGATATAGATATCCTTGTGTTGGTTCCATACACTTCCTATTCCAGAGTCCATCTTCGATCCGTCTGGACACCATTGTTTCAGTCGTACTACCTGTTAGTATAATGTGAACGAACCTATTGACATCATGCTGTGTTCCTCCGATAATATCCTTACCGTCGGCATATGTGAGTGGTTGGGCTTAGTTCTGAAAGATTGTTTCTCGAGTGTTGCGGGGCAATATTTAAACATTTTTTCAGCAAATATGTCAAGGAAGTCGCATGACAGCATGTCGCCTTGTCTAAATCCTTCTTCGACATCAAAGGGTCTCGCTCTTGATGAAGCAGCCTGCATTCTCCATCGGCATCCTACACAAATGGATGAGTTTGGCAGGGATGTCAAAACTAGACATTGCTCCGTATAGCTGTTCTCTTTAATTGCTGTAAGTCGCGGCCTAGAAATCGATGAAAAGGTGGTAGGTATCGATCTGTAGCTCCTAAGTTTTCTCCAAAATCTGCCAAAGTGTAAATATTTGATCGATGTTTGATTTTCCTGGTCTAAGGGAACACTGGAATGGACCTACCAGGTTGTTGACGAACGGCTTAAGACGTTCACACAGCACATCAGATACTATTTTGTAGGCTATGCTCAGAAGACAATTGCCTCTATAGATGGCGCAATTCAGAGGATAAACCTCTTTACTTAAATAAGCTCGCAATACTCAAAACCTGCGAAGGTTTTGGATAAGGTACAATGTTTGATATTGACACATGTCGGGAATCAGGCGTGTGGTCAGTCAAAAAGGCAATCACCTATTCGTACGTCTGTACAGTGTTAGCAAGTTCATTCATTTTGATATGTCAAACCTTACACTTAATTTAAACCACCTATCGAATGACAGTCCGGTCCGGTATGACGTATGTGACTGAAACAGCGATGTCAAATCTGAATAACCGATTAGATCACCTAAAATATTCTCCGCCTAAATCTCTGAAACATTAAACTGCGGCTCTAAGCCGATGACTGATTGACTAGAATTCAAGTATTTTGAAGTCACCGTGCCCACATTTAATGAACCTCCTCTGAACATAAGGAACCATCAAATAATTTGTTTCCACTTCAATTTCATTTCAGCCTCAAGCAAAATGGAAAAGACAACAAGTGATAAACCCTCGCGTCCAGTGCGTAACCGTCGCCACAGTAGGTTCGTCATGGAATATTGTGTGGCCAGAAAAATTTATTTCAAAAACTTATTCAAAAGCAAAAAACCATTTTACTTGTTTGGTAATAAACGACTCATACACTAGTTACTGTCCCACGCCCTAACCCCTCTGCCAGGTGATTTCCAATATTAACCAGCATGTTTCATTTGTTTTTTCTCAATCGTTGCTCTACTAATACAACATCCAGAATCCACTCATGACAAGAGTCCTTTTTTTTACAGAAAAGTATGGCCCCCAGATGACATGCATCGGCCAGCCAAGCGATTGTTCACGCCCGACATCAAACGCATGCTGAAAGACTGGCTGATCCGACGGCGGGACAACCCGTATCCGAGCCGAGACGAGAAGCGAGCGCTGGCCATGGACACGGGGCTGACCTACACGCAGATCTGCAATTGGTTCGCCAACTGGCGGCGGAAGTTGAAGAACTCGAAGCGGGAGCGATCGAAGAAATCCTGGGGCGACCTTATAAAGAACTACAACACCAACACCAAGGGGAACGTGGAGCAGTTTAGCATATCATCGGCGGACAGTATTTGGGAGGATGACGGCCAGGACGCGGAGAACTCAGTCACGTACTCGTCCAGCGAGGAGGACGGCAGATCACAGGATCACCGAGAAAGCGGTCACATTCAGAACAACAACAGCGTGCACAGTTTCAACAGAAATGTTCCTAGTGGCTACTACATACAGGGGCCGCCGTTCGTCTGCTCGCCGACGGCGCAGTGCTTTCAGGTGAGCTCGACGTCGGAGGACGGCGCCGTGAAGGCCCCGACGAACCAGGCATTTTCCCCCAGTACCAAGTACAAGCAGCAGATGATGGAGAAGTACCTGCGCGACACATCGTCATCGGACAAGATGAGCTCGCCCACGAGTTGCAGCCCTGAGCTGTCCAAGTGGCTGGAAAGTGCGGCCAAGTTCACGCCGAACAAGAACAATTATTTCATTGAGTTCAAGGACAGAAGGTTGGTTGCTCGGCTGAAGGAGAAACCTCCCCCGGAGCTCTAACGTTGGGTTTTTGCTTCAATTTCAGATGCAAACTTGACAAGAACCTCCCGGCGAGACACAAATCCAATCACGTTTACGACACAATCCATCAGAAGGACGAGATCGATGCGGCTGAAGCGTTAACGAATCTGGCCTTCAATTGCCATCAGCGCATGTTGGAGTCACAGTCAGCTCAGCAGACCGTGTCCAACTGCTGATGTTGACGTGGGATGTCGCCGCGCCGCGCTGTGGACACGACTAGACGAATCCTAAGAGAGATCATTCCATGCCGAAAGTAGGAGCTATACACTTGCTTTCAAAGCGGGTTCAAACATTTTGTGGTGCTATGTCTGTGTGTTTTTGGTGCTATTTCCAAAAATAAAGATGCCAGTTAATGATTATGTGGAATTCTGGTTTCGATGGGGCGCAAGGAGTTAAGTATAAGGCGGGATCGAAACCACCTTGTTCGCCGTGGCTAGCTTTCAAGATACTGCTCGGAAATTTTGTAATCCCACTAATAAAATAATTCTCTCCTATCTTACTAACCGAGTCCAAGCCGTTTTCCATAATTCAAGACTTTCATCTTTTTGTGATGTACATTGTGGTGTCCCCCAAGATTCCATTCTCGGTCCGTTGTTATTCTCAATGTTTATAAATGACCTTCCAACGGTATTGACGTATTGTAACTTTCATATCTATGTAGACGATGTTCAAATCTACCTAAGCTTCCCACTAGGTATGGTTGAAGACTCAGTTGCAAAAATAAATGAGGATCTGAGCTCTATAGTAATTTGGGCTACCTACAACTGTCTAATGCTCAACCCTGACAAAACCAAAGCAATCCCGATCTCGAAACAATCCCCTTCTCTATCCAATCTCCCGCCAATAGAACCAGGAAAACCTTGGAATATTGTGCAATAGTGAATTGACATGGACTGACCACATCGATGGCTTTTATTATAATATAATAATATGGGTGGCGCTACAGCCCGTACAGGGCCAGGGCCCAGCTTCTCAGCAACCACTCATGTTGTGCGTGCTATTGTTCTCTCATGAGTAAGAGGGACCTACAGTTTTATGCCGATTCCGAACGGCCAAGTTTGAGAAGCCTTTTCTAGAAAAGAGGTGGGGCCGTGAAAATTATTCTTGTCGCACAGACCAGCGATCGAACCTACGACATCGAGGTAGCGCTCGACGTACATACCGAAAACGCTACGAGCCAATCTACTTTTTTTGCATATGAAAGCGTGTGTTAAACAGAGAGTGGTCAAACAGGGCGAACGCTTAAGGGAAAACAAGGCCAGAGAACCAAATTGTTCTAACAAGCGAGCTAATTTATAATCCGACATTTTTCGGGTTACTTTATTGTAGCTTGTGTGTGCAGGTGTAGGAAACACGAATATTTTGTTGATATGCACAAATACAGCGACTCATGCTGTTTGTTGTATTAATACATAGTTGAATAGTACAATTTTAAAAGCTAACCCGGCAGGAATCGTGTTATATGAACGCCACGCCACTGATCCTTCTTCCTTCTTTGGATCCCGTGAGTGAAATTTTATCATTTTTCGGAATTGTTCGACACAAGCCTTCAATCGGTCAACCATGCAAGATAACGTCAGCAGGCGTTAGGCCCAGAAGTTGATTGTGACCATTGTCCAAAACCTGAAGAGGCTTTCTTTGGATTTGTTAAGTAAGACGGTTTTACACTTTTATCACAGACATTCCTGACTGTGAAGCCGCCATCTCGCTTCTGACTTCAATTAATCCTAGAGTTGAGCAGGAAGTGAACGAAACTTAATGAAACTGAATAAAGTTGACATTGAGAACACGGTATATCATTTTTCAATTTTTCATACTGTAATTCAATGTGTGTCTTACACTGAGAAATAGAGTCACTCTCTAAACAAAAGCATTGGTAGCCATAGACCTACCGTAAATAGTACGCCGACGATTTAGTGGCGTACAGATCAGGTCCGAAGGTCGAAGAAATAAATATCTTGCTGCAAGGTGACTTCGATCAAATTCAGCGATCTTGCGACGACTGGAAGTTGATTATCAACTTCCGGAAGTGTGAAACTATCCTTTTCAGAACCCCGTTGTACATGGCATCATGGGATACGCGCACAAACTGGCGTAAGTTCGGCATTGTTGACCCACAGGGACGCCCTTTAGATGTGAAAAGTGTAGTTAGGTATCTTGGCATTTGGTTGGACTAATATCTGTATTTTAACAAACATATAGATATTGCTCTGGCCAAAGCTAAAAAGGCCTTTGCTGTGGCAAGGAGGTTGTTTTACAGCAGCCAACTTGATACCAGGGTGAAGGTAATCTCCTACAGGGCCCTCATCCGGCCAATTATGGCGTACGGTTGTCCGTTGTGGTTCAACGTGAGTCCTTCCCAGATGGAAAAGATAAGGTTGTTCGAGAGACAGTGTCTGCGGACTTGTCTCCGGTTGTATCGTACACCCGAATCTGAGTACAAGAAGTACTATCCCAACGAGGTCCTGTACAACGAGGCCAACTTGAACAGGATAGATAATTTTATTATTAAGCTGACCAGAAGGCATATTGCACGAGCTATGACTTCTTCCAACAGTCAGATCTTTGGGGCTTACTACCCCAACGTTATGTACCATGAGAGAGTGCGCCTTACCGGCTTTATTCCTCCCGAGGCGTTCCTCCATCTCGATACAATTGGCCTAATACAGGATCCACACGGATGTCCTGTAGTCTTCCACGTCGTACGCCGAACAGTGGACAGGCGACTTCAATATGAACGCGACGTCGCTCGCAGTCACGAGGATCTCCTCCGGTTCAGTGGAGCGATCTCTGCTCGAGACAGGAGAGAGTCTGCCAAAGAACGGCAATTTTACTGGTGGTTACACCAAAACCAGTCCCCGCCGCCGCTGGCTTTTATAAATGACGCGGTAGTTGACCATGGTGGCCAGCTTACATAGGTTTAAGGTAGTTCTAAGAAATATATACCACAAAAAAAAAAAAAAAAAATACAAAAAAAAAAAAAAAAAACAAAAAGGTGCACCGCGGCGTATAAATTATATATGTCAGGCATATACATAGCATATACGCCCTGGTGCACGCGTCCGTACTGTTACGGACATAGTTAAGATAGTCTTAAGTTTTAATGTTAGGTTAGTTTTAGTTCTAGTTAGTTTAAATTAGATATATACATAGCCAAGTTTTTCTTTCCAGTTTTCTTGGCGAAACAAATAAAAGTAGAACGGTGTGTCTTTAACACAATAAAAAAAACATAGCATAATCCGAAAGGTATAGACAAATTTAAGATTAGAATAGCTTAGAGTACCCGTATAGGGTCAGTAGGTTAGGAGTAAGAACATTTCTTAAGTTAGTTAAGCTAGTTTTAAGCATTTTTGTCTAGCATGTAAGTTAATGAATTCAAAATAAAAAACCTACCGTAAATATCCAAGGGAAGCAATTGAGTATTTACATCAAAGTCTTGTATTCTAATTCGAAATAGGACGAGTTTGCTTCGCTTTTGAAATGCGGTTATGGATATGTCACGCTTGTCCACGCTACCATACCATCTACAGACAGCGACACTACACATCATCAAAACCAACTACTTGCCACCAATATTTGCCCCAGATAAGACAACAATTGCAGGAACAACTGGTAACAGTAGAAGGTGTATTCTCGATGTATACTGACGGATCAAAACGAAGTTCGGGAACAGGCGCAGGCGCAGGGATTTTTTTGGAGAAGTTTCAGGCATTAAGACATGACAGCAGTGTCTTTCAAGCCGAAGTGGCTGCAATACACGAAGCAGTACTCGTACTCTCGTTCGTGAAGGAACTCAACATAACCAATAGATATTGTCACTATTTTCCGCGTCGGAGACTTTGACATTGAAATTAGAGAGGTTGCGTTAGTAAAATATCCTTGGCAAACGTGGTCACCCTATGCTGGCTCTCAGACCAAGGAAATTAAAAAAAGCCGACAGCATAGCTAAAAATGGATCTCGTTCAATCCCTTACGCACCAATATCGCTCAGCGCCCTAGGAAGGCAACTGGCTGACGAAGACCTGGATCTAGTCAGAGCTCGTTGTCTTAATCTGGAAAATGGTGCTTTAGCATGAGCCTTGTGAGATGGTAAATATGAAGAGATAGATATCACTTGTTAACTTTAGTCGCAAGGATGTGCATAAGCTCTTACCGAGCAGAGCGGGATAGACACTCACGCATCGCGATTGATCATACCACACAATGACTTCTGCCGAAGTCGCGATATACTTCTTTGCAGAACTGGAGGACTTGTGCAATGAAGTTTCGATAGAAGTCCGGAGGGTCTTATAACGAACGGCGAGGGCATAATGGATTCAACACCTTAGTCTAAGTGAGTCAAGGACGTAAGGGCACACTTTTTACATGCCTACATATGGACTAGTTTCTCCACCTTGATGAAGCCCGAGATTGATATAAAACCTCTACTGCTCTTTGGGTCGCAACACTTGTGTGCATTATTTGCAAACTGCACGCTGTACTAACGAGGGATGAATAAAGGACTTAGCGTGATTATGCTGTCTTGCAACCCGATTCTGTTCGAAGTCGTCTGCGAATGTTCACTAATTGATTGAAGACGGGTTGAGGAGTGGGCGTGAATGTATGTTCTACGGCTTCATTGTAGTGTCTCTCAGATCGCAGAAGCTTTGTCGAAAACAGCGTCGTATCAAAGACAAAACCCGATGTGGTCACCATGAAATGAAAGACTTCAATGGACTGCTGCTTATGTCTTAGCTAGATGGCCAACCATTACAGCATGCACCTTATCTGCGGGTTGGGACCTTGTGGCTTCCTAAAATTGCAAAGCTGATAAATTAAGTACTTTTTTGGAATGGATATCCGTCATCGTTTTTTATCACGACTACAAAACTTCTACTCAAGCTAGAAATCAGTTGTTCATGTGCATCGTTGAACAAGATTCCGCATTACGAAATAATTACGGCGAAACGAATTCCCATACACATCGTATAAGAAAAGCCGTCAGATGAAATTAATGGACAAAGGATGTAGAACTTACACCCTTACTCCCTTTGGAGGCTAAAAATCTCACACTTAGTCATGAAAGAGAACTGTCAACAAAACAATCCTGCAATAAAAGTGCGCAATTATTGATGTTCATAAAATAAATTAAGAATATTTAATTAATTTATTATTAATTTAAATTTTATTATAAATAATTTCTCTGATAAATACACATTATTCATTAACAATAATATTTTGTCATTTGTTTCATAAATATTTCACTACAATCGTGTAAATTATAATTTATTTCCTAAACCAGATGAAGGAAGAATAAAAATTCTGAAATAATAAACAATACTCGTATTTTAGGCGGTTCCACTTCTCCCTTCTGATGAAACGAAAGTTAATCTCCTCTTCCGTCAATTGAATGTGTATTAGAAAGCAGTCACTGCATTTGCTTACAGTAGTCTTAGAGATTATAATTGTTAGTTGTCAATGGACCTCCAAGGTCAGCGGATGGCCCATCAAATACAAAAGCACATAGAAAACACTAGCATTTCGTTTTAAATTATAAATCATTCTCTTATCTGAATATAATCCCTTTCAAATAAGTTCTGAATCTTAGTTTAATACTTGTAAAGGTTAAGGTACAATGGACATTTATTTTTAAGATATTTATATAGTTTATATATGTTTTTTGTTTTTTTTTGTTTAATAAATAATTGTTTGGATTGACGTTTTTGTATTTTGTATTGAAGTATACATTTACACATAAGGACTAAGTTTTGTTTTCAATGTTGGTTAAATGATTTTAGTTTCTTAATAAAATCCTTCGGCTTTGAAGTGATCCAAAAATGTGTTGAATTGATTGTTTTGCGATGCGAGGTATAAGCTACGTGATGCTTGGGAAACTGAATTAATCAATGGATGCCTGGATGCGGACATAACGAGACTTAAGACAGATAGTACAGAAATGATGAAGACAGTGTCAGGTGAGCTCTAAGAAATCATATGTGGGTCTGAAAAGTTAGAGACTTGCACAAAGCACAACTTTAAACGACAACCAATTCGTAGTAAACTAAATTGAGTACAAATACATTTGTTACTTGCGATGAAGGTCTTCTGTGCACACAAACAAACAAAAAATGAAAGCATCCATCTGCGAGGAAGACTTGAACAACATTTGGACCACTAAACCACCACCAGCACCACGACATGACATCGAATTTAAATTCATAACTTGCTCCCTCTCAGACCATACCAATGTTTTTCTACTAATCCCAATCGAAACCCCCCACACAGTTGAAACCATGGTCAAAATACATCCGTCCGAACAAATGAACATGCACGGTGAACCCTGAACTGATGCACCTTATATCTGTGTACCCGCGTATCTAAGCGACAATTGTGTTTGATGTATAGGAAGATTAAGTGCCCCCGGGGAACAGTACCCGGGGTGTCAAATATCTGAGGAACTAGCTCAGTTCAGCCAAAAGTTTGGGTTTACGTCGACTCTTTAAAAGCCCTTTGCGGCACCATGCGATGGATGAGATGATGTGGATGACTTGACGATGACTTCCTGAAGAGGCACCCACTGGGCGGTGGCGCTTTTCGAGCGGAACATCTCGTCGAAGAACATCTTCTCCTCCAGTCGAACCTCTGGCGAGCTGCCGACCACAGCGCGTCCTAGAATTTCACTTGATCCTGGAAGGAAACACATAATTACGCCATGACCGTCTCGATGAGGATCTCCTTACTAACCCAGCAGTCCATCATGGACGACGGTGAATTCCAGGATAGAGTGCTTCAAGACTTCCCTGTGCACGTCGAACGTGAGGGCTTCGTTGAAGACCGGATTGACAGAGTTCCGGATGACGCCCGTCTTGCGCTTCTTGATCTTCTTGCCGGCGTTGATGAGAGTCACCTTTACGTACGGATCGGAAGAGTTGCGTGTGTCGTCGACGACTCGTAGATTGCGAGCCTTGATCATGACGACAGTGAGTCGTTCGGCGGATGGTAGATACGCCAATGATAGCATTAGGTCTCCCAAATCGATTTTCGAGTCCTGCAAAGGAGAAGATTTGTAGTCTTGTGCGATTTTTTTTAAGGGCTAAGGTGCCTACCTGCTCAGCACAGGAGCCGAGTTGAGTCCAGAGCTGCACTTTGTCACTCAGATCCATGCTGGCCAGTGGCAACTGGGCGCCGCCAATGCACACGTGCCGAGAATACGCGTCGAAGTCGTAGAGTAGAATCTCGATTGTTCGTTTCTCAATCACCGCTGGGTGCTCCTCGAATACAAAGTCTTCGTCGAATACTGAAATTTAAAAGAATGATAAGCAGGACGTGGTTTAGATGGGTTTGTAAATGCTATGTTTTTGAAACTAAGGCCAGCTGACGAGCAGGTACCCAAGCAAGACCCGATTGTCCAAGGCAATTTTGCAACATCGACCAAAGCTTAAGTATAAGAGAATCCAGAGTGACCACCATTGCGACCTCCACCACACTGCACGCGTCTTGGCAAACACCTCAGTCAAGGCCAGCAAGCCAATAAAAGACGAAAATAGGGAAACCACGACATCTAGACACGAACATTTCAATATGGTAGATTACGAGAAGTTCCTGGTAACAACAAGCCCTCATAACCCATGAGTGAGTGAGTGCCAATTCGACTCTCCCAATTAAACGACAAACGGACCTCTGAAAAAATTCTTGATGAGATATGGCGCTATTACTGTAATTCCTAAGATGGGGAACCCATCCGTTTTCAAGGATAGGAGGAGCATAGCCTTACTAAAATCCTGGCCTTCATAATCAAATAGCCCACCTAACGACAGCCTCATGCGTCATGCTTTGATCATATCAGCACTCTGGTAATAGTTATGAGAGGCGCAATAAACTCTGCATTTGCTTAATCGATTTCGGGAAAGCGTCCGATGCTTCTAGATATGACTGGAGAGCTCCAGCATGTATAGGAGTACCTACAAAAATAAGCAAGTGCAGATGGAGTCAGGCAGGGCTACGTACTAGCCTCTTATGCAAAATGTATTAAGAAATAATAATGCGACAAGCTTCAGCGGGAAACAGACGCGTATCCCGGGATATGAGTGGCAGCCTTGATAACATGAACCTGCCTACTGTCCTAGAAATATAACCCCTATAACTTTAAATATGAAGGCAGTCACTTTGCGGCACAAGCCTAAGGATCAATGTCGTCGAAACAAGGATGATGTGCATAAACACTAACGTTCTGCAGAGCTTGCAGATCTGCGACTCGAATGGCGGTGCAGTTTACGAAAGTTTGTTTTGCCTCAGCATGGCTCAGCAACTGATACACGATGGATCAAGGAAACGCACTGCCTTTGGTATAGTGGACAGAGTGTGACGACCATCTCGGTTATCGAAGCTCACCAAGCTGAACATTTTTTTAATCAAACGTGTAATCGTCTGTACGTTTGCGAAATGTGGAGTCTGCCTACTGAAGATCTTGCGCGTTTTTCGGTCCAACACCACCATAAATGTCGACCTCTGGGTATCCGTCCACCTGAAAATGTACCGCGTCGAGTAGAAATGGATTGGCCATACTGTCAGTAAGCCCATGAGGGTAGATTTGAATATACTATCTAGCACGTGGAAGGGACTAGTTAAAGCAGAAGTGCTATGGCCACGGCGGCAGATAAAACTTCCCGTCTAAATAAATCAAATTATAATTTTTCTATCGAGGCCCTATGTTCCGCTTGTACTTGAACTTGGAGCAATGTTCAGAACGGAAATAAGAGAGCAAGGGTAAATCCATCTTCGGCCATTTTTTCCCCTAGTCCACAAAAGAGAGGAATGTGAGAGTAGTGGAAATCTCTTTTAAATCACAAAAACTTTCACAAAAACCATGGATCCACTACAACATGGCGGCCGTTTCGTGGATTTTGTGAGATAATAGAGAGAGATTCGTGGATTTTGTGGGAAAATCGTGTGAAGTTGGTCGCAACCACGTACTGTTGTTCGAAGAGTGTTCAGTTGGTTCATGACTCTAATGGTAGGAATTGGGTGAATAAAAATGTAATGCCACGTTTTATTTACAGGAATATTTTGCATCAATTTAATCCGTAATGTAATAATAATATATAGCCTATTTATATGTCGTACGCGAGAGATGAAGTCGCTTTCATAGCATTCATTCATAAATTCGAAAAAAATTAAAGAATTACAAATTAACATTTCTTAATTGTTAAGAGAAATGAATAGATATTGAAACTGAAACCAACTCAGAAAAAAAAGTTGCAAAATTGGGAAGAAACTTCGATCATATATCTGCAAAAAAGAAAATGTCCCAAAGAAACTGCTTATTTCATTGATTAATGCAAATGTTTTAATATGATATATATACATAATATGTGTGTATAATGTATATAACATGTACCTGTACATAAGTGTCTGGATATGTCATCTTAAAGATATTATTCATATTTGAGCAAAAAACATACAAACAATCGTTCATTAATTAATATCACCCTAGTGCTGCAGACAGTAACTTCTATAAGCAGGAGCTTAATTAATTTACCATGTGAACATACGCCTTGTTTGTTTGCTTGCCCCTAATCACTGTTTTGAATACTTAACACAGAAAATTTGAAAAATGTCGGGTAAACGAGCGAATTTCCAAATAAGACCTTTAATCCACCCCACTATGGTTGGGGAAGAAGATCAGCTCACAAGTATTCACAGACACGGCGGGGAAAGCTTATAAAAAACGCTGTCAGATGGAATCAAGGGGCAAGAGAGGCAAAATATGGATATCTCTTTACTCTCTTATTTCTGGTTCAGAAGAAGATTCTATGTAATATTTTAAAATGGTAGCCACATGAAACAGAGGTTGTCTACGATGTCTTGGATAAAACGTCGCTATAGATAGCTAGAACCTCGAAGTTGTGAAAGACACCACAATATAGATAAAACGAAGGATCCCGCTGTATTTTTGGAGTTGGAAGGCCGCTGAGAAATAGGGCCCTCTCACGAAGAACTAAGATATGCGTATATAAGACCTTGATAGTGCCAGTCCTGCTATATTGCACAGAAGCATGGACACTGACTAAAGCAGACGAGGATATTCTTAGTCGGTTCCAGAAGAAATTCCTTCGAATTATCTTCGGTCCTGTGTGTACTGATGGTGTTTGGAAGAGGAGACTGAAGGGTGAACTGTACCGGCTCAGATGACTAGGTCACGTACAGTGAATGAACACCACTGTTCGGGTATAGAAGGGGGTCTGAAAAAGTTGAACGTGCGTGGCTGGAAGCAACTAGCACAAGACCGGGCTAGGTGGAGAGACATGTTGGCTGAGGTCCAGGTCCACCCCGGACTGTAGAGCCAGACAAAGAAGAAGAAAAAGCCATAGAGCCGTAGCCATACTACATAAATTAATTTCGTACATTTGTGCACAGATGCTACAGTCTTGATGGACAAAATTGACTCCTTGACTTTCAGGAAGGCTTTCAGAAGAAAACTCATCCCCGATGCACCGTACCGAAATGCCACTCAAGGACCGCCTAACCATTCGAGACTTGCTTCGAAATTCTAGAACATGCGCTGTCGTTTGACTTTTTTTCAATCTGGTACCGGAGTAGATAATGCTACGGGCTGCCATAAGTACTGAAGGAAGTATCTTTTGCAAATCAATCCAACTTTACACAGATGGAAGCTTTCACTGCGATTGCAGAAGATCTGGTCTTAAAGTTAACTGAACTGAACAGAAGCCATTGCATGCACTGTAACAAACCATTTCGATAACATTTGAGTAGTAAAGCAGTTTGTT
The DNA here is from genome assembly GCA_916610145.1 of Eristalis arbustorum. NCBI lineage: Eukaryota > Metazoa > Arthropoda > Insecta > Diptera > Syrphidae > Eristalis > Eristalis arbustorum. The sequence goes on from OU744317.1 coordinate 30,076,729, forward strand.
TACCCTGGGGGCAAACGTCAACTACACAAATAGCATCCTAGTGGAGACCGGACGTAGAGTCGTCGTTGGCAACCGATGCTACTTCGGTTTGTCGAAACAACCGCGATCGAACCACTAACATCCATGAGTGACCAAAACCATGTCCTACAAAAACTTTATTCAGTTTAGTGCTGCTATAGGGAGCCCAAGACTGGACGCCAAGCTGGAGAGCAGAGCTGGTTCTTGATGCCGTCGAAGGAAAAATTCCATGTCGGATATATGATTCCGTCTGCGCGGAAGGAGAATGGAGGAAATGAAGTGGCCGATGGATGTAGTCCAGAAGTAAGTAGAACGCATGGACACCAAAGCTCCAACTAAGGAGGGTCTTCGAATCTCCATCTTCTGATTCGAGAATGAAAGGAAGCTCAAACTTCCGGTTTAAAGAACAATTCATCGAGGAAGCAAGACAACTCGGTCTTTACTGGAAGCTGTGTGCTCGGGACCTTCATCGATGGAATCTCCTCAGACCCTCATTGAGTCACAGGCCCATCCTCGACAAGCACATCCCCAAAAAATAGCAATGTGGTGTGATTTGTGCGTTCCTTCTAAAGAATCACAAACTTAACCACAATTGTTGTAAATGATCTCCAAGCGTTGACTGAGTACTAGCCTTTCAGAAGTTCCAAAGAATTAGCACACATTTGTGAAAATTTAAGCGTTATCCATTGATTGGCGACCAGATGGACAAGAAAAGCTAAAGCCACATAGACGGGCTCCTCATGTGCCATCAGTGAATGCGGACCACCATTGACCAATGCCCACAATGAGGGTCAAGAGGCGCAATAAAAGAAATTTCATCGCCTTAAGAGGCAATAAACGTTTAACAGTGCAAATATGGTATGCCCCGCTGGAAAGTCGTTTCCGACCACCTTATGGGTGCTTAGTGCCAACGAGATGTGCCCCATCTTAGGGCAGCGTTCACATCTCACTTATTACGGCGTAGTTAACGTCACAGCACTAACATTCCCGTATTCGCACGCCACCTACCCCACCCAAGGCATTTGACGAGCACTTAAGGCAAACCAGCAGAGCTACCTGCAGCTGGCCTAAGCCGGGTCAGGAGCATGTAAGGAGTCATCAAAATTCCTCTTCCGTTCAGCTATTGAATTATTCTCTCTCTCTCCCTTCTCGTGGAACTCTCTAATTCACGTTCTTCAGCGCTTGACACCGAATCCATTTGAACCGACATTCACGTGCACTCAAGCACTTGATTGCTGGCAAGTTTCCCCTGCACCCGGGGTGGCGCCTTTCAAAAGAATTCCACGTAGCTCCTCTCCGGCATCCATTATCCATTGTCTTGAATTGAAAAGTTTTTCCCTCGACTGTGCACCGAAGCCGGGGAAGTTTTTGCCAGCGATTTATGGGGGTTCTCTGGTGCCTGAAGGATGCTCGAAGGTGTGTGAACAATGAAAGGGATAAAGTGGGAAACATGCGATGCGTTACCTGGATTCAGGGTCTTCTTGTGGATCCTCGTTTGCCAGACGTTCTTCTTGTCCGGCAGCAGGCGGATCTTGGCGTAGGGATCGGCGGTGCCGCTGAAGTCCCGCGGCTGGAGGTTCTGTGCCTGTGGAATGCATCGGGTCATCACTTGCATCACTCTTCGGCCGAAACACTTACCTCGATGAGCCTCACGGAGAGTATGCCAGCAATCGGGTCGTACAGGATGTTCAAGTGGATGGTTCCGCGTATTTCCTCGTTCGATGGGGTTGAGGCGGACTTCTGCAGGGAGTTCTGAAAGTGGCAGGTCAGAGGTGGGTGGGCGTCAGAATACTCGTACTCACGCTTTTGTACAAGGACATGTCGATCTTGGTGTGGTCCAGCTTGGAGTTCATCGACGACACCTTCGGGCGGGCGGGAGTCATCCCGAGGACGACGTGCTTATCCGATCGAGCGATGGGGACTGACCCGGAACCAATTGACAGGGACACCGACTTGTTGCTTCCGGTGGGCGATGTTGGCGTTGGCGGCGGTGATTCGTCTGTGAATTTGACAAATAAATGGAGGCGGTCTGCGGCGCATTGCAAGTCTTACCTGCTGACGAGAGGACCTGATTGGAGACGGCCAGGTTCGTCTTTGACGGGGGCACCCAGAATGTGGGGTCATCGTTGATCGAGGCCGGACTGATGTTGCCCTTGCGCGAGCATTCGCTGATCGTGTCCACATTGTATCCCGACGGTCCGCCCACGAGTGCCTCGCGACTAAAACCAAGGATTCCGATGAAATGGGGCGACTACTCCAACTCAACTTACCTCTCATTCACATCATCATTCTCATTCGCAGACTCCAGCAAGTTTTTCTCGAACCAGTTCAGTCGGTACTTCTTGGAGCATGTAATGTAGGCAATCGCGCCCATGATGGACACCACCATGAAGGAGATCGAGGCGTACAGGGCCACTTGCGAGAGGGAAATGTCCTCCTGCCGGATTACGATGTCCATGGTTGTGTTGTGGAGAACTTTTAAAGTGGTTCCTTAATCTGGGGGAGAGAAGAGGGAATGGTTTAAGTTCGAGAAGAAGTAATTGGTTCTATTTTTAGCCGGGAACACCGTCTTCCGGGTCATTTATTTGGTTCACTTGAAATGTAATGTGCTGTGGCAATGCCCTTGACACTGTGCACAGTGGTTTTGGAATGGCATTTCAAAAACCCGACGGCAGTGGAACACACGAACGTCCTTCGAAGGCAGCTGAACAAATATGTGTGCACTGCGGATGCCAGGGAATGCTTTAGAATGCGAATGTGCGGAGTTGGCTGGGACTAAATTAATTAGTTGCGGGAGGAGAAACCAAGGACTGAACTGTTGAACTGGCTCACAGATGAAAATCCGTTAATTACGTAGCATGTGAATGGGAAGGGATTTGGGTCATGAGGGTTCTGGGGTTTAACACGTCGACACTGAGATCTCAGGGAAACGAAAGTGGGCCACTGCGTTATCATTGGATGGATTGCACTTTAGAAACTATTAAGATACATATCAAATTTGTGGGCTTAGACGTGGTATTGTTCATTATCTTGTCGATACCTCAAGGACCAGATTGAAGGATCAAGTATTTTAAATGCTATGCGAACAGGCAAGGGATCATAGGACCGATTTGTGAAAGGGAATTGAGGTATTCGAAGAACTTACTGGTCAGAGTCTGGTTCAGGAAAGCACTGATGGATTATCACTTCCAGCATAGTTCAGGACTGCGGAAATGTCCTCTCTGAATTTGATTAGCAGTCTTAACTAGCTAAGACCTACCGACGACGCCTCAGGCCAGTGGAAATGAGTTTGTACTCTTAGGACCCAAACCTGGATTGTCTACGTTCTTATAATAATAATATGGCTGGTGCTACAGCCCCATAGACGACCAGGGCCTGGCTTCTTAGCAACCACTCGTGTTGTGCGTGCTATAGTTCTCTCACGAGTGGAAGGGACATACAGATTTATGCCGACTCCGAACGGCCAAGTTTAAGAACCTTTTTCTAGACAGGAAATACTTTTTAAGCATTGTCATTGACTCTAAAGAGGTGGGGCCGTGAAAATTATTTTCGTCGCACAGAGCAGGAATCGAACCGAGATCGACGCACATACCCACAACGCCACGGGCTATCTTCTTGGTCATCGCTTTTATCCACGCTTGCGTCTGTGGAAAGCACAACCGGTAATGGAATGACTCTCCAGGATCAGACAAACTAAGTGCACGCTCCCCATTCTCTGTAAGAAGTCCGCAGCATTCCTATTATCTCTTGATTGAAAAGCCAGTAGATGACGCAATGGCGTTGTAACGGGCCATTGCATCCTTGTCAGGCCCTGTATTTGGTACTTGTGCCTAACCAATGAAACTTTTCGCAAGAAGAAGACCACGACACGGCAGACCGTCGGACACTGTTCTACCTTTGCTCAGACCAGGTGGCAGTTATTCTGCGCTGTTGAGGTGAGAGCTGATGAGGTAGGATCCTCACAAAAGAAGGATACCTAGCGGTTCCTCTGGTTAACCAAGACATTAACTGGCACTTGTTAGAAAAATGGACCAGTTTTTGAATCTGAGTGCTGTTGCGTATTGAGCTGCATTCGCGAAGGCATTTGATTGTGTTCATCTCTTAAATTTTCTGACACAAACTGCAATTAATTCAGTTGCTGCCACTGTAGGTTTTAAGTTCATACAAATTCGGAACCGTGTCGAAGCTATTGCCTCTAACTCAAAACTGTCGTTCTTTTCTGATGGACTTTCGCAATGGTACACCCTAAGGTTCCATCATTTTTGCCTTTATGAGATTCATTGTTCAGGAATAATTTTCGAAAGACACAGTGTATATTTCATAAGTTTTCTTCATGACTTGTTTGAAGAATCTTCTTCTTAGGCTGGCGCTACAGTTCGCGGTGGACCTGGGCCTCAGCCAACATGCCTCTCCATCTAGCCCGGTCTTGTGGTAGTAGTTTCCAGCCACACAGGTGCAACTTTTTCAGGTCTCCTTCTAGCTGCGTGCGCCACCGTAGGCGTGGTCTTGCTTTACCGCGTTGTTCGTCGGGGTTGGAGTTGAAGACTTTCCGGACCGGAACAGTGGTGTCCATTCGCTCGACGTGACCTAACCATCTGAGACGAGAGAGAACTCGTTTGATCAGATCGATGCCGCTGTACAGCCTTTACACCTCGTCATTGGAAGAATCAGTTGATAAAAAAAAAAAAACGAAAATTTGTATTGAAGATGGATATGTAAATTGCTGTTGAACAGATGCAGAGTTTGCTTGTTTTTTCTGCTGCTGGCATATGGTTATAATGCCGTCTACATTTTGATAAATTCTTCTTTTTCTTTGATTGGCGCTACAGTCCGGGGTGGACCTGGTCCTCAACCAACATGCCTCTCCAGCCAGCATGATCTTTCGCCAGCTGCCTCCAGTTGCGCACACCGAGTTGGTTGAGGTCCTTTTCCACTTGTGTGCGCCATCTAGTGCGAGGACGTCCTCTGATGCGCTGTCGCAATGGCTCGGTGTCGAAGACTCTTCGGGCCGGAGCTATTGTGTCCATCCGCTCTACATGACCTAGCCATCTTAAGCGTTGGATTCGAAGACGCTTAACTAGTTGCATGCCGCTGTACAGCCCGTATATTTCCTGGTTGAACCTTTTCCTCCAAACGCCATCAACGCAAACAGGACCAATTTTAATAAATTGCATTCATCAAATGTCATATATGAAATAACTTTGTACTGTCTTGTTCCCTTTTTTACGATTTCGATTCAATAAGGTGTTGTTTTAAAACATCCGCTCTCGTTTCAAACACTCGTCACCAAATAAATTAAATTCTAAAATATGCTCCATTATTCAACGACGAAAAGACCCAAGTCATCTCACTTTTAAAACAACAAGCCACCCTCTCTAAATTTCCACCAAAAAGAGCTAATAATCCGTTGCGAAGCAGACTGCAGTGAGCAGATTCAACAAGAGCCATGCTGTGCGTGTTTACGAGTGGAGAGGACATGCAAATGGAGCCGGAGAACCTGGAATCGCTTAAGTTGTTCGTGTCGGTACATATCAACTAGCACACGCTGATTATCTGGAGTACATAAAATAGTGAATGGAGCAAATTATATGAAAGCAATTAGAAGTGGTTTTAAAACAAGCGTTATGACCGAAAGCACAGCGAGTCATAACTTTTTAAAAAAATCCACTCTCATCACTTATCTTTCACATTAATTCAACTCATAAGCTATTTTTTTTATTTGGATAAAGGGCATTTTCCATACCCTTGAAGTGACGAGTGTTATTCTTCCAGTGTTGGTAGCTCATTTAATCGCAAACCAAAACAAAGATGCTCAAAAGAAGCTTCCCTGCAGCCATTACGCCAATATTTGTCTGACTAGTTAACCACAAATCAAACAACAATTCTACGCAATTAATAAGAATGAAAAAATAAAAGTCAGTAGTAAAAACGCATTTAAAATGGAAATATTTCCTGCAATTTAGTTTCACTTTTTAAATGCAACACTATGTTTGGTCATATACGAAATTTCGCTAGTTACATCTGCGTCGAGCTTTTGACTCTTCTGCTAGATAGCAAGTAAATAATGACATGATTCCCTGAAAGTGTCAAACTTAAGACAAGAATACAGAGAATAGACCATCGTCCACTTGACCTTTACATGCAGATGACGGCTGCAAAGATGCGTCATTAGGATCATCCAATAAAAGGACCGGCTTTCAAGTTCTACGGGTCACTCAAGTACACAAGATTACAAAGAACTCAAATTGAATAGTTAAAGGCATCTGTACTCCTCCGTTCTTTGATTTCAAAATACACTTCCGGTGTTATTTGCCAACAAGGTAGGTGTTGAATACAAAGGGCAACAATTCGTCTATCCAAGGGTATACAAATGGATAGAAGATGTCAAACACACTAAGCATGCACTCCTCAGAATCTCTGTGTTTTTCCATCGTGAAGTCAAGAAAGCGGTCAGAATGACATCAGAATGACATCGGTCAAAATACCACCGGCTAACCTCACAGTCAAGTGGTCAAGTTGCAACAGAAATCACGTGGAAGCTGGTCGCATGCTGCAGAGAAGAGCTGGGAGTCCTCAGCACGCAGCGGATGAACTTGCAAGGATAGAGCCAAAATCGATCCATTCCAGGCAATATATATATATGCATTAAATGTCTTGAGGGTGTCAAGAATGAAGTGGATGTTACGATCATACACGAAGCTAATAAAATGTGGAATTATTTAACAGTCAGAAAGACCACTCAGATGCTGTGTCCACAGTTGAAAAGGGCAAAGACCGACAAACTACACTAATGGGAACGAAAACTCGCAGGATATTACGTACTGACCGATGCACACTCCGTGCCTTCAGCAGGACTACATGCGATATGAAGAAATGGGAACTTACTCTGGCACACGTATCCTATGCAACAAAAGGATATGTATTTCGGACACTTCATTAAATTCTCAGCACATCAGACAGACATCTTCGCACAGAACAAGTCGTAAATGGAACAGCAAGAAATCTAAAATGTAACGATCCCTTTCCACTATCAGCCCCTTGTTCGAGAAGAACAAACAAGTCAGCTGTTCGACACAAAGACAGAGTGATTCCCAAGAAGTTTACAATGTTTTAATCAATTCAAAGGAAGTTCGCAAGCAAAAATACTAGCTACCTAGTCGCCAACGTCTGCATAATTAATCTACCCATTCTCTACTACCCACGTCCCCGATGAGAAGCAGGAGCTTCATCTATGGCTGTGCTTCTCGTAAAATTCAGATCCCTCGTTATAAAGAAAATAGAGAAGGAACGAATTCATTCGAGAGAAATGTTCTATGTCCCCTACCAAGAAAATTTATCTTCTGCAAACAAGATAAGTACGCTTTCACAAAACAGATTATCACTCATTTTCTCTTGTTCAGTTTTTAAGCTCTTTAACGCCTTACCTCCGATATAAGCCACCAGGATACACACACAGCTCGGGAAAAAAACTGCTTCAAAAATATTCACGCCCCCAGGCACTGCAAGTTGTTTTATGTACGCCACACGAGAACTAACGACGCGTTCACACTCTTTCTCGAAGGACACACATCACCAGCAGGAGCAACTTCAAACAAACACGCAAGCCTTGTGAGAACACGTGAATTGCTACGTACTCGCTTCGGCTGTATTGTGTTCACCCCCGTCCGACGGCTGCTTAGCGACTTAAATTGCGTCTATTGTAGTCGAGTTCAACGTGCACGGCGATGGGTACGCATTTGTTGTTGCGACACGTGCGTCGGATACAACTGCAGCGACAAGTTCCAGGCGCTGGTGCTGATGTCCGTGGAACGCAAATCGATGTGAAATTAGCATATTTTCCGACGTCTTCGCAGTGAAAAGTATTCATGTCCTCCCGGGTCGCGAGTACTTGTCATAATTCATTAAAATCCAATACATTTTTTTGCACGAGCGTGAGTTTGCAATTCAAACGTAGCTCGTCTCGCTGTGTGGGTGGAAAAATATTCGCCTGAGATGGATTTCTGCGGTGAACCTGTTGACAGCATATCATATGTGTTCAAGTTTGCTGTGGTGTCCTTCACAGGTCAGCTGGAGAAACGGTTGGCACTCACTTGCAGGGATTCCGAATAGGCCAAGTTTGAGATTGTCGGAGTTGGAGAACCTCCCCCCATTTCACAGTTTAATTGACTCGAGCGGCTTTCATTTGATCCTGTGGTAGATTACGCTCGCACATGTGTGTGCAATAAAGTGACAGTCGGGAGGGGCGGTTAATTTACGATGCCACTAACCTGCATCACAGCTGGTAATTGGTGATAAATACACGTACGAGCAGTTGAAGACTTATGGCGACTGGTGAGTCATTCGGCGGGATGAAATGAAGGTCCTTCAGTTGGTTTATCACTTGTTGTCTGTCTCGAAATGAGACGTTTTATTTCGCAATTCATGCTTAGAACATGAGAGCTGTGACACGTTGCAACAGATTGTCTGTAAGATAGGCTTTGACTGTGACCCTAGAGGAGAGGACATGAAATTTGTTGATTTAGCTGAATGATAGGGATGGAGACTAAGCTTTCTTCTGTGTAAGTGAGCTGACGAATGTCTTTCCAACGCTCTCTGCAAACACCGTACGTTTGTTTCAGAAAACAAGATTGGCAGGGTTGAACAAGATTACCTATTACGCCCAAACATGATCGTCAGTAGCATAAGCAAGTGACAGAATATACAGAAAAGATACCCAACTGCACTAATAACCGGTAATGCCAACGGCGAGACCATAAAGTTAGACAGTTTGCCAACACATAGGCTGGGCGGTCTATGGCAAGAGTAGACCATAGAAAGAAACGATAGAGAATGTGCAGAGTTGTTGAAGACTGCAATCTTTTGAGAATGCAATCAAAGAATTCAAGGATATCTGTTTTTTGATTTATTTAACTGACTTCATTTGGGACTTCTGGACTGCAGCATCGAAGTCACCATTCTTTTTGAAGTCTTCGCTACAAGTCTTTTGATTTGAATTCAATTGAATGCAAGTCTATCGACCGACAGTGAAGTCACTTTGAAGTCTTTACCATTCACTTGAAGTCATCTGCATTCAGTTGAAGTCTTTGGGACTTTAACAATTTCGTTCTCTTCAACGTTTCGATCAACGATGGGTGTTACAGAGCTTTGTTAACCGACTGTTTTTTAACTGAAATTGAAAACATGGATTTCAGCTCTGGTTCAGGCTGGATGCCACCTCATGCCGCACAATCCTTGCTTCAATCGATCTTTGGCGCACCAAATTCAAAAATCAGAAGTGCGTTTTGACTTTTTTGTGGGAAAGGACCAATTTTGAGTCGACAACCCGGAAGCGATACAAGCACTTAACGCTAATATCAACCAAGCAGCCAGTGAGCTACTGCTGAAAGCCATCAACGTATTGAAAAATTGGAAAAAGGGCGCTGCTGTGAAGCCAGCCGTGGCAGCCACTTTAAAGACGTTGCATTTCATAGTTGTTGGCAATCTTTGTTGCTTATATTTGTTTTGTGAGACCTTTTCACTTTCGATACTGAGAATTTAGAAGTTTACCGCAGGCGTCATGTTCCACTCAATCTGGACGATGACAAATCAGAATTCTGTCCTTGAGACTTAGACAAAGTCAAGTTCGCAACATCAAGACTGAATTCTAACAAAGAACCGTACGGAACGGAATGTCCGCTGAAATATATAAGACAGCTGGAGATGATAGTAGGGCGCATGCACCACCTCATCTGTAAGATATTGCCTGAGGAAAGCATGCCCGCAGGAGGAAGAAGAAGGTAGACCCCTTCAACTGCGCCAATTATCAATACTCTGCCGTTTTGTGTGAGAGCCTGAAACCATTCGTAAATTGCCTGATAGGTCCATCAGTGCGGTTTGAGGCCTAGGAAGTCCTTCTCTTCTTCTTCTTGATTGGCGCTACAGTCCGGGGTGGACCTGGGCCTCAACTAACATGCCTCTCCAGCCAGCACGATCTTTCGCCAGCTGCCTCCAGTTGCGCACACCAAGTTGGTTGAGGTCCTTTTCAACTTGCGTGCGCCATCTAGTGCGAGGACGTCCTCTGTTGCGCTGTCCCAATGGCTCGGTGTCGAAGACTCTTCGGGCCGGAGCTGTGGTGTCCATCCGCTCTACATGCCTTAATTTCCTAGGAAGTCCAGCATCGATCAAATCCTCACACTACGGTAGATCCTTGAAAAAATCCAAGAAATGCTGATCGACACCCACCACCTGGTCGTTGACTTTAAGGTCACTTCTATTTAAGACATTCCAGACAAACTCATCAGGTTGTGCAGGATGAAGTCCGTACAACTGTTTTGCAGAACTCAGAGCCGTCAATGAGGCGTTTGCTGAAATTTAGACGGAAGGGGTTGAAATGGGTCTGGAGGTCAGGTCAAACGTAGGATAACTTATGCCAGCCTCTGTTTCTTTGGGTTCAAGAAGCAATTGAGTAATCGAGTCGTCTCTCCACCAAGTCGCACCAAGTTGTCTCTATATAAGACAGAGATCAGCTCAGTCCTGCTACATGGTGCGGAGGCATGGCCAGTCTCAAAAGCGGATTAAGAAGTCTTTGGTCTCTTCGAAAGTTCTGCGTGCGATCTTTGGTCCTATGTGCTTTGACGGCATCTGGAGGAGAAGATTCAACCACGAACTGTGCGCGCTGTACAGCGACATGAGTCTAGCCAGGCAACTATCGATCCAACGCCTACAGTGGGTGGGCCATTTAGAGCGTATGGACAACCCAGCTCCGGTCCGAAGAATCTTCGAATCCAAACCTGTGAAGTAACACAACAGAGGACATCCGCGTTTAAAGTGGCGCACCCAAGTGGAGAAGGACCTCAACCAACTTCGACAGCTAGCCAGAGGAGAGGCTTGTTGGTCGAAGCTGATATTGGGTTCTGATATAGGTAAGGTTTAGTTTATTGGAGTCAAATAGGACAGGTTCTTGGAAAAGGATTTTTTTTTTGAAATTCTTGCTAGATCTGGGTAAAAGTTTACTCGAGTAGGGTATGAATACCTTATCTGGCTAAGGTATCTCCTAGCAAATATCATTTTATTTACACTCGAAATCGAAAAACGAAGGTACACAAAAAACCTCAGAGCATCTTCGTCTTCCGTGCCGGTTGTTAGATAAACTTTAAGAAGCTGAAATGGATTCCAAAAAAAATCTGTGGCAATACTTTGAGCTGTTTTTCATAAATGTCTTGATATGAAATCGCTGATATTTGCAGCACACAACGCGCTCTGCTGATATCTTCAGCAGGTACCAAGGAATCGATGAAATAAAAGCGACTTTTACACATTACTACTACATATGGCCAAGAGGGACACACTGAAATATATGCTCATCGTGAAGAATCCCTTTGTTTGGTAAATTTAGGTGCTTTCTTCTTCGGAACTAAGTGGCAAGCTTGTCCAAAAAAAAAAGAGCACAGAGAATGGCTAAGTGTTCCGTGAATTGCTTGTTCACTGGAGTGCCCTGACCTACCACGCGCAAATTGAATTGGGCCACAAAAGCCGTCCTTTATTGCTTGATAAGTAAGAGTATCAATTACGTGGTACACCGAAAAAAAAAGCTAAAGCACTTACTTCCGACATCACGTTCAAGTACAATCCTCTTCAAAGCTGATTCGGCGGAGCATTCAATTCCATTTAGCCAACAAGCACGATCACCCCCAACTCCAGACCCGCTACATCGTCTTTTATGGAAACAATAAAAGATACCAGAAGCAACCGTCGCCGTCGAAGATGAAATCGATTGCAATCATTTTTTAGAGGCTCTCATCCGCTTAAGCCGGCACACATCATTCACCACCGACGAGACGTTTAATTAAACGTGACGCAGAGCCCCCCGATGATGTGCTAAGGACGAAAACATACAAACAAGGTTCAGCACTTCAATTAACCCACAGCACTTAGTTTGTTGTGATTTGCTGAAAGACCCTGCCCAAGACCCGACCCTGTCGGTGCAATCATCCCCCGAGGAGGGGCTCTTTCGTATGATTGAACTTTACTCAGTCGTATGTCGCATGTAGCCGAAGGTAAAAGAAGTCGCAAACTGGCAGTGATGAGTTGGCAACTTTTCCTTCACTATTAAATTAAGAAGTTACCTCGTTGATGGCGGTGGCGTTGCTTTTCCTGGAAACAAAAACGTGAAGACACTGCCGGATGAGGATTTATTGCAGTCATGTAGCCAGTCAGAGCTGATAGCCAATAAAAGTTCGCTTCGAGTTGGCCAACTCACGGGGGCTGGAGGAACTCGTGGGGACCATGGACGTCGGGGCAAGGTACTATGTCTCAATTCTGCTGGTTGAAATGAATCATCCTTAGGGGTCATAAAAGAGGTTTACAGCGCAAAATGGGGTGTGTACTGTGTACCATTGCGGGTCTTGTGTTGGGTTCTTTGCGTCTTGAATGAAATGTTGGTCTATTGGAGATACATACCATGGGGTTGAAGGGCCTTTTTTTTTCTGTTATTTGATTAAATCGAAGGACGGCCTTGGGCATTCTGCGAATCGAATGTCGACTGTCGGATTGAGTAACGTGAGAAGGGTTCTTCACGAGGGACCAAGGGTTAACGAGGAGTTTATTTAAATTTATATCGAAAAAAATCACTTGCTGCTGTACCGCATTACAGTGCGAAGGGTCGATGATTGTTTTCCGATGGTTTTTCTTCAGAGAGCACTTATTTTTTCCCAAAAAGGTAAGACTTTAAGGAAAAATGTGCCATTGAAGGAAAATCCGCTAAATGCCGTGAAAAAGTCAGTTAGCTGCACAAGAAACAAGCAGAGGAGCAGGAAGGAATTTTCTCGTCGAACCCTTATGATCCAGTCAGGTGCGCTCATTGGAATGGCAAAAGCCGGTTCTTGTCCTCCAGATAATGCAGAGCTTGTAAGTTGGCAAAATCATGAGGACTACATTTTGCGTCTATTACTTATTCGTGGTGGCCCGTGGCGTTGTGGGTATGTGCGTCGACCTCAACCTCGACGTCATAGGTTCGATTCCTGCTCTGTGCGACAAAAAAAATTTACAAGACCCCACTTTTTTCGAGTTACTGACAATGTTCAAAGAGTATTTCCTGTCTAGAGAAAGCTTCTCAAACAAAGCCGTTCGGATTCAGCATAAAACTGGACCTACAGTTTCTTCCACTCGTGAGAGAACAATACCACGCACAACACGAGTGGTTGCTGAGAAGCTAGGCCCTGGCCCCCTACGGGCTGTAGCGCCACCCATATTATTATTATAACTTATTCGTGCGGTTTGCTAACAGATGGCGTAACTTGTGTTTTTCCATTGGAACATGTCTTGGAAAGCTACTGTTAGTGTACGTCAGCCGGGAGTTCTTCTTCATTACTTTAATATGAAGAAAACTGCTGCCGAAAGTCATCGTATTTTGGTCGAAGTTTATGGTGAAATTGCTCTAGCTGAGCGAACGTGGCAAAAGTGGTTTGCAAGATTTAAAAGTGATGATTGGTGATGAAAAATAGATCCATTACGACAACCCCAAGCGCTCATATGTGAAACCCAGCTAACCAGCCAAATCAACGGCAAAGCCGAAAATCCATGGCGCGAAGGTAATGCTCTGTATTTGGTGGGATCAGAAGGGTTTGCTGTATAATGAGCTGCTAAAACCGAGTGTACATCAATGGACAACGCTACCGAACACAATTAATCCGTTTGTAGAGAGCAGTAGCCGAAAAACGCGAGGCAATCATTTTCCAATCATTTTCAATCAACGCTCGGCCCCGCGTTGCTATTCCGGCTAAGAACTATTTGGAGAACAGGACCCGCCTTATAGCCCAGACCGTGCCCCTTCTGACTATCATTTGTTCCGGTCGATGCAGAACGATCTCACTGAAATACGGTTCACATCAGGGCAGAATATAAAAAATTGGCTTGATTCATTCTTGGCTACCAAGCCGGTGCAGTTCTTTTGGGATGGGATCCACAAATTGCCAGAAAGATGGGAAAAAAGTCATAGCTTCAGATGGGCAATACTTTGAATACTACTATTGTAAATATTTTCCTTAAATAAACGTTCAAGATTAAAAAAAAAAAATAAGTTACATACCCAATGTGTATAGTTAAGGGTTTAAGGCAGTTGAAGGTAGTAAGCGTTCAGTGGTTGTGCTAGAAATGAAGTGTACATCAGCCGGTCCGACGAGCTGGTGTAACTTTGAAGGTGTGTGTCTCTGATTATAGTTGTTGCATACTTTTTGGCTGGTAATTAATTTGTGTTTCATGGACAGACCTACTGGTTGCGATGGTTACGCATTCATAGGATTTGTTGATGCCACAGTTTCACAGTGAAGGCTTATACAGGTTCACAATTTGAAGCTGAATTTACATTCACTTGCAAAGGAGTGGCTTCCTTCAAGAGTGGCAATTGAGTGTTACAAGACAAAAAAAGGTTAGTATGTACGACTCCCTCTATCTGCATGCCCGCCCATACACATTCCACAGAAATCATTGGAAAGTTCACCTTGCATGCTGTCCTCGTAGACAGCACTAGACCTAACGCAAGAGGCAGGCTGCTTCTGGGCTTTCAGACCAAGGACACTTGAGAACTGGCGTCGTGCCTTTCTTGCATCAAATACTCTTTCAGACAAGGATGTCTCCTAAAGCTTGATTGCTTGAGTCTGCTAAATTGTTATTACGAGTTACACCCAAGCGGGCATCAAACACCACCTACCTGTAGAATTGCAATCAAGGCTCACCGCAGAAGTCGTGATGATGTCAGCATTCGTGCAACCTGACCAAATCGACGAGTAACCACTAGAGGTTTCAAGATAAACCGTTGGCTCACGAGTTACATGTGCTGGAACCAGTCGTATTCCCAAAAAATCATAAACCGGGAAAATCAAATCAAAATGGTTGTTGACTTGAATGGAAACATCGTGTGAGAGTAAGATAAACTTAAACCTATCTTAAGCAATGCTTCTAACACTACTCCTTGCAAAAGAAGAAAGAGAAAGAAAACATATCAGAGACATGGTTATCGATTGCACACCATGTCACACTGTAAACAGAGGCGGTTAGTTTGGCAGCTTCTTCATGCAGAGCAACATAGTGGCTTGCCTTTTTTTTCTGTTGTCAAGCTGGGTAAAACCGGCTAAGTCTTAATTTGACTCACGCTTAAAGGTGTTGATTTTATAGATCAAATCTAGCGGATGGTGGTGGCCCGTGGCGTTGTGGGTATGGTCGTTGACCCCAACCTCGACGTCGTAGGTTCGACTCCTGCTCTGGGTGACAAAAATAATTTTCGCGACTCACCTCATGCTCACAGAGTATTTCCTGTCTAGAAAAAGCTTCCCAAACATGGCCGTTCGGTATCGGCATAAAACTGTAGTTCCCTGCCACTCGTGAGAGATCATAGCACGCACAACACGAGTGGTTGCTGAGAAGCTAGGCCGTGGCCCTGGTCCTCTATGAGCTTTAGCGCCACTATTATTATTCATTTTATTAGCCGATGGTGTGGAAACTTTTGCTATAGCTACACGCGGCCGATTCCTTTGAACCGATTATTAGCTACGTAGTGTTATTGGACGCCATTGCACCTTCGAAAGTCATCCTTGACCACGTCGTAGACCAAAGACGTAGAATCTACATGAATTTAGTTGTAATGGGAGGCACAACACTCCTTCATTGACTCTGTCTGCTCATGCAGCAAGCCACACAGACATGAACGTCTACTTACCCACTTTCAATGACTTAAGTAAGGTTGTGCCATGTTGGATTAACTCTAATTCATCCGGCCCGTGACAACAAAATGGACAGTCAGACAAACGCGCTATGTCAATCGGTGCACTCAAGAAGCAAATCTTTATTAGCACATTTTAAGGCATGTTGCCAGACCAATTTAATTCAGCATGTGAAACTGAAGTTTACAAATATCTTCGAGAAAGTGACAAATTGCAACACCATGCAGCCACTGGCGTACTGTCGACAGACGGGGAAGTCAATGCCGTGTGCCTGCGATTGTCTAAACACGGTCCCAAGAGGGATGCTACAATGGAAACCCTTGCTTGTTGTGTATCATACGGTGTCGGCAGTGTATCGCCTCGACTCTAACATGAGGGGTAGCTTAGTTTGCGCAAAGCTGTCATATCTGTTCTGTCGTTATTCTATCCCATTTTCATTGTCCAGGGCCACATAACATTCCGTCTTCATTGTGGAATCAAATTTTGTGATTTTAATGTGGCACTGTCTTGTTGGCCGGAACAAATACTTCCCTCGAGAGCAGGCAACAGCAGAAAGTTGTCTCTGCAACCCGGTGACTGCGAAACTCGCATTCAACCCAATTATTCTTAATCATCAAGTTATTCACTAAACAACATGTTACCTAGTTCGACAAGTCAAAGCACCGGCTGCGGTCTCCATTACATAATCAACTCTCCATAGGCAGTTCATGATGTCACCCACACCCGGCGAGCACTTAACACAAGTTTCGCATCAACTTGGACGCTCGTTAAACTTTCTCCGCAGCGGAAGGATGTCCTGCTTCGGTTTCGTAAACACGTGCCGCAGCAAGAGGAAATCGGCAACGCAACCTTGAATTGATTCGGGGGCAAATTCAAAACTGCGTAGGTCGTTGTTGTTCCTTTTTTCCGTCTCATGGTTGAATGAGTCGCCGCTGCGGCTTATTGGATAGATTCGCATATGTACATCCTCCGAAGGATTATCGCTCCAATTTCGAATGAGAACTCGAGCGGAGGGGGGCCGGGCTTATGTCGTATCCTGTGATTCACCGCCAGGCCAACCACAAACTAATCTCTGGCCGGACACTCCCATACGCCTGCATTCCTGAGCTCCCCAAATCCGATGAACGTAATCCGATTCGAGTGTACTAGTATTTCCGATTGGGGGGGTGCTCAAGTCAAGTCCTCGAGCTGGGTTGGGTGCATGTGACCTTTTGACTGCTTGTTCTTTTCATCGGGAACAATCCTTTCATAAATTAAATTTCCCATCGGGACGAGGGATTTTATTTATGAAAAACTTTCGTGTGGACGCCGCAGAAGAGAAACAAAACAAAAGCAAACACACACAACAATGGATCGCAATTTATTAGGCTGGCATCGGAGCCGAACGGTCCGTCAAGAGCACTCGGTACCACTCCCAGGCCAGTACACCCGCCACCACCAACTCTGACCTTTGCACAACCTCTGTATTGATTGAACCAGATGGTGGTCTGTCGGGGCTGGATAATGAAAATAAATTATATTGACGATTACGATACCTTCTCTGCCATTCAATAGCCAAGGAGTTTCAAGTGCTACCTATTGTGTCTTCGGACTTGACGTGCAGTCGCTGCTAGTTTCCGTCCGATGGCAATTATCGCTCTTTTGTTGGACCGAATGGATTAAGGCTGGGACGGAATGGGCCTTCGTCATCCTGCCACGTGTTGCTTTCAATAATTCGAATCGATATAAAACGGCGCAGAAGGTGGTGGATGGTGGTGTCCTTGGAATGGAACAAATGGGTGCTCATA
The DNA here is from genome assembly GCA_916610145.1 of Eristalis arbustorum. Lineage (NCBI taxonomy): Eukaryota > Metazoa > Arthropoda > Insecta > Diptera > Syrphidae > Eristalis > Eristalis arbustorum. Next base: position 30,094,229 of record OU744317.1, read on the forward strand.
AACATATGGATGCGTCTGACTGTCAGGCTCGTGGTTTTATGTTCCTTAATTTATTTACTTGGCTTACGGTGTCCTGTTGTTTGTCCTTTTTGTTGATTTATATCCCACCAATGCTAACCGCACACAAGTCAAACATTTAACGAGAGTGCTCCGTTGGCTCTGCTCGAAAATATTGACAGTCTGTGGTGGATGTTTGCGCGGTGTTTGGTGAGCGGAACAGGGAAAACTATTTAATTAATTGCGCATAAATTATATGCAAATTGAATTGTTTTTTGCGAAAATATTTCTTCTTCTATTTAATCCCAGGTAGACACATTTGCGTTGCTTCACAGTTCCGTCACTAAACGTACCACCATTCTTGCTTGTTTATGAACACTACGTACTTAGTGACGCAAGATCAAATGAAGGTTTCATTTTCGAACTCGCTAGAATGTTGACTGATTTAGTGCTCTTCCCGGTTAGAGATCCGATATGCTCGCCAAAACTGCAAAACGTCTACCAAGGCTTGAAAAGCTTGCTCACACAGATCTCAGATGCCCTACTGGCATAGGAAGCCTAACTCCGAAACAATGATGGCCTACTGTCCATACGACACGATCCACAGGGCCTTACCACAAGCCGACCCTCAGGACTCTGTCGGTATCCTGTGATATCGGCGTCACGACTAAGCACTTCGCCTTTGGAACTCTCGCCATGAGATTGGCCCTGCCCCACAACAATTTCTGCAGAAGCTGCTGAGATGGGGAATAGGAGGAAACTGTCGTGCACCTTTTGAAAATCCCGCCCCCACACTCTCTATGGGGATGTCACAACCTGGCCGAACTAGGCCCAAGCCCAGCCGATTGCCGGTTGCATAGAAAATTGCAAGACCTTCATGCCACTAACATTTCTTTATCGGTTCATTAGGACATTGGGTTGGTGTAACCCAAAGGAACCGGAACCAGAAACATCGTGATTATCGGGATCAAGTTATGGATACGAGAGGATTCTACCCCCCTCATCGGGCATCACAATGGTTTTAGAAAGACTTAAATGTGGCGCGTAATCGGCTCGCAAACCCGCTAACCTAACCTAACCTAACGTCCAAGACCATAGAATCCGTTGGGTGCGTTGGGGCTTAAACAAAAAATAAACGTATTTGCGGGATTGCAAGGAGCTCAATGAATACGTTCATTGCATTCGAAATCCATACTATCCCACACTCCACATGAGCGTGAAATGATACTCTTGCACACACAAATGATGCACCCATGTAGAGTGAGTTGCAAACAGCAACAAAAGTTAAAACTTTTCCAACTTCATCCGTTCCGATACATTCCACAAACAGTTCACACTCGTTGTCGCACTCAATCTCATTAGGTTTTTTGAGTTGTCAACTTTTTGACATGACGCAACGAACGCAATGGATTCTATGGTCGTGGGCCTTTAAGGTCAGCCATCTTTATCGATTTTATCGAGCAACTGGACCACTCTGGCCTAAGTTTGACTGCTGCCTACCAGTAATCAGTCACAAGTGTTGACCCGTTGAGCGCTCAGCGCAGTGTCGTGATTTTGTGGAGAATTTCTCCTTCAGTGGCCATTTGGACAACAAAATTGTGCTTGTACTACCGCAACGGCATTCAATCAACTATGTGAGGGAGGCATATCCTTTTAGTCTGCCTTCAGTCGCCTTGTTTTCACCGCGAAAAAGTAGCACTTTATTAAGACCCGCCACTTATTTTTTTCCCATGTTGGCAAATAGCACACACCAAAGGTTTAGGTTGAAGAGTCCGACTCCTGTAAGAGGAAGCAGCAGCCACACTTAGTCCAGCAGCACCGTATGCCCATTGATCTAACCAAAGTTTCAAGAAGCTGATAAATCCATTTTAATTTTTGCGTATGGCTTGAACGAAGCACATGCAATCCGGGCGACATCTTGCATCAAAGCCAATGACTTATCGATCAGCTCTCTTAGAGTTAATAATACGGTATGTTGATTCGTCCAATCAACATACCCTGCTCCTGTTCATTACTTGCCAGGCTTGCAACCCATGAAGGGTCTAGACCTCAGCAACAGCCTTAAGACTGTGATGGCTTGCTCTTTATGACCGAATCTCTGGGTCTTCTTCTCCTCCTGGAACCAGAAGCTTGGATTCCATGACTCTCTTTGGTAGAGCTTACAATCGTTGTGGTAGGAGTTTTGCCTTCAGGAGTACTTCCCCATGGTTATACGCTCTGCACAACGTTTGCTTTTATGTCTTCTCCTCTATTATTTACCATACATCCAACGAAGAGTGAAACATGTGAAACAAAGTCTCTGGACCAATTACACGTCTCCGAAATGGTTCGTCGTCCACTTTTGTTCGATACAATACGAATGTTTCCTTTGATGTTATGTGAAAGATGAAGCATGCACACATCGATTGAGCACCTCACCTCCTAGTTAAGACGTTTTTAGATGATTACAGCGGCAATTATGCGAAAACGTGTTGGCAAATTTTATCAAAGGAATGACTATTTATAAACAGAGCTGCGGCGGATGTTTGGCAGATGTTTTACTCCATTAATAACCTTAAAGTCTGTTCATGAGATTTCAAATGAAAGTACTGTATAGCGGGTGATTGGTTTAGACTTGATGTTGGTTAATAGGTTTTTTTCTAACAACATAGCCATCGTTTTGGAGACCATTATGGAGCATGCGTCCCTAATTACCTATGATGAGTTCTAAGAAGCAGCCTCTAAGATAAAGATTGGTAACGCACCTGGACCGGATGGAATACCGAACAAGGCCGTCGGAGTTGCTGTTACGTTTAGATCCGATGTCTTTCAGTATGCATTGGGGAATTTCAGGACGAGTGGATCTTCCCCATACAATGGAAACTTTAAAGCTTGGTGTTGCTACCAAAAGGTAAGAAACTCCTGAAAGAGCTGTCTTCGTATCGTTCTATATGGTAACCATATAGAATATGGATACATTAGGGATGATGCTTGCACAGATCATCTAAGATAGACGCGGAGGCAAAGGCAAACGGTGCCCTAATTAAATTGAATCACTAAAAAAATGTCGGGGAAGCGATATGCAAAGTTGACGCCACAGAAACGTTGAAGCATTTGCCTAGCGAAGCTATTGAAGAAGATAGATGGAGATGGCGGTTTCAGGAATAAAATAATGGTTAGTGACAATTTCGAATTAGCTGACACAATACAGAGGCTGTGCTCATAACCATTTGTCCTCTTATACGCTGCTCCGATTTGGTAGTAAAATAATCAAAACTGATGCTGACGTCGGTCTAGAATAGTACTCGATCTCGATTCCGCGTTCGTTCAAGGAGAAATGTTGCCTATCAATATCCTAAGGGAAAGCATTACTAATACAGTGGGAAGCTAGGTGGGACAGCTCCACAAAAGACCTACAAACTTCGACGCTATTGACGCCCTCCTGCCCACAACATCTAAGAAATGTGAAAAAAGATGCTGTGCAGCCAGTACTTCAGTGCAGCTGCTTCGACAGAAAGGCAGTCGCTCAATATGCCAATTACTGAGAACATGAACCTCCAAATGACAGAGTAACTACCTGGAGCAAGATTGACTCCTACCTCCATAATGTGCAATTGAAATTACGGGGAGCGGAAGCAATGAGCAAGGCCCAGGAGACCGTCACCCGCAATGTAGCATGATATGCAAACCAGCTCCGATAAGCAATACCAAGTTCAGTTCTACTGGAAGAGTGGTAAGAGGGTGCAATATGTGGGTTAGTATTTGAGTTTCCTAATCGTGCATGGCAGTAAAAAGAACATCGACTCCTTTGAGCTGGCGAACGAGCAGAAGAGCAAGAACGAGGGCAACGACTCACTGCAGGCCTCGGTCATCTCGAAGATCTCCGAAGCGCCGTCTGTGCAGAACAGCCGTATATCAGAGATGAGTGCCGAGAGCCTGGTGTGGCTGTCGCACCGGTTGGAGCCAGTCTTGACTTGACTCGTCATCTCAACACGAATCTCCTGAAAATGCCTTTGCTACGTCGGGCAGGAGAACCTGCTGTCGGAGAACTACGACAATGAAGAACCTGGCAACTTGAACTAATTCTCAACCGCCGATGCCAAGGTTGTCGGAGATCGAAGTGCGGCTAGAGTCCTCGAATGTCTAACCTCAATTGCGGGTAAGTCGCTCACCACTTGTGCTACTGTGAAGCTGTAACCATAGTTGCCCTTCTTTCAGCACTCTTTGGTGAGGAATTCATCCTGCTGCAGTACTTCCCACACATCAGCGAGTTGGTGTCCATGTGCCAGAAGCGCATCACAGCCAGCCTGGAGGGTGCCCTGATCAGTTCGTTGCAGTTGCTCAAATATCTGGTACCGTGCTTGATCGAATGCACCATCATGCAACGACTGAAGGTAGGTTACCGACTGCGCTAGACAATGTGTGTCACCCCAACCAGTTCCTCTCTTTCAGGACGTCATTTTGGAGACGATTCTCATCCCGATCATTCGCCTCCTGGAGCCATTGTCATTAGGCTGTTGACAGAAGATTGCCAAATTCCTGGACGCAAGAAAAAATAGAAACCAAGAATCTAGTTCGAAGAGACTATAGAACTAAGATTTGCACGGACCGACCCTATCGGACCAAATTGAAGTCTCAGTTTAGACTTGGGTGATGCTTCACCGAGACCCCATTCCATAAATTGGATGCTAGGCAGGATTGAGAAGGCATTAATCTTATAATTGGGCAAATACTGGTACCAATGTAGTTATTCAAAATCCTTCATTACGAATGGACCATCCATAGCGTAAAAAAAATGAAAATGTCAGACACTGTTATTACAGGCGATAATAAGGCTTCCACTCTCAAAACTAATTTAATGAATCATCCACTTCTTCCATGAAACAGATTAAAATTTTCAATTTATATCGTTTGGCGGCTCCATGTTGTATTAAAAGTAAACACAGTTGGCTTGCATTTCGAATGAAACAACAAAAATTAACTTCAACGAAAATCCTTCACACCTGACACGGTGGCATGTGTAATTTTGAAATATTTCCCGCCACCAATTGCCACTTACGGTCTTATCACGCAAACATTTGTGTCTACGGAACTGCCGCACAAATTCACTCCACATCCCACAGTGCGTCGGCACGCAATGTCAAAATCGAAAATACCAATTCGAGTATCCAAGCCAGTGCCTGCATCCAGCCAGCTGCACCAACATTCACTGAGTCGAACTGAAACCCATTTAGCCACATCCACAGTCGACGTACAAATAGGCCATGTTTCTAGCAGGACATGGCATGCGATGCCATACACAATTCAGTGGTTTCTGGCAGCCACCCAAACCCCTAAATATTCAATTGGCGGTTGGTTGCGGGGCGACTTGTGAAAAGTCAAAGTGTCTTCATCAAATAGAGCCCGCTCCCGATCCAGCAGACAAGACATTTTGGGTCAACGAATAAGGGGGTGGCGAGCTAATTTCTGAAATTAATTAAGCTATCTGGCTTTGAGCGGCCAATTAAAATGCCGCATTTATTCGCGAAGGTACTGGGCCGGACGCAAGGAAGGCACTTGGAAACTTTTACGCTCGTTATTCGATGCGAATTATGATTTGTGCTTCTGGTTGCGTGGTTACTTGTGAACTGCGAAGTAACGCGATGCTCTCGGGAACGTATGTTTGGCATTTGATAAAGTTTTGGCTGCGTGACTGGTGTTGTAGCCTACCGACTGTCGGGGCGACGGGAAGTGTCCTTCGGAGCAGTTGAGAACAGCGTGTGTATGGCAACTGATGCTGGGCGGGCAACGCTCTGTTATTCAGGTCGCCGAGTGAACTTCTAACTTTGAGTAGACAAGTACAATGAAGAGGTTACATTAAAGCCATGGAAGCAGACGTTCTGAACCCCCGTCGCGATGGAGACTGTTTTTGACGAGATTTTGATGGGTGGTGAGTGGGCGGCTTATGCTACTGACTTCCATTTGCAAAAGGACCTGTACCATTCGCCGCAACTGTTTGCACACATATCTACCACCGAAATGAGCACCATTTTGATAAGACTTGACTGACTCCTCATTTCGAAGACTTTTTATCCAAAATTTCCAAGTGGACCGCAAATTTTCTCCCCCACTGTACGCATGCATAACCAACGCTGATTAAATGCTAACAAGGGGCAGGGACTGGCCTTTCATTACAAATTTCCGGGCGCCCCTCCATCCTACGTGTCTAAGCAAATATTGATAAGACCGACGTTGGCTTTCGCCGAAGGTACCCAGCGCCCAAGTTTGTCAGTGTGTTCGAAGAAGACCACAATTTCGGACACCAGCCCCACCCCACCCCCTCGGGGCGGTGTCCTTTGGCAGCCACCCACACCGGCAATCGCAAAAGGTATCCGCCGCACTTTCCGTGCTTAATTAAACATTTATTGGGACAATCGAAAGTGAGTGCCTCCAGAGGATGCCCCGATTTGGAACGTCAATTAGTCGGTGGTCGTCTACCTCGGCACGCACCCGTTAAAGCAATTCAAGACTCCACTCGCAAAATCGGATAACGCAAGACTGGACCCAGCCAGCGAGGCGGGATTATAGGGAATTTAATTTTACGAAGCCGTAAGCGTTATAATTTCCCTTTCTAAGGCATCCCCGCCGTGGTGTGCGGGGTGGATCCAGCAAAATGGGCCATCTAAAGTCGTTTCGCCTTGATGATGAGGTCATTACAGGGCTGACACGGCGTTGGAGGTGGCACGGCGCGGCGCAGCGTCGTCGTGGCCAAATTACAGCCGGAGTCTATGTGAATTTGACGCGTCTTTGATCAGCTCCGATGGGGGGGTTGGTGCGCGCTGGCACTGTCATCGCCATGACATTGACATTCAGATTGACTGGGGCGTACAATGGACACGTGATGAAGTCGTGATAACTGGCGGCGGTGCCGGCGGGTGGCCATGGAGCTGTTCATGTGTTGCGACGTTAATTAATTCTTGATTCTTAAATGACTTGCGGGAGAATAAGGGCGAATGGGTTCTGAGATTGAAGTGTGGACGCAGAATGGGCGAACGCCGGAGGCAAACTGCTTTCGGGAGAGCAGTGCTAACAGCTGCGCACTTTATGCTAGATGATGCAAAACGAAAATCTGTTCTACATTCAAATGGGGTGCTGTTTGGTGTGCGCTTACTTGGATCATCGCCCGACAGAAAGGAGGGCTGGCCAGGTTCATGCTCTCCTCCTGCATATTAACACTTATCCTTCGAGGGGTGCCTTAATACCAGACAGTGTTGTGTTATTAAAACTTAGCATTCGTCTGAATCCCAGCCAGAGCGTGAATTTGCTTTGCAATGGATTCGGTTTCAAGGTACCCCTCAGAATTTCAACGAACGTGAAAAGTCACGAAGTGATTGGGTGGCAAAGTACAGCGGGCTCCGTAGTGTGCAGTTGGCAGATTGTAGCGCAAGGTTTAATGGAGGTTCAACCTACACGTCCGTTGGGGCAACTTCCCCTGCACTCCGGCAAGTGAGCATTGGGAGTGAAGTGAAACACACACTGCGTTCAATTATTCAGTGAGAAGGCATAAATATTACATCAGGGGGAGGGACGATCGGGTTTGCTTTTCACTTCAGCTCGACACATGGCGGTGCCTGCCGCCAGTTGCGGGCACATATGATTTGGAGTGTTTGTTGGTGAAAACGCAAATGGACGCGATAAGTGTTACATGGGTTCGAGGAATCATCAGAGGTTTGCTTTTTATTTTGGAACCTATTTAGCGACAAGACCGTGAGACCCAAACTTAAGTTTGTTTTACTGCTTGAATGTAGACGGGCAAGTGACAAACCGAGTCTAGGTTCCATAACAACCACCCGACGTAAGACATATTGAATGGAGTTGCAACTGAGCATCAATAAAATGCGTGAAGAAGGACAAATGTACAAATTTATTGGGGAAACAGTTGGATGCTCATAAAACGTGATAACGTAGGCGGGTCACGTGAAGTAACATCAGATAACTCTCACTAAATTGTGACTTCGATAAATAGGTACAGTCTACAGCACTTTACTCCGAAAATCATTTGTCATCAACTAACTTTCATTTATATGGGTGAATGGAAGATGCAAGGTGGGATTAACTTAGAGCTCATCAAGAGCACTTCAAGTGAATTCATACGGCGCAGCGTTTCGTAACATTTATTGAATCCTCGCTACAACACAACACAAATGAAGGAGTATTAAAAGCAGTGGGTTTCTGTAGGCGAAGTAGATGTCGTCAAGCACGATGCCTTAAATGTCTACTTTGCAATGCAAATTTGGAATCAGAGGCAATGTGAGTGAAGAACTCGTACTTGACTTGAGCATTTGTTTACGATGTGTGTTTACAATGAACTTCTGTGGTCCAGAACCACATATGCATACAACTCTCTTTTATTATTGACGAACTTTTGCCTGTATGCCCTCGAGTTCAAATGCCCTGTGCTACTGCTGTTGACAAAGGGTTTTAGATTGCACACAGAGTGGTGAAGATCAACCATGTAATTTTGTGATAGAGACTCAAACAAATAGTCTTGCTTTGAGTCTCTATGTAATGATGAGGAAAAAGAGGATACTCCTCCTGCTTGTCTTATGGCTGTGTATCCTATACGCCGACTCGACGATTTGATTCGGAGTTGCGTCAACTAACCCGGCGCAAATGGATATAGCCTTTTCGCACATGTCTACTTGATCTTCAAAAGGCAGGTGAACAACAAGATTCTGCTGGTTCTCAAGACGTTTGTTTTGTTCTTCCAGGTATTCAACATTTTGCTCGCATTGTCTCGCATTCAATGCAGAAATTTGTTTGAGAAAATCTTGCAGATCTGCCTTTGAGGCTAATTGTTCCACAAGTTTTTTTTTGTTGTTTTCGAGTAAAACTTCTTGCATTCTCTTAACACTCAGAGTAGAAGTAGATGCCATAGCTAGTTTTGGTTCCTTGTCACTCAAGTTTTGGTGTCGTTTTTTGTCTCCTGGGAGTTCTGGCGAAGTGTGGGATATTCCTCTTTTTACCATTTATATGTTATTTTGTTGATGCAATTTTTTATAATAATAATATAATATGGGTGGCGCTACAGCCCGTAGAGGGCTAGGGCCTAGCTTCTCAGCAACCACTAATGTTGTGCGTGCTATTGTTCTCTCACGAGTGGAAGGGACCTACAGTTGTATGCTGAATCCGAACGGACAAGTTTGAGAAGCTTTTTCACTGATTCTGGATGGATGATTCTTGTCGTACAAACCAGAGATCGAAAATACGACGTCGAGGTTCAAGTGCGTTGAGGTCGACGCACATACCCACAACACCACGGGCCCACCGTCTCGTTTTTCTCATCTAAATTTACTTCTAAAACGTCCCCAGTCCTTTATGATTTGAGTCATATGACAACACTAATAAACTAATATAAAACGTAACAATATCACAAGCGGACGCACCACACAATAACGTAAGTCTATCCCTCTACAGGTAACTACAGCGCTAAGAGTCACGTGTTACAACATGCTGCCTACTTCTAGGCGTACACTTGAAGAGTCACACACGTTCCACTTTAGCAACATTGAATCTATGCACAATCTACTTTATTTCTTCACGTGCAAATCATATCTCTTCATTTATCACCAACGACAGCTTTAGTTAATTGTTACAACTTTGCAAGTATACATGATCCAAGACACCTCACCCAGACTCACTATTAAATGAAATTGTATACACGAATTACCCGTCGTTCCGCACTGTAAAACTTAACCAACTTCTAGTCACGAATTAGACTTACAATCATCTGGAGAATACGAAAAATGAGGACGATATGAGCACAACCAGATTACCAAGTTCTTGCCCTTGTCCTTGAAACAGTGTCCCCACCATCACTATTTATTTTTGGGATTTATGAAGAGATGTTCATGTTCAGATAAGATTTAAATGAGTTGCGCACAGCAAGAAGATATCGTTGAGCAGGGCACAGTATATCAGTTAACACGCCTTTTGTGCAAAAAGATGATTAAGGGCCGATGGTGTTCCTAACGACCAGCACCATCGCCCCCAGTTATCACTTCAAGTCGTACAGCTCGTGCAGATACCCATGTTTGCCGTCATCACTTTTTTTCTTGTTCTTCAAAGGATTATCTCGAGAGAGCTTCATCAAATTCCAGCGTTCTTTTCACACAGCACTCATCTCACTCACCGCCCCACCAGCAGATGTTTTGTGTAACGTAGGATACACGTTGCTCAGTGAAACTTGGGCGTCTGTCGACAAAAGGAAATGTGGGTCGAACGGGCTAACCCGCAACTCGTTGTGGTTCTCAAGCACGAGGACACCATCCATCCACCATCCACCATCCAATATCCTCTATTTTCAATTCATTAGAGAGGATCTCATATATCCTCCCCTTCGGAGCTCGCTTCTGAGAAAGCGGAAAGTGGAAAAGTTTGAGGACTGTCATTCATTCATACAATGCCACCATGCCGCCATTCCGGAACAGGCACTCAGCGTCCTCTTACAAGACGTTTGTGTCTCCTGCGAGGAGATTATTTGTAATACGAGTCGCTCTTCAAATACAAACAGCGAATACGACTCGCCCACATGCCCACGGGACCACTGGTTGAGTAACACTCCGGTTTGAATTTGGGGAGCCAACCGAGCGAGAGTAGGAAGCTCGCATAATTTGGGCAAGCACGGCAGCGCACCAGCCATTTGAATGAACACAATTCGGCATGAAGATTTTATCGTATTTATGGATGCCCTTTGCGCCGGCCAGGGTGTAATTCGGGGCCGACGCTGACACGCGCCATTAAAAAATTACTCGGTGGAGGTCGCCGTTCTTGCGAGGATTGTTACCTTCTGCGAGGAGTTTGTTTTCACTCGCGGGGAAATCAAATCATGAGTTTTAGAATTTCTAAATTTGCCCTGGCGCCCACACAAGGACTTCTTGCATTCACAACGAAATTGCTTTCGCAGTCGCAAACAAAGCCGGTTGGCCTGTGGTATGCGTTTGCCACATTCGCGGAAAAGCCCAGCACTCGGCGGGCACCAGAAGAAGACCAGAAGGATGAGAGGCTGAGTTGGTTTCTTGCGAAATTCAACTTACATTCCTCCTGAAAGTATGTGGAACGCAAAGATTTATTTTCAGCCCAAGCGCCCGACTCCCGCCCACGGATTATGAATAAAATCATGAGAATGGGACAATGAGGTCGTTTTTCAAAAGCATCCACAAGGGAAGACATCCACAGACCGACGTGAAAGTCGAACAAGTTCCGGTGTGGGACAAGGTGTCACATGCCAAGCAAATAAGCAAATGAATCAAGTCGGAATGGACTTATGAAATTGGAAGGAATGAGGCCATAAGTTGGACGGGATGGAAGAACACCCACCGAGGATAGGATAAAGTTATGAGGGGTTCTCAGCGTTTGTGGGAATTCTCGCTTTTTCTAATTTTGATGTAAATTGAAGAAGATGGGAAGGAAAGGTGACGCGAAACAGGGCCAGACGAGATAAAAGGGACTCTGAAATGATATGGGACGAATTTTGATTTTCTTTTTCCGAAGAAGACACACTGGTGAACTGGTAATGGAAATAATTTTCAATAACACACCTACTTTGGGAGGGTGTCCACGAAAGTTGACGTACCTTCGTTATGTGACTGAACCAATATCGTAATCGACATTATAATAAAGAAAGCGAGAGTTATGTGTACAAACAGGATGACGACAGCAGCAGACCCAACTTCGCCAACAGATTGAATGTTTGCATCAACTGATGCTGATGTTGCACCATCGGCACAAACTGCTATAAAAGAGCGTTCGTTGACTTTGATCTTTTAAACAAAAAAGGTCTCAAAGAAAATGGAGCAGTTAACAAAAAAAATTAGATCTAACACAATTGTGTGAGTCCCAACACTGGACTAATAACCGAAAGAATAAAATTGCGAATACAAGCTGCCGAGATGGGATTTCTTCGAGTTGTTGTGGGAGTTCCTCGCCGGGATATGGTGAGAAAGACGGCAATACGCGAGGAACTCAATGTCGAGCAGCAACTTCTTCGAACAATAAGTCAGGAATGTCTCCATCAGGAAGGCGTCCTCTTGGAAAACCAATACGAGGTGATGTTAACTGAGGGGACCAAGTAGGCTGGAGATCTCCAATGCTTACTTTACCCCCCGTAATAGCTTTAGTTGATCACGCTGCCTTCATGACTAATATCCACTGTTGCCAAAAATTCGTGATTAATAATAAAATCAGTTGTGTACAATGTCTTTCCGAATTTTCGTTTTCTCTACTGTGGGAAATCGTTCTGATCACTTGAAATGTAAAGGGTGATTTTTGGGTGATTTTTGGCAACACTGGTTTAAACAACTGACTCACGTTTCGTGTTTTGTTTCACTGTCAAACATCTTCAGTTTGGTCTATAATTTAACCACGAATCGCCTTCCAAACGAACGACGCTTGCAAATTATTGAATTTTATTATCAAATTGCGTGCTCTGTTAAGAAAGTTCATCGCGTTTCATTCATTCTTCATTCTTCTTCATGGACGAAGTTCATTTTTGGCACAATGGAGTGAATATCAGCCAGAAGCATTGCAAGAGCTACCAATGTGTCCAGAAACAGTCACAGTTTGGTGCGGTTTATGGGTTGGTGGCATCATTGGACCGTACTTCTTCAAAGATGATGCGAATCGTAACGTAACTGTGAGTGGTGAGCGCTACCGTGAGATGATATCCAATTTTTCCACAAAATGCAAGAGCTTGACTTGCATGACATGTGGTTTCAACAAGACGGTGCCACATGTCACACAGTACGCGCAATAATGGACTTATTGAGACGCGAGTTCGGTGAAGACTTTTTTTCACGTTCGGAACCGGTCAATTGGCCGCCTAGATCGTGCAATTTAACGCATTTCGACTATTATTTGTGGGGCTATGTTAAAGCTCATGTCTATGCAGACAAGCGCGATTCAGTGACTCGAAAGAGGTGCGGTCGTGAAAAATTGTTTTCGTCGCACAGATCTGGAATCGAACCTATGACGTCGAGGTTGGGGTCGACGCACACACTAGTGATGGGAACTATCGAATAAAAACTAACTAGTTCTAACTCATTCATTCATTCATCAGTTTTTACTCCGACTGCTTTTACACACGCTAATTTTGACAGCAAGTCTCACCTTTGTTGCATAAAAAAATGGAAATGCTTGCTGTCAAATTTAGCTCGTGTAAAAGAAAGTATGGCTGGTTGGACTGAGTCAAATGGTTGGCATGGTAGCTTCTCCGAGCGAGAATTTGTATGTAATAAGCTCTGAGAGGGAATTGAAAGTGTATGCATTTGCATGACAGATTGTTCACGTATTTGGTTTGGTTCTAGTCGATAGTGCGACTCAGTTGGGAAATGAGTTCGAATGGTTTTTTCCACTGAGCTCATTCATTTATATGACGGAAATATGTTCGAATGGTTTTAGTCGAATGAATGGTTTTTTCGTTCGTTTAGACTTTGGACTATCGGGTCTTATGAACGATTCGTTCAGTTGTATGATGCAAAAATGTTTGAATGGATTTAGTTGTGTGAAGAAGAAATCGCCTGAAGGGAGAACAATTGAATCAAATAATCTTCCTTAATAGCAATTCTGGCTTATAGACGATGGAAGAATAGCCAAACACCGGAATGAGGGATGTAATTAGTGTCCACTCGATTGGCCGCCTCGTTCATGCGATTAAACGCCGTTTGACTCCATTCTGTGGGGCTTCGTTAAGTCATTGGTTAATGCCAACAAGTCGATGACGTTGGAAGAAAAAATAGCGGCCGCTTTGGCCGAAATGTGTTGCCGAGTCGTTAAAAACGGGGTCCAAAGAATCGATGGCTGCAAACTTGCTCGCGGTGGCCATATTAAGGTCGAGTCGATTCGAGTTCCATTCATAAATGTTTTAATTGTAAAGGGTGGTTACATTTTAAGGGCCGATGTTCAATGTGAAAATGTCAAGTTTGTTCTGTATTTCATTTGACATTTCTCACTTTCAGACTTACTCAATTTGAACCTTGGACAGATAAACAATCGAGCAACGCGTTAAAGTTATTGAGGCTTATTATGAAAATGTGCGTTCAAATCAAAATGCATATCGTGCACTTCGTGATTTTTTCGGTCAATTTAATCGTGCAAACATTTGTGCAAACCTTGTTTGTAGGAGATGTGAAAACACCAGTGCATGCTTGTACAGCTCGTTCTGCAGAAAATATTGCTGCTGTTCGCGATAGTCTGGCTGAAGAGCCTTCCACCTCAACTCGTCGTCGTGCCAACAATTGCACTTCTCACGCTCGTCGTTGATGAACATTATGAATAAAGATTTGCATTTACACGCTAACAAGGTGCAATTAACTCAAGAACTAAAGCCTGTTGCCCATTTCAAGCGTCGTCAATGGTCGGTATGGTAGCAAGAAATGGCAACAATGGATGATCAATTTTTGAAGAAAATCATCTTCAGTGATGAGACACATTTTCACCTCAGTGGATTCGTCAGTAAGCAGAATTGTCGCATTTGGGTGAATGATAATCCAAGAGTTTTTGTCGAAATCAATGCACCCACAAAGTGCGACTGTTTGGTGCGGTTTATGGGCTGGCGGCATCATCGGGCCGTATTTTTTCCAAAATGAGTCCCGTCAGGCAGTTACTGTGAATGGTGTTCGCTCTCGTTAAATCATAACGAACTTTTTATTTACCGAATTGGAAGATATGAATGTGGACGATATGTAGTTTCAACAGGACGGTGCCACTTGCCACACGGCCAACGAAACAATGGCTCTTTTGCGCGACAAATTCAATGGCCGTGTTATCTCACGTGGTGGCAATGTCAATTGGCCGCCAAGATCATGTGATTTGACAAAGTTGGATTTTCTTCGGTTTTTGGGGTTATTTGAAAGAAAAGGTGTACGTCGATAAGCCAGCAACAATTCAAGAGAGCTAAAGGAAGGTTGAACAGAGGATGAAGAGTATTTCGCCGACACCTTACTTGCTACTGCCAATTGAACGATGGTTATATTTTATTTTAGAAAAAAAATGCTGTGCCACAAGTTTTTAAGTGTCATGAGATGAGAAAAGCACGAACCACGCAAAGGGCTGGCGACATCGTTAAAAAATATTAGATTACTTCTAAAAATTTGAAAAATCTCTTAATCCTCCAAAGAAGATTGCCCCGAAAGCCTGCCTTAAATTGTATCCCCAGTACAATCTTCCTTCACTTTATCTCCGCACCCGCAGCTCACTTGCTGTAAAATCTTTGAAAACACGCATAGATGCCGAATCATTACCATGTCATTAACTCGTAAGGAGCTTGTAGCCCCGCAGGAAAAATGTCAAAAGACAATCGCTTACAGCAATCATCCGTCGAATGGTCGTAAATCTGGAAACGATGTCTCCACGATGGATCACCCAGAGTGACTGGAGGCAATTTAGAAGCCCTAATTCAAATAAATTAAATCATCAATGTCAGCCGGATCGACATGAGAAGATTGCTTTTCAAATTGACTGTGCCATTTCGTGCATCCACCACCGTCAGCCATGCGTGGGTGCAATCCGAAGTCTGGGGCCCTCCGGAATGATCATGAAATCAATTTCTTCCTTCTCCAGAGGGAAATTACTTATAAAGGCAGTACGTCGAGTTCGAGTACACAACACACACGCACACACACACAGGGGGAGTTGGAGAGAACTCGTTTTGCGATATTAAATTGAAGAACGCCCATGAGACGCGGTCTTCAATTTCGAAGTGCCCTTGGCCGGGCGAGCATGCACGGCCTAAAGAGCGGCGCACCAGAAAAACTCGTAAATAAGTACTTCAAAGGCTACGTATGTGCGTGTGCCAGTCTAACCCCGAAATTCCTGGATTCCTAATAATAAACCCACCCCCAAGCGACCCCGTATTAAATTAGGCACCAAAGCACCACTGTAGCCTTCCGCAACGGCATATCCTGAAACACGATTCCCGCACAATGCGTAAACAGAAAACCGACAGGAAAACGTAATAACACACCCGCCGCCCGGCTGAGCAGCCATAGCAAGCACAATGGCCTCACAAAGCACTCCTTGGAGCCATGGCGACAAGGCGCTGTTCATCTGCGGCCTCCCCCCCGCTCGGTTCCAGTCGACCAACAAATTGCATTTCGCAATTATGTTCACTCTAGTTGTACGAGCATCCTGGCGGCGCGGCGTCGACACGCCTCCACTGTCCCCGCCCTCGGTGAACAGCCGCTTTAGGGTCTGCTCCCCAGACATCCGTCCTCGTCAACGGATGAACTTACGCCGAGCTGACACATCTGTCGCCACGGAGCCACCGAGATTAACGAGCTGGGCATCGAACAGTGCCGAGTCAATGTGGCATTACTGCGTCTAATGAGGTGCGACAACGTTCGCCGTTCTGCGGTCGCCGAAAACATCCAGTCAAAAGCTCTGGTGCCACAGGGCAAGGACGAGGGTTCCGTGAAATACGTCGCAGCAATTAGCCGTCGTTTGGATTGGATTTGGACCGCAGGGTGAGGCTTAAAATATCATTAGCCAAGCATGGTGGATGGCGTTCCCCGAACAAGCAGCGGATTCAACTGAATTGTGGTACTCACCCTTTCCCGAGCGGCAGACTCAATTAATTACTGACCAGGTGGCACAATATGTTAATCATCAGCGGCAATCTCAGCCGGGCGGCGAGAGGTGTGTGCAGGGCCACACGGGGCTGCTTACACGATGAACTCTAAACAAACAGTGGATGTCACTTATTAGCGATTACTCGGGCAAATCAATTAGCGATAAGGTGTGTTCGGCAAATGCGTAGCTCTACCGTCCCGCAGTCGATTGCAAGTGCCGCAGACTGTTGATAGTTTGCGATAGACTTTATCGGACAATTAAATTACACTAGACCGAGTTGTGTCTGTATTGGGGGGGTGATGGTAATTTCTTTTATTTTTTTCTGTACACTTTACTGTGTCCCCACCCTTTTGATGCAGCGACGCGGCGGTGGTGGCTGGTCTACGTTGGCGCTTTGGAAGTTTCGCGAATGGAAACGTGCTCTTCGTACCGAGGGAGAATCGCAACTGAGATATGGTCAGGACTGCGGGCTGGGAGAACATTTTGTTGTGAAAGCACATTCAACAGCTGTCTGTAAGTTAGTTTTGGGAAAAGCGGCGGAAAAGCAGGAAAGCATCCTGTGGTCGATGGCCAATGGGAGGGTGTGTGTGCTTTTCCCTGTCGTGAGCTTTGCGTGATGATTGTTTACAGTTTTCGATGGTACAGCACTGCCAGGGGGGAGAAATCAAACAAAGAAATGCGTAAAAGCTGGTTGAATGGCGAAGAGTGTTTGGGCTTTCACTGGTGTTAGGAAGTGGAGCAGGAGGCAAGGGATTTTCGCCTTGTTCAATGCTTCCCAGAGACTAAACATTGAAAGGAATCCCAAAGCTGGACAACACGTGGGACAGACTGTGCACTGTTGCATGTTATGTGACCTGTGTCAGCTCTACAAGTAGCTTTAGATTTTGATTTTTAGAGACTACCCTCACTCATCAATTCCCAAGATCAAGTCAACAGATGAACAAAACGTTGCCATTGTTCCCGAAATCTATCCAATACTACTAAATCCTCAAGCAATGTGAATATGGCTAAAGTGCAAATCTAGAACTGGTTGGTGAAAGTTGTTCTAGAGGGTTGAATTAGTTGGATGTTCGATCGATTATTTTGACACCAAGGCAAAGAGCGCCTTGGTCACCTTAAAGACAAAGATTTTAGTTTGCTAGTCATTTGGAGCTTGGAGCATTGTTGGGTATGACAGACGTACTAACTTCTTCAAACAAAAATTTAAACCAAGTGCCGGGCTAGCACTAATCTAGCCGATTAGGCCAGCACGCATGCCTCTGACATTAATATCTGTATCGAGTGTAACTGAGGAATAGTAGAAGAGCAGCATAAAGCACTGCCGAACTTCTCCTGACGGACAACCGCTTATAATGGTCACCATTCTTTACAGACAATTTGTCATGGTCCCAGCATGAAGACAGTATTTGAATGGTTGAGCGTTTCCACGAAAATGTGATTATGTGATATTTTTATGGGCCATGTACATCGATATGTACGTGTACACATGCTCTGGAAGTATTGCTAGTGGGAGTCTCAATAATATGCTCTTTCATAGCTACATCAGTGCTGAGTGAGCTAGTAGCAACTTCGCTCCTATTGCAAGCTTTACTATTTTTGATTGAATCCATGTCATCAGTCTGATAAAATAATCATTCCCCAGTTCTTGCCGGTCCTAGATCCACCTTATTGTAACTCTGTTCACGGCGGACACAGACAAACATTAAATCAATCATCAAATAAATCACCCTGCTCTGGACCCGTTCACGTCTCCCACTCTCTCTCTTTAGACTTCTTCTTCTTCTTTGATTGGCGCTACAGTCCGGGGTGGACCTGGGCCTCAACCAACATGCCTCTCCAGCCAGCACGATCTTTCGCCAGCTGCCTCCAGTTGCGCACACCAAGTTGGTTGAGGTCCTTTTCCACTTGTGTGCGCCATCTAGTGCGAGGACGTCCTCTGTTGCGCTGTCCCAATGGCTCGGTGTCGAAGACTCTTCGGGCCGGAGCTGTGGTGTCCATCCGCTCTACATGACCTAGCCATCTTAAGCGTCGGATCCGAAGACGCTTAACTAGGTGCATGCCGCTGTACAGCCCATACAGCTTGTGGTTGAACCTTCTCCTCCAAACGCCATTAACGCAAACAGGACCAAAGATCGTACGCAGAACTTTTCTGTCAAAACAACCAAGAGCTTCTTCATCCGCTCTCAATAGCGTCCATGTCTCTGCGCCATAAAGCAGGACTGGGATGATCAGGGTTTTATACAAGGTCAACTTGGTGTTTCGAGAGATGCCTCTGTCACTCAATTGCCTCTTGAGCCCAAGGAAGCAGCGATTGGCAAGAGTAATTTTGCGCTTGATCTCGGTATTGGTGTTATTGCCCTTTTTATTCCAGAGCCTAGGTAGAAAAGTTCTTGCCTACGTTAAAAGCTTTTGCTGCCCATTATGACTCTCTGTCCGAGCCGTCGATGTTGTGCGTCCTTTCGTGATGACAGCATGTACTTTGTTTTGCCCTGGTTTACCGCTAGACCCATTTAGCCGCTTCCAATCACGTCAATGTCGTCCGCGTATGCAAGCAGTTGAACGGACTTTTGGAAGATCGTGCCTCGGGTGTTTACGTTTTAGATTTGATGATTATGATGTTAAAGAAGTCACATGACAGCGTGTCGCCTTGTCTAAAACCTTTTTTGACATTGAAGGTCTCGGTAAGTTAGTTACCGACCTTGACGGAGCAGCGAGAGTTCTCCATCGTCATCCTGCACAACCTGACGAGTTTGGCAGGAATGTCAAAGCTAGATATGGCGCTGTATGTATGTCTCTATGCACGCTGTCGTATGCGGCCTTGAAATAGACAAATAGGTGGTGGGTGTCAATCTGCTTCTCTTGAGTCTTTTCCAGGATCTGCCGAAGTGTAAATATTTGGTCTATTGTGGACTGTCCTGACCTGAAACCGCACTGATAAGGACCTATCAGGTTGTTGACAAAGGGTTTCAGCCGTTCACACAAAACGACAGAGAGTATCTTGCACGCGATGTTAAGGAGGCTGATCCCTCGATAGTTGGCGCAGACAAAGGGGTCTCCTTTCTTGTGGACCGGACAAACGACGCTGAGATTCCACTCATCGGGCATGCTTTCCTCCGACCATATCATACAGATGAGCTGCTGCATGCGCCGAACCAGGTCATCTCCAGCGGCTTTAAACAGTTCCGCGGACAATCCGTCCGCTCCAGCAGCTTTGTTCGACTTCAGTCTAGATATCGCTATCCTTTTAATAGTCTCTGATTTTTTCAAATTCTCAGCATCGACTGCGGTTGTACTACTAGTTGTCCATCCACCCTGCAGGCTTCGGTCTGAGGTCTTTTTTATGTAATAGTTGAATGAATTGCAACGTCAAGCGGCGTTACACAGAGGCAGTATATTTGTCAGCATAATGCACTTCAGAAGCTTACTAATTGGAGAAGCTTACCTGGAGTGCAATTAACCGACAATAATGAGTAAGCTTTTCACGATTTTGTTACAAAAGGTAATGCGAATCCGTTTTAGAGTAGAGGATGATAAGTGAGCGGCACTGTTACGATCACGGTGCGCAGTGCGCGATTTGTCAAAAGGGTTGTTACCCTCCGTCGCACGCCAACAAAACTAATCTCGTGACTGTAGCTATGTTAGATTAGGTATGTGGACTAACGAAGGCCCATCACACTTAGAGAATTGTTAACCCGTTGTGATCCCCACGGAAGCTATCTACTCTGTGGCTAGCTCATGGAACTTATTAAGAAAAGAAAAGATAGAAAGACCAGAAATCCTAATAGTCTAACTCACCACTGGCGGACTATGAAATTATGAAATAGAAAAGAGTTACAACGCGCAAGATCAAGCAACAGGGGCTCAATGTAATTCAACCAACCCCTTTCCTAGTCCTAAACTATTTCGCCTACAGGCCCTTACGTGATACAGAGCATCGCCCTTTCAGCGTCGTATAACAATCATGGCACATCAAGAACGCGAGAAATCCGGATTTTGTCGGTATCAAAGACAGCCAGTGCGACCCCCGATATCTGGACAACACAAATCACGGAGATAAGGTAATATATTAACAGCTATGAGCAGGTATGAAAATGCGTCGTTAACAGTGCTACACACACGATTTAAAAAAATGTACACTTCCTTCGAACGAGATGAGCAGGCAGACAAGTGGTGTAAAATTCAAAAAGCGAATATTCAGAAAATTCATTTCTTTGTTAAGAAGCGCAATGAAAGAAATTAATTGCGCCGAAAACAAAAAAAGCATTCTGTACTCCGAGGTCTGAAGGCCAGTGCATTCAACGGATTATCTCGCTTCCACTGAACAATGAAGTACTTTGTATGCCTTCGCTGCTGCTGAAATTAAGCATTTAATCAGTGTTCAATTATGTGTCTTATCGCGCGTAACAATTGCTAATTAATGTTGTTCAACATTACTTTATGGAAGCGCGGAATTAATTGAAGGAAGATAATCTGAGATCATACAGTAATTTGGATGTTTTATGATGTGATTTATGTTTTCTCAGTAATCTCCCGTGTTGAAGGCACGAAAAAGCTACAAAAGCCAGAGCAGAGATACTGATCAAAGGTCATCCAACAAGGGGTTGTTAAATGAACGCACAATAGTCTTGCAACCTGTCACGAAACAGCTTCTCAAACTGCTAACGTCATACAAGTAACATGGGGGCACTGGTTGCTGTACGAGGTAGCCTCAAGACCACATCGGACTTCAGCGCCACCCATCGGTTTGACTATGAACCATGCCATGAAGCAAATTAAAAATATCCATCGCTGTCGAACTAGTCCACAGCGTCTTCACATGAACTTGATTCCACATCCGAGATTATTCTCCACATAATCAAATCCAAAAGCGCCAACAGTACTCGCACTAATCATGTTTAAATTTAAGCCTTATCAAGATTAAAGAGGAAACTCCTGTTGCGCTGTATCATGAGCAGTCACTATCATACGTCATTCATTGGGGCTACATAATTAATTGATTATTTGAAGGAACAACAACTCTCAATTCTGAAGATGATACCATCCCCTCAACAGTATCTGGCAAAAAAAGAAAGAAAACCGACCGACGTTATCGCCGTCTGTGCCACGGGTTATCGCGCGGAGAGTCAAATTGTTGGTCCTAAGTCGACATTTGAGTTTCTGTCCGTCCAATGGTCGGTAAGTAAACGGAAAGGGATCTCTCTTTTCACTCTCTTATCGCTGTTCACGCTGTGACCACAAGCGTAGATCGGCTATCGCTCAGTTCACTGCGACTTGTAAATTTCTAGAATTAGTCGCGGCTTTAATCACGAATCGTTAACTGGCTCTAGTTCAATGTTGCTTTTGCGATTACACATTCCAGTGTTTATAAACAATGCGGAAGCATACCGAGCCCACTGGTGGGTGGGGTATTTCCATGCCGTTGTGAGATCGAGATGATGGCAGTGTTTGCGGTTTGATTGCCGAAAACGTGACAAAAGTGGGAACAAGAATAGGCGGGCTCAACTGAACTATGCTTTTGGGGGAATAAAGATGATGATTCTGTTGTTTTGTGGGACATCCAGTTCGTTTAATTCGTTGTTATACTACGTAGAGAACAACACTCTTGTTTAAATGAATATGTATAATGTTAAAATAAGTGGAAAACAGTTTGTAAGGATGAATGAGGTTCGTTACTGAACGTAAACTCAGAAGCAGTAATGATTGCTTTAACCTGAAATAAAGTCCCGTAGAATGAGAGTCAACAACATGTTTAGCTAGATTTTGAAATTTGCTCGACATTTGTCTTAACATGTTTCGCTTCAACTGAATAGGTATCTACGAGTTTTTTTCAAAAATGGCTCAGTTTGCATCATTTTAACAAAACGTATCATCACAAGAAAAATTCCTCTTCAAACGCATGAACGGAAGAGCATTTATTGCTTAATGTAAATGGTAAATGACGGAGTTAGTCATGTTCCGGAGGTACAACCAAGGAAATCATTGATGCATCAGGTAATGGTTCGATCGAAAATTATATATAGTCTTATCTCTCATCGTTTGGAATAGCTGCGACATTGCTACTGGCATAAAGCACCGCTAATTGAAGTCTGAAGGAAGTACGATCACGATTGGCTCAGTGAAAGACTATCCTTGCTGCGACGGATAAATCTGCTTTAAATGGTTTTAACCCAGCATTCGAAGCACGGACATTCCTTCTTGACACCGTTGTGGAAGCAGATTAAGCTTTTAACTATCTAATATGATTTTTAAACTCCCTTGAATATTTTTAGTCAGTTGCGCTGTCAAACGTCTTGTAGATGCTGTCGATGCAAAAAAAAAACTGGAAAAAGGTTAGCTGTTAAGGTTTAGTTTCCCTCCACTAGGAAAAGAAAAATATTATAGCACGCACGACACGAGTAGTTATTGTAAAAGTTAAGCCCAGGTCCGAACAAGTGACGAAATATTTCTTCGTTCCGAAAATAAAGTCACACTACAGATCTATTTAATCCCCAAACCACTCTGTAGCGTCTGTTGTCAATCATCAAACCCCTTCAACGTTCATGCCCGGCGTGTATCAGTTGATATAGAAAAATGCATTTATGTTCATTTATATTTGTCTACTAAATTCTCTTAAAAGCACTTCGAACTAAAAGATCGTATAAACTTATGTATGACATCAATTACCCATTAGACATCACTTAACACAACACCGATCGGTGGTTTCCACCGGGAGCCACAAGATCCCCATTTTTACAAATATCAACACCAAAAACATACACTTCCCAATCTAAGATCAGACTAAATTCCTTGGCATAATTTTCGAAATCACACTTAGGCCAGGTTAGGCCCTTTGTGATACCACGCGGATTGACTCCTCCTAACACTGGAACCAGTTGGTGCTTCTAATGAAGCCATTTAGCTGGCCAATGTTTGCACTGTTTAGCTCGTTACGGCCGCTGAAGTAGTAGGATCTTAGGTATAGGAACCTACGACTAGCAAGAGCACTACAGGAGCAGAAAAAGTGATGAGTAAACATGAGCCTATGTTCATGGAAAAGTCACTGCGGCTATGTCCTGTATCCTGTGCATAAGCGTAGAGGGTGCAATAATTTTGTCAATTTGGCCAATATTAATACAGATAAATAACAGCACATCATTCGTATATCTTCTTCTTCTCTATAATTAAAATTCATTTTTAGTTCGTTTCTTTCTCCTTTATAATAATAATAATAATAATAATAATAAAATTGGTGGCGCTACAGCCCGTAGAGGGCCTGGGCCTAGCTTCTCAGCAACCACTCGTGTTGTGCGTGCTATTGTTCTCACACGAGTGGAAGGGACCTACAGTTTAATGCCGACTCTGAACGGCCAAGTTTGAGGAGCTTTTTCTAGACAGAAAATACTCTTTGAGCATTGTCAGTGAATCGAAAGAGGTGGGGTCGTGAAAATTGTTTTCGTCGCTCAGAGCTGGAATCGAACCTACGACGTCGAGGTTGGGGTCGACGCACATGCCTACAACGCCACGGCCACCACCTTTATCTTATCTCCTTTATAGACTCCGTAAACATAAAAGATAAAGCACTTATATCTTTGCCATTGAATTCTATTAAAAGGTTTAGGTACCAAATTTTTTTCTTGAATTTTGATATTTTTAACATGCGTAGTAAAGTGCGATGGTTACCATAAAAAGTCCAACAAGGGATCACTGGTTAGAACCTAAGGCTGAATCGAAAAGCTCTATTAATATGTAGACGGATTGGTCCAACCCAAGAAAAATATCTACTCTGTGGCTAGCTCAAAGAATTAATTAAAAGAAAATATAGAAAGACAAAAAATCCAAATAGTCTAACTCACCCCTGGCGGATTATTAGGATTATAAGGAACAATCTTTCAGAAGTCCGGCTAACTACTCGCATATGCCGACGATATTGACTTTATCGGAAGAACACAGCGTGATGTCAATAGCGCTTGTGTGGGCATTGCATCAGAGGCCGCAAAGATGGGTTTAGCGGTAAACGAGGGTAAGACCAAGTATATGCTGTCAACGAGAAAGGACACCCAACATCGACGTCTCAGTCAGAATGTCACATCAGACAGAAGCTGATCAAAAACTTTGTCTACCTAGGAACCACAATCAGTTCAGACAATGACACCAGCGCTGAAATCAAACGAAAAATAACTCTTGCCAGTCGGTGCTTCTTTGGGCTAAGAAAGCAATTGGCGAACAAAGCCCTCTCTCGAACAACCAAGGTAACGCTTCACAAGACCTTAATCGTCCCAGTCCTGCTATATGGCGCGGAGGCATGGACTTTGTCAAAAGCGGATGAAGCTGGTCTTGGTTGTTTCGAGAGAAAAGTTCTTCGTGTGATTTTCGGTCCCGTTTGCATAGATGGTGAGTGGAGGAGGAGATATAATGACGAGCTATACGGGCAGAAGAGTCAAGATCCAACGATTGAGATGGTTTGGTCATGTAGAGCGAATGGAAACCAATGCTCCGGCTAGAAAAGTCTTTGAATCCACCCCCGAGGGACGGCGCAGTAGAGGAAGACCGCGACTCAGGTGGCGCACGCAAGTGGAAAGGGACCTCAACCAATTATGCGTGCCAAACTGGAGACAGCTAGCTAAAGATCGAGCTGGCTGGATACGCTTGTTCCAAGAAATATCGAGAAGCCGGAGCTGGTGTCCTTAATGCATAATTGTGTTGATGCGTTACAGGTGGTTTCCATGTGGCTTCAGGGAAAAAAAACAGCTAGTTAAGCATGGTGTAGTTAAGCATGGTGTCATATGACAAATTTAACATCGCAGCTCTGATACAATTTTCTTTCAATAAATTGGATGACGAACTACAATGCAAGGAAGAGACACATGTAAATGTAAAAATTTTTCGAAGCCTCAATCTCGCTATCAAGAGTAAACTTAAGAATACAAGTAGGAATGTGGCAGTTGCTGCCCTGTGGACCTTGGACCTTTTCTCGACATCGAGGGTGCCTTTAACAATATCAACCCGGAAGCAATTTCACTTGCGCTTAGCAACCTCGGGATCGGAAAGCCCCTAGTAGCCTGCATTCATCAGCTACTCACCACCAGAGTAATACACTCTCAGATGGGAGACGCTAATATCCATAGAGGAGTTAATAGGGGCACCCCACAAGGAGGTGTTCTCTCACCCCTTCTTTGGAACGTAGCGGTAAATGAACTGCTACTAATACTGGAAGAGGTAGGGTGCAAAGTTATTGCGTATGCGGATGATATTGCCATAGCGGCATCCGGCAAATTCGTCTCTACTCTAAGAGACATAATGCAGAATGCCTTTGACAAGCTAGAGGCATGGACACAAACATGCGGACTTGGCGTCAACCCACAAAAAACGGATATCGTACTCTTCACCAAAAGATCCAAAATCCCCCAATTCGACCCCCCACTGCTGTGCGGCACCACATTACAGCTAACCACCAGTGCGAAATTTCTGGGTCTCACTCTCGACAGCAAGCTAAACTGCAAGCTCAATATCCAGGAAAGGGTAAAAAAAAGCCTCTTCTGCACTTTTTTGCTGCAAAAAGGCCATTGGATGCAAATGGGGCCTACAACCTCGCATCGCTCCCTGGATTTACAACTCTATTGTCAGACCGACACTTTTGTATGGTGTCTCAGTTTGGTGGACAGCACTAAACAAGGCTATAAACTGCAATGCACTCAACCGAGTACAAAGACTGGCCTGCCTGTGTATCAGCGGGGCACTGAGAAGTACTCCGTCAGACGCACTGAATATTCTCCTCCACCTCCCACCTCTGGAAATATTCGGGAAACAAGCAGCAGCAAGTACAGCCTTGAGACTCAAAACACTTCGATTGTGGTCCGAACTCAAGACTGGCCACTCAACCATTCTCAAGGAATTCAACTTCCTACCTAGCGACACCGACCGCCTACTACCCCAGGCCATCTTTGAAAAGAAATTCTCAATCAGTATTCCCTTTAGATCGGACTGGATGAGTGATACGCAAACACTGAAAGATCCTCTGCGCATCTTCACGGATGGTTCAAAGACAATAGAAGGGGTGGGTGCGGGTGTCTATTCACAAGACCTCAACATTGCTATCTCCGTGAAGCTCCCTGATCACTGTAGCGTTTTTCAGGCAGAAACCATAGCGATTAAAGAGGCGCTGTCCTGGCTTAAAAACAATGTGATATCAAAAAGGGATATCACCATTTGTTCCGATAGTCAGGCCGCCATAAAATCCCTGGACAATGTCATGTTCTACTCTAAAACATCCCTTAATTGCAGGCTGTCTCTTAACGAGATGGCCGAGCATTTTAACATTCACCTCATGTGGGTGCCGGGACATTGTGACATACCAGGAAACTGCAAAGCCGACGAACTCGCTAGGTGTGGTACAACCTCATCCCTATCGATAGAAGGGGTACCACCTTCCATGCCGATCGCTACAGCCTATCATCTTTTAAATATTCATACAATCAAAACCACCAATGACAAATGGCTAGAAGGCACCACCTGCCTTAAAACAAAAGAAATCTGGCCATCACTTAACCTAAAACGGTCACTCAGTCTACTTGGACTCAGCAAGCCCTCAGTAAGGACCCTTATAGGAGTCATAACCGGGCACTGTGTAATTGGCACTCATGCTCGCAGGATGGGTGCACCATATAACGATTTTTGCAGAAGCTGCATGGATGAAGAGGAGGAAGAGAACACTCATCACCTTCTCTGCTCCTGCAGTGCTCTTGCCAGTCGTAGGTTCCTGCATCTAGGAGCCTACTACTTCAGCGATCGTAACGAGCTAAAAAGTGCCAGCATTGGCCAACTAAATCGGTTCATCAGCAGCACCAACTGGTTCCAGCGTTAGGAGAAGTCAATCCGCGTGGTATCACAATGGGCCTATTCTGGCCTAACCTAACCTGCCCTGTGGACCACCATGCACATAGACTGTGCCTGATTCCCACTTATAGACGCACAAATGGAAGAGTCAACCCCGGAGTTTCTGTCCGGCCTATGTTAAATTTGATACAGAACTCCTATTCTTAAAATCATTAAATAATGCAACTGTCGTACAATCCAATTAACTGTCTTAAAAAACGATTGGAACATTTTACTACAACTAGGTTTACTCCGTTAAGTGGAAACACTGTGGACCAATAGGTCTATTTGAGACATATACATATTTAAGTGCCTGTCCAATTTGTAAAAGAGAACAAAACTTTTAAAATGATGATGACACAACCACCCTCAGACATCAATGCTAAATCAGGATCATCACCTTGACTTCCGCCCACTTTCATTTATTTTAGCAACATCATTTTATAAATAGGAAAGAGGAGAAAAAGAGGAAAGATTAAGTTCATCTGAACATCGTCGGTATTGATATGAAATTTTCAATAAGACAACGTTTCTGGCAGATCATTTGTGAACACATGAAAAAATAACGCTCCTAAAATAGAGCCTTGGGTTACGCCATTGGGTACATTAACTGTCACAATTCGTAAGTCGTTATTTTGCTATTTACCGAATGTATGAATGCTGAAAATAAAACAAAGTAAAGCGCTTCATATATGTAGGAACTGTAAAAGTGTATGCAAACAGGGCCACCATTATAATTTGCTAAACAGCAATGAACGCTCAGCCATTAACGACAGTCTTCTTGAATCTTGAGGGCTCGTCAGAAACATCCGGGGTTAACTAATTGCGGCATTGCTGAAGTGCCTGATGAGGAGAGCAAATCTGGATTCTGTTATCTCAATTTCAGTGCGAATTTCGAAATAAGCTAAAGCATCCGAGTACATACGCACCAACAAACATTTGATACATTTCTAATTATAAGGCGCCCAAAATTGCGTTTTATTTCCAAATGCGACATTTTCGAGATTCTTCCCATCTAGCGTTCAGCTTCAGTCTTTATCTCAAAATCGTATCCTTGACCTGTCAAACTGACCCGATCGCTCATTAAATAATTGCGAAAATCTTTGCGTGGCTCGCACTTCTCGCCACATAATCACATCACTCCACAGTCATCCTCTCGACTTCCGTCAATAAATCACCGAATGAAATGAAAAATTGAGCGCTGTTCGCAGGAATCAAGAGCCAGCTCGTGTAGACCCAAGCACTGCCCTCTTGACTCGGTTTTAATTGTGATAAAAGCGATTAAAGGTCATTCGCCAAATTATCTGCCTCCGCTTTGCACGGGCAAATAATTCAAGTCGTCATTTAGTTAAAATAACACGAATGTCATTAACAAGTTCGAGGCTGCGGCGGCGGTCTGTTTACGTCTGCCGAAGATGACGCTGCATAATATTTGCCGATTTGTTTTTTGTTTACATACGAGTATCAGCTGCGTGGGGGGCAGGAACAGGGACTTGGTGGGCTTGTAAGCACGACGCAAGTGGACTAACGACGCGTCATTAGTGTTGTCGTTTAGTTACGACATTTCTTTTTGCGTTCGCACTAGTTTGAGGACGTAGTTTAGGCACAGGCTAATCAGGGTGTTTTGAGATTGCTACCGTCACGCCATTCTGCTTTTAAGGGTGGAAAAATGGTGCAGGAAGCTGATGATGCTGTTGTCTGTTATTGTTTTTTGTGTGACTTCGGGTAGACACCGTCCACAGGCTACGATTCGCTGTGCCCATCAAATGTCCCGGGAAGTAAAATGGAAAATCATAGTCAGTCAATGAACTACTGCCAGCACTGCACTTCAGTTTGTATTTGAAGATAAGAAGTCAGGCAGCATCGAATAACTATGTGGAAGGTGATCAGTGATTGACAGAGAGGAGAACGTCAGCAAACACTCGGATTATGTTATCATCAAGCTGTACGCGTAGTCAGAGGTGCCTGAGATTGGAATATGTGATGAAACAGTCTCTGCCTCTTCCGACGACTTTGAAAGTAAGGTTCTTAGAATGAAGCACTAGACAGATAGAGATCTGTTGCTTAAATCTTCCTTTTTCGTGACAAATTCGGTCATTTTCTTGTGATTTATTTTTATGTGTTTTATTTTTGGCAGCGAGAGCAGGTATTAAAATAATAAAATATTAAAATGGATGGGCTGTGAAACTAATTAGGACCAATACAATAGCGCGTCAACAAAGCAACTTTCACCGACTCCGAAACCTGGGTTAACGATTTTAAGGTGGTCGGCGGAGTCGGTGTTTGGGTATTCTCAGAATTCTTAACGAATTGTAAAGCCTACAGACTGTCGGACTATGCCAGTGAGTTCCAAGTGAAACTATTTGATGTCCGGGAAGCATGTTGCTAACCTAAAATAAACCCGAACATTCCAAGCAACCATCAAAGCTGTTGTGTGGCGGAATGGCGGGCGGATCTAAAATTATTAGAAGGCTGGCTTAAAATGTCCGCTTAACTAGATTCCGGGTCGCAGTGACATCCCAGGCAATGACAAGGCTAGATAGAGATCTGGCCTTTAGTGCGAGCTTCTGGAGCAAATGCGCATCCCACTACAAGCAGTCAATGCTAATAACTCTACGCACTTCCTTGAAATAGCTAACCTCCGATGGTCCATACAGACAAACTGTGCTACATTAAGAAAATTGCGGCTTGAGTACAAGCAACGAACTTGTCATGATATCGCCAGATTGGTGGCGGCCGATAGGAGATCATCCCATCCAACTAGTTATACTGAGCTGCTACGAAAACCATAACCCATTTAATTTATGTACTGTCAGAGTTAGTGCCCAGCGAACGATTGGTTAACCCTCTTTGCCCCACTTGGTGGGACTTTTGCAATGCTAACGTCCTTCCTATTTACCCCAGGTTGGACTTAGAGACATCTCAAAACTACACTCATAAGGTAGCGAAGCCTAATCCTGCATAAAGTACTAATTCAATTTTTAAGACCAAATATCGCCAGACCGGTGGATATGAAACTTTGCTTTATAAAAGTAGTTCGAACGGCTGTTTGGCGTTGGTTGAGTGGTGGCCCTTAGTTATATAGGTCCCAGGTTCGAATCGCAGTAATATCGAAAGTTAATACGCTTTTGTCTGGTTTTTAAATCTGGCCCAGTCAGTAGTTGCCGTTGGGATCAAATTAACAATGCAATGGGTATCACAACAGACTATGTGTGCTGACAAGTTCGCTGGCAGCCTAATAACCTAAATTAACCTATAGTGGTTCCAGTCGAGAGGGGGCATGGGCTTATGTACACAGGGCAAAGTTGCTGACTGCACCCAACCTGGTAGGATGCCAGCGCGATCCCTGCTTGTCCATAAGTCAAGTTGACATACAGCCTCCTAGTGGCGCCCCTGGATAGCCATCGCAACAACCGTTGTGTGGTGAACCAATGTATGCAGCGATCCCCCTCTGCCCGAAGGTCAAATAATGGGCCTGGCCTACCAGTTGTAGGTTCTGCGTGAGGTTGACTCCCTCACCACACAAAAAACCAACGGTTACGAACCGACAATAGGCCTCGGATATGGACGGATTCAAAGTTGACGACCCCAGCAAACGATCAAAGGACAATGATTTTCGGTTCTGCACGTGGAATGTGAGGTCCCTGATGAACTCGCGGAGGCCCTGGACTGCTACAAAGTAGACGTCACCGCCATCCAGGAGATGCGATGGGATGGGCCGGGCAAAAGGAAGATGAGAAACTGCGACATCTACTACGGTGATTGCTACAAAGAGGGAAGGCAGCGCTTATTTGGATGCGGATTCGTTGTTCGAGGCAGACTTAGGCAAAAAGTCTTAAGCTTTGATTATATCAGCGAGCGCCTCATAACAATCCGCATCAAGGCTAAATTCGGGAAAATCAGCCTGATTTGCGCACACGCCCCGACGGAGGAGAAGGATGACGATAGCAAGGATGACTTCTATGATCTCCTAGAAAGAACATACGATCGATGCCCCAGCTATGACACCAAGATCTTTCTAGGAGATTTCAACGCACAGCTGGGCAAGGAAGAAATCTTTGCTAGAGTCATCGGAAAACACAGCCTGCACGACAACACATCCGGAAACGGACTCAGGCTGGTAGATTTCGCCTCGGGGCGTAACCTCTCTGTGATGAGCACGCGGTTCCCACACCTCAACATCCATAAGTTGACCTGGCGGTCTCCTGATCAATCAACCGTCAACCAGATTGATCACGTTGCGATCGACGTCAGACACTCCTCCAATATTCTCGATGTCCGCACGTTCCGAGGAGCCAACATCGACTCGGACCATTTCCTTGTTGTAGCCAAGGTAAGGATGAGGATATCGAGAGAAGTACGGAGTCGAGAAAGAACACTACGGTTTGACGTCGGAAAGCTACAATCGCAACCGACCGCTAGGAACTTTGCCGACCGAGTCTCCCTGAAACTCTCTGAAAGTTCGACGCTGCCTGCACATTCAATAGAAGAAGAATGGAAACGTTGTCAAAAAGCCATCAAAGAAGCTGCCACTGATGTGCTGGGTTTCACGACACCACCCAGAAGGAACCCATGGTTTGACGACGAGTGCAGTCAGGTACATGCAGCCAAGCAGGAGGCCTACAAGGCAACGCTGCATCGAACAACGAGAGCTGTTCGTGAGCTCTACGAACAGAAGAGAAGGGAAGAGCACCGGCTTCTCAGAAGAAAAAAGAAAGAGCATGAGAAGCGCGCGGTCGTGGAGATGGAGAGGTGTTACGACAGGATGGAGGTCCGAAAGTTTTACCAAAAGGTAAAACAAGTATCAGGAAGATATAGACCTCGGACCGAAGCCTGCAGGGACGAAAATGGACAACTAGTAGTAGAATCGCAGTCGATGCTGAGAATTTGGAAAAATCATTTCTGTAGACTGTTAAACGGCGATGACGACACAAATTCCGCTGTCAGGCAGAATGTTTCACTCAATTTGGACGATGATGAACACGAATTCCGTCCCCCCGACTTAGACGAAGTTAAGATAGCGATATCTAGACTGAAGTCGAACAAAGCTGCTGGAGCGGACGGATTGTCCGCGGAATTGTTTAAGGCAGCTGGAGATGACCTGGTTGGGCGCATGCACCAGCTCATCTGTAAGATATGGTCGGAGGAAAGCATGCCCGATGAGTGGAATCTCAGCGTCGTTTGTCCGGTCCACAAGAAAGGAGACCCCTTTGACTGCGCCAACTATAGAGGGATCAGCCTCCTTAACATCGCTTATAAGATACTCTCTGCCGTTCTGTGTGAACGCCTGAAGCCCTTTGTCAACAACCTGATAGGTCCTTATCAGTGCGGTTTCAGGCCAGGAAAGTCCACTATCGATCAAATTTTCACATTACGGCAGATCCTGGAAAAGACTCAAGAGATGCAGATCGACACCCACCACCTATTTGTCGATTTCAAGGCCGCATATGACAGCGTGCATAGAGACGAGCTATACAGCGCCATGTCTAGCTTTGACATTCCTGCCAAACTCGTCAGGTTGTGCAGAATGACGATGGAGAACTCTCGCTGCTCCGTCAAGGTCGGTAACGAACTCACGTAGACCTTCAATGTCAAAAAAGGTTTTAGGCAAGGCGACACGCTGTCATGTGACTTCTTTAACATCATACTTGTGAAGATCGTGCAAAACTAAAACGTAAACACCCGAGGCACGATCTTCCAAAAGTCCGTTCAACTGCTTGCTTACGCGGACGACATTGACGTGATTGGACGAACACAGCGAGCCGTCAATGAGGCGTTTGCTGGCATTGAAGCGGAAGCGGCTAAAATGGGTCTAGCGGTAAACCAGGGCAAAACAAAGTACGAAAGGACGCACAACATCGACGGCTCGGACAGAGAGTCATAATGGGCAGCAAAAGCTTTTAACGTAGGCAAGAACTTTTCTACCTAGGCTCTGGAATAAAAAGGGACAATAACACCAATACCGAGATCAAGCGCAGAATTACTCTTGCCAATCGCTGCTTCCTTGGGCTCTAGAGGTAATTGAGTGACAGAGACATCTCTCGAAACACCAAGTTGACCTTGTATAAAACCCTGATCATCCCAGTCCTGCTCTATGGCGCAGAGACATGGACGCTATTGAAAGCGGATGAAGAAGCTGTTGGTTGTTTTGACAGAAAAGTTATGCGTACGATCTTTGGTCCTGTTTGCGTTGATGGCGTTTGGAAGAGAAGGTTCAACCATAAACTGTACGGGCTGTACAGCGGCATGCACCTAGTTAAGCGTCTTCGGATCCGACGCTTAAGATGGCTAGGTCATGTAGAGCGGATAGACACCACAGCTCCGGCCCAAAGAGTCTTCGATACCAAGCCATCGCACTAGATGGTGCACACAAGTGGAAAAGGACCTCAACCAACTTGGTGTGCGCAGCTGGAGGCAGCTGGCGAAAGATCGTGCTGGCTGGAGAGGCATGTTGGTTGAGGCCCAGGTCCACCCCGGACTGTAGCGCCAATCAAGAAGAAGAAGAAGGTTCCAGTCGAGAATTGAACGGCGAAAAAACCAGTGCTCCTCGTGAAACGCCACCGCATATTGGACTCCATATCCATTTTACATTTCAAAAGAAACCAGAGGTGTTGGGCCTCAACCAACATGCGTCTTAAGCCAGCTCGATCTTTAGCTAGCTGTCTCCAGTTTCGTGCGCATAGTTGGTTGAGGTCCCTTTCCACTTGCGTGCGCCACCTGAGTCGCGGTCTTCCTCTACTGCGCCGTCCCACGGGGGTGGATTCGAAGACTTTTCTGGCCGGAGCCTTGGTTTCCATCCGCTCCGCATGACCTAGCCATCTCAATCGTTGGATTGTCACTCTTCTGGCTAAGTCGATGTCGCCCGTACAGGTATAGGTAGATCTATGCAAAAGGGACCGAAAATGACACGAAGAACTTTTCTCTCGAAACAACCAAGACCAGCTTCATCCGCTTTTGACAAAGTCCATGCCTCCGCGCCATATAGCAGGACTGGGACGATTTAGGTCTTGTGAAGCGTTACCTTGGTTGCTGGGAGAGAGTGCTCCGTTTACCAATTGCTTTCTTAGCCCAAAGAACCACCGACTGGCAAGAGTTATTCTTCGTTTGATTTCAGCGCTGGTGTCATTGTCTGAACTGATTGTGGTTCCTAGGTAGACAATTTTGATAACCTTCTGTCTGCTGTGACGTTCTGATCGAGACGTCGGTGTTGGCTGTCCTTTCTCGTTGGCAGCATATATTTTGTCTTACCCTCGTTTACCGCTAAACCCATCTTCGCGGCCTCCGTTGCAATACTCACAAAAGCGCCATTGACATCACACTGCGTTCTTCCGATAATGTCAATATCGTCGGCATATGCGAGTAGTTGGACGGACTCTTGAAAGATTGTTCCTCTGGTGTTGGCGTTTGAGTTTTGAACAATTCTCTCAAGAACGATGTTGAAGAAGTCGCATGACAGTGCGTCGCCTTGTCTGAATCCTTTTTTGACATCAAAGGTCTCGGTTAGGTCTTTACCGACGTTGATGGAGCAGCGTGCATTCTCCATCGTCATCCTACACAAACGGACGAGTTTGGTAGGGATGCCAAAACCAGATATTGCTCTGTATAGCTCGTCTCTATAAATGCTATCATACGCGGTCTTAAAATCGATGAATAGGTGGTGGGTATCGATTTGTTGCTCCTGGGTTTTCTCTAAAATCTGCCGTAGTGTGAATATTTGGTCGATGGTGGATTTTCCTGGCCTAAAGCCACACTGGTATGGACCGACCAGGTTGTTGGCGAAAGGCCTTAGGCGTTCACACAGTACGGCAGATAAGATCTTAAGGGCGATGTTAAGGAGACTTATCCCCCGATAGTTGGCGCAGTCAAAGGGGTCTCCTTTCTTGTGAATCGGGCAAACAATGCTGGGGTTCCATTCATCGAGCATGTTTCCCTCCGACCATATTTTACAGATGAGTTGGTGCATGCTCCTTACCAATTCATCGTCTGCCGCCTTAAAAAGCTAGGCGGGTAGGCCGTCAGCTCCCGCAGACTTGTTGGATTTCAGTTTAGATATGATTCAATTCGGTTATTATTAGTCATAAAAACACATTTACATCATGGTGAAGTTGAGGAACGAATAACGTTTACAATTAATAATTTAAATGTCTCGTGCTAGTAGCCAAGCAATCCATAGTTTATTGGACACAATTTTTGTTTAAATGTTCACTGCTTGCCAGCGGACAACGGTGTAAACATACATATTTTGTTTCTCAACATTGAACGTACGTTATTCTGTTACGTGTGATCCCACTTCAACTTTACGTCTTAAAAAATGTGTATTTTTATAAGTACACATTTTATTTCTGACGCCACTGTAACCTGGCACACGCCGATTTTTCTTCACTCAAGTATAACTCTCCTATTAGCAAAATTGAAGGTTAATCGATAATCAGTCGAGACGGATTCGGACAATTCATTCAATTCTTTTCGACGCAATTCATTCGAAATTCGACTGGTACTGCATTTGACTCTGCTATCGCTCATCTTGAACTTGACATTATTATCTTCAAACATTCTCGCACAGAATGCGAACAACGCACATATAGAATCGCACGAGGAAGTCGACAGATGTGGTGACGAACTTTAGTACTCATTCAGGGACTATCGGATTTAATGCGACAAAATCGGTTTTGGCCAGATTTCTGTGGATCTCTGTAAGAACCTAATCTTATTTCAAATTATTTCTGTAAAAGTAGTTATCTGCGGAAGGAATTGCAAAAATGTAGCATATTTTGAGAGCTACCATATATCTGAAGAATAAAGCTGGAAAGGGCAAGGACTTTTTCTTGTAGTTTCTTGTTTACATGCTCCCGGGCTATTAGCTTCCAGTCGATGTTCTTCTAATGCTTAGGTATGTGCGTCAGCTTAGACGCGGGCGTCCTCTGCTGCATTGTCACACTGATTTGGAATCGTGGCCAGAAAATAGAAAAAGGGAATCACTTATTCGGTGGTAGTTGCTTATATCTACATTCAGGTGACTCATTTCTTTTCAAGCTGTGTACGATGTCCATGACATCTAAGACATGACCTAGCCATCTAAGACGAGAGATTGTCGAGAAAGCTCGCTTGACAGCTATAAAACCGGCACATTTACGGCGGTGCTCACAAAAGTCCCACTAAGAGCCCGCTGTTCTTTTTCAACGATGTCAATGCGTCGGTTTATGCGAGCAGTTGCACGGACTTGTGAAAGATCGCATGATAGTGTGTCGTAGCCCCTGTGACACGTTCACACTAACTGTCACTAATTCAGCATCCCAAGTTGTTTCAGGCCCTGAAGAGTGTGAACGAAATTGATGCATGTACTTGGTACCGGAAAGGACTCCTTGGTGTGGTGCAGAGACTGGCTCGGGCGAGGTGCCTCAATCAGAAGGATGGGATGATTAGCGAACTTAGTCTACTATCCCCCTAACCAGAGTGGTAATAAAGCCAGGTCATAAGACACATAGCGTTTTAACCTAGCCTTTCCAAGACCGGAACATTTTGGGGAGTAACAATGGGCTCACAAAAATCTAAAAAGAAGGAATAAGCAGACGAAAGCCGGGCTAACTTATATAATGAAGAAAAGAGGACAGATCCTCCAACTCAATATTTTGCAGCTTACCACAACTAGGCGATAATCTTACCATGAAACCAATATTTCGAACATACGTCGCAAGCCAATCTAAAATGTTGAGAGCATTTAAAACAAACGAAACTAATTGAAAAACCTTGACGTGTCGAAATCGAACCCTGGATTAAATTTTTCGCCGATAGGTTATGCTACGTTATGTTGAACAAGGTGAACGCTGGTGGACACCATGAAACTTGGGTGAGTATGGTCTCGTTGTCCATTCGTGATCCACTTGGTCACATTCCGTAAGCCATGCTTTTAATACAGTCTTCGGGATTAATGACACCTATGCTGTTTAGTACAGCCAGGTTATTAAAGTAGAAATTACCTAGAAGGCTTCTTCTTCGGGGGGATAGACCGCTGCAATTACAGAATACAGAATAGGACCTGGCGGTCCCCTGATCAATCAACCGTCAACCAGATTGATCACATTGCGATCGACGTCAGACACTCCTCCAATATTCTCGATGTCCGAACGTTCCGAGGTGCCAACATCGACTCGGATCATTACCTTGTTGTAGCCAAGGTCAGAACTCGGATATCGATTGTACAACGGAGTAGAGCAAGACCAAAACAGTTTGACGTTGGAAAGCTACAATCGCCAGTCTCCCTGAAGCTCTCAGAGAGTCCAACCCTGCCAGGCGAAACAATCGACGAACAGTGGAACCGTTGTCAAGACGCCATTAGAGAAGCTGCCTCTGATGTGCTGGGTTTTAAAATGCCACCTAGAAAAAACCCATGGTTTGACAACGAGTGTCGGCAGGCGCATTCAGCGAAGCTAGCAGCATATAAGGCGACGCTGGATAGAAGGACGAGAGCGGTTCGTGAGCTCTACGAACTTAAAAGAAGGGAAGAGCACCGGCTTCTCAAAAGGAAAAAGAAGGAGCATGAGAAGCGCGCGATCGAGGAAATGGAGAGGTGGGACGGCAGAAATAATGTCCGAAAGTTTTACCAGCGGGTGAAACAACTATCCAAAGGGTACAAACATCGGACAGAAGCCTGTCGGAACGAAGAGGGGCAACTCGTAGTAGAGTCGCAGTCGAAACTGAGAATCTGGAAGGATCACTTCTGCAGACTGTTAAACGGCGAAGAGGACACCAATACCGCTGTCAGGCAGAATGTTCCACTCCACGCAATGGACGACGATAGAAGAGAATTCCGTCCCCCCGATCTAGACGAAGTCAAGGTAGCGATATCGAGACTGAAGTGGACGGATTGTCCGCGGAACTGCTTAAAGCAGCTGGAGATGATCTGGTTGGGCGCATGCACCAGCTCATCTATAGGATATGGTCGGAGGAAAGCATGCCCGACGAGTGGAATCTTAGTATCGTTTGCCCGATCCACAAGAAAGGAGACCCCTTTGACTGCGCCAACTATCGGGGGATAAGTCTCCTTAACATCGCCTACAAAGTCTTCTCTGCCGTTCTGTGCGAGCGCCTGAAACCATTCGTCAACAACCTGATAGGTCCTTATCAGTGCGGTTTCAGGCCTGGGAAGTCCACTATCGATCAAATTTTCACATTACGGCAGATCCTCGAAAAAACCCAAGAGATGCAGATCGACACCCACCGCCTATTTGACGACTTTAAGGCCGCATATGACAGTGTGCATAGAGACGAGCTATACAACGCCATGTCTAGTTTTGACATTCCTGCCAAACTCGTCAGGTTGTGCAGAATGACGATGGAGAACTCTCGCTGCTCCGTCAAGGTCGGTAACGAACTCACCGAGACCTTCAATGTCAAAAAAGGTTTTAGGCAAGGCGACGCGCTGTCATGCGACTTCTTCAACATCGTGTTGGAGAAGATCGTGCGAAACTCACACGCCAACACTAGAGGCACGATCTTCCAGAAGTCCGTTTAACTGCCAGCATACGCGGACAATATTGACGTGATTTGCTCGCTGAGTTCGCAGCGAGCCGTCAATGAAGCGTTTGCTGG
The DNA here is from genome assembly GCA_916610145.1 of Eristalis arbustorum. Taxonomy (NCBI): domain Eukaryota; kingdom Metazoa; phylum Arthropoda; class Insecta; order Diptera; family Syrphidae; genus Eristalis; species Eristalis arbustorum. Next base: position 30,133,250 of record OU744317.1, read on the forward strand.
TATTCAAACGGAGGCGGCAAAAATGGGTTTAGCGGTGAATGAGGGCAAAACAAAGTATATGCTGTCCTCAAAAAAAGGACATACAACATCGACGACTCGGTCAGAACGTCACCATAGGCAGCTACAACTTCGAGGTAGCGAAGGACTTCGTCTACCTTGGCTCCCAAGTAAATAGTGCGAACAACATCAGTACCGAGATTAAACGCAGAATAACTCTTGCCAACCGCTGTTTCTTTGGGCTCAAGAGGCAATTGAGTAGTCGAGCCCTCTCTCGAAAGACCAAGCTCACCTTATATAAGACCTTGATCATCCCTGTCCTGCTGTATGGCGCGGAATCTTGGACTATCTCAAGAGCGGATGAAGACGCACTTGGTCTCTTCGAGAGAAAAGTTCTGCGTTCAATCTTCGGTCCTGTTTGCGTTGAAGGTTCATGGAGAAGGAGGTTCAACCACGAACTGTACGGGCTGTACAGCGACATAAGTCTAGTCAGGCGTCTACGGATTCAACGCCTAAGATGGCTAGGCCATGTAGAGCGCATGGACAACACTGCTCCAGCCCGAAGAGTATTCCACTCCGAGCCAGTGGGACAACGCAATAGAGGACGACCACGAACCCGATGGCGCACTCAAGTGGAGAAGGACCTCAACCAACTTGGAGTGCGAAATTGGAGGCAGCTGGCTAAAGAACGTGCCAGCTGGAGAGGATTGTTGACCGAGGCCCAGGTTCACCCCAGACTGTAGCGCCACAAGAAGAAGAAGAAGAAGACGAATAGCTATTTTAGAAGTCATTATAGAGAACCATTGTAGAGACCTAATGTCGAGGCATGAGCTTCCAGTGGCTATTTATATAAAATTTGGGTGGCGCTACAGTCCGTAGAGGGCCAGGGCACAGCTTTTCAGCAACCACTGGTGTTGTGCGTGCTATTGTTCTCCCACGAGTGGAATGGACCTACAATTTTATACCTACTCCGATAGTCCAATATTTCATTATACTCTTTGAAGAAATACTCATTGTCAGTGACTCGAAAGAGGTAAGGTAATGAAAATTATTTTTGTCCCACAGAGCAGGAGTCGACGCACTTACCCACAGCGCCACGGGCAACCACAGTGGCCATTTATAACGATTTTATTATGAATCTATGTCCCTTTGGACGTCGCTTGACTCTCCATGAAATTAACCCATACCACCATGCTTGCAAGTGAATGAAAGCTGAAGGTGGGAGTTATGCGAGTCATCGTTTCCAAGTGATTAAAAATCCAAGTTTGAATGTCCAATGATGGGATTCTAGTTCGATGTATGAACTTTGTATGTTTAGATGACCCCCGGCCACAGGGCTGTAATGCAAGCCTCACAACTTTGAGGTTTCCTTTTGGTCTGATGGCTTAGGGAGGAGTTCAACAACTTCATGAGAGTTTCTTTCGACGAAAAAAAGCACTAAGAAGGCAGATGAGTTGAACGTTAAGCAAATCTACCAGAAGACCATTGCATGCATTATGAATACGATACTGCATACATTTCGAGACGTGTCGAAGGACTTTTGCAACTGCTGCCGATCATTAATGAGCACACTAGAAGAACACACGAAAAATAATGTTATTTTTTTTAATTAGCGTACCCCGTCGTTTTGTAAAAGGTCAATAGTAGTCCGCCACATGAGAAAGTCTGCCCACGCATGCTCTAAGTGGTGTCACCCAAAAATACGTGTCACTCTGACAAGTTTGTATGCAAATTGTAGGCAAATTTGTCACAGGGACAAGTATTATAGAATAGGGGTGCACAGGTCGGACAACTTAAAAAAAATTGGTATCAACTTATTGCTTCTTAAGTCCACACAAACATGATTGTTATGGTTCTTAGACCAGCCCCAGCCATTGACATAGTGACATAATTTACATTTTTTTTTAAATTTTGTGGAATGCGCCTCTCAAGGCACGAATTTAAGCCAAATTGGAATCGAAACTTTCGGACATTCGAGCTCCATGTTGGCAGTGAAGATATCATGTATCCCGCCGTGTCTGCAAGTGTCAAATATGTTCTGATTTTAAACCGCTCTGAAGCACTTTTTCACTAGATTCCCATACTTTTACCATCTCATTCGCGCCGCAGAATAATACTCGTAGAACCATACTGTTCCAGTTCCATCGACGGCCATGTCACGCATGTGACTTTACAAAATGCAGACATTACATTAACAAGTTCGTTTACACTTCACCCTTGCGCGTAGGCTGCCGCCTGCAGGTGTTGTGTAATCCCATGTGTGCGACCGGTATCATCTAACGCCGCAGCCCATCGGCACACTATCAATTTCCACTTGGTCTTGCATCAGCGATTAATTGGGAGAAAAAAGAAAATAAACAAATAAACACCACTTTTAATCTCGTTTCCAGACCGAATCAGTTTCTCTCATCTCCCAAGCACTCAAACACAGGCGACAATTGTTCGCCCCCCGAGAAGAGGGACTCAAGCAAACAGCAAGTCCGCCACTGGTTGAGTGACCAGTCGACCACGAGAGAAAGAGAGAGAGGCACCCACTGATACTCTCCCGCCGGACTGGAAGGCGCACTATAAATACACACGGCAGCAGATAGCCGGATTCATTCAGAAAACTCAGTGTAATCGAACAAGTGACACCGATCGAACGCGACTCCGTGAGCGACGAGACTTCAATTCCCCACACAAGACCGTAATCACACCCCCCGTGCACGGTTTTGACCCAGAACGCGTGATCGCAGCCGTATCGTCTGACACACTCCGCCATGGCATCCCTGAACAATATGTTGATGGCGCTTCGAATTTTCCCCGACTCGAAGGCCGCCACTCTGACCAAGGATCCCGTTGATCCTGCCCAGCTGCCCGAGATCACCCTGCAACAAGTGGCCGACCACGACGACATTCGCGACTGCTGGATCGTGCTGTACGACCGTGTGTACGACGTCACCAAGTTCCTGCTCTCGGTAAAGTGAAAGCGCCCCCAAGTGAAAGTGTGTTCAGTCAATAATGGGTTTTGTTTTGTTTCTATTGTCCCTGCAGCATCCTGGCGGCGAAGACGTCATCCTCGACCATGCCGGGCGCGACGCAACCCTCGCGTTCCACGGCTGCGGCCACTCAAAGGCCGCCATCAACATGATGCGAGACTACCTGATCGGCGAGCTGCCCGTCGGCCAGCGGATATTCCGCAAGGAGAACATGAAGAGCGCAGTCCTGATGTCAGGCATACCGGACTGAAGGCAGAGTCCTCCCACCAAGGCCGCGGGAGGATCGTCATTAGTATTAGTCTTTTTATTTTTTTCTGCTTCGATTGGGGGTACCGCACGACACGTTAACAAACCAAGACAGCTTCTTGCTCCTTCAACAGTGACACACAGCCGGGTTGTGCTGAAATCGTAATCGGCTCGCTAACTAGACCATTTGCACGCGAAGGTGAACAGATACACACGCAAACAGTGAGCGTCGACGCTGCCCGAATGAGATTGAGTGTGAGATCAGCTACAGACTCTGCTCGCCGATGAAGTAGGACAGTTGAATCTTATCAGCGTCTCAGCGCTCAAGTGATATACACATTCGATGTACCTATACATAAGTACCCACTAGTGCTTAAGACACGCGCTCCGCACGGAGCGCACAGTGGCGACGTTGGATTCGTTGCCTTTGCACACGCCAGGGTTTGTTGATAATAATACTTAGGAAATAAAGCGCAAGCGCATGAATTTTTGTAAATAAATAACCAGATTTTGTTTCTATTCTGTGATGGAGAGTGCGATGAGCTCTTACTTAGTACACCAGCTTCGTTGTTTCAGGTGTATGACGACTTCACAATTGGGATGTAATTGCTCCACACAACCTGGTTTTTCATGACTTTGTGCCTCACGAAGTCCATCATCATGCCAGGATGTTGTGTCACGTCACGCCAATGTCTGACATTAATTCATTCATGGAATGATGTCAAGTCGCAGGTAGGTGCGGATAAAGGGAGTGTTCGCAGGATTTTAAATCGTGATTTTTTGGAATATTACCGCCACCTTGTCGGCCGCTTTTCTAGACGGTTGAACTTGTGTTGAAGCTGTTGTTACCCTCTTTGCCAGTCGCAAGTGTCTACTGTGGGATTAGGGTAGAAATGGGCCCGCCTTGTATAGCTCCTAATTCTTGGACCAATTGGTGCTTGCCACAAAGCGACTTAGCTGAGCTCTTGTCGTTCAATGTGGTCAATATTGATGAAGAACAAATTACTACTGTCAACGAGGACACTGCACAAGCATGTAGGGTCTCCTCATCCTCCTTGTCCTCTCAGCTCTTGCTAGTTATGAATGGGAATGTCATCCTACGGATATGCGTGGCAATTGCGCAGTGTGTCAAAACAGGCGCCGACTAGTGTCCGGAGTGTTGGCGTCCTAAATATCAAAAGAAGGCACACAGACCATTTGAGGTTGAGTAACGGCTGAATGGATTCTTTTTTGAAGGCAAAGTATAGTGCCGCTTTTCACTCATTGGTTCTATAGTCCGGGGTGTTCGTCATTTCGCATGAAAAATTTAAGTGCTTCTCCACCTTAGATACGATTCCCGCAATTGCATTGTTCCACTGATGAGAAGGCTCGGGCAAGAGCAGTGATGCGCATGGGCTGCTCTTTCCCTACACGGCTCAGCCTCTACATGGCCCAGCTATCTTCAGGGTTGGATCAGTAGGCGCCTGACCAGGTTTATGTCACTGTGCAGTCAGTGCAGTTCGTGCTTCAGTCTTGTTCTCCAAATGCAGTCAATGCAAAAAGAACCTAGATAGTTTGCACACACGACTTTTACCTCGAAGAGACCAAAGTAAGTCCTTTAATCAATTTTCAGAATATCCATGGCTCCGCACCGTACAAGAAGAATCGAAAGATCAGTGTCTTACATAAAGTCATATTGGTCCGGTCGAGAGATTACTCAATTGCCTCTATAGCTGATACTTACTTCTACGGCGCCTACCCATGAAGGGTCTGAGCCTCAGCAAAAACTGTCTGCCATCGATCTTTGTACGTTAGTTCCAGTCACCAAGACCAAGCTGTGGTGGGTCCGTGATGACTTGGTCTTTATACCGCAGATTTCGTCTTTCTCTCCTACTTGCATCAGGAGACTCGGAGTCGAAGACCTCTAGAGCGGTGTTGTTCGTGTGCCTGAGTCAGTGAAATCCACAGACTTTTCCTTCCGGTCTCCGTCCACATCATGGTACCGCGCGTACAGTTCGCAGATGTCTCAACCTACATTCAATTCCTCCCAGCCGGGATCATATATCCTACCAGAACCCTTCTTTTGAAGACATCAAGTATCTGCTCTTCTCTTTTGCTTAACATACAAGTTTCAGCTTTTCATAGGAGGAGTAGTAAAATAAGGGTTTTATGGGTCCATCGAGTCAAGAGTTTTGAGTAAAGTTGCTTCGACAAACCGAAGTAGCTCAGATTGCCAAGGGCGATTCGACGTGGGATCTCGAACGTGGTGTCATGTGTAGAGACCACGTTTGCCCCGTGGTAGTCTTACTCCTTCACTACCACTACCTCAGGTGGTGCGAAGCTGAAGGATTTTTGCAGTGTTGCGCATATTCTTCAATCGCTGTGAAACCACGATATGTCAATGGCATCTGCGTTACCCAATAACTGGCATGAATAATAGGTGATAGTGTTTTACAGCAGCCTGCTCGTCTCCGGTACCAGAGTTATGATGTTTCCCGCACCAGCGCATGCCCTTGCTGCAATCCGGTGCAGCGGTCGGTCGGTCGGTCCTGAGGTCCTTGAGACGAACTGTGCATCGCGTCTGTGTTGGAGTAGGTCAACACAACCGTATCCATTTTCCCGAGTTCCCGAATTCTTCCATAGAAACTAATAACGTCTTGTGAGAATGTTGTAATAATTTAACATTGGCCTAGATGAGAATACATTCATCTTTACTCAGTACATCCATCTGTTCCGAACGTGGCTCTAAAATCGACGAATCCGCCATTAGTACGGATTTTCAAAATAGCTGGTAGTGTCCGTTGCGCACATACAGTATGGGACAAAATTAAAGCACCAGCTATAATGAAAAAAAGACTATTCTTAGAGTATTTTCCTTATATCAAGTGATAGAGACATGTGACAATAACGAGATTTTGTTCCCTCTTTTCTTATATTTTATTAAACAAAATACACGAGCAAACATACCATATTTTGTTAGAAAAAAAAACAATACAAAAATTCATTAAACATAGGAAGGCAAAATTAAACAAAAAACAGCCCCGTCCCCGGTTGCTTCTCTGGTTGAGAAATAGGGGTGATTTTTAGTTTCAATGGTACTATAGATCGAATTGAATATCTGGATATACTAACATTGGTTATACTGCCTTTTATTGAAGAGGAGATGCCTCTGATATGGAGCTTTCAACACGACAATGATCCGAAACACACCAGCAAGGTAGACTAAACCTGGTTCGATACCAAAAAAGTCAAGGTTCTAGAGTGACCTGCGCCATCTCTAGATCTCAACTCAATAGAGAACTTGTGGAGTATAGTCGACAGGTGAACAAAATGGAGCCAGTGCAAAAATTTGGATAACAAATACAAGACAATGGAAAATGCATGGATAGGCGCACCTATGGATATAATAGACCAACCAATTCTGTCGTGATTGGCAGAACTCAGCGAGTCGTCAGTGAGGCATTTGCTAACATTGAGACGGAAGCGCCTAAAATGGGTCTGGCGGTGAATGAGGGCAAAATGAAGTATATGCTGTGCTCAAAAAAGGACATACAACATCGACGTCGAAGTCTTGGACAGAGCGTCACAATGGGCAGCTATAACTTCAAGGTAGTCAAGGACTTCACTTACCTCGGCTCCGGAGTAAACTGTACAAATAACATCACTACCGAGATCAAGCGTAGGATAACTCTTGCAAACCGCTGTTTCTTTGGGCTCAACGGGCCACTGAGGAATAGAGTCATCTCTCGAAGAACCAAGTTGACTCTATACAAGACACTGATCATCCCAGTCCTGCTATACGAGGCGGATGCATGGACAATCTCGAAAGCGGATGAAGAAGTCCTTGGTCTCTTTGAGAGAACAGTTCTACGTACGATCTTTGGTCCTGTTTGTGTTGACGGGTTCTGAAGGAGAAGATTCAACCACAAACTGTAAGGGCTGTACAGCGACATGAGCCTAGTAAGGCGTCTAGGGATCCAAAGCCTACGGTGGCTAGGTTATGTAGAGCGGATGGACACCACAGCTCCGCCCGGAAGAATCTTCGAATCCGAACCTGTCGGGCAACGCAACAGAGGACGCCCGCGTTTAAGGTGGCGCACCCAAGTGGAGAAGGACCTCAACCAACTTGGTGTGCGAAACTGGAGACAGCTAGCCAGAGATCGCGCTATTTGGAGAGGCACGTTGGTTGAGGCCCAGGTCCTCTCGGACTGTAGCGCCACACAAAGAAGAAGAATTCTGTCTGTGCTAAAAAGAAATGCATCTATGTTAAGAGCGAAAGCATTATCACTCAAATTCCGTATGCTTTGCTTAGCTTTTTTTAAAGAGGTCTTTTAAAGAGAGCAGTGATAGCTAGGCGTGCTTTAGTTTTGTCCGACACTGTAAGTACATAGGTGGAACATAAGTGAAAAAAATTCAACAAACTTGGACTACATAATTTTACAGCACTTGAGCGTCTCACTACACCACCATCAGAAACAGTTCATTTCGACATAACATCCAAAAGAATTTGAACCAAGATCTTTTATCAATTGAAAGTATGGCCACCATCAGCCAATGACCGGCTGAACCACTCCGCGAATACAATCATCAATTGATTTTTGCCATTCATCAACAACAGATAACCATCAAGGGCCTTTACGTCTCCCAACGTGGGTTGAGCGACCCAGCGAATTCGACAAACATGATGGCCCTTCAAGGGCACTGATAAAAGCTCCAATACGTCACAACAATACCAACCACCAGGCCCATGCCCTCAGTCCAAAATTCCACACAACATCCACTCACGCGCCGAGTTTTCCAGAAAAACAAGTCGCAATTTAAGGGTGAATCTTCTGCAATCCCGCGCAACTATTGAATCATAATGTTATTCAACAAACTGGCGCTGGTCGCGTCGTAAGCGTCGTGTTCCGGTTTCGAGGCAAGCCAACTTGAACTTCGTCGCATGTAATTGCAAACGACGACGTTTCCGGCGTATCTCTGACGAAATACATAATTCCTTTGAGACGCTGAAATTCCCGGAGGCAATTACTTACGAATGTAAATTGAAAAATAATTATTGCTCGAAAGTAATTGAAACTGTAAGCTGATAACCGTTCCGCATGAACGGAGCCCGAATAGAGACGGCTACACCTTTACATGGGGTTATCATGGGAATGCCCTGAATTTGTGCATGGCGTGAGATACGATTCGTTTGGATGCTCATACACTTCTATGATTTATTTCACATTCCAGTCGGAGTTAGGAAATCTCATACGGATTTCTGTGGCATTCAGAGCTTTGGTTGGTGTCATGCACCGTCTAGCAGGATGATACACGTGCAGTAATTAGTTACAGTGTTGTAAGACGTAAAAATGCACGCATATACTTTGTCTAGTGCAACAACACAGGTTTTGGGGGGAGAAAGATGTACGTTTTTGGATTTTCTTCTTGGTAACATGGCTGTACACGGTAAAAATAATCTGTAGAGGGGGCAGGGCCTGTACACACAGGCTCTCAATTCGACGGAAGCCAGCAACGATCCCTTTCTTTGCACAGGTCGAGTTAGAATACAGGCTCCTCGTGGTACCCTTGGATAGCCTTCACGACACCTGTTTTGAGGTAACGCAAAACACGCGTCAAATGTACGAACATTCAGGAGGGCAAACGTCGACGCAGACCACTTCCTCATAGCAGCGGGATTCAAAGCTCGATTGTCCAATGTCAGAAAGCTTCATCAGCCAACAAAGGTGCATTTTCACTTTGAACATCTGAGCACACCGGAGATTGCCAGAGCCTACGAAGAGCAATGAAGTGAGAGACTCTCCGGTATGCTTACGTCGAACGCAGACGAGGATGATATGTGGTTGCATTGCCTCTCGTAGTGGAAACCACTTTGGGATACCTACCCATCACAATAAAACCATGGTATGATGGAGAGTGTAAAGATGAACAGAAATGCGCAGCCGACGGCTAGAAGGCGGGGTCGCTTGAAGAAAGAGTCTCTGGCAACCACTCATCTCAAGCATGTCGAAAAGTCTAGCGACAAGCAAACAATTTGCTAAATGCCTGGCATCAGGCTTCATCGGCCATCAACAGGCTTCTTCTACTCACCCGTCAGCAGGCAATTCAAATCATAAACAAATTTTTTGTCATTCGAATTTTCGTGTTTTTACCTAAACAATATTCTTGACAATGATATGAAATACCTGATTTCTTGTAAGAGTGAACTGATGAATCACGTAAAATTCCTGAGCTTATGTATACAGATGACATCGTGTTCCTCTCAGATATAGTCGACGAGATGCAGTTGATGATGAACAGGTGGTCGAAGTGCGACAGATTGACAACAGCAAAACATCAAACCCGTCTGAACATCTGAACATCTCGATAAAGATCTACGGAAAATGGCAGTTTCTCTTGGTAGGAAATGCACAAAATTCCTCGATGAACTGCTAAATGGGAACCTCAGTATGACAAAAACAATACGTCATTGCAAAACGTGTGTTATCTACAATAGGCGTGTTTGTTTGACTACTTAGTACTTATCTCAGTAATAATTCTCAATAAAACGCTCTATTACTGAGTTAAACTTTGTGTTTAGGCCCATTGCATTAGATGTCAAAATACTCTAATGTTAGAAATAAGTGAAATTTAATACTGAGAAATGTTTTCAAGTAATATGAATGATTTGAAATATTACATATTTGCACAAGTAGCATCAACAGGCAAATAGAATAACCGATTGATACCAAACTTTAATAAACAAATAGCTACCCCTGGCATCATCAATGAATGAGATTTTTTAACACGTCATTGTCAGTAATGACATTAAAATTTTACTGAGTATTTTTTAGTCAGTAAGTTGTTTTGTTGTTGCTTCACGTGTAAGATCGTAGTGAGCTGAGTACTAAGTAGTCAAAGAAACACGCCTAACGTTGAATCGCTATACACTATACAACGTTATGTGTAGTTTTGATATTCCTGCTTAGCTCATTGTGCAGCATGACCATGAAGAATTTTCGCTGCTCCACCAAGGTTGGGTGGTGAAGATCGACGAGCGATGTGAATAGCAAAGTTTGCGCATCTCGAACCATGATCCGTTGAGTTAAATCATCAATTTGTGTTCCATGTCCTCGGAACTTACGGGCTTGTCAGGCTGACGACCCATGAAGGGTCCGAGCCTGAGCAATTGCTGCATTCCATAGGCGACGGTCCTGGGCGCGGTCATTCAAGTCATCAAAGCCAAGCTATCGCCACGATGACTTGGTCTCTATACCGCAAGTTCAGTATTTGTCTCCTTCTTGAACCTGGAGGCTCGGATTCGAGGACCCTCTTTGCTGGAGTGTTGTTATCCAGTGTATTCGACGGACTTTTGCATTCCGAGCTATATCCCCCTCCTTGTACAGCATGTAGAGTTCGCGGTTGTGTCTTCACTTCCATTCGCCTTCCTCGCAGACGGGACCATATATCCAACGTAGAATCGGTCGGAATCAGCTCTGCATAAAGCAGGACTGGCGGAATAAAAGTCTCGTAGAGCATGACTTTGGTCCTTCGAGTCAGGAGTTTCGAGCCCAGATGTTTTGACAAACCGAAGTAGCATCGGTTACCAAGGGCGATTCTACCTCGGAGCTCCACTCCACATGTCATTCGTGGAGTTTACGTTTGCCCCGAGGTAGACAAACTCCTTTATTACCTTGAAATTGTAGCTGTCGATTGTAACGTTGTGGCCTAGGTGGTGTGCGGTGAATCGGTTTTTACTCGACGGCATACATTTGGTTTTGTTCTCGTTGACCTTTAGACCAACTCGTTTCGCCTGTTCCTCAATTGCCGTGAAAGCTTCGATGTCACAGCGTATCCCAACAGCTGGACGGACTTGTAGAAGATAGTGTCTTCCGTGTTTACAGCTGCCCGCCGCACTATCTTCTCCAGTACCAAATTGAAGAAATCACTCACACGACACCGCTTCTCCTTGTCGGAATCCGGTGGAGGTTCAGAGGTTATTTAACCGAACTGCACGGTGCATCGCGTATGCAACACAACCGGTTCAATTTTCCCGGGATACCGAATTCGACCATCGCTTCGAATAGCTCCTTGCGATAAATGCTGTCGTATGCGGCTTTAAAATCGATAAAAAGATGGTGAGTATCGATTTGAAACTCGCTGGTCTTCTCCAGAATTTGTCTTAGTGTAAATAATTGGTATATAGTCGATTTGCCGGTCCGAAAGCAGCACTGGTACTTGCTGATTAGTGCAGTGCCTTTTTTGTGGATGGAGCTGATGTTCCAGTCGTCGGGCATGCTTTCGTCTTCCCAAATTCGGCAAATGATCTCATGCATGCTCCCTACCAGTACATTTTCCCCAGCTTTGAAAAGCTCCGACGGCAAGCCATCTGAGCCTGCGGCTTTGTTGTTATTCGCTTGGTGGGAGGACTACTTCATTGACTGGAGTTGAGATTTCCTCGTTCCCTATCACTCTCGCTTGGTCAAGCCCGCTATGTAACTGTTGGAAGTTCTGCTTAAACACAGCCACTATCCCCTGAGGGTCCGTATCTAGACTACCCCCGCAATTTCGAAGAGCACTCAGAACAACTCCAAAAAATTAGTGTTCTTCATCGAGAAGATAATATGTCATCGGACTTTTGATTCTGGAACTCAAAAATGTAGTTGGGCGTCCAAATGTTACCATGGAAGGGGCTCCTACAAACTGCTAACCTGCCGGACTGCATAAGCAATACTTACACCATTTGGCGTACCTAGCGCAGCGTTGAAGGAGCGTAGCACATGACAAAGAGCAGAAGTATACATCCAGCCTAATGTTGAACGCCTTACACTGAATAAACTGACTCTTTTATTTATTCAATCATCATGAGTGAATGCTCTTGCCTCGAATAGCCAAAATTACCGAGACTTCCATCGGCGAACGAACATTTGTGTAAATCAATAATGAACCTCGCTGTTTGCATTCATTTTGAACATAAAGTCTCAGTTTTTAGTTGTTTCAACCACGAGACAAGCACCCGCCGTCTCACTGGAGCCAATATCGTTAAAAACGACGAAGAACCCATATGAGTGCAGAGAGAGTAAGAGTATGTGAGTAAACAGCAAAAAAGGGCCGATTCTTCTCTTCATGCCTTTGATGTAAATCAGAATTTATTTAAGAACTGCATTTAAACGCAGGGATCAGTAAACCTCTCAATTTGTTCATCCTTGACAACTGGTGTCGTTGCAATAAATTTGCAGTTGAATTTTGAATTCAAGTAGTGCCATCTAGTGGTAATGTATACAACGCATCTACCCTTGCTTTCAACCTCTTCGAAGAGACAATACCCCAACCCACTAACTGCACGAAATTCTTTCGAACTTGCTGAGGTTCGTGTCCCGAATAACCCTGCCATACAGCGGCTCACTGCAAGAGGAAAAGGAAACCGCCGCTAATTCCGTTTCTCGCCACCAACTGCTCACGCACAGACCGTCAGCCACTTCGACAGCCGTTTCAATTAAACCCAAAATTGACTGCGTACGAGGGGAGAACGCATGTTTTATTCAACCAGAAAAAAAGAAGAAATCACCAAACGATCCCTTCCCACCGCCTCCCTCAGCCAAAAAGTTGAATCTGTAATGCCGCTGTAAAAATTCAAATTCAATTCCAACCCAAGTCAAGTCGCTCAAAAGCATCCATCGGATGCCCTCGAAAATTGCGTAAATTTCGCAAATCGCCAGCGAAAACAACAGCACGTACCACGCACAGCATCCAGTCGACGAACTACTTCAAGGACTTGGAGAACTTTACGCAACTATTTCGCTACACGGAAAGATCTTCGGCGCGGAATACGTTAGGTATTCAAATATTTGAAACGTGGAATAATGGGCCGGTGGCCTGCCCCGTCCATAGACACACAGGCTTCTCGGCGCTCCTACGGGGCCAGGTCTCAATTGGGAGTCGCCGCATTTGCGAATGCGTATTTGGGGACGGTGTCAATAAACTGCTCTCGTGTGTCCCCCACTGTTTCAAAACAACGGAATTATTTGCTGTTCATCTAGTTCCGAATTTGAAATCACAGTTGCCGAGGCGGTTTTACTATTTGTTGGGGAGGCTAATAGTATGCCTGACCGCATGACATTCCTTTGTTTGGAGGTAATAAACTCGCCGAAGGTTGTTCGCGCAGTGTTTGGATTGAATTTGAAATGGGCACGGTGTTGTTCTCACTCGAATAATTGAAGCAAATTTGCTCGGCTCATGACGTCGTAGAGTTTCAGGAAATGACTGAGAGAGAGAGACGGCCACCAGGAGGCGGCGGTTTTGGTTGAACGTGTGTGACGTGGCATTGTGGGGTGGTCTGGGGAGCTCTTTATGTTGCCATCTCCGATTCATCATGATAATAGGGATTGGTTGTGGTGGTTTGTTCATGTGACAGAAATGTCTACATCATCACGACTTCCGAGGCACTGGCTGAAATTTATTCCGTCAGGTTGGAGATCTGGTCCAACCACCTCGTCCTGGGTTCCCAAGGTGTCGCCATCCTGATAGAATTGCATTCAACGCACACCTCAGGATTTCAAAAACGGCTAGTCCATAACTCCTTACGAGTTACAGTCTATGGCAGAGGATTGGGTGTGCGGGCCGTTGAAGATGGTGATGATGAAGATGTTGTTGGCCTTCAGACATTGTCAGCAATGAAAGTAACCGAAACCGAAACTACACGCATTGGCTGTTGAAGGCTAACCGCATAGCAGCTTGAACATGTTTAGCAACATTTGGCAAGGATTCTACGTTTCGCTCTTCTGTTACTAAAGTTCTAGAGCATTAGTACCACACTGGGGGCCCGCATGTGGAAGTGCGAGTAGTAATGGATGAATTCATTAAGACACGGCATTTTTCTTATTCTATATGTACGTAAATATACCATATATGAAACAAAAAAAAATGTTTCGAACTGTATCTGTTTTAGCCCTTGAAACCATCCAACGTTATGCCAGGGGTACCAGATTCATTTGAATATGCAAAGACGAACCACTAAAACAATATCTTGATCCCTTGAAGCGACTCCCTTAATTAAGTCGATTTTCAACCTCATCCCAGTGTTACTCGCTAATAATTAAAAACGTAATTTGTGCAATCTGCGTTTGACATTTCGTTTATTTTTAAGGCATTGGTGTGGAGTTGGCACATATACTGACTATTACCAGCCCAGAGCGTTCGGCTTTTGGCATAAACATGAACAGGGTTCAAAGACTAATCGATGAATCAATGAGTGGTGCTTGTTTGAACTTAGAAACTTCCCGATTTTCGCACGGTCAATTATATGTTCCTGGCTACAGGGTTGGAGCGCTAGGAACCCTGCCGAAATAAACGTTAATACAAACAAAATTGCCTTTTTTCAACAAACAAGCGGTTTAACATTTTTTTAGGGATCGTTGTGTATCCGCCAAATTAAAATAAAATACGTAAAATTATTCGTCGGTGTAGTCTTTTTACAGCCTGAAAGAACAGTGTCTGACATTTAACTCTTCAAGATCATTTCCTATTTCGAATGCCAGCTGGATTTCGGATGGAAAATACAGCGAATATGTACCGGTTTCCCCTTCGACACTGACCGTCTTAAGCAGCAGAGCAAAAATAGAATTTACTACGAAGCATGCATCATCCTCTTGTACAGTACATGGTGACATCGTTCGTGGACAATGTGACAATACTGAGGGACACGTCACCAGACAATGCTTCTATAACACCCTCAGTCTGATAAGCGAGGATAGCTTCCCAACGACATCTAACAACGAAATACATGGTTTCTAGCAGAGCATCGATAGCATGATACCATGATAACATGGTAGCATTGTTTAACAATGCGCTAAGTAATGCATATTACCCAAAACATTGGAAGACAGCTGTGGTGCAACCAATCCCTAAACGGGACAAAGATAGATCTATTCCGACAAACCTTCGGTCGATCAGTCTTCTTCCTTGCATAAGCAAGGTTTTTGAAAATATAGTTATTCAAGTTCTGAAACAATGGGTTGAGGAAAATAATATCATACCGGACAACCAGTGCGGATTCAGGGCGGGCATGAAACCATACATGCCGCGTCTAAACTAGTGTCCGACATTCAATGGAATAAAGACAAGGAACAATGCACGGGTGCTTGCTGATTGACTTGGAGAAAGCGTTCGACACCGTTTGGTTGGAGGGCCCCTTCCTTAGGCTAATCAGGCTCGGCATAAGTAAACCATTGCTATACATGATCTATGACATGATAACAGGTAGAAAGTTCGTCGTGAAAAGTGGCGATGTAACTTCTGCCACGGTCTTTGACATCGGTCTGGCACAACAAGGAACAAGGAGCGGTTGGTTCGCCGATCCTGTTTTCAATATTCACTGCAGATCTGATAGGTTCAATGCCGCACTTAATTGCGTACGCCGACGACTTAGTGGCGTACAGATCAGGTTCGAAGGTCGAAGAAATAAACATCTTGTTGCAAGGTGACTTCGATCAAATTCAGCGATTTTGCGACGACTGGAAGTTGATTATCAGCTTCGGGAAGTGTGAAACTATACTTTTCAGGACCCCGTTGTACATGGCATCATGGGATACGCGCACAAACTGTCGTAAGTTCGGCATTGCATACCCACAGGGACGTCCTTTAGAATCGAAAAGTGTAGTTAGGTATCTTGGCATTTGGTTGGATCAATATCTGTATTTTGACATATTGCTCTGGCCAAAGCTAAAAAGGCCTTTGCTGTGGCAAGGAGGTTGTTTTACAGCAGCCAACTTGATACCAGGGTGAAGGTAATCTGCTACATTGCCCTCATCCGGCCAACTATGGCATACGGTTGTCCATTGTGGTTCAACGTGAGTCCTTCCCAGATGGAAAAGATGAATTTGTTCGAGAGACAATGTCTTCGGACTTGTCTCCGCTTGTATCGTACACCCGAGTCTGAGTACAAGAAGTACTATCCCAATGAGGTCCTGTACAACGAGGCGAACTTGAAGAGGATAGATAATTCTATTATTAAGCTGACCAGAAGGCATTTTGCACGAGCTATGACTTCGTCCAACAGTCTGATCTTTGGGGCTTACTACCCCAACGTTATGTACCATGAGAGAGTGCGCCTTACCGGCTTTATTCCTCCCGAAGCGTTCCTCTATCTCGACACAATTGGCCTAATACGGGATACATACGGATGCCCTGTAATCTTCCACGTCGTACGCCGAACAGTGGACAGGCGACTCCA
Source organism: Eristalis arbustorum (assembly GCA_916610145.1). NCBI lineage: Eukaryota > Metazoa > Arthropoda > Insecta > Diptera > Syrphidae > Eristalis > Eristalis arbustorum. The sequence continues at coordinate 30,149,660 of OU744317.1, forward strand.
ATACGAACGGGATGTCGCTCGCAGTCGCGAGGATCTGCTCCGGTTCAGCAGGGCGATCTCTGCTCGAGACAGGAGAGGTCTGCCAAAGAGCGGCTATTTTACTGGTGGTTACACCAAAAACAGGCCCCGCCGTCGCTGGCTGTTCTAAATGACTCGGTAGTTGACCATGGTGGCCAAAGATATAAGGCAGTCGAAAGAAAAAAAAAAGAAGCATCGCTAGCAGTCATCATTGAGGCTAAGTGGGCTACCACACTATCAGTCATCTCAAAAGGACCGACATGGACACACGAATTTGAAAAACCCGATGTAAAGACTAGACAATTAAGGATGGATGGAACAACATGGAACAAATGTAAAATTTAACAATTTGCATCAGTTGGGCACCTATTGTTGAGCCAGCACCCAAAACAAGTTGAAATCCAAGTTGAAATCTCCAATTGTAAAAATATGTGCGGTCCACAATGAGAAAATCGTCATAGACCCTGTCTTCTGAAAGTCAATTTTGGATGACTGCTTCCACCGTTGCGGCTTAAGATGGTTTCAATTTAGCCGATCGTGGATGTTTTTTTTGGGCTGGGTATAGTAACTTGCATGGTTACTTAAGGTGGCGCTACTGTTGGTGGGGGTGCTGGGTGGTGGCCTGGGCCTCTACCAACAAGCTAGCACGATCTATGGCTACTCGTCACAAGTTTCGCAAGCCATGTTGATTGAGGTCATTCTCCACTTGGCTGCGTCACCATAGCCGATGACACCTTCTGTCGCTTTGTCTTGCATGTTCACAAACGAAGGTTCCCCGGGTAGGTAGACCCTAGGCGTGTGATCCGTAGTTTATGCCGCTTTCTGCGGTGTACAGTTCGTAGTTAATTCATTTTCGTAAAGTACTAAAGATCGCACTCAGAACTTTTCTCCCAAAGTGACCAAGGACTTCCCCATCCGTCTTAAGATTATCCATGCCTCCGCTCTGTACAGCAGGACAGGGATGATCAGTGTTTAACATGAAGTCAGTTCATTCATTAGAGAGAGCTCTACTACAGAGTACTCAATTGCCACTTGAGCCTAAAGAAACAGCGATTGACAAGAGCTATTGCTCACAGAGCTATGCAGGTGAGATCGGTACTAATAATATATGTAAGGTGGAGCCGAGGTTGACGAAGTGTTCCATTACCTCGAAGTTATAACTGCCTATTGTTACTTTAAGACAATTTTGGGTGGTCTTTCTTGAGGACTGTATATTCTTCGGGCTGCTGCAATCTAAATGGCAAAACGCCTCATTGAAGTCTCGCTTTGTACTGCCAATCACGTTAATGTCATTAGAGATGCCATGTGATTCCTGCACGATCGCACAAAAAGTCAGATAAGATCCCACAAACGATGTTAAGGAGGTTAAAGGGATCCTCTTTATTGTGGGTCGGGCCAAAGATACTGCGATTGCAATCATCGGATATGCTTTCTTCCAACCATATCTTAGAAGTGAGCAGATCAAGTCCTAAGGTGGCGCTAGAGCCCGAGGTGGACCTGGGCCTTAACCAACAAGCGTCTCCAGCCAGCTCGACCTTTAGATAGCTGTCACCAGTTTCGCACCCATAGTTGTTTGAGGTACCTGCCCACTTTCGTTCTTCTGCTGAGTCGCGACCTTCCTTTACTACCCCGTCTTTCGAGGATGGATTCGAAAACTTTCCAGGCTAGAGCATTGGTGTCCATCCGCTATACATAAGCGAGCCATCTCAATCATTGGATCTCCACTCTTCTGTCTAAGTCGATGTCGCCGAACAGCTCGTACCATTCGTCATTATATCTCTTTTTTCCAATCACCATCTATGAAAACGGGCCCGAAAATCACAGAGAATTTTTCTCTCAAAGCAAACCAAGCGCGGCTTCGTCCGACAAGGTCCATGCCTCCGCGCCGTATAGCTGGGACAAAGACTGGGACGATTTAGGTTTAATAGAAGCTTACTTTGGTTGTTCGAGTGAGCGCTTTGTTTATCAAATTCTTTCTTAGCCCAAGGAAGCAACGATTGACGAGAGTTATTCTTCGTTTGATTTTAACGCTGGTGTCGTTGTCGCTTACTAATTACTGCGATTGAGACTTTTTGCGGATAGTAATGGCAACAATGGTCTCGGAAGGACGACGATACTATATGTTGCTCGATGTGTCCGAACAAGATTTTTCAGAGACCGCTGATTTCCGCAAGACAACTGAATAGTTTAGAGACATCGTTGAGGTGTGAGTCTTTTCATGATGGTTTGTCAAATAATATTAAACAAGAATCGCAAGACTGCATGAACTGGCATCACAAGCCTTCTTACAAAAAAATGCTTCACACATAGCCCAAACATGTCTGAATGAATTCAACACTTGGACTAGCCAGCAATCAAGTAGTAACAAGGATTTCCCCACGTGATGTTCAACTCGATGCCGTACTGTGTTCCATTCTGTTAGCCACTCCATAGCCATAATCACTTATTTTCCACTCAAACGATATGATCCTTGGGCGACTCAGCAGAACGCCCACCAATTCGTTTGAAATTATTTTTTAATCGATTCTCTGATCATTGCAAGCCGCGCAATCACAGCCGACCGTGTCCTGGGGTGCATACGTATTGCACAAGTCCACATCATGCACAAATCAGCACCACAGCCAGACGTAAAAACAAAAGAACATAAAATAACCCACCTTTAGGTCCAATTACTCAACACCTTACGCAAATGTGCCCCACAATCATAAACTTCATGTCCTACCACACCATCAGCGCCGCTGTTCCCACTGCAAAGTTCAATCTCGGCACCTTGCAGCGGCCGCACAACCATAGGCGACGGAGTCCAAGCACTCGACGCGGCGCGGCACCGGTACTTAACATGCAAACGGAACGGAAAAGTTCACATGGATTTCCTTTCCATCATTCGGCCAGCAATCACATCCACACTCACTCCCCTCGTCCGATGTCGGCCAAACCGCAAATGCACGCGAGAAGGCTGCAGACCAGAGGCCAGGGACCGGAGAAAGACGAAAAAAGAATTGTATCTCAAAGATACTCTTAGTATTGAACTTCAGGCTAAAGGTTGAAATTGGTTCAAGTAATTGGCCAACGTTGCTGCTCCCGCTCGTTGGCCGGTGTGGTTGGGTGCAAATCACTGCCAAACGAGAAAATTACCTCGGCACCGAGTCCACTGGTCCACCAGTGGTTCGCCAGCCAACCAAGCAGCCAGCTCCATCAATTGTTTTTCGGGGAAACCTCTGAAGGCAGCACACTCGATTCCGGTGAATCGTGCAAATACCTCCAGAGTCAGGTGCATTCCTAGTCGCAGGCAGCGCCGACTAGCCCCGGCCAGATAATGACGGGCATATCTCGTCCATATCTCCCCGTAAAGTGTGTTATTTGCACTTTATTACCGCGTTAGCGGACGGACGGACCGGCACTGGCTGGGCAGCGATTTCGAGAAGGGACCCTTGTCCTCGGGTCCAGATGCACGCACGGATCGGAGGCAGAAGGAAAAGATCGAATTAATTTATCGAGCACTTCGATTGTCACAACAACACCGCCGCCGTGGCACTTAACAACTGCACTAATGTTCCATAAATTCAGTGTGCTCTAGGAGATCTCGCGGTAGTGTGCGGCGGCGCACATAGCCCACACCCCGTTTTGGCCGAGCTAGCAGGTTCGGGCTCGCGCGCCCGCCCCGCTCGCAAATGAATAATTACCGTGAGCATGGATTTCGAATTCATAAATTAGTTTGGATTCGAATTCGAGAGTTATATGGGCGCCCCCCTTTCCAAAATATGTGGGCGGCGGCGTGGCGGCGCGGCGTTGTGCCGGAATACGAAATGCAGCATGCCGCCTGGGGAATGACTCAGAGTTTGTTTAAGCGATTTATGCGTCAATTGATTTTGTTTTTGCCAAAAGGGGTGGCCGCGGCACTCGGGCGGGCGAAGGAAATCGATTCACTAAGGCAAGACAACGTGGCCGTCGTCGCAGTCGTTGTTGTCGCTGAGCCCGTTGTCGTCGTCAACAACGATGAATGTGCACTTGGCGCCAGGTATTGACATGCTGGTACATGCCCAGCATCCATTCCTGCGGAGGAGGAGGCAACACTGAGACCTTAATTGTTCTGACCCCGAGTGAGTGCGCTCCGGTCTGGTCGGCGCACACCGACCGGCTGATTGTGTCTGGACGAACGGCGAAGAGCTTGTCTGACTATGTGGCAAGAGCGACCACGCCGACGACGACGACGACGTTCGGTGATTATGGAGATTTCAGGTGTTGCCGGGCACACCCATTGTTCGAGGGGGAGCGCGCTTAATTGACAGGTTACCATGTCAACAAGTGTTTTACAGAGTTTTAGCGTGTTGTCTGATGTAAGATAGACCATTGGGGACATATGACAAGGTGATTAGTTTTTAAGGTTCGAGGCTATCCATTGTCGGGTGGGGACAATCTGAGCCCGCGCCAGGTCCTTGCCGTGTCTGGCCGCGGTCAGAAATAGATGAGACTCTGGGTGTACCCGTGTCAGAGGCAATTCCACTCATGTGCTGGGAGCGACGGTGACATGATCTTTAGCGCAGTGATCGATCACATGTTTGACTGGCTGGTGACGCGGCTAACCCAGGTTCAGGCAAATCGTTCACAATCGAGCGAGTTCGGGGGCCGATTTCTTGCGATTGCAGAGGTAGCTAGTTGAGTCTTAGGCACTCTAGGAGGGTAGGCGTCATTCCTAGTGATAATTCGTGAGTCCGTGGGCAACAAGCAGCTGTCGATGTTGGGCAACAAGTAGTGTTAAGTATCCTTCGAATAGTATACAATAAGTGATGATTTTTTTAAGTTAAGTTTTAGATCATTGAAGGTTGACTTGTGTAAATTCGCATACAATGAAGGGGAGCTTATAGATGCTATTGGGAGCGCTTCGACGATTTAAGACATTTCAGAATTAATTTCTCAAGTTTAACGGTCGACAAGTGACACTACAGTGGACGTAGTCGAATTTCTCTCTAACTCGAATTTTTTGCTAACCATTTTGTGGTGGCCCATGGCGGTGTAGGTATATGCGCCGATCCCAACCTCGACGTAGGTTCGATCACTGCTCTGTGCAACGAAAACAATTTTCACGACCCCGCCTCTTTCGAGTCACTGACAATGCTCAAAGAGTATATCCTGTCTAGAAAAAGCTTCTCAAACTTGGCCGTTCGGATTCGGCATAAAACTCTAGGTCCCTTCCACTCGTGTGAGAACAATAGCACGCACAACACGAGTGGTTGCTGAGAAGCTAGGCCCTGGCCCCCTACGGGCTGTAGCGCCACCCATATTACATAATTATTATAAGCCGCGCCATAGGAAAAAAACTAGAAGACAAATCCCCGGATTGAGCCAGAATTCGGTCCAAGCATTGCAGCCGCAGCAAAAGATCGATAGCCGACGCTGACCACAAAGCGGCTTATTGTTTGAAATCAAACACAGACCTTACCTGCGTTCGTCTTTGGCCGGTCAGTGAACTGGGCGATGTTTCCATTTGCTATTATTGATAACCTTTTTCCGGTCAGGCGGCGTTGACAGAAGCTCATATCCGGGGCTACAGGAAGTCCATGTTTCTATCGTTTTTTTTCCTCGAAACACACGACTCTTTGTTGAGCATTGTTCCCATAGAGTCGAGGAAGAGGATGACCTCAAGTGCTACCGTCTGTGTTATTCTAATACAACCGGTTTTTCCTAGGCACAGCTTTCTTCTCTAAAGCTTTCCACCAGGTCAAAGAACCGTATCTTAGGACGGGTCTATATCCAGCGCACCACCCGTGGCTTAAGGTCCCTGTTTGCAGGTATAGAACGGCACACAATATTTAAAAAAATAATCTTTATTAGCTGGGAGAAGCCTCTTTACTCAACGAATTACAAATTACAAAAAGCTTCTTATTACTTATGAACAAATCTATTTACACCCAATTGACGTCAGGTGCATCGGACTTGTAGACGCACCGTCAGCATTCGCCATCCAGAGTGTGGTGTCATTTGCCGGGCGTGTGCAAGGTGGAGTGTGCGCGTGTCTCGTTGAAATTTGACACTGTTGTGAGCGACTGCGAGTGGAAATGCATTTCGTGTATATTTTCCCACGTTACCGCCTTCCTTGTCTTCCCTGTAGTTTTAGAATCCCTTACAGCACATAAATTGTTTTCAGTCTTTGAGAATTTAACTTTAACAGCTGAACTCTGCTGAACGCAGCTGAACTCTGCAACATTTCTCCTCTCGGTAAAGAGTATCAATTCAATTCGTTGAGCTTGGGCCCAATTAGTCGAATATTGAGACACTCACTTAGTGTTAAGGAAAATTGTATGTGATACAATGATGTCCACATCGTCAGCGTAGTCGGCAACTGAGGTGTCATTTTCCAACATTTGAACTACTACGAATCATAAGAGGTTAGGTTAGTGGGTTCTCACCCAAATTTCAATCACTCTTCACCTAACCGATGGGTGTGCTACCTTGCTACCCTGCACCTTGCTGAAAAACGCTGTGGGACATGTTTTCTTTATTTAAATCCTTGTGCGATTTTTTTTACTATTTTTGGGAAGGTTTTGGCAGTCTTCAATAAATTTTATTGGCATTCGAGGACTGCTCCCCATCTCTACACTTTGAAAATGTCTCCCACAGTCCCAGTCTCTTATGGACTTCTTCCTTAACAGCAGACACGGAATTACAGACTCTTTTGTCGATGCATCCTAAGTGGGCGTCTCGGTGGGAGCTGTCATATGGCGATCGTCTTCAATGTCTTCTTGGCGACTCCTCTATTCTTGTCCGATTGCTTGGGCAGACGGCGTAAGCATACAGAGGGACCCTATCGGCCAGGGTCCTAGCAGTTTGTTGCGATTGTACACAGCTTCCTGACGTCAAACTTTGGTGTTCTTCATCGCCTCCGACTTATTAAATAATTAGAAGCCAAACAGTCAACCGGAGTGAGTGTGCCTTAAGCCGGCACGCATTGTCAGCATTTCGCGACCAAGTCTACAACCAAATACACTCAACGAGTATACATTCGTCCATTAAACCGCTGCTGTTCCTGATCGTTGAACCCATCACTTCGTTGTCTCCAGCATTTCGTTGATTCCAGTCATCTCCCAAGAGACCCATCATCCCACGTCAACCCATTTCCGTCGCCAAACAATTCCAGGAACATGCAATGATCCATCATCGGTAGGCGCTTGGATAAAATATATTTTCCCCTCCCCGTGCACAAAGTTCATCTCGGGCTATCTAGATGCAAGCGGCGGAGAATATTAAAATGAAATCATGTAACTCCGCATCGACTGCATCTTTCCAGGAGCCCACTGCGGCGACCCTTTTGCCATTCAATTGATTTATCTTCGGGCCACTCCTACATGCCGGCAACCAATTATATCCGCCACCAGCTGGAGGGCTGCACAACCTATTGCCAAATTAACTGACTTAATGTCAAAATCATCTTGCAAACTACATAGTTCCACTTCCATACTCTCCGCGAGCGGCTCGGTGGCACTGGCGGTGACGGTGGTGGCGGCAAATCTCGACACATTGTTGACAAAATCAGTGGCACAGAGTGAACCAAACCGTAAGTCAATGCCTTTTGTCAGAGCGACGAGCCAAAAAGCCAAAAGGAAAACAATTTCGAAAATTAAGGTTAAAATGTCTGTGCACCGCTAGTTGGCATTTTAACTTGTGGTGAGGAAATCACCACTTCACTTCCACTTTAGACAGGCGACACAGCCGCCACCGACGCCGCTGTCGTTGCTGTCCTCGCTGTCGTCGCTGTCGTCGTCGCCGTCGTCAGCGGTGAGCAAACACTTCATCTAGGGAGATGAATGTAATCGCGCTGCAGGAGAGCCTATCCCAGAAAATCGGCCGCTTGCCGGTGACACAATCAGTGTACGGTGGCGGCACTGCCGCCACTTATCAACTGAGGTAAATCGTAAACTGAGCAAAAAAAAAAGCCCCGGCTTCCAGACAGGTCTTGCGTGGTAGTTGTGTACCGCGCGAACTCTGGAGTTCATGGAACAGGTTAAACATCGCGCTGACAGTCTCCGAAAGTCAACGCTGTGCCGTGCTGATTCACAGTGCCGGCACTGTCACGTAGTGTGATCTTGATTAAGGGTGGAGGGCAGTCCAAATTTGGTCCTTGACTTGCATTTAACCCGAAGCGGTGTACGGAACGGCTCTGGTACCAGTGCAGCCGTTCAGCGATTGTGGCGGCGCTTGAGGTAAGCGGCATTTAGGGCAGTGGGCTAGGAATGTGTGAACAGTGAGCGCTGATTTGTTGCCTTGAGATGGTTACGAGTGAATAATGGGTTGTGATCATCACGGGGTAGGCATGTGGTACGGTCTGGCGGTGAATGAGAGAAGTATGCAGTACAGTCCTCAAGAAAGTGTACACAGCATTGAGGTCTTGGACAGATCTTCCAAATGAACAAAGTAAATGACGAAGATATTTGTTGTCTTTGGAACGAAGGCTCTGCGTCCCATCTTTGGCCATGTATGTGTTGTTGTCATCTGAAAGGGATTCAACAAGTCTAACTAAGGATCTAGGGATCTGACGCCTAAGGTAGCTGGTAGACAGCAGGGACAAGTTCCAAACAAAGGAGTATTCAACACCGTGCTTGTGGGATAACGCGTATAAAGTGGCTCGCAGAAATTGAGAAGGATCTTCGTCAATTTGTTGTGCACTACAAGAGCTTCTTGAAAGATTTGTTGAAACCCAGGCCCATCCCCTGACAGAAGAAGAAAATGTTCTACTAGAACAGTACCCACGTAGGTTCTCGGGCGACAACGTTGGCATGAACAGAAACAGAAACAGAACAGAACAGGTTCGTTGTTGTGAACCACATTTATCTGGTTTCGATTGCAAAGAAACATTTGTTCTGTTCGTCTAGGATATGGGTCAGATAGCCTGTTTTGAGTTTTTTTGAGTGCACTGGGTATTTGATTCAACGTCTCGAAGTGACGATGATGGCTTGCGTACATGGTACGAAGTCTGGATAACCACACACCAAGATGGAAACTGTTAGTTTTACACGATGTTTTCGAAGTTGAGCAGGGATATACCTCTGTAGTTGTTGCAAGAGCCAGGATCGCCTTTTTTGTGGATGGAGCGTATGGAGCTGATATTCCAGTCGTCGGGAATGCTTTCCTCCTTTCGGCAGACGATCTGGTGCATGCTCCCATCTGAGCCTGCGGCTTTGTTATGTTTCGGCCTTTTAATAGCTGTGTCGACTTCCTCAAACCTTGGTGGACTTCTTCATCGATTGGAGTTGGGATTTCCTAACTCCCTCTCACTCTCTCCTGGTCTCCCTTCCCACCGAATGTTCACACATCCAGGATATTTAACACATGTCTTCCGTCTATGACCACATGTTTGATTCGATGAGCGGTTCGACGGTCCGCAAATCGCCTGGTTGCAGAGTGGATTTTTATGCGACGGAATCTTGTGGTATTTATGACCATATTACGACCTGTTGCGAAGTCAGTGAGTCAGCCGCTATCTGTTGTCGTGTAGTGTAGCCTATTTATTTTGATGACTCCGCCAAAGATGTTTTCTTTATCAATTTTGGCATTGAAGTCTCCGAGCACGATTTTTACATCGTACTCCGGACAGGCTCCGTAGGCACCGTGCAAGAGCTCGGAATAGGTCTCTTTGACAGTCTTCAGCCTCGCCGTAGGGAGGTGTTCGTATAAGACGCTGATGTTGTAAAATTTGCCTTGGATGCGGATCACAGCCGGTTCGGTATCGGTGTCAGTTTAAAATCGATGACCTTAATCATTTTAAACCATCCAAATATGTGTAACCTCTTATCACAGCTGTAATATATGTATGTCGTACTCTTTCTTTTTTACTATTCCTGGTGCCTGGATCATATTTCCTGGAGCGCTGTAGTATCCGCCTTATACAGCTTGAGAATATTTTTTCCAGTCCTTGAGCGGCCCCAGGTGCTTAGAGTGTTCTTACATTTTAGCAGCACACTCGCAAATCGTTGTCCTTTACCGCGCTGTGTGGTCGTTGTTCCTAGGCTGCAATTGTCAATTGTCCTACTCATTTGTTAGATCTAAAAGTTGCTAAACTTTATGGTCAGTAACACCACTTTTTTCTTTTTGGAAGACAACTGAAACTTGCTAAAATTGGATCAGAGGTTATTAATAATCGATTAAGAAGATCAGTGTTCGTATCTACACACAAAATCTTAATAGAAAATAATTAATTGTAAATATTCTACTTTCTTGCTTATATTCTCGCTTTATTGCTATGCTTCTTCCGAAAGATGTCCGGTTGAAAGTAGGCATGGACAAATTATATGTTTGCCATGAAGCAAGACTTTGTGCACACTTCTGGCATATAATACCAAGTCGAATTATAGAGCTGAGGTGGCCTTGTTTCTTTTGCTTACATCTCAAAAGCATCTTTCGTCCTTATCCATTCCTGTAAAGGTTTCACACGGGCTTTGTGTTTTCTAAGCGCTCTCTATGCAGACAATTTTGGTTCTTTTTTCGTTACATTGGTAAACAAAAGTTGTTAAGGTTTTAATTGAATGTTTACAGGTTCGGAAAATGAAACATTACTAAAGCAACTGTTCAGTAGAATCACTGATGACGCAACACAAACATCAAGCAAGTCTAATTCATTGAAACACTAACCCTCTCCAACTAGCGCGATCTCTGGCTAGCTATCTTTAGTTTCGCACACCAAGTTGGTTGAGGTCCTTCTCCACTTGGGTGCGCCACCTTAAATGCGAGCGTGCTCTGTTGCGTTGCATCACAGGTTCAGATTGGAAGATTCTTCGGGCCGGAGCTATGATGTCCATTCGCTCTGCATGACATAGCCACCGTGGGCATTGGATCCGTAGACGCCTAACTAGGCTTATGTCGCTGTACAGCCCGTACAGTTCGTGGTTGAATCTTCTGCTTCAAAACCCGCCAACACAAACATGACCAAAGATCACAAGCAGAACTTTTCTCTCAGAGAGATTAAGGACTTCTTCATCCCCCAACTAGGAGGCCTAGCTCCTCCGCCGCCAACTTTACTCCAAAATCCCGACATAACCTTGGTGGCAACCTTTTAGATCGGAGCTCCGAATATGTCAGAGTAGTTCTAAAAAGGGGGTTTACCAGATAACACCGGATGTCGCCGTTGGCTAATCTGATGATAAGCTCCTCCGCCACCATCCGTAAAGAGACACGAGTCCTGATACAGACTCACCCACTTTCCCCCTCTCTCCTTAGCAGTCGCCAATGATGTCCCAGGGGGTTTGGATACCCCATCTTCAGTCGAAGGTGCTCGGCTCCCGAGCAAGTAGGTGTAGGTGTTCATTGACAAAGGCTTAGTGCAGACAAAAAATTCCACACCAAGTTTATGTGCAGTGAAAATTATTTTTGTCGCTCAGAGCTGGAATCGGAACTAGGCCGTCGAGGTTGGTGTCGACGCACATACCCACAACGCCACGGGCCACCACCAGCAACAAATAATAAAAGAAAAAAAAAAAAAACAGCATCTACGCGCTTAATTTTAACATAACAGATCCAAACACCAATGGATTGCCTTTCGTAATTTAGGTCGATGCCCTATAAGTCAAAATAATCAGTATGGGTGTCGCACCTGTTCGCAAAAAGAATAAACGCAGCTTAGTTATACAAGGCTTCATAAATGGCGGATCTCCAACTTGAACAACACTGAACATACATTTATTTTTGTCCAATGAATATCAACAACACATACCTTTGCTTATAATATTTATTTACATACATATCTTCTTATCCGATTAAAATAAACCAAATTCATTTTATGTACCAAAACTACTTGCTTTTATATTCACTAAGAGTTAACTTAATCAAAACAAAAACATCTCTCAGGAATCCACGCGTACTACTTAAAAATGTATAAATTCGCACTTCTAGGACGGACCTTCTAAACAAAAAATTACGTTCGTCATATGCAAAAAGTTGTGCCAAGAAATGTGCGCAGTCGTTTTCTGTTGTGGGAGGTATAAGCTATAAAAAAAAACTATTTTTTATCCATTGAGCATGCCACTTTTTGAATTGAATCTCGCTAAAATAGCGATTCGCCACACTGTGAGGCACCGCACGGGGGCTGCATGTCGACATCGACAAGGGTCATTGCTGGCATCCATTCAAGTGTTGGTTGGAGAGCAATCAACAACTTTGTCCTGTGATTACTGACCCTGCCCTTCAAACAAGCAAACATTGACTTTTAAATTAAGAAAATCCAGTCAATGGACTGGAACAAATCCAAGACCTTTGGCGTAACATTCCTGGAGCATGGGTTAAAAAAAGCATGTCACGAGGTATCTTGTAATTCTAAGTATTCGTCTTTTAATTACCGAACAAAACAAAAACTCCCCGAAATACAGTTCTCCACAAAACAACTCCTTAAACATAAAATGATGATATCCCACGCACACACACAGTATCCTCAACCGACACAAACACACCAGTTACCACCTCTCCACACACCCACTCACACAATCAACGGCTCCATTCAGAATGAAAACAAATAAAAAGGGGTCGATATGCCCAATTTCATATCTGAACGAGAGAACCTACAGCGAACATTGAATCCTCATCCGGTGACCTCTAACCGAATGGGAAACCTGACCCGGCGTTGCCCTCTGAAGGGTACGAAGTGACAAAAAATTTGACCTCGATTCAACATTGCCACCAGGAGCCCAGCAAATTCACAGGCCCGATCCAACTTCGATGCCATAGAATCTCCAAAAATGTCGCTTATCTTATCCGCTCTGCCCTTCACACAAGTTCAAGTTAAAGGACAAGGTCGGGCGGGCGCGCCAAGCGCGTTTTCACCTTCACCTGTGCACGTTCTCAAGGAAACCGAGAACCGGCAAGCAGCGACGAAACCGCGTTTCTGCGGGTGAATCCGCGCGACTCCGCCGCTGTCAGGGCAATCAATCATAACGAAATCCCCGAAATCAAAAAGAAAAAGCATTCTCCGGAACGGGCGCACAGGACGCGCAGCAGCACGAGAAATTCCTTTCCAGCACGAGATATTTCCATCGTCCTCGTATCAACAACTTATTCCTCTCCGGCTACTTGCGCCAGGATAACGACGCCGCTGTCTGCGAAGAAGGATGAACAGAGAAATGGTTAGGGGTTGAATGTCCTCGTTTGCACCCTTGGCTCGTGTGTGCTCTCTCTCTCTCTCCATTCCATTCATGAACTGTGTTGAATGGAAAGGACGCGCACAGTGCGCATACCCGCTCACCACACCGCACACAACACACGTTTCTGTTCGAACTGGCAGCGTGCTGGCTTTGCTGCGCGCCTGGTAGCTAAAGGCGCCAAAATTCACAAATTTTTACTCGGGACGATAAACGGTGAAGCTGTTCCCATTCATTCATTCCGCCGAGAGGGTTCCAGTTGGACGGGCGGCTAATTGAGCGGATGCCTTCCGCCAGCAGCCATCCTTTATCCAACAGCGAGTGGCTGTGAGGGGATAATCCAGTTATAGCGTGTCGTCCTTTAAGCAGTGAATCTCCATTAAAAACCCATTTAGAGAGATTTTTATTTTGAAACCCACCAGGCAGCCAGAGCCAGTCAGCAAGGATACCATTCACCGCTGGTTTCCACATCCGATGAATGAAAACGGATGCTGCGCAGTGGAGAGATTCTCGTGTGATTGTATGAGATGTGGGACGCATAGAGGATGGGATGGAACCTGTTGCTGCGCTGGGATAAGGGGTTGTCGTGGGAATTTGTGGGAATGACGCACTGGGACGTGTTATCACTCCGATGACCCGGTTTTCAGAAATGTCTGCGTGGAAACGTGCGGCATTCTGCTCCCGTTGGGTGAGAAAATGAAAAAGGAGCGCCCAATTCTCAGCTGAAGTTAGATGTTTTATCTCGCTGCTCCTTCGTAGCCACGTTGTGGGTGTTGCCGCCATCAGTCCTCCGCGTAGTCTCTTGTGGGTTTTATCGACATCTTATCACTGGGTCACTCGGTTTTCAGAAAAACGTAGCTAGCTACGACGGGAGGCACACAGTGGATGGTGGATACCATCCAGCAAGTAGGGATAGCAAGTGAAGGGTGCTGGGAGGTGGTTTTTTATCTTTTCCCTTTTTTACTTCGGAGTGACGAATGTGGGTGATGTGATAAGGCGCTTCATAGAGTGAGTGTGTATTCGGTGATGATTTGGAAGGACACTGATGTCTGATAATTTTGTGCGGATTTTGGAGTCGGTTTTTGTCTAATTTGTTGAAGTTTTTATAAATTACTTTTTTGGTAGTTTGTTTAGGAATCGATTAAAAACCGTAAGCAGTCCATAGTCGCTTCAATTCGGTTCAGTCAGTTCAGTCCGTTTTGTCAGTTCCGTCAGTTCAGTCCCTTCGGTTAGTTTATTCAGTTTAGTCGGTTAGTCTAACATTCAGGATCGGTTATGTGAGTGGATAGACACTCTGGCGTCTCACTTGGGTCCAATTGGACCCTTTGTGACGCGCATGGGGATGGTAGACCTTCTATAGCCCCATTCGTTTTTTTACTGATGACTTTAAAGATGAAGTAGTTGTGTTGTCCCTTCCAGTCATCCGGTGATCCTGACAATGCTGCAAATAAGATTTAATGAGATGTTTGCTATGTCTTGAAGGTTTTGGAAGAGTAATTCCCCCAGTGCTCTCTGTCTCAGTGTGCAAAGATTGGGGAATTGGCAAAGATAGTAAGTAGTGTCAATAATTTCTTCTTCGCTCACACAGCCTCTGCATATGGTGACAGATTAAGTATATGTAGCCATATTTTTTCGAGAGAGTCCTTTGGGAAAAAAATGCATACCAAGTATTTTCGGAAGACGGAAATGGAATCACAAAAAAACGCGCCTTCCAACCATTTTTACTCTTGTTCAAATTCCACATTTCTTTCTACAGTTAAACATCTAATCGACGTATTAAAGAAAATAGTGAGGATGCTGGGAACCGATACTGAATTCCAAGACAATGAAGAGATGTTTTTGTGGATCAGGAACTGCCCAAAAATTGATAAAAAAAAAAGCAAATACATCGGTCAAATACACCCTCGTCTTCTCCCGTACAACCATAAAAAAATGCATTTTGATCAATCTTCAACTCTGTGCGATTTCTAAAGCACGTAGAAACGTTGTATCCATCAGTATTCTTTGCTCTTCCTATATGCCTCACCATTGCTGCTACTACTAGCACTTTACGAAAGCAAAAACCTGACAACTTCCTGCAGGCGCCTATGCTCGGTTCCCGTTAATTCGAGTCTTTCGTCTAGCTATGTATATAAATTTGCATTGCCGAGAAGAATTAAAATACAAGCTAAGCAAGCTTCTTCCGAAAAGCTTATATACGATTTTTGATTCCTACCTAGATAAAAGTATATTCAGAATTAAACATGGAAGTGAAGACTCCAATTTTGAGGAGATCCGTGCCGGAGTCCCACAATCGAGATTCTTTGTCCCACATTATTCCTGTTGTACAGCAGGGATATATCTCGAACTGAAGGTACACTTGTGGCTACATTGGCGGATGACACAGCTATCCTTGCAACAGGAAGAACAGTTGAGTTTTCAACAACTTCAACGAGCTCACGACAGGATATCTGAGTGGACAAATCGTTGGCGAGTTGCTTCCAATGAGTCCAAATCAACGCATATCTATTTTACTTACAGGCGTATAGAAAACCTACCTGTCTTCGTTAATTCTGTTCAAATGCTGTACTTAATGAAGCTTAATATCTTGGCATGACTATCGACGCGAAACTAAAGTGGAAGGCCCAAGTGAAAAAGAAATGTGATGATCTTGAAAACCGACTGCTTGCGAAGTACTCCATGTACATATAACAAACTCCTTTTATACGGGCAAATACTGAAGCTTATATGGACTCATGGTATACAACTCTGGGGTGGCGTCAAAGCAAGGAACAGATTATTTATACAGTCTTTGCAAAATAACCTTATACGGGCTTCCCTGAAATCTCAGGAATAGTGAATTACAAAGGGACCTAGGGATTATTACCGTCGACGAAGAAATAACAAACTCTGCTCGGAAGTTAGGCTCCCGACTTCATGGTCCCTGTAACCACTTCATTTTCCCAATTTTGGATATAAGACTTGTAGTGCGCCGAATCCAGCGCAGTTAAAATAAACCCTACTACTTGCTGATAATTTTATGTAGATTGGAGTCGGTTTTTGTCGAAATTGTTCAAGTTTTTAGAAAATACTTTTTTTTATAGTTTGAAAATTGATGTACAACGTAAGCACGCGTAAACTGGTAAGTCGCCAGTTGGTTCAGTTCGTTCAGTCAGTTCAGTTCAGTCAAACCTATAGATAGGGCAATGGGTAGACGCTATGGAGCTACGTTTCACTTAAGACCAATTGGACCCATTGCTATACTCGCAACACGCGAAAATATGTTGAAAAGAAAACTACTAGATAAAGAACAGATTGAACAATAGAAAATTGTGTGTCAAAATCAGCCAGACATATAGTCAAAAGGAGAGAGTGGAATATGGAGTTCCACAGGGATCAAAATTGGGTCCAATCCTATTTATTTTATGCCAGCCCAGACCAGGTCATACTATACGCGTATGTAGATGATACTACAGTGGTTGTGCGTAACAGATCTCTACAGACCGCAGCAATAATTATGCAAGACGAGAGTTTGACAAGGCAGTGAAATGGTGTCATGATCACAGTTTGCAACAAAAATAAAGATGTTGCCTCTACGAAGTCCACACTTTAAGGCTACTCATGAACAAATTCAATTCAGAAATGACTCCTACAGTAGCACAACCAGCTGTCCGATTGAGATAGTACAGAACAACAAATGGAATCGCCATTGACAGCAATTTGCTATGGGATACGTTTCTATTAACGAGGTGCGCGTGAGCCTTAAGAAACATTTATACGCACTTAATCAGTTAGACAACTGTACTATGCCCTAGTGGAATCGAAATTAATTTACGATATATTAGCCTGGCGTTAAAGGCCTTTTTTAATATAATAATATGCGTGGCGCCACAGGCCATAGAGGGCCAGAGCCTAGCTTCTTAGCAACCACTCGTGTTGTGCATGCTATTGTTCTCTCACGAGTGGAAGGGACCTACAGTTTTATGCCGACTCCGAGCCGCCAAGTTTTGAGAAGCTTTTTCTAGACAGGAAATACTCTTTGAGCATTGTCAGTGACTCGAAAGAGGTGGGGCCGTGACAATTATTTTTGTCGCTAAGAGCTGGAATCGAACCTACGACGTCGAGGTTGGGGTCGACGCACATACCCACAACGCCACGTAGTTCAGGATATATTCATCACCCCGATTCAACATCGGATTAATACCAGAAGCGGGCACAAGGCATGATTCAAGAACTCCGTTTTTGCAACAAACGACAGAAGGCAACAATGCAGATTACCAGAAGCCCTCAATACACTTCAATCTCAGCTTAAAGGCATTGAGAATATAAAAAAAAACATTAAGAACTTTTTTCTAAGCACGTAATAGAATCCTTTTTTTCTAAACTTTCCAAAACTATTCTTTTCCCATATATTTTACTATTGTTTCTTGATTTGTCAGAATTAATGAGAACATGTCCACTAAGCTTGCTATCTTTAATCCACAATATTACATTTTTGAAAAACAACCTTCGGCAGAGAAGCCTTTAAAAGGCTTCGCGTAAACATTTACAAACCAAGCGAACTTATCATTACTGAAATCACAGAGGACTCAACTTGGTCCTATTCCAATGCAACGTTAATTTACTCGGTTTCTAGATTATTGAAGGCTCCCTCGATGTCTAAGGATGCAGAGTGGATAAGGCATGTGCATTAACATCCATCAATTTTTCTACAACACTGACAACGTCGTGTAGTGCTCACGTCTTTGGCCTTCAAATACGCATGCTATGCACTAGAGATCGTGTCGCGTTTCAGGTTATTTCATAAGCATACGTTGATGATTACACTATATATGGGGCACCATTCAATCAAAAACAAAATGCAGTCAATAATTCCCCACAACACACACCTGTCAACCCAGATCCGGTCGACAGAAATTCACAATCCATTCCCCCTGTCACTGTGTGACCCCAAAACCACCTTACCCCACATTCATCTGCTGCGACAGTTTATCTTCACTCTCCAGACACCGCCCACCCCACTCCGGGCAATCCAATTCAAATAGCTTAATATCACACTAAACAGCAATGCATCTCGAGTGCAGCACCATCCCGGACTAAATCTCCATTAATCTACTCAACTATTCAGTCAGTCGGTGAGTCGATGGGACACGGATAAGACTGGCTGCCTGCATCCTCCACTCAGCCATGCGCATAATCACAGATAAAGAGCAAGACACAAATTATTGTGGAAAGATAATGACAATCTTTTGATGGCTCGTCACGATTCCGAGGTGTAGTTGGGAACTTTTTCTCACGAGTTTAATCCAAATTTAAAGATCTCCCCCACCGGCCGACCGACGAGATACAGATACAGATACGGTCGGCTCTTATTTGTGTACATCTCGCGTACACAATTTGTATCGCATTTCACCAACAACGACGACGATGACGATGACGACGATGCGGATGCCAGCAGCACCGGGCACCAGCCAACGGGCACCAGTGCCAGCATTCAGTCAACAGAGCAGCGAAATCGAGCCCCACTCCTGGGATGCCTGCCATGCAAATGGACATTATGAAAGCCATTTAGGAAGCCCTCTCGCTTCAGCTGTGACGTTGCGATGCTGAGCAACCACCACAATCACCACCACAGCGACGGGTGCAGGTAGATTTGAATTTCAATTGGAATCCAAGTCTGAGCCCAACCTGAAGCGTTGTTAGCCGGCTCCGCTGATGATGAGAGATCGCCAGAGCTGACAAAGTGCACGCAATGATTGAAAGATTGAGATAGCCAGCTAGAGCCGCCGCCGGTGCTGGTGGCAGCGATGGTGGTTGTGGCCCTGTTCAACAAGGCATCATCGTCGTCGTCGTCGTCGCGGCCGTCGTCAACGGCGTTCGCTTGTCGCCGTTGTGTCATGTTTTCGGATCGTTTGCCAGCGTTATTGGGGGAAATTTGTGAAATTTGTTTCTTCGATTTGGAACTGTGCAACTGAGAGATCGACAATCATCATCGTCGTCGTCGCAGTCGTCATCGTCATCGTCATCATCCGCGTTAGGGAACAATAAAATGAAACGTACATACCGACCAATTGCAACGTAAAGTGCGCGCTCTTGCGCGGTACGACGCCGGTGTTTATCACAGATACCGTACCTACTGCGCGCCGTATATTGGTCATAATTTCGATAAATCTCTGGAACTGGGTTACGTTCATTGGCAGCAAAGATCCAAAGTCGAAGAGTCGACTGCCGCCGGTTAGACAATAAACTGTCTGTTTACTGATTGTGGGCGACTGATAGCAGGACTAAGTGGTCCGAATTGGATTTCTCTGCATTATTTGAGTTCCCTCCGCCGGAGTTGCTGTCTCTCTTTATTTTTATTTGATTTACCATTTAGCAATTGGGTCACGGTTATGTTGGCCTAACAATGAAATCATTAATCGCTGAGTTTCACAATAATTTCGTATCGAATGGGATGTTGGGAAACCGGAGGGTAATCATCTCCATTGTATCAGGTGAGTCATTAAAGTTGAACTCTGTTGATGAAGTCGATCACGTGGTGGACCACACGAAGAACCGAACCAGGTGGGTGATGATCTGATTTTTTTTTCTCACTCTCCGCATGTTTTTGGTTTTCACTCTGTGGTCTTGAGTCTACGGGGACTGTAGTCCGTCGGGCCATGCCTTAGCTGATTTAGAGGTTGACAGTACCTCCCATGGCATGATACTTGACGACAATAGTGTCAGGAAGTTATTAGGCTACATCTTCGCATCCCGACATGATCGCTTTTGCTGATCGCTCAGCGCAGCTGTTCGAGGAAGAATGATAATTAGATGGACGCTTGGCCCAGTCGGTACGTGCGCCGTGCAGTGTCCGGTACTGGTAAACAATCTTATCGCGACGATGGGCTAGCATTTCAGTGGCAGTGGGAAACAGTGGTTGCAAGACGCAATCGAAAGAAAACTCGATTTATCACTGAAGCTGGAAGGGGCACATCGCCTAGGTTCTACAGCAACAATTCCTCTGACGAAGGGAACTATTTTCTCACGAGAGGAGGGAACGTATCATCATATGGCGCCTTCGAGTGGCGAGGTTGACAGAGACACCCTGCCACCATGTCAGTGGTGTTGGCTATGTGTACTTTTACACGAACTAATTTCGACAGCAAGCCTTTCCATCTCGTAGGCAAGGGACGTGAAGCTTTTCCTATGTCTCACCTCACTTGCCAACAAGATGGAAAAGCTTGCTGTCGAAATTAGAGCGTGTAAAAGTACTCTATAAGCCACGTCTAGACTACAAGAGCTTCAAGGTAAAAGCTCATCTATCTTATCCAAGTAAATATATACCTTTACAAGTGGCAGCTAATTGGACCAAAAAATTCGCAGTGAAGTGTCAGCTTGCACCCGTAGTTCTCTGTGAATAAAAAAAATTCATATGAATGATTTGTCAGAGTTGGAAGTTCACAGTCGGTAGCGACCTCATATGAATGGTCCTTTAAATGGAACATAAACGAAAAATTCACCGACTTCATCCATTCTGAAGCATTCTACATATAGCCCACACTGATTTTCTCACTCCCTCTTATTAGGTAATATGGGTTGCATATGTTTTGACGCGACTCAACGGATTCTGTGGACTTGGGCCTTATGTCATATTAACGAATGAATCGTTAAGTAGCTCATACACGATTCAAATCAGTCGGTTTTTTTCCCCAAATCAACTCGTGTGTCCCCTGTGTTCATTTGATCCATTTGACGGTTGACGATTTGGTTGATGAAAATCAAAAGAATATGCAGTAGTGGATAGAGTTGTTTGATCTCTGTAAAGAATATCCAGAACTTTGGAAAACTTAAAGCCTGGAGTATAAAAATAAAATGAAGAAAAGCCACGCGTCGGAATAGCGAGATATTCAAGGACAAGCTATTAAATTAAAAGAGTCATTTTTTCTTCTTTTATTTATTATTAACTTTTGTCAAATTTATTCTTTATGTAATATTCCAAAGCTGTGTGCGAGAATGCCAAAAACTTTTTCTACGCGAACTCTAGCGGAACTCAAGCACTTGTTGAATCTTAACTCCTGTGGACATATTTTGGTGTCTGAATATGGCTTCAGTATGTACTCCAAGGAAAACAAGCATTTGGAATATTAAGGGAACTATTCTCCAACATTCTAGCAAATGTTGTGTGTCCAAAAACTGCGCCATCTAAAAATGCACGCCGCATTGTACAACTTTAAAAAATTATAATAATATTTTTGACAGCAGAGGCAGTCTTTCAATTCAGTTAATGTAGTCTGTGGCCAAGTATCAATTCAGTTGACAACTCATTTTACGATCGAATTGAATTGTGTATGGTCTGCTTTAAGAGTTAGCGAAACCGTAGGTGATGAAATGTTTCAAGAAATGGGGAAAGAGGGTCATGTCCGATGAGTCATCTGGCGATAGGCAAGTTGGGTTTCTTTCCAAAAAGAGGAGAAAAGAAACTTTTCCAACTACAGGGGTATCCTTTTTAAGTCTTTTTTGGAAAAGTCTACTATAAGGTGGTGGGATTGCTTTACAGCTATGGTCTGATATCGTCCAGGGTGGGAGATGAACAGTGCAGCTTTCGCTCAGGCTTAGAAGCACGCCAAGCCGATGTGAAAGCCGTTTTCTAGATTGGGAAAAGGCATATGACCGAGTGCCTCTAGATCAATGGAATGTTCTGCAGGGGTATGAGATTGATGGTCCTCTTTTGACGGCCATTCAGTCGCTATACACAAGCTGTAGCTGCAGTGTTCGGATTAATGGTGAAAAATCAACACTTTTCACCAAGGTTTCGGTTTATTACCTCTCCTTTTGATTTTATAAATTGGTTCAATGCAAAACTATACTAAATCAACATAGCACAGCTTAATGTGCAATTAAAACCGACGCATCGAATACAATATTAAATTTGTTATGCAATTTCGAAAAAAACCTTTCAATTTACAGCATAAATAGCACAGTCCAGGAATGTAATTACTATGAAATAAGATAATACTCAAAAGCTTTGAAACTCTCCCCTGAAGATAGTACAATTAGCACTTCGCAGTCGGGTAGTGGGAATGTTAGTCAAACCCAACTCCGACGTCGTAGCTCGATTCCTGCTCTGTGCAACAAAAAAAAAATGTTCACGGGCCCACATCTTTCGAGTCACTGACAATGCTCTGTCTAGAAATAGCTTCTCAAACTTGGCCGTTCGGAGTCGGCATAAAACTGTAATTTCAAAATGTAGTGGACTGGATGTTGCAGCCTAGCCAAAAAATGTCTTACATCGGGAGAATTGAGGGTAAATCACCTTCTTTTTGGAGATGACTTAGCAATCTTCACAACCTCCTACACAGTTCTCTAGCACTCGATAGACTTGTGGCCGTTTTTGCTAATACTGAGATGGAGGATAATGTGTGCAAATTAGAGGTTGTGCTAACAGAACTCTTATTCAACGTACTCTACATGCTAGTGGGAACCCATTGACGCCGGTGGAGAAGTTTAGGTATCTTGGATTCTTTTTCACGAGTGACGGGGTGAATATTGCTGAGCTTTCCTGTAGGATTGGAAAAGCTGGGTCAGATAATCAGGCTGATCAAGCTTGTGACAAAATGATATTTCTACGCAATGTTGTGCGAAGTACACGCAGTGATATGTTGAGAAACACGTCAGTGCCCGGGGAAGTCAAAGCCGAGCAGGTGCTTCTTCTAACGGAAAGGGTTATGTTTCCGTGGTTTGGTCACGTGACATACATAAATGTCCCCTTCATCACAACTTTCAAGAGGTGCCTTGAGTGCGATTTTCAAGGGCTAGTAGAGTCGATGGGTTAGTATTTAGTGGCTCACAAGATGATGATGTTGTCACCGCAATTCATAAAAATGGGTCACTATTATGTTAATTTTAAATAAAATCGTATTTTGGGTTTCCACATACAATCGACTCCACGTTTGTTCAACTCATACATAAATAGTGACGTAAGGGAGATGCTTTGAGAGCAGTCTAGAACCGTCTACGCTCTGTTCCTGAGGTTATAGTAATCGACTAGTTCTTGCAAGCCACAATGAAACCAGAAGATCCTTTAAGAAGAGCTGATCTGTCATGTTAGTCATCCGGCTGTACCATTCATCCTTAGAGGTTTTCTCGATTTTTACTCATTCCACTTTTGACTGCAATTTTGTAGCGCTCAATGGTTGACTTCAAATAGTCTCCCAAAAAAATTTCGGAAAATTTGAACACTATGCAGTCTATATGGTCAGTCCATGTTAGTTCACTGTAACACATTACAGACTGAGTCCCAGACTCTGGTTCATCCGGGGCTGCAAGCGTTCAATAATGACGGCCTGTGTTCAGGGCAAAGTCCATGTCGAAAGTCAGCCAAAAATCGACTGCCACATGCAGTGGCAACCTGCGTTAAGTTTAAGTAGCCTGGGAAACATCTGCGACTGTAGCACAGTCCGCATGAGTAATCCACGCAACTGCACTCTGTCGAGTGGTCTAGATTCCCTGCTGCAATATCTTACGGCGACATGTGACTAGACAACTTTCTTCCCAGCAAACAAACACTATTCGCGCTATCAGGAAGCCATAACTCTCCACGCGCACACCCGCGCCGTTCGTCGTCGAAAAGCGAAAACCAAAAAATTCTGCACTCAAATCATACGTGCACGAATACCAGCACATCCGCATACTGGCCAAAGTAACCAGATCCAAATTTATGAGCAAAACACGCACGACGTGTGAAAAGTGAAACCCGTCATTACTTACCCAATCCACACAAACACACACACACACCATCGCTAGACTGCTGCGGCTGCGGCGGGCCGTCGCGGCGCAACAATGTCCTCCTCCCTTTCTTCGACAGCCTGAAAGTTTTCGTGCTCATTTGGCCCCAAACAACAGACTATAACTGTTCCACCGGCAACGGCAGCCATAACACCAGTGTAGCCGGGCTTAATAACCACAGCGGTAACACTCGCCGCTGTTGTAATAGTCATCGTCCAGGTGTTTAAGTCAGTGAGCAAGTACAAACGGGTAATGTGAGATTTTGATAAATGATCCTTTTTTTTGCGGGTCCTACCACCGTCACGGGGTCCGCCCTCCGCCGCCATCTCACCTGTCCGCAGTCGAATTAATACACTCCGCTCCAAATGAACTGTTTTGATCGCGAGTTAACACAGTTTTCCGATGTAATTCACGCCTTGTTTGATGGGGGCTGCAGTTCCTTTTTCATTTGGGCTCCCGGCCGCCCCAATCGTCCGCAGCGAGGCCCCCACCCTGGTGAACATCTAACGCACCTTGTACAGCCATAAATAGCAAAACTGTAACGTGCAGCCGAGCTGGCGATCTGACGATCACCGGCAACGATCCTCGAGCGCGGACCGGGCGGATCGTCTGCTCCGCGCTCAGCAAATCGACCCGAACGCACACATATCGTGAAGACACGATATTTATGTACAAGTGTAACGACTGCTTAAGTCCGCACAAGCTGAGCTGAATTAATTCCGCGATCGAATAACATAAACACTGGCACTAAAGTGCAATAAGGCAATAAGGCTATTAGGCGCGAGGTGCTTAGAGAGCGGTGGCATCTCGGATCCGCAGAAGCAGTTCTGCCGCCTTGCGGGTACAAATGGCCCGCTGATCATTGGCATGTGTCTGTCTGTCGGTCGGTCGGTTTGTCTGGCTGGCTGGCTGGCTGCATGCGCTGCACATGGTCCGAGGATATTGGCCGGGCCTAGGCTCATCACAAGACGGTTTTACATAAAATTTCAATTATCCCAGGCGATAAAATTCACCGCAGAGCGCATGGCTGCACAGGCGCACCGCGCGACTCTCGGCAGTTACATATTGGCTGCGAAAAATTGACGCAATAAAGAGCGCGATCGCGCAGTGATCGTGATGCTGGAACGATCGTTAAAAAGGTGTTAACGAAACGAAAGTGATTTCATTTTGGGTTAATGTTTCAATAATCGATTTTATTACCACCGCAGCAGAAGCAGCCGCAGAGACTCGGGGCCGGTTTTGGAGTCGTGAAGCCTTGCTTCGTCGCCTCGATCCTGGCCACGGTGCCAGGGTGCTTTGGTGAATTTTATTTGATCGCTGTTTGGTTGAGTGTTGTTCCATCGGGTCATATGGGTTACGGAGATTCTGGATTTAATTTAGCACTCGATCGTCGATCGACTGGCTGCGCAAAGTGTATCGGGAGGTGTACGCTTACGTGAGCGTGGACGTGTATGCTGCACGTTGCGCCCGTGCAGTGGAAGGGTTATGCAAGGAATTTCCTGCGATGCACGTTGGGCCTGGCCGTAATGGTAATGGGATTCGTGGATTAAATAACAATTTAATTGTTTGACAGTGACTGAGTGGATTAATTTGTGAAAGGGCAATAGACGGGTGAAAGGAATTTTTATTGGAATTGAATTTTGTGCGGAAGGTTGTGTGAAAA
Organism: Eristalis arbustorum; assembly: GCA_916610145.1. Lineage (NCBI taxonomy): Eukaryota > Metazoa > Arthropoda > Insecta > Diptera > Syrphidae > Eristalis > Eristalis arbustorum. The sequence continues at coordinate 30,175,205 of OU744317.1, forward strand.
TTCAGCTTTTTAGGTGGTTTGGAGGTATATATTGAGAATCGAACGTTGCAGTCTTGGGGACCACAGCATATTTTTGGTGGGTTGTTATTTATAATCGAAAAAGTCGTATGACAATGCTGAGTGTTACACAATGTATCATCGAGGGCCTTGCAGGCCTTTATTGTCGCCATGGTGAGAATGATAGCTTAAAACGTAACCACTCAGATCTTGAAAATATATTTTTCTTAGCTCATGCTGGACCTGGAATAATCGTTCTCCCAGAGAAATATACCTAAGCTGGCTGAGAATGGGGCAGTGGCAAACATAGTGAAGAGTGTCACTTTTTTTTTCTTGGTCGCCATGGCGTATGAAGTCATAGGTAACTGGCTTTTTTGTGTCATACTTCATAGATGCATACTTCAGTTAATTATAGCGAGTTAACAGGGAATACCATTTTGAGATTTTTATACCGCTTGGGCCATGATATCCGAATGGCCTCATAAGTGGTTAGAGAGTTCCTTTAGACACCTACCAGAGGTTCCATCATATCTCCCGATATGAAACGTTCCATACCCCGAGTGCATGTTCTTTCAGAAAGGGAGAGGACATTTGGCAAAGTTCAACGCCCTAACCGGAACGCAGATGCTACTCAGTGGTAGAGACTAACCCCGAGCTCAGTCGTATGCTTTGTGTCATTCCTAAAATGTAAAGCTGGCCAGTTGTATTTATGGTAGGACGGAATCCGCACTATTAATTGGAGTTTGGATTCCAGCATTGCTCTGGAACAAGCGCTGTGCTTGGAATCTAACTACCATTGTTGTAGACAGAAATAAGAGAGCAATCTTGGCCAATTGTTTCCCCTAGTAGAGGTCTGAAATGAATGCCTTGAAACCAGTTTCAATTTTTTCGAGTACCATATTCATTCCACTCATATCTTGAAAACTAAAATGAATACATCACCCGATATTTGATTACCCACTGGCAACCAAGCATTTAGTTTAGTGTACTCACAAAGAATGAGTACACAACACTGAGTACACTGAGTTCAATGAATCCATTCAATCCATTCAATCTATTCAATACAATGAACGGATTCAAAATTGTTGCTGTTTTCAAATAAATGTGTGTTATCCTTATGAATATAATTTTTTTTAACACTGGAATGTAAAAACATTATTTGCTTCACTAATATTTTGTCGGAACCAATTAAACTTCTTTTTTCAGATATTGGGTGGTGTGAATAAAAACTGAGAAAACACTCGGAGTACAAACACTTGAGTCGAGTATGTTCGTCAAAGGAAATGCTCAATTTGGTGTGAATAAAAATGTTCCTCATAGCAGGTCTTTACCCTCAAGTTGACGTTTAGAAACTCTGCTGAAGAGCTGGCAAATTTATTTGTCAACATTCTTCAAATTCAATTAACAAACGCAAACACATGCGAATTATTCATTTTCAATCATGTTTTTAAATATAGAAACGCGAAAAATAAAACAATATAATTCACGGCGTTTCGGGGACACAGGGGATAATTTCAAGAAACATTACAGATTCGAGTTTTGCAACATGGAATGGTTAACCAATCAGTGCTCCCCGATATTCGTGGAGAAAATCGTGGTGGTGCAATACCAAGCAAGGAGAAGATGAAAATATTCCTTCGATACATTGGTGACCCTGGTTTCCAAGTTGGAATTGGAGAGGACTTTGGGATTCATTACACCATTGTATCAAAAACAGTTTGGCAAGTGTGTTATGCTATATGTGCAAAGGCGGATCTATGGATGAAATTTCCTTCTTCGATCGAGGAAATGCGAGAAGTGAAATTGTCGCTCTAGATTGTGCTCATATTGCAATTTTAAAGCCTTATTTACATGGCGATGAGTACCTGATCGGTTTGGCTTTTTTCCAGCAAACACGGATACAGTTGTAAATACCTGATGAAATCGTCATCGCCCATTCCGGATTTTTTGTTTGTTTGAGGATTAAGGTTTAATCCGTCAAAGTATTCCTCCTTCGACGCAGTAATTTCCATTATTTTTATTATTTTTCACTTTTTTGTCTCTTGAGTCACCTCCTATGCACACTCAACTTCAACGAATGATATCTGAATACATTCCATCTTTATTCACACCAAAACTGAGGTAATACTCAACTGTGAAAATATGTGAGCGGAGAGGATTCGTTAAATTTAACGAAATACATTTTTATTCACGCTAGATGGAGCATTTCCCCCAAAATTCTGAGGAAATGCTCATACTCAGTTTTTATTCACACCACCCATTAACTGACTGGCCGAAAGTTACTTACTTGTCCGAGAAAAATATTCGTTCTGATGAAGCACTACTCACTGGAGTAGATAGAATTTTGCAACTAAACTTATATTACAACGGAAACTCTAATTGGTGCTCTTAAAATAAAATGTTTCAGTTGAATTATTTTCATTTTATTTACTACTTTCAATACTACACAGTGTCAATGTTGCGAATCAAAAAGAGAGTGGCTAAAAGGAAATGCTGCAACACATGAGTTACTGTAATCTTTCCCATAGGTGTCGACACCAGTGTTAGTTTCTATTCAATATATTTACATTCAACAGATGTCGACACCGGCACTAGGTTGTACTTACAAATATATTATTTATCTTTTGTACAACACGCCTCCTAAATAAATATTTGTATTGTGCAGTACATTCTTAACACACTATTCATTTTACATTTTTTTTTTTTGTTATCAATACGTTTTTAAAAAAAAATGAATACATAAAAAAAAATGGAATGCAGTCTTTCTATTTTCATTTCAAACTTACTGCTGTTCTGTTTTTGACATTATTGTGCAGTACATTCTTAACACACTGTTCATTTTACATTTTTTTTGTTATCAATACGTTTTAAAAAAAAAAATAATACATACAAAAAAAAATGGAATGCAGTCTTTCTATTTTCATTTCAAATTTACTGCTGTTCTGTTTTTGACAAATTTTTCTTTGCATAAACTCTTAGTTAAAAAGTCTGCTAGATTTTTGTTTGAATCAATTTTTATAATACTGATATTACCATTTTCATAATTTTCATTTATAAAGTGATATTGTATTTCAATATGCTTGGAGTTTTTTGTGAAATTTCCAAACTTTCCTATTGCAATTGCTCCACTATTATCTTCATACAATTTTATAGGTTCTCTTATTTTCATATCAAATGCATCGTTCACCAAATTTTTAATAAATAAAATTTCAGTTACAGCTTCGGACATAGCTATATATTCAGCAAATGTCGAGTTTTTTGCTACAGTATTTTGTTTTTTACTTTTCCAATAAATCAGGTTTCCAAACATTCTTACAATATAACCTGTCGTTGACTTACGATCTAGATTATCTCCTGCATGATCAGAGTCTACCATGCAGTCTAGTCTTTCGCTATTACTAAATTTATCTGTATAAATTAATTTCACATTGCTAGTTTTTATTAAATATTTTAAAATTCTTAAAGCATGTTTATAATGTGTTTTATTATAACAATTTTGAAATCTACTCATGTAATTTACGCTGTACGCTACATCAGGTCTCGTGCCTGTACTTATGTATAGAAGTTCGCCAATTAGGTTTCTATATTTTATACGTTCATCAACTTCATACGATTGTTCCATTTTTAAATTAGTTTCCATAGGAGTATCAAATAGTTTAGCTTGATTTAATCCATATTTTTCTGATAGAGATAATATATATTTTTCTTGACTCAAGGTCATTCTATTTCTTTGCTCATTGTAGTCAATTTCAATTCCAATATATTCTTTAATTTTACCCAAGTCCTTCATCACAAATTTTTTCATTAATTTAATTTTTATCTCTTGAATTTTATTTTTATTTTCGCAACACAATATGAAATCATCTACGAAAACTAATAAATATATTTTACCTTTATCAGAGTTATTATAGTACAAACAGAAATCATGTTTGCTTCTTACAAAACCTAAATTTTCAAGATATTCATTTAAACAATCATACCAATCTCTGGGGCTTTCTGGGAGTCCATAAATAGCTTTATTGACTTTACAAACCTTATTTTCACCAGTTTCATACCCTCTAGGCTCGCGAATATATACTTCTGATTTTATAGCACCGTTCAAAAACGCAGTTTCAACGTCCATTTGCTCGACGTACATATTATTATAACAACTGTAACTTAGTAAAATTCTTAATGTTTGCATCTTACCAACCGGTGAATAAACGTTTTCAATAAAATTGTCTTGTTGAAAACCACGGGCTACGAGTCTAGCTTTATAAGTTTCATCGCTTTTCTTTTTAAAAATCCATTTCACGTCAATTATTTTTTTGTTAACAGGTTTATCTACAACTGCCCATGTATTATTTTTGATTAAGCTTGCTATTTCCTTATCCATAGCTTTTTTCCATTCTCTACTTTCATTTGAATTTATCGCCTCCTCAAAATTTAAGGGTACATTGGCGTTTACATAATTTACATAAATAAAATGACTTACAGGGTTTCCATATCTTTCAAATGTTTTTCTTTCTCTTCTCGATTGCCTTTGTGCTTCAATTTCTTTCTTTTTATTTTCTTCATCTTCATTAATTTCTCCATTTTCATCAGTCTCGCTTAGGTTTTTTTCATTATCACTTTCAAAATTATCATTTAAATCATTAATGTTTTCCTGTTTCTTATTCTTCTCAACTTCACCAGTATTAAGATCTAAATTATCATTATCATTTTGTAAATCATAATTTGAACAAAAAGAATTTTTCTCTATTTTTTCTAAACAAATTAAGTTTGATTCATCTTCAATAATTTTAACATGTCTCGCATTTATAATCTTATTATTCAATAAAACTCTATAGCTATTATTATTATAGCCAATTAATTTACCAATTTGTGCTTTATCGTCCCATTTACCTTGCCTTTTCACTTCGGGAATCCTAACAAAAACTTTACTGCCATAGATTTTCAAATTTCTTACATTAGGCTTTTTGCCAGTTAATATTTCATATGGCGTTTCAGTTTTGTTTGTGTTGGCCAGTGTTCGATTCTTAAGATAGGACACAGTTTTAATTATTTCTGGCCAATAAATTAACGGCACATTTGCCTCGCGTAGTAAGCATCTACCTATATCCATTGCAGATCTATTAAACCTTTCCGCCACTCCGTTCAGCTCATGAACGTATGGAGGGCATGGTAACAACTCTATACCTTTATATTTAATAAATTTGTAAATTTCCGCGTTTAAGTACTCTTTCCCATTATCGCACTGGAGTTTTTTTACTCTTTTGTCAAACTGATTTTCAACTAGATTTACATATTGTATGAAACAACTTGCAGTTTCCGATTTGCTTTTAATACAATATACTTGCGCACATTTACTATAGTCATCGACAAAGGATAAAAAATATTTTTCACCACCATAGCCTGTTGTCTGGTGTGGTCCATTAAGATCCGTATGGATTATTTCCAAAATTTCAGTTGATTTTGTCCTGTCGTTTTCGAATGGAACATTTGCCATTTTACTCTGTATGCAGTTTGCGCATTTCAACTCGCAATTTTCTAATTTTTCGGGTAAGCCAATTAAAAGTTTCTGCTTAACTAGCTTTTCCAAATATTGAAAATTTACATGACCAAGTGCCCTATGCCATTTCTCCTTCAGAGTTAATTCCATAACATTTGCGTATATACTATTATTCAAATATTTGTTAACAATACCTTTCAATTTATATAAACCATTTTCAATATTTGCAATAGCTACTAAAGCTCTGTTGCTGTTATAGATTTTTGCGTTGGAATTTCTCGTTACTATGGTGCAATTTGCCGCTACTTTTGATACACTTATTAGATTTTCCCTTAAACCTTCTACATAAAAAACATTTTTTAATTCTACTTCCTTTGTACCATTATATGCTTTAAAATAGATTTTCATTTTACCGATTTTACTAGCTTTTAATTTTTTGCCATCAGGCATATTTACATCAATTGGATTTCTTAAATTTGTATATTCTTCAAAAAGTTTATCATTATTTATTAAATGGTCTGTACATCCGCTATCTAACAAAAAATTTACTTCAGACTCATCTCTACAATTTTCACGTTTTGAAATATTACAATTTATTTGTCTTACTCCTGTTATATTTACATTTTGATGTTCTAGTTGGGTTAGCCACGATGACACTGCGCTGTTACCTCTACTGTTATTCTCGGTGTTGTTGTAATTGTTTTGTTGTCTCTGACTTGTGCCTTCTCTTTGCGATGATGATTCCCGTTGACCTCTGCCACCTCTGTAATTTCCACGATGTGAACCTCGTCCACGTCCGAAGATGCGGTGGACTCCTCGCCCTTGTTGAACTTGATTCGGGAGATGTTGAGTCTGCTGGGTTGGTCTCCAGCAGTTTTTTTTCATGTGGCCTTCACGACCGCAGTTATAACACACACCTTTTAGTTTTGTGTTAAATGTGCTAACATTTTTCTTTTTTTCACTGTCCACGTTTGTAAAACTTTTTTCAATAATTTTCGTTTTCACAAATTCTACTGTTTTTTGATCAGCTGGCACTAAATCGATATAATCACCAATGCTACTAAAGCTTGTAGGCAAGGCTTTAATTAAGTATCTTATTTTTTCTTCTTCATTTAATGTAGCACCTGATGCTTTTAATTTATTACAACTTTGTTCGAAAGCACAAAAAAATTCTTCTACACTGTCGAAATTCTTTAACTTTATACTATCCAAATTTCCACGGCATATTATTTGAAGTGCTGTTGATTTATTCACATACAGCTGATCGAACTTTTTTAGCATATCATATGCTGTTTCACAATCATGTATGTACTCGAGTTGCATATCGGAGACCGAATTAACCAAAATGGCTTTAGCCTTTACACTTGCTTTCCTCCAATTTTCTTCGCTGATTGAGTCCGTGTTAGCTCGTTGTCGTAACGCCTGCTCTTTACAATCTTTGCACTCTAAATTAATTAGCAGTCGCATTTTCCATTTGTCATAATTGCTGCCATCAAAAACGTGATATTTAATATCATCAATATTATTTGCCATGTCTGTTGATTTCTCGGTAGTCTCTAGGACACTTTTTTTATCAACCACAGTTTCCGATTTTGTATTGTCGTCCGAATTATTGTTTTCTGGTTCTTTATTGTGAACCGATTCTCGACTTTCACTTTTGTTTAATTTTGACAAAGCGTTTATATTCGACATTTAATGGTATTTAATTCTTTTTTAATTTTTGCACATGGTTAACTTCTTGCCGACCGCGTGTTCACTTTTTGAATCCACTTACATCCGCAAAATTGATTTATTATTTCTTGAAAACTTTTCATATTTTTATTATTTAGTTGTTTCTTTATAGTTTGGCACTACACTTTTCTTTATTTTATTTCGAAACTACGCTCTGCTACCATCTTAAAATAAAATGTTTCAGTTGAATTATTTTCATTTTATTTACTACTTTCAATACTACACAGTGTCAATGTTGCGAATCAAAAAGAGAGTGGCTAAAAGGAAATGCTGCAACACATGAGTTACTGTAATCTTTCCCATAGGTGTCGACACCAGTGTTAGTTTCTATTCAATATATTTACATTCAACAGATGTCGACACCGGCACTAGGTTGTACTTACAAATATATTATTTATCTTTTGTACAACAGGTGCAAACGCCACCATTGTAAGGCTGAATGAATAATTCTTTATTCGCTTTAGCTGAAGAATTCATAACTTCCACCAGTGGAATGAAATCTTGAAACAAGTCTTTATCGTTCGATATATGTCTACCCAGCTCTTCATTTAAAAATTGTTCTTGATCTTCTTCTTCTTCTTCTTTGATTGGCGCTACAGTCCGGGGTGGACCTGCGCCTCAACCAACATGCCTCTCCAGCCAGCATGATCTTTCGCCAGCTGCCTCCAGTTGCGCACACCAAGTTGGTTGAGGTCCTTTTCCACTTGTATGCGCCATCTAGTGCGAGGACGTCCTCTGTTGCGCTGTCCCAATGGCTCGGTGTCGAAGACTCTTCGGGCCGGAGCTGTGGTGTCCATCCGCTCTACATGACCTAGCCATCTTAAGCGTTGGATCCGAAGACGCTTAACTAGGTGCATGCCGCTGTACAGCCCGTATAGTTCGTGGTTGAACCTTCTCCTCCAAACGCCATTAACGCAAACAGGACCAAAGATCGTACGCAGAACTTTTCTCTCAAAACAACCAAGAGCTTCTTCATCCGCTTTCAATAGCGTCCATGTCTCTGCGCCATAGAGCAGGACTGGGATGACCAGGGCTTTATACAAGGTCAATTTGTGTTTCGAGAGATGGCTCTGTTACTCAATTGCCTCGGGAGCCCAAAGAAACAGCGATTGGCAAGAGAAATTCTGCGCTTGATCTCGGTACTGGGTTCTTGATCTTCATATTCCCTTATTTCATGGGCATATGTTTTCGTGATACCTTTACATTAATCTTTGATACATTTTATTTCCTCTTCATTGAATCAATATATTGGCGGGAGGAAGCAGAACACTGGCGATGAACAGGAGCAGCTGGTCAATGAAGAGTCGGATAGTCTTCACCTTCTATTAGGTCTATAACTTAATTCGTGCAGTGAGAGTGAGAGTGAGTCGAGCAGAATATGAAAAATTGGCTTGATTCATTCTTGGCTACCAAGCGGGCTCATTTCTTTGGGATAAGATCCACAAATTGCCAGAAAGATGGCTAGGTCAAGGTTTCAGATGGGCAGTACTTTAAATAATACTATTGTGTATGTTTTGTTAAATAAACGTTTAATATACGCAATCATTTTTTGGAAGTTTCTTCAAAAGCAAAACCTGTTTGCATGGTGATATTGCTGGCCATTGAAATATCCGAATCGTTTGTTGAATAAGAATTTCTTGTACATGTTTGCAAAATAAAATTAACTTACATTACACATCAATTTAGTTACCAACCTTTCAGTCTTCTATTGTTATCCGGATGTAATAGATGTCTGGCCAGAGAGTTTGCGTGACTTGCAAGCCTTTGATGGTAACGAACGCTATAGCGCTCGATTTCTTCTACTATTGTAAGTATGTTTAGATGTATAGTTTTTAATTTGTTATTTGTTATCTACTATGAAATACCATTAATTTATAACAGATTATTATTTTCGATTCTCATAATAATAAGAATAAAACTAGTTGATGCCGTGCACAACATCTAATCTAAAATAAATAGTTTTATTACATGCATTCACATTTCGTTTCGTTTTGCGGCTGTTCTTAAGCATCAAAACCGGTTTACTTAGTGCAAGTTGTGTGCGAACAGTTGGAAGCGAACTTCGTTGCGCTAATTGATACGTCAAAGGGTTAATACAGAAGAACCTCTGAATAATAGGGGACCGCCTATTCCTATATCGTTGCAAGTACTTGTAGCGTTCCATTCTTTCGCTAGAAATGTGCCTCAAGATGATATCGGTAAGTAAACAATATTTGGTATTACATGCGAAATTTTAATTGATTTTCCACATTTTAGGAGCTCTTCATGGAATGACACAAGCTGCAGTAAGGAAAATCATAAAAAAATATCGAAGCAAATTGCTTTGCTGTTGCCGCATTTGTTGCTTGATGAATTGAATCTTGAATCTTGCTTGGTGATGCAGGATATCCATGTTCCAACATATTAATATAACAGCAGTCATACTTCAACGAGAAGTCGGATTGAATGTCTCAATGGTCAACTGAAGTCAAAACTTCGGTTACTTTTAGACCGACTGCGAGTGGACCTAGATACGGCAAGGAACGTTATTGTTGCCGTTGCCGTGCTGCACAACATAGCCAAGGAGAGGCATGTTCCATTTTTGGAAGAAGGAACAGCTCCATCGAGTCTTAGGACTTAATGATAATTAGCTAGATGGAAAGCTTTTTTGGTAGCTGTTCTCGCTTTTTTTGCACAAATCTTCATCCTTGTCTATTGCTGCCTGATTTTATCACAGCTTCTGACGTGTCCAGCAGCAATCATGCCGTTTCTGACTGCCTCCCAAGCAGCCTTCTTCTTGTTGATCATCCGCAAGTCGTTGCTCTTATCCTTGTTAGCAAGTGCTGCTCTATCAGCTGCCGCAACATTTCCTTTTCCATCCTATCCTAATTGTGCTCCAATTCTCGCTTAGTCTCAAACTTAATCTTTCTTGCCATCAACCATATATCATGTTTAATTTTAAATTATACAGTTGTGTCCATTCCCTACGCTTAATTTTTAGATCCGGCAAATTAAAAGACAAATTTATCTCATGGTTTATTCGAACTGTGATTTTTAAGTGTGTGTGATTGAAAATTCGCTGTAAAGTAGAAACCAGTTAGCGGCAGGTTAAACTATTTTTGACAAAAAGTTAAAGCATGCTTTTAAGTTTAAAGTTGCGTATAACTTAGTCGGAGTTAAACTCTTAAAGTGGAGTCGACTATAAATTTGCGCCAATGCTTTAAAAATTTCAAGTCAAAGCACTGTCCAATTCGAATGTAAAAAAGGAAAGGAAGGAATCCCATTCCGTTCTTTGTCTAGTGTCTTTCTGGCGCCCACATAAACCGATGCGCTTAGAAAACACCCCATTAATGGGACAATTCTCGTTCTTTCAAGAACATAGAGGAAAATTCATTATTATCCTATGTCACAACCATGCGTTGTCAAAACTTTTTAGTAGATGGCGCGGATTTATTTGAAATCTCAAAGAAACTAAGACCGCCCCTTGCGGCATCGTTTTGTAAACATTTAAAGCAAATTAGAAGTTTGTCTTTACAAAAGTCTTACACTACACTAGACTAGACTAGAAGTAAGGAAGGAACACTGACTAAATAATATGGAGCCAGCGTTTTCGCTTGTTTCCAGGATTTCATAATTTCCTTTCGACAAAGTTGGTGCCTTACACCATACTGTGACCAAAATTGGTTGGGCTTCCACTGATGAGTGTTACATGCCAGGAGTAGCTCGCCAGCCTTTTTTAGCCTACAGATCTTCAAAACCTTGTAAGTCAACATGACCTAACAAAGTCATGTTTTCAGAATGAGTCTGCGAAGAGTTCGCAGTGGGATACCTGATAAGAATCGCTGAGGTAAAGTGTATGATACTACAACTCTCCCACTGGATCATTGACTCAACGACTTTTAATCCCGAGAAGCCAATCCCGCCATGGTCCACCTATAAGAAATAAAAAAAATATATTTCTGAGGAAATAGCGTCGGTGGTGTCTGATGTTGTTCTTTTTGTAGAACTGCGTTATGTCAGGTTTGAATCAAGCATTAAATCCTGGGTGGGTGATTAGCAAAATGCGAATGTCTCGGCGGTGACTCCCGCTCGACTGAAAGTTGTTGCAGCTCCTGTAAGGTTATGATCGGGATGACTGATATTACTTATGCAACAGCTTTCCGAATAGTTGCAGAATATTTTGTATCTATTCGTAGGATCTTCACTTCTCGTTTTAATGGGATTCATTTTGTGCAAGGCCTCCATTGAGATTGATGCACATTCATGAATTCTTACTTTCTAGATGACAGATTTTTTTTCAATTGCTGTGGAGTTTATTGTGTACCAGTTCTGTCAAACGAGTCTTCGACTCCGAACCAATGGGACAGCGCAAAGAGGACGACCACGAACCCGATGGCGCACTCAAGTGGAGAAGGACCACAAACAAATTGGAGTGCGAAAGTGGATGATGCTGGCTAAGGATCGTGCCAGCTGGAGAGGATTTTTGACCGAGGCCCAGGTTCACCCCGGACTGTAGCGCCACAAGCAGAAGAATAAGTTCTGTCAAACGTAAGTACTCACTTCTCACGCTTGTGAGCACCTTAATCCTTTGACTATGACCAGTCTTTCATCGGTGGATAGTGGATGCACCAAAACGTGCACAAATGCCGCCCGTTTGAGCATAGAATTTCATTCAGTTGCTTAGTCTTTGCTTAGATTCACATCTCTCTTTATTCCTTGCATAAATCGTGCTCAAGCCGTATGGTAATTTGCACAATTTGAGGTTCTGTCGTGCTTCCTATTTAATCCTCTTGGAGAAACCACTTTCGAAAGCAAACTCACACTATTTTTTGCGCATTGCAGGCAGTCAAAGCAGATAAATAGACACACAGGGTATCAAATAGGTTAAGCGAGCAGTTTTTAAAAATGTAGCTATTTAGTCTAAACGTTGGTTGGATTCATTAGATAGTTAACAATAACTTCCATTCAGACCTTCAGCCCGCTCCTTATTGAGCACCACATCTGCCCCATTGTTCGGAGGCTTCTTTGGGAAATAACACGGCGACAGATCACTGCATCAACCTCGCACATTTGCTTGGGTTTCTCTCTCATGCCAGAATTCAACATTTCAACCCATGTGTGCCCACCATCAACGGCCGTCTATTTGCGATGCCGACTTCCACTCACCTACCTTAGCCGATCGCATGAGTTCCACACGTGCGCGCCAGGGCAACGCCCCCAACAGCATCTACTCACCCCGAGTCCGGAGCGGGTGCGCACAAAGTACCTCTTTCGTTAAACAAGTAATCACAACTCAAAACATTCGGTTACTCTACGAAATTAGCTACCATAACAAACGGAAATAACACACGTTCCACATCCCCGGCGGCCGGCAGGTCGCTACGTCGGTAGTGTCCTGCAAATTAGCAAATTCACACAGATCTCACGAAGGCGCTGTCGCCGCTCTCATGGGTTAATACGCTTGTGTGCACCGCAATTTACCCATCGTAAAACATAACACCGAAGGTAAACAAATGTTTGTTGCCTCGGCCTCCTTAGCGCCATGGTGTCTACCGAGAACTGGCACTGCAACGGCCGGCCAACACATGGGTGCCAAGGTGCGAGAGGTAGTCCTGGGAAAAGAATTTTTTTCGACGCTCTGCCATGGGAAAACACTGCATATGTCAAAAATACGCAACGCATACGACGACGCACCTCCCCCGGGACCAGAACGTCCACCGTCCACTTCAGTCGCAGGTCTCTTCAGATTCCCTCAATCGAGCGATGAATTTCACTGCTCGTCTGTTTGATCCGTCCTCGAATTCAATTTGACTACTCGTCACATCATCACGCACAATTATCATTGACAACAACCACTTTACCGAATTCGACTTGGGCTAAGTGGCGGCCGAACGAAAGTGGAAAACCCGCAGAAACACTTGAGCACCCACGGGGCCGATCTCGAGTGCACAGGTAGTTCCGTCGTATTATAATAATCACCACCTGACTACTTGAGATAGCGCAGGTCAGGTAACAAAGGGATGGATGCTGGTGCTGCGTTCATCCTTCGGAGCAGCCGAAGCACCACGAGCCAAGCACGGCGAGTCAAGTGTCTGAGCGGTCACTACCTGTTCGCAGCAGATTCGAGTAGGTAGCATTGTTTGCTTGAAATGCATATCCTTGCAATTGCAGGAAGTATTTTGTTTTCACAAATAATGATAATCACTGGCAGACACTTTGTGTCGAGATAAGGGCGGTAAGTGGATTGAAGGGTCGCTAATGAGGAGTGGTTTAGCATTTAATTATCTACGTTTTGTAAGCGATTCGAGATTGAAGGTAATCACGAGTGATGTGAATCAGATAAAGTGTCGTTGTGGCAGCATTTGTCTTCGCATTGGCACCAGCTGATGGAAGCCGTTTTCTGCGAATTTTGAACTCTAGTAGGCTTTGCTTTTTTGTATAACCTACGTCAATTTAGGTCGCATTACTTACATTGGATTTCTCCACGAGCTTTCGTTATTGAAATCTGTATGGTCTTTGTGGGTCCGTGCGCACTTTTAAGTCCTTCCCTGTTTGTGATGCGAAAACAAGTGGTTTCTATATAGCATCACGATCATTCCTTCAGTCAATCATTCACCAAGAGACTGTCACTCCATATCCATTATTATGCTAGAAGTTCACAAAAAACTCAGTCCTGCGGCGCACACTCGTCTGACGAATGGTTTGAGCGTCAGCTTTGACTTAAACTCGTTGTCTTCTTAAGCATGCTTAGATGCACTCAATCCCTTGGGACTTAACGCTTACGACTCTGGTATAAGGCGCAATTGTGAAATCCCGCGATACTAAAAGCAGACAGTGCATAATATTTTCGTGATCTCTTCAAATATTGTTTCCAGCTACAACAATCATGCCCTGTATTCCAAGTTGGTAGTCATGGAGCTCGGCTCATATTAAATACACAGCAGTCGGGAGCTGCACGAAAGTTTGTGCAAAAAATTCGTGAGAGTGGTATGTTTGTAGACAACACTCATGGTCCTCGTCGTAGTATGATGCGTTGAACCGACTCTTTTTTTGAATATTTGGACGACCTCTAGTTCATGGACGATGGTGAGCCATGCCACAGTCAATCCTTTATGGACCAAATTCCCAAATCGTGTTATCAGCTGTCTGGGCGATGTTAATTGGCTGATTCGGTATCGGAATTTTTTCGTAAGTTAGGAGTCCGTCCATTAACTACTCTGCTCCTGTAGCGCTCTGGCTAGTCTTAGGTTCTTACATCTAGGGGCCAACTACTTCAGCGGCCTCAGTGAGCTAACCAGCTCCAGCATAGGCCAGCTAAATCGGTTCACTAGAAGCCCCAACTGGTTCCAGTGTTAGGAGAAGGCAATACGCATGGTATCACAATGGGCCTACTCTGGTCTTAGTGTGACTGCCCTTAGCAGTATAAGTTAACCTAACCTAGGAGTCCGTGAAGGACTGATGTTATGACAACGGTATGGAAACGCTCCAACCTATAGCTACAGCTCGAGTCCATCAATAAGGCATTGGAAATTGGGGTGACAAAATGCGCTTCTGCGAAGCCAGCTCATGATGGTACTTGACCGACGTTGTGTTTCATAATTAATGGATTGTTTGTTTCTTATTGACAAAGCCATGAACATGAACAATTTTAATTATGTTCATTTTATTCCATTATCCATAAGAAACTTGTATTTGGCTCACACTCTAGTTATGGGGCTCCGTTTTCGAGAGACAGTGCCTTCGAATGTGTCCCCAGTTGCAACGTACACTCGAGTCTGTGGACAAGACATACCATCCTAACGAGGTAATGCACAACCATGCAAAATTTTAAAGGTTTGAAAAGACTGATCAGAAGGCACATAGTACGCGTTTTTAACCTACTACCTCAAATAGTATATACCACCAGAGTGTGCACCTTAACGGCTTTATTCCGCCAGAAACCTCCCCAAGGATGCCCTATTTACTCGTCTCGTCTCAGACAGGAAAAAATCTTCCAAAGGATGGGAATTTTGCTGATGGCTACATTAAAACCAACCCTCGTCGGCACGCTACGATAGTTTTTTTAAGCCGACGCAATAGTCCACCATGTTGAATCTATGTACATTTAACGCGCTGGTGCAATGGTGCACAAGCCAAGTTTTAAACCCTTCTGTGAATAGGTAGGTCTCTGGCCAGGCCTTTTCCATTTTCGAAATGGCAAAATAAGACAACACTGTCCACAAGACACACTATAACAAATATCCGAATTTCCCAAATAGCGTTCCGCGGATCCTTGCTGAAAATGCTGAACATTCTCATGAAAAGTGCGTTATTTGCAACAAAAAAAAGGCGCTGGCAAGGCCATGTCAGTGACACCAATCACGACGACCTCACGAAAGTACAGATATTTCTCTTTGAACCTGAAGCACCATATTCAATGAAACCAAACATGTGGATGCATCGATCGAGCAGCAGCTATGACTGGCAAAATAAGTGTGACAAGAATATAAAATGCTACACAGAAGTGTAGGTATGACGTAGTAGTCACTTCGTTATACATTGCCATGAAAATACCGGACTTTTAAAAAAAAGTGTGCGAACATTTAGGAAGTCAGCCGAAGAAAGGTGTAATGATGAAAGAAGCGTGCAACAAAATTTGGTTACTTACTTACTAATCAGGCCAACGGCCCATGAAGGGTCCTAGCCTGAGCAATTTCTGACTTCCTGGGCACCCTGCTTCCAGTCATCAAAGCGAAGCTGTCTTACATCCGCGATGACTTGGTCTCTGTCCCGGAGGTATGGTCTTCCTCTGCCTCTTGAACCAGGAAGTTCGGATTCGAAGACCCTCTTTGCTGGAGCGTTGTTGCCCATTCGCTCGATGTGGCCGAGGCAGTGTAGTCGACGGAATTTTGCCTTCCGGACTACATCCACATCCTTGTACAGACGGGACCATATATCCGACGAAGAAGGGACCGAGAATCTGCTCTATAGTTTTGCTTAGTGTCCGGCTTTCGGCTCCATAAAGCATGACTGGCAGAATAAGATTTTTGTAGAGCATTATTTTGGTCCTTCGAGTCAGGAGTTTCGAGCCTAGCTGTTTTGACAAACCGAAGTAACATCGGTTGCCAAGGGCGAACCTACGTCGGATCTCGACTACGATGTCATTCGTGGAGTTCAAGTTTGTCCCGAGGTAGACAAACTCCTTTACTACCTCGAAATTGTAGCTGTCAATTGTAACTTTGTGGCCTATGTGGTGTGCGGCGGATCGTTTTTTGGGTGGACGGTATGTACATATTTGGTTTTGTCCTCGTTGACCTTTAGACCAGGTCGTTTCGCCTGTTCCTCAATTGCCATAGTTTTCACTACGGCACGTTGGGAACGAGCGAAGATGTCGGTGCCATCAGCGTATCCCAACAGCTGGACGGACTTGTAGAAGATAGTGTCTTCGGCCATCGCTTCGAATATCTCCTTGCGATGAATGCTGTCGTATTCGGCTTTAAAATCGATGAAAAGATGGTGAGTATCGATTTAAAACTCGCTGGTCTTCTCCAGGATCCGTCTTAGAGTGAAGATTTGGTCTATAGTCGATGGGGGGATATATATGATATGGAGCTGATATTCTATTCGTCGGGCATGATTTCGTCTTCCCAAATTCGGCAAATGATCTGGGGCATGCTCTATACCAGTAAATTGCCCCTAGTTTTGAAAAGTTAATATAGTTTTAGGCCTTTTTTGTTAGCACCCGCCTGTTTTGTAAAGTAGGACAGTGTGCTGCGAACATGATCTTACATAGATTCAGTCGATCTGGAGCTCAAGAGAACAGCAAGAGTGACACTGAGTCACAGTCTTGTGTTATTAAACCATTTGCGGTGTTAGATGGAGTTCTTGGTGACCTGCTGGCAAGTTATGCTTGATGTTCTCCAATCTCCATGGAATAAGTTATCAACAACAACTAATTACTGACACAGCGCCTGATGGTCATTGACTGTCGTGGAGTCAAACCAAAAATCAAATCAAAAAAATCAATTGACGCGTGTTGAGAGCAAGAAATTGCAGAGTAGGTAATATCGGAAGCATTTACAATTCTTACGATGTTGTTCTGAAGCACATTTTTTATCCTACGACCGACATTAATTGGCCCTTCTGCCGGAATTTCAGCTCCACGACGAGCAAGTACAGATTCGATTACTATCTCCTGGACCAGTTGCTTGACTTGATGCCCGAATAGGGGTAACTTTTAAACGTCGCACTCCTATAGCAAAGCTAATGTTAAGCAAAGTCACATGCAATTTCATCAAAAAACCATTAATTCGACGAAGTTGAAAGATTACAATTTTTTACCACAATTTTAGGGATATCCATAGTACGGATTGCCTCGATGTTTGAATAGCCACAAGGCATTAGAGATGACTAGACCTTTTTGTTCATATTTCGATTGGAAATGTTGAGTCTTATAATTCGTTTGTCATTGACTGATTTTAAAGAACTCAAATAACACTCCATCTGGGACATCCTTAATTGCGAAGCAGTCTATTGAATCCTATGCCCTTCAAAAGTCTGCATCCCTGTCAAGATCCTCCAACGACTCATGTTGCAGCTGTAGCTTCTCTGTGAGAAGAAGCTCCGCCATTGTCCGCCGTTTCTACTCAGACTAAGGTGAAAAACAAAACAGCCCAAGACTCTCCATTCCAAGTCCAAGTCCACAGCATAATTGCCAATCGGATCGCGGAGGATTATTTCATTAGGCTGAGCCCATTCCCCGTCGGTCCTCGAGCAAATCGTCTTATCCGCTGCCAATGTTTGCCCAAATCCAAGTATGAAATTATAATTTCATTAAATTTGGGAAAAAAACAACACACACACAAGGGCCGTGCAGGGATTTCCTCGGGACATTAGATCACCACCAGCACACATTCCTCGCGAAGGTAAAGCAATTCCCGGGAACCGAGTCAGTAAATCCCCATTCAATGCACAGTCATTGCAACATATGATGTGCATCGCCGTTTCGCTGCGCTGCAGAAATGAAAATTCCATGCGCGTCCATGCCGTGGCCGAGGGATGTGTCAAACACATGGCTTCCGTGGTGTGTGGGAATGGGAAACGCAGACAAAGCGGCGACGCGGCGCTTGCTGCGAATGTTTGCATTGACAAAATATTGACGACGATGGGTAAATCGAATTATCGAAAAGATAAGCGCTGCGCTGCTTCCATAATTTTCCGTTTGTTTTTAGAAGAAACAAATCCATTTGGCGTTAGGTGGGCTGCGACTGGGCTTCTTGACTGAGCACAGCCTGAAACAACACGGATTGCGCGGATTGACTAGCCACTTTCGGGTGTGCGGATGGCCGCTGCCAAGGACGCCACCCCCGCGTGCGCATATGGATTGCAACTGGTGGCGTGATCCCGGCGACGAAATGCGCCGCGCCACTGCCCCAGGAATCCAGGCGCCAGAGGCACGCCAAATGGGATTCTGCGCACCTTCTAAGTGACCGGTTCCAGGGTCTGCTTAGAATAAATTATCGCAAGTCATCAGCCACCAGCGGCGGAGCGGACCCCAATCTGAATTGGTAAGTGGGGCACTCGGGTAGTCGGGCAGTCGGGCAGGCCATGGTGTGGTTCTTGAACCGGCCACCCTAATGCGGATGCAAATTAATGCATCTGTGCACCATCAAAAATTAAATGTCGCACTGAATTCAGTTTCAGTTTTAGAATTTAGCGAGTGAATAATAATCCAATGCATTTGTATGGATGAATTCATCCCGCCAAACGTGCCAAAGCGTCGTCGTCGTCGTCAACACGCCACACAGCGCGACGGTGTACCTGGGTGTGCTGGCGTCCATAGAAAATGCACATTTTGATTGACCGCCTTTCAAATCATCTATTGGCCTCCGAAAGGATGCCAGGGGAGATGCCATACGCGCTAAGGTGAAGGCTAGTCAAGAGCATAGGTAAATATTTTCGTTGGGAGCGATACAAAGCATTCGGACCAACTGAATACTCAATGTGAATAAATCTGGCGCTAAAATAGCAGAGCCGGCACGGGATGGACCGTACTCACGCCAGCATGGCGAATGTATTCGTAGTAGCCGGAGCGATGGGCTACTTTTGTTTGAAGTCACGTACGACGGCGACTGATGATGTTTGCTGAGTGGAAAACTCAACCGAAGGACACACGTGCTGGGCACATGGATGCGCTCTCGAAGGGAATTCGAAGGTGCTGATTGTACCTATTTCCTTGGGCCGATCGATGATGGTGGCTCCTAATTTGAGAGCGTTGTGGGCATGGGAAGGAATTAACCTTTCACGGCACGTACTTTTTTTAACAAAGTGTGGGTGATGGCGGTTCTTGTAGTTTATGGTGAAGACCATATGTGTCTTTAATTGGGGCGATCCTTTATCAAGTACACCAGTAATGTATACTTGATGTGCATTCTTGAACGTTCGTGGCGTACTTAGAAAGTGTGTCAACTCCTTAACGCAATGCGATCAATGCTCTGCACACAAAGGTCGTATATTGAAACGGATCTTCAACATTCCAACTAAGCTTATAGAACACGTTCCTACTTAATTTGCACAGAATTTATTCGATCCTTTCAGTAGCATCAACATGGCGTGGTTTTCAACACAACACAACACGACACGAGTTGAAATATAAGTGTGTCAGGGCACAAATAAAGGGTGGTTAAATTTTAAGGGCCGATGTTGAATGCAAACCACACCTAAACGTCAAGTTTTCTTCTGCATTTCATTTGACATTTCTCAATTTCAGACTAATTCAATTTGAACCATGAAAAGATTCACAACCGATCAACGCATTAAAGTTATTCAGGCTCATTATGAAAATGGCGTGATTTTTTCGGTCAATTTAATCGACCAAAAGTACGTTCAATCGGAAAAATTTGAACAAACCGGGTCTGTAGGAAATGTGAAAACACCAGTGCATGCTCGTACAGCTCGCACTGCAGAAAATATTGCTGCTCTTCGCGATAGTGTGGCTGAAGAGCCGTCCATCTCAACTCGTCGTCGTGCCCAACAATGGTGTCTCTTTACACAGCAGCTATGGCCGATTTTTGATCATTACCGAGAACTCAGCCCGATCAGAATAATTATATCTTTATCAAAAGCCCTGGTGAAATAAACTTTTGTGAAATAAACTCAACTAGATCCGCATCGTTACGTATACTGGCGTAAATGTAATTGCCGTCCACCAGTTTTCGACTCAATGGTTTTGGGCTGTTTTGTTCTGTGGTATGTGGGCCCATTGGTCAAAATTGCAGAAGTTATGAAGAAAAAAACTACATACAGTCCATTGGATAAGATCGTATACGGCAAAACTCGTGTATGAAAACCGGTTTGGAAGTGGCATTGGCATTAGCAGCTAAAAAATACTTCTGCTAAGATAATAATAATATAGTATGGGTGGCGCTACAGCCCGTAGGGGGCCAGGGCCTAGCTTCTCAGCAACCACTCGAGTTGTGCGTGCTATTGTTCTCTCACGAGTGGAAGGGACCTACAGTTTTATGCCGACTCCTAACGGCCAAGTTTGAGAAGCTTTCTCTAGACAGGATATACTCTTTGAGCATTGTCAGTGACTCGAAAGAGGTGGGGTCGTGAAATTGCTTTCCGTCGCACAGAGCATGAATCGAACCTACGACGTCGAGGTTGGGGTCGACGCACATACCCACAACGCCACGGGCCACCTGCTACGATGGTTTGAATAAAAAAATTTAAGAGTGTTCAATTTTTGTCAGAGATGAAAGAATTTTAAAATTTATTTTATTTAAAAACGACACAATTGGGCCAAGGAGCTACTCAAAACTAGAATTTGGCAATTTGTTCATGCCTGCAGATAACTTAAGGGCACCCGACATGGCTAAAATTTATAAGGAGGCTTTGGGCAAAGTTGGTTTAAAAGAATTAATGAGAATTGGATAGTGCAACCCGAAACATCGCAGTCGTTTGTGCAGTGCGTGGAAATTGGCCATCACATCTTCTTCTTCTTCTTCTTTTGGCGCTACAGTCCGGGGTGAACCTGGGCCTCGGTCAACAATCCTCTCCAGCTGGCACGTTCTTTAGCCAGCTGCCTCCAATTTCGCACTCCAAGTTGGTTGAGGTCCTTCTCCACTTGAGTGCGCCATCGGGTTCGTGGTCTTCCTCTATTGCGTTGTCCCACTGGCTCGGAGTCAAAGACTCTTCGGGCTGGAGCAGTGTTGTCCATGCGCTCTACATGGCCTAGCCATCTTAGGCGTTGAATCCGTAGACGCCTGACTAGACTCATGTCGCTGTACAGCCCATACAGTTCGTGGTTGAATCTCCTTCTCCAAGAACCTTCAACGCAAACAGGACCGAAGATTGAACGCAGAACCGCAGAACAGACCGAGTCGTCGATGTATATACTTTGTTTTGCCCTCATTCACCGCTAAACCCATTTTTGCCGCCTCCGTCTCAATACAGGCAAACGCTTCATTGACGGCTCGCTGAGTTCGGCCAATCACGTCAATATCGTCCGCGTATGCTAGCAGTTGAACGGACTTCTGGAAGATCGTGCCTCTTGTGTTGGCGTGTGAGTTTCGCACGATCTTCTCCAACACGATGTTGAAGAAGTCACATGACTGCGCGTCGCCTTGGCTAAAACCTTTTTTGACATTGAAGGTCTCGGTGAGTTCGTTACCGACCTTGATAGAGCAGCGAGAGTTCTCCATCGTCATCCTGCACAATCTGACGAGTTTGGCAGGGATGTCAAAACTAGACATGGCGTTGTATAGCTCGTCCTATGCACACTGTCATATGCGGCCTTAAAGTCGACAAATAGGTGGTGGGTGTCGATCTGCATCTCTTGGGTTTTTTCGAGGATCTGCCGTAATGTGAAAATTTGATCGATAGTGGACTTCCCAGGCCTGAAACCGCACTGATAAGGACCTATCAGGTTGTTGACGAATGGTTTCAGGAGCTCACACAGAACGGCAGAGAAGATCTTGTAGGCGATGTTAAGGAGACTTATCCCCCGATAGTTGGCGCAGTCAAAGGGGTCTCCTTTCTTGTGGATCGGACAAACGATACTAAGATTCCACTCGTCGGGCATGCTTTCCTCCGACCAGACGAGCTAATGCATGCGCCCAACCAGATCATCTCCAGCTGCCTTAAACAGTTCCGCGGACAATCCATCCGCTCCAGCAGCTTTGTTCGACTTCAGTCTCGATATCGGTACCTTGACTTCGTCGAGATTGGAGGGACGGAATTCTCTTCTATCGTCGTCCATTGCGTGGAGTGGAACATTCTGCCTGACAGCGGTATTGGTGTCCTCTTCGCCGTTTAACAGTCTGCAGAAGTGATCCTTCCAGATTCTCAGTATCGACTGCGACTCTACTACGAGTTGCCCCTCTTCGTTCCGACAGGCTTCTGTCCGATGTTTGTACCCTTTGGACCCTTTAGATAGTTGTTTCGGCCATCACATCAGCCGGATGCAATCCCCATCCCAAGAAGCTTAAGCTCCAAGGAAATAAGATCTCGACAATCACACAATTATCACGAAAAATACAAGTTTTATGGAGATCTTTGCCTCAAGATTATGCTTAAGATTAATAGAAAGCATGCCTCGGAGATTGCAAGCATTCAGGCTTCAAATTTTTTTGAAAATTTGCGAACAATTGTAAAGACCAAGTTAGAATTAAATTAGAATTAAATAAAATCCCTTTCGCTTGGTTGAGATCCTTCCCCGAGTTGAGTGCTCCAGCTTATCTGCGATCGTCCTTTGTAGCATTATCCCACATGTTTGAATTCATAGATTTTTGGGGAGGGTTTACGTGGCTTGCATGGCCCCGCTACCTTAGACATGTGTCCGCGTTGCGTTGCCTCTTTAGCCTAAAGAAGGAGCAATTGAGAAAAGTTATTGATGCTTAACGTCTCGGTAATTTTGGTTTACGTGGGACCTAGGTAGATGAAATTATTACTGCCCATTGTGACTCGCTATGGGTTGACCATCACGTTAATATGATTCGCGTATCCTAGAGATTTCGCTAAAATCCTGCATCTAGTGATGCCATGTGAATCCTGCACGATAACACAACACGGCGGAGAAGATCTCGTACGTGATGATAAGAAGGCTTATCTCATGGTAGCTGGCGCAGTTAAGGAGCTCTCCTTGTGTGCATCGGGCAAATGTTTCTGAGATTCCACTAACTGGCAGGCTTTGCTCCGACCACATCAGAGATAAGATGGTGAATGTGCCCAATCAGATGCTCAACTGTCTTCAAGAGTTCTGCAGACAGTCTGCACCAGTAGCTTCATTCGACTCTAGACTCTATTCCTATCACGACGGCGACTAAGTCGGGGGACGGAATTCTCTATCATCGTCACATCAGTTTTGAAACTCATCGGTTTTGGATCACCCTGTCAGTGCCTCTTTAGTGGCACTCAATCAATACCTCGGCTCGTTGTTATTGCTTAGTCTTGCTGGAGCACTTTTTAGAAATGGATTAATGTCTGCCTCACATGGGAAACTTAATCAATACCAATTCGATTTACACAACTAACAGAAACCGAAGGACTTGCAATAACCGAGGTTGTTAACCGTTTTCCAACAAGAAAAGCTTTACAGTCGCAAAAATGACGAATCAAGGAGAGGACATCCAAAGTAAAGCAGATACAAGAAACACCCATCGAGGTACCATTTTTGAAAAGTTCCACACCTCAAGATGTGTGACGATTCAGTGTTGCGTTAATCGACTTTGTACTGAATTCGTCTACTTGAGGAGAATACCACCACCAACGGATCAGCAACGTCCCCAACAAGCTACTCCCTTGTACCAAGCTTGCAATTCCAATTGCCCAGCAAAAAATGTGGATGCCATTACCTTTGCAGCGCGCATAAATGCATCTGATTCTCCTTCACCTCAGTCGGCACAGCGTTCCTTGACACCGCCAACTTTTGTTTTTTTTTCTTTAAATGCAACTACTTCCCTCGGTGCATTCCAGGAATCGTCGTCACATCGAATAATTTAAATTATTCTGGGAAATCCCGACATCGCCACTCGTTCCACAGTCGGTAACTCGTTGACAACGCAAATTAATTTCACTTTCCCTCGTCGTCCAAACCCTGCCGCCCCGCTCCAAGCCACCAACAATGTGTGAATGACGCTACAATGTCGATCTGTCAATGCGAGTACGTTCCGTGAACGTTTCCCCAGAAACCGATCGAAATCTTTTAACCCAAATATTAACATTGCTCCACAGAACAAAGCGTCATCCACGCAACACATCCGATCGACCGCCGGACCGATCGGCCGCTCAACTGATCAGCCCGTCCCTTTGGGCGATCTTTCACAATCGTCCCGATCATCCAGGGGTTCATTACTTAAATCGGTGATCTACTTTTCATCGAATATCTTTGACTTGATTCGATTTATTTTCGTCATCATCTGCTTCTGCTTTTGCTTCTACTTCTGCTTGGGCGTCTCTTGTGGTCACTGCATTAATGGCCGGGCCCGACCTATGCGCGTTCGTGTACGCGTGTCTTGTAGGTCGGCGCGATTATAAATGTACCAATTACCCATTCAGGCCGGACCCATCGTGTAATTTTACAGATGCCCCGTACACGGTGGCGTTTCGGGTGAAATTTCATAGATGCAGCGACAATTTAGGTGAAATCCACAAGCCGTGACAGCCACAAAAAAAAAAAAAAAACAACAACGAGGGGAAACAGAAAACGATCAACGACTTGTTGAATAAAAGATCGGAACGATCGGTTGCGCGAGATTATGTGCCGTCAGGTCAATTGAATCAGTCTATCAGTTGAATGGAATCTGGTGTCGCCCAGCCACCTCTCCGAATGGAAATGACAACGATGACAATGCTGTGCATGATGATCGAGTGTGGTGGGTTCGTCCGGAGGCGAGTGTGCAACACCGCCTTTGTTGCTCGATCTAGAGCGAATGTATGCGCGCACATGGTTTAATTTGCATCGATTTTGTATTTCAATTCGCCGCTAACGCGACTAATGTACGATGGAACTAAACCAAGGACGACGCGATCCGAAATTCGGACCACAGCCCCTGGCGATCCGGGATGATCGTTGAACTCCTCGTCGTCAGCCACTTGATCGTACACTTGTACTGAGAGTCTCTCTGTCTCCACTTCTCACTTCCTTCCCATTTGTGTTCCCGAGAAGGATCACACCCCCTCCTCCCCTCCACCCTTTCAATTTCCGAAAAATCCTGGCAGACCAACCAGCCAGTCAACCAAGTGTTGTGCTAACAACACACAACGAATTCCTTTGTCTGGCCGTCGAAGTGAGTTGAGAACATCGGAAATGAATGCACGATAGGGAGGAGTGTGGAAGACCCCAACGCAGCATAGGGGCAACCCTAATTCAGTATATCTACCCTCGGTATCAAAGCCGGAGTCGGTGACTTAAACAAAGGTTAAGTGCTCGCGCACTTTACGTCGTTTTGCTCGGCGTGCATGTGTGACGACAGCATAGTCCCGCACCTGGACGTCTGCGGTAACCGTGGGCCAGCAGTTCCCCTTTTCTCATCGGAGGAACACACACACGTACAATAATCTCGGAGAGCATTGCAGTTGGAAAATGGACAAACGTTCTGATTGTGAACGATCGATAAGGATAAGGTTGAGCCGCTAAGAAG